>OU452297.1:8859889-10097389 GCA_911728535.1 Pammene fasciana
GTATAAAAAAGCTCTCTAATATTTGCATTTTATTTTTTAGGCTTTGAACGTTTTGTATGAATATTGAGAAGTCAGTCTCGAAAGGAATGGTTTTGCACTGGTTGTGTGCCTTCTATTGTGTTATTATTACTATCCTGTGTAATTAGGGGACTTGCCGAGTTGTGAGTGTAGTAGGCGTGCTTTTGATCTTGTTGCTGAACCTGTGGCGTCGGTTCTTGCTGTACACTCGTTGGCTTCTGTACCTTACCGTTCACTATAAGTTGGTTATTTCTAATTATTGCGTGATTGCCTTGACGTCTAGCTTCTTGTAGTAGTTTTACTATATGTCTTCGCTCACGGAGCGAGTTTTCATTTAAGTATTCTGTAATAGATAGGCCGGTGTTTCTCAGTAGGTGTTTATACTGTAATATGTGTCTTGTCATCTTCTTGCTTATGAGTTCAATTGCTAGTGGCCGCATTTGTCCTTTTTTTCCAATGCGGCGTGTTTCTTCTATATAGTTTTCCATGTTAATGTTCATTAAGTCTCGGAATATGTACACTAATCTGTCATAAACCTCTTCTTCTGTTTCGCTGTAGGACTCGTCTAGGCCATGTAGTACAATCGTTTTATCTTGAGTGGGTGGGTCAAAGCATTGAGGAGTTCTTACTATGTGCTTTATTTCTTCTTGTAGTTTAAAATTCTCCTCTTCTAGTGATTTTATTTTTCTGCTCAGTTTTGAAATATTGTCTTTTATATTTACCCGTTCAATGAAGAGGTCGTCCGTTTTTTGATTTATTTCTGATTTGAGTGAGGTGATTGCCATATGGATCTCATTCTGAACAATGGTCTTGAATTGTGAGATAATTTTTTGGTTATTTAGTTCGAGTTTCTGGTCTAATAATTTGCCTAGAGCATCCATAGTGATATTAGTGCCAGTAGCGGCAGTAGTGCCGGTACATTCGGCTGTGTCTGGTCCGGGGGATCCCGACATATTTAATGTGTCTCCTAATAAGCTTTTGTCATCTAGAATATCGTTATGAATATCACTAGATTGTCTTGTCAGTGGCTGAGAATTTAGTATTGCTGTAGATCCTGTGGGCGGCTTGCGCCTCAATGTCATACTTGTATAATTTGTAGTCGTGGGCCCCGGGGTGGCTAAGGAGTTCCTTTCAGGGGTTTTTTTGTCATTATTGTTTCTCTGTTTATCCAAACAGTTTTGACATTTCCATGCCTGTTTGTGGGTTAGGGTCATTGTATTATAAAACCGAGCTCTAGAGACATTAGTACAATCTCGATGGTACTTGCCATGGCACAAGGAGCATAATAAAAACTCTCGGTCTGTTATTTTCTTTTCGCATTTAACGCAATCTGCCATTTTGAGAGACTCTATTGTATTTATTCTTTAATAATGAACTCTCAGTACATATTAGGTATATTTAACATACCTATGATAATTGTTATCGATATCAACTTATTCGGTTGAAAAATATACCAGTAGCGTACCAGTAATGTACAAGCGTGACAGCGGTATACACACGCAGGGCGCTACCTCACTCGTGCACCGCCGCCGCATGCGGAAACCGCAGCAGTGTGAAAGACGCCCAAGTTATTTGATATCCATTCAAGGTACTGGTACAGATCGCAACAATTTTGAATTGCGTAATCCTAAGACACCTGAACTTTAAGACCCATAAATAAGTATAGAACGGCAATTTGGCATCCGATAATGATTTATGTTATGTATGTCATGACACTGATATACAATGTAATAAATTTTAATTAATATTACCTACTCGTATATACCTAAGTATTTATTACAGATGAGCGGTATTACCTATAATTTGGAAATCACATTTTGTAACAATTGTTATTAAATAATTTATCTTTTTTCGTCATCAAAATTATATCTAAATATTTATGACAGACAGATGCAGAAGTAGCTAAGCGGGTAGGGTGTTCAAAATTACCTACACACGTTCTTATTCTCTTAACAATAAAGTCGTGTCTAGCTCATTTTAGCACCCTACCCGCTTAGCCGTTTTTGCTGCTGACTGTACATTTACTATACTTGAAAAGAAATATCACCTTTTTGGATGAATTCTTGTAATAATAGTACATTATGATACAAGTGTGCTAAATTGATCATTACATATGAGGCGCTATTGTGCGCACGAACGAAGTGAGTGTGCACAAGGAAGCCGAGCTATGTAATGATCAGGCACACGCGTTTCATACGACGTTTTTCAACACACTTGCGAGGAAAAAACAGAAAACTGTAAGTAATAACTTTTAATAAATACATTGATTTTCAGAATGCTTACAGGATAGCGGTACCTACTGACTTTGTTAATTAAATTAACTAACCTGTTTTTTGATGTTATTGACTGGATCTATTTCTCTGGAACTCTTTTTCGAAGCATTTCATAAAATCCAACACTTCACATTTATTGTCAAATAAGTTAGAATGTTTCCTTACATGTATTTCTCACTCGATTTTTATGACAACATTTTACTAGTCTGTAGGAATGACATTTTGAAAACATATCCGGACCCGGAGGTTAAATGAACACTAAAGTTGGTTTTTTACTCATTTAAAGTATAAATTGTTTAAATTAATAATAATAAAACACAACTAGAAAAATCTAACAAATAAACTGTAACTTCAAGTAAACTTTTAATATGGCGCCCATTTTTTTGCATTCACGCGCACCTTGAGGCAAAGGTTTATGACAAACAGCCAATACTAAAACATAATTTGTGTTTAAAACATAATCTATTGTGTATTATGAGATTTATGAGTAAAATAATTACTAGAAATGATTATTTTTCACAATTAGGATTTTATAATTTGTATTTTCTCGTAAATGTGTACTATTTTTACTTTTTTGCCATGCAAACTCCTAATCAGTTTAGAAAAAATAAAAATAATACCCGTCTAAATTTAATCGCCTCTGTCTGCGCACATAAGACTTGGTACTAGAATACCAACGTCACTTGATGGGATTTATTACATTATAGCACTAGTTATATAATTATCGTGAAAAGCACGCGTGTTTAATATCTAGGATTATGAGCCTAAAAGCGGTGGAATAAGTACCTCGTTACAAGCAAGTGTGTTGAAAATAACTTTTCACCTCACTAGCTCGGAAAGCCCTTTTTGTTTGTTTAATATCTATTGTGAAAATCGCTTTTTATCCACATGTGGTGAAAGAGTTTTGACATAAGTGACAAGTGGCTTAAGTGACATTTGACAGCTAACAAAACGTAAAACGTTAAAAGTGCAGAATTTTTAACATCGCAATTAATGAATTGCATCGAGTAAAAACACTTAATACAGTCTTACAACTTTATTTTAAATCATAAATATCAGCATTCAACATTAATCTTCAGTCTTTTTGTAAAAACGGATAAATTGTTCTGACAGCCGAATAAGTCTACGTACGAACAAAACGCATCTGACATTTAATAAAACCTTTTACGTCAAAACTTTTCATTTCAATTCATCCATCATATCAACGTTAAATATTCGCATGTTTTTGTAGGTTGTTTTGTTAAAAATTAGTGATTCGAGTGATGAAGAAGTATTAAACACCTGAGGAATTACGGGAAACCGAGCAAAATGCACCCTTTTTCTTATTTTCCTCGCTGTAGTGAGGTGAAAAGTTTTGTGTTATACACGGGTGAAAGTTATTTTACGTCTCGTGTATTAAAGCACTCGCTACGCTCAGGATTCTATTTTTGAACCACTCGCTTCGCTCGTGGTCAATAATAGACTCCTTTCGCTAGCTCGTGTTTCAAATAACACTCGCACGTAAAATACAACTTTCACCCCTTGTATAACAAATAACTATATTCTCGTTGTTCTAAAAAAAACAGTATGAACTATTTAATACCGGGAGAGTTTAAACCTTATGGCTTAATTTACCGACAACCAACTTGACTGTGAAATATGATTAAATAACTGAAAAATATCTGTAAAAAATTAATTTGAAATCTCTATAATCACAAAAATATCTTGATTGAATAAGTATATTACGTATTTATGGCGGACTGGAATGGTAGAAATGAAATTTATTCAAAATGAGACCATTTAAATTGACAGGATTCCGGGAAAAATGGTTCATAGTCATTACATAGTGTTTGGCTCACCAAATTTTGTTGACAGACATTTCGTTGTTGTATCACCAATTGTCTATGAATTTAAAAAATGCTAAAAGTCAGTTGTCAACACATGTCATTCAGTCAAATCTTGTTCAAATCAAATGTGTGTTTACAAGGGATATTTTAAATAATATTAAATAATGACTATATACCGAGTGAGGTCTGCATACTATTTAAGCTCGTAAGTACGATCGGCAAAACCATTTAAAACCGCGACGACATACCTAATGCTATATAAAGCACTTGTTAGGCCACATCTCGAGTATGCGTCAGTGGTATGGAAACCTATATATGATAAGTATACGCAGGCCATTGAAATGGTACAAAAACGATTTCTTAGGTCAATGCACCGCAGACTTACGGGTAAAAGAATGTCCTACATTGATCTTCTTAAAAAATATAATCTTCCTTCTCTTGAGGTCAGGCGTAAAATTACCGATGCGACAGTCCTATTCAATATTTGCAGAGGGCATTACAAAAGTACTGAGCTTCTTGAGCATCTGGGCTTTAGAGTCCCTGCGCGCAGAGCGCGCTCACTTCATTCCCTCGCCTCGTTCGCTGTCCCGATTGCCTCGACCCACGCCGGCTCTCGCGCACCTTTACACCGTATTTGTGAAGAGTACAATAAGTTTTGGGTTTCAGTCGACATATTTCACTTCAATAGATATCAATACAAGGAAAAAGTGTTAAAATTGGCAATTGACTATTAAAGTATACATATTCTATGTTTAAGTAATTTTTTGGCTTAGGGACCACTATTTCCTGTACGCACTCCGTTTCATGAGGTTGCCTTATATTGTTGTAACATTTGTAGTATTGCTATTAGTCGATATTTGTAGTTAATAAGTTAAGTGTAGTAATACTTCTGTTGATATATGTTTCAGTGAGAGCTGTTAAGGGAATAAGTGAATGTTTATGTTGTGTACTAGAAACCTTATCTCTAGCTCATTTATTTCTGTTTGCTTTCCTAATAAATAAAATAAAATAATAAAATAAAGTAATTACGACAATGTGCGAAGTCGAGGTGAAGCTTTTTATAACGAAAAACTGCAATGTTTACATGTAGTAAACAATTTAGTAGGTTGGTGCTCTATACATATTTTGATACTTTAGTACGAGTTGTAACATTTGCCTATAACTTTGAATACGTGAATTTATTAATACCTGAATCTCATAAACAGAGCAAGCGTGTAAAGAAACTAGAAGCTCTGGAAAATATCAATAAAATTAAAACATTCGCAGTTTAGAACGTAAGGAGTTACTAACTGAAAACCTTATTTAGAAGAAATCTGTGGAGTGACTAGGTATCAGTAATTTTATAAAAAAATATAGAATAAGTTTATAAAAATGAGCGGCCAACGTGTCGAAAAAATATCTATACATACTTAACCCAACCACCAGACTTAAATGTAACCTAAAGTAACGTAATTCAATGATCATATAGACCACAGTATGGGAAGGAAGGTATCAGTATCGGAGCAGTCAAGGTACTCAAATATCTGAACATGCACTTTGTCACCTTGGTAATAGAGGGGCTGTTCCGACATTCGTGACCACCTTAGCCACTCCGACATATCGGATGGCGACTGTACTTATGTAATTTTTTTGGTGATGGTTTAATATTATGACATTATCGAGCTAGGTCCTATTTACACTATACATTTCATTGTTCGCCTTATTACTATGGTATATGGTGAGAAAGTGTAAACATATATGTATTTGTTGTTGAGTGTACTTTACGTGGTGGTAGAATTAATGTAAGCTGGTTTTAATGAGTGCACATCAACGTATATTTTTTAACTTATTTCCTTAGGTACCTACCTTACATATGCAGAGAAAATCAAAAATATTTTCTAGTATCAAAACTATAAATCCTTCTATACTAAGTGATACCAGCCCAAGATTATTTGAAATTCCCATCAAAAGATTGTGTAAAATTTCAGTGGTCAAACTCTACTTAATATCACAGATCAGTTATGCGCATGCGCGAGCGCCTAGGACTAGTAGTCGGGGGAAGAAAAAAAATACCTTACATTAAATCGTACGCTTTTGGAAGTTTTTTCTGATTATTAAGTAGGGTCCTCAGATTCCCATTATACATTTTTCCCCAGTGACGTCATTGTGCATTTCAGGAAACCGGAGTCATTCTAGACATCGTCTGGAACACTACACTGACTAAATCCTACGCTCGGGATCTATTACTATTATATTTGTTAAAATAAGTGATGACTAACTTAAAGATTTCCCGAGTTGTTTAACCGAGCTTTTGTCGATAAGCTTCATTAAGGGACTTTTTTTCTTTTAATTTATAAAAAAGTGACTTAGAAATTCGAACACAATTCGAAAATTTGGTAGTATGGTACTAATACGGATCTAAGTGTTACAGTAATTTTTCACCACGGTGACACGTTTAGATCCATATTAAAAGATTTTTTTAAATTTTATTTGGCGTATACGATCACTTTATTGATACCTACGCTAATGAATATTTTTTTCATAAATTGACAATTTATTTAACATACATAATCATAAAAATATCGGAAATAGACTAAGTGCTTTTCGAACAATCAATATAAACAGCTAATACTTTAAGGTTCGCATTTAAAAAATTCCCGCCTCCGCGCCAAGGTTACTACGCATCATAGATTCCTTACCTATTTTTATTAGATAGAGCGTATCCGAAGACTTGCAAGTAACACAGATCGGTAAAGAGATTATTTATTTCAATTTCAATATTGTCGATACTATAAAATGTCATTATATTTGTCATAAACACTCTGAAATTTTGACATTACAATCATTGACTTAGTATGTATTCTACTAGACAAGCTATCTAGAACAAAGTTTGTGCGCCACATTTGGCGGTTGACAGCTGTCATTGAATCAGAGATTAGCTTTAGCGAAGCAGACGTGACACTATTATGACAATATTCATATTCTGCCTAAACACATTTCGTAATGAAACGTGATTAAATAATTTTAAGAGAAACTGATTGTTTTTTATTTGTAATATTTATTTTCAATCTTATATCATGTGGTACTTTAGAAAAACACGACCGAGCGCTGTGTTTCATTTTGAATGTAATTATTATTGAAGTATACTTATAATACAATTACTTAACCCTTTATATTTACTTAAATTCATATAAATATTTAGTAGCTATAATGTGAGCGATATTTTGATTTTTAAGTTTTAAATTTAAATCATAAATTAGGTACCATTTTTATGTAATTAACTCTCGCTTCAAATTTCAGCAAAATCACCCTTGTTATATATGATTATTGTAATCATAATATGTTTTACGAAATAAACATTAAAATGTACCGATCTGGATTTTTTTGTTGTATACCACGTTAATATTTGTATGCAATATAAGAATCTAATAAATAATATCGGTACATCATAAGTGTAGGCATATGTGTTACTTCTGCGGCATTAATCTATGCGCCGAGGAACATTGGCAACATGGCGTCGCACCGCGAACAACAAATTATTTTAATTTAGTGTTACATCTAACTTTGCGCTTATTTACCGATGGAATGTAATTCCGTGGCTTCTATCACTTTTATTAGAATTATTAGTGCAGTTTTATACTACGCACGAAGCCATTATTTTTTATATTATTATTTTTTAATTTTTGACGCTTGCGTGGCATCATGTCTGTGGTCCAAGACAGAATGTCAGGCTGATCACTTAAAGTCGAGTAAATCACTTAAACTCATGGCTGAAAAAAATAGTATGGGATGTCATCTCCTGTTACTCAATGATTACAATATGAAATTACATATTGGTTAGATATAACCAATCTGTAATTTCATCATATTGTAGTTTTGTACTGATATGAATAATTGAATATACTATAAACAGTTGACTAGCTGACGACTGATGCAGCCCTACTATTAGTTCAGTATCTGGGAGACAAGTTCCATATATTAGTCCAATGTCGTCCAATCTTAAAGAAGTCATGCCTAGAGATATGTTTGCTATACCTACTCAAATATAATATCAACAATTGTCATTTACACAATTAAAATGGTGTCGGATAGAACCGAGTAATGCCGTTCACACCTGATTTGGTGGTCATGCCATGAGACATCGTACTTACGCACTTCATAATGCGTAGTCTATGAGGAGTAATCTTTACCCTGCATGCTTTGCGTGGTGCGTTTGACGTATACCTATATTTTCGTTGCTAGGATACCGATCGGCGACAGGCGAATAGTGTTTGTTTTGGAGTTTTCGGCCGGCCGGTGTCATTCTCATTGCGGTCATGTTGGTGTTTACTGCGCGGAAATACTAATTTACAATATCTGACTGTTAAGATGAAAGTGCAAAATGGATTGTGTATCAATTTGTTGATTGAAGCTGTCACAGTGTTGGGCGTAATTAATTACTTTTTGTAATTAATTACCAATTAAATTACATGTAATTCAATTACAAGTAATTGCAATTACATGTAATTGAAATCACTTGTAATTGAAATTAATTGTAATTGAAATTACTTGTAATTGAAATTACTTGTAATTGGTAATTGCAATTACATGTAATTTGTAATTGCAATTACTTTTTCCTCAATTACTTTTAACTGGAACCTCGATATCTCTCTAACGATACATGTTAGAAAAAAGTTTACTTGACAGTTTATGCTTATTTTTGCGCGTTTTTGATAGTGAACTGAAAACAAAATATTGTTTGGTCCAAAATCATCTAAGTCCTGAAATAGATTCGTTCGACCATCGTAGTTGAATATAACGATGAAAAAAGCGTTCTTCGGGAAAAGTTTATTACCGTTTTGTGCTTCTTTTTAAGCATTGTTTTCAATAGAAAAAAACAAAAACCAAAAAGTAAGAAAAAAAATATAATTGATGGTAATTTCTCTAAGTCCTAGATAGCACCGCCGTCATCCGCCGTCTAATATATCGAGTATATCGTTGAAAGAAGCGATTTTGGGGAAAACTTTATATGACACTTTGTGATTCTTTTTAAGCATTGCTTTCGATAGAATAAAATTAAAACTAAAAACTATGATAAACATTTTTGATCGAAATTTCTAAGTCCTTGAGAACTTCGCGTCTGATCCATCGAAGTTAAGTATATCATCGAAAAGAGCTTTTTTGGGAAAATGTTTATATGATATATTATGCTTATTTTTGGCATACTTTACGACGCAATTGAAAAAAAGCAAAACATCAAAACTAAAATAATTTTCAGAAACTTTCTAAGTCCTAAAAACCGTGTGCCGATGGCCGTTGATAGTTTGCTTGTTTAATATTGCATGTTTCTGAAAAGGGAGATTTGTTTCAAATTTAGTTTTACAATTTTGTGATTCTTTAGATGCGCACTTAAAATAAAAAACTGGCCAAGAGCATGTCGGGCCATGCTCAGTGTAGGGTTCCGTAAACTGAGACCATTATTTCAAAAGGTCGTTTCTTACGGGAAATTTGGCGGCGTTTACGTCATTTTTACTTACGTCCTTTCACTATGGGTTTTTGAATGATAACTCAAAAGCGGCTCAACCGATTTATTTCAATATAGTTTTCATTGAAGGTACTCATTAAGCCTCAGCTTCATGAATTTTTTCAAAATTTTAGGACCCACGATTCAAAAGTTAGATGGGGGGGACGCCCTGTTTTAAACTCTCCTTTATTTCCGAAAGTATTAGTTTTATCCAAAAACTGTTTTAGAAGACCCTAATTCTTTTTAAAAAATCTATCCAACGATACCCCACACAAGTTGGTTGGAACGAAAAAAAATTTCGCCCCCCACGTCACGTGTATGGTATATTTTTCGCATTTTTATTCTACCGTTTTGTCGGCTTGGTTAATGCACATATTCACACCAAATTTCAGCTTTCTAGTGACGGTAACGGTCACTGAGCTAGACCGCGGACGGACGGACGGACATGGCGAAACTATAAGGGTTCCATTTTTGCCATTTTGGCTACGGAACCCTAAAAATTAAGATAAAGAAATTCGTAATTGACTATGTCGATTGCTCAATTATGTAATTTGTAATTGCAATTATTTTCTGCTCAATTACTTTTCACTGAAACTTCGATATCCCTGTAACTATACATCGTAGAAAGAAGTTTATATGACGTTTTCTGCTTATTTTTGTGTGTGTTTTACGACTGAACTGGAAACTATTAATAAAATAAAAAATATTTTTTTGCTCCTAACATTATGACTGAGTATATCTTTGAAAATAGCGATTTTGGCAAAAAAAAATATTTGACGTGTTGCGCTTCTCCCTAAGTATTGTTTCGACAGAATGAAGCCAAAAACCGAAAAGTAAGAAATATTTTTTTTCGGGCAAGTCCTAGATAGCACTGCCGTCTAACACATCGAGTATGTCGTTGAAAGAAGCGATTTTGAGGAAAACTTTATATGACATTTTGTGATATTTTTAAGCATTGCGTTCGATAGAATAAAAATAAAAACCAATAACTGAGAAAAACATTTAGATAGAAATTTCCTTGAGAACTTCGCTTCTGATCCGTCAAAGTTAAGTACATCTTTGAAAAGAGCTATTTTGGGAAAAAGTTTATATACGCAATAAAAAAACTGCAAAACGTTAAAATAAAATTATTGTTATAAATTTCTCTAAGTCCTAGATAGCACCGCCGTCTAACACATCGAGTTGGAAGTATATCGTTGAAAAAAGTGATTTTTGGGGAAAACTATATGACATTTTGTGATTCTTTTTAAACATTTTGTACGACCGAAAAAATAACTAAAAAGTGAGGAAATATTTTTATGAAAAATTTCAAAGTTCAAAATATACTCGAAAATTTTGTTAGAAAAAAGTAATTTGTAATAAAAAAAGTAATTAATTACCAATTTTAATTACAAAATGTAATTGGTAATTGAAATTACAAATTACATTTTGTTATTGCAATTTGTAATTGAGGCCTCACATACTTTTTCCATGTAATTGTAATTTGTAATTGCAATTACATTTTGTAATTGCAATTAGTAATTTGTAATTCAATTACTTTTTGCCCAACACTAGCTGATACTGTGACTGTGATAAAAAGTGGACTCGCGACTTTGATTAAATTTAGTCATTTACGAAATGATGGTTTGTCGTTCCTTTTCGAAAGTGTTGACGAGATACGTCTGCATATGACATGCAGGAAAAAGTAAATGTAGTTGTTTTATTATATTCACCTATGTCACAGACAACACTAGAAGAACTAAAGTACATTTTTGGCAACCTAAACTTCCTTTGAATAAATGGCGCTGCACTAAATATTGTAGCTAATTGTGAAATATTTCCGTTTGTTTACTTAACAATTTTACTATTATGACAAAAATACGCTACCATATAATACATCAAAATAACATTAAGAACAATATCTGCGCAATGTGAATTTAAAAATAATTTAACTACTAATCATATTTTTTTCATCCTGTATATTTTCTTTGTACGCATGTACGTTACGCCTTTCCTCGCTTCTTAGATACCTATGACGGTCAATGACCTACATTTGTGCGCGTAAACTGCCTGCGGCCGCGCGCCTAGCCTTGTCCTCCCCGCCCCGTGCCCCGCAGCAATCATGTTTGTTTTATTGATTACTGATTTTACAATTAACGAAAATGCTCAATGTATTAATCGGTGATTTTTTTATATTGTGAAACATATTATTATAGCTAAAAGAAGCATTAAAAACTATAAGCGTAGAATTAATGCGCGTATACGAAAATCAATTAAAATCATTAAAAAAATAGCAATAATAAAGTCACCGGCGTAATTTTTTTTTTAAACTAAGCGTAATAATTGTCTAGACAATATAGTGAAAAATCACCATTTATATAATTAGTGTTTGATTATTATTGAATTTTCTAAACATTTTTATTTTTTCTATCGTATTCTCCACTTGATAGGTGGTGACTATTTCAAATACTGTTTTAAATATTCAGGTAGTCCCTTGGATAAAAAATCTCTAGCGTAGGATTTAATGTTTGTGGTTAATAAAAATTTTAATTTTCAATATTTTTTTTTAAAAAAAGCACAATGTATTATTTGGGGAAAACTTAATACGTATTTTCAAAAAATGATGTTTTATCAGATCCCAAGGATAAAAATAGGGTACGATTAAATGTGATCTCCTCGAACAATTTAAAGTTTAGTGACGGGACTATAGATACGGCGTTGGACCTAAAATGCTTGTAATGGCCGCTTGCGCTTTGCGCACCTTTAGCGCCAGTGTCAGTTTGAGATTTGTGAAGTTAACAATATCATATAATTTTAAACAAAATAATTTTAAACAAAAAAAGAACCGACTTCACTTAGGATCCGCTATTCCAAGAGGAAGTGGCCGAGTTGCTGTAAAAAATAGTGAAATCACTATAGGTGTGCCTATAATAGTTGAAGAGTTCCCTCGATTTCTCCAGGATCCCATCATCAGATCCCGACTTGGTGACAATGGGACCATCTAGGGGTTATACCTGTTCGATTCAAAAAAAAATTTTGAAAATCGGTTCACGATTCACGGAGATATGGAGTAACATACATACAAAAAAAAAAAAATTATGATAAAAAAAAAAAAAAAAAAAAAAAAAATTCAGTCGAATTGAGAACCTCCTCCTTTTTTGAAGTCGGTTAAAAAGAACCGACTTCACTTAGGATCCGCTATTCCAAGAGGAAGTGGCCGAGTTGCTGTAAAAAATAGTGAAATCACTATAGGTGTGCCTATAATAGTTGAAGAGTTCCCTCGATTTCTCCAGGATCCCATCATCAGATCCCGACTTGGTGACAATGGGACCATCTAGGGGTTATACCTGTACGATTCAAAAAAAAATTTTGAAAATCGGTTCACGATTCACGGAGATATGGAGTAACATACATACAAAAAAAAAAAAAAAATTATGATAAAAAAAAAAAAAAAAAAAAAAAAAATACAGTCGAATTGAGAACCTCCTCCTTTTTTGAAGTCGGTTAAAAATGGATTCAAAACACCATTTTGTACCATAAATAGGTGCAATAATTCAAGAAAATACGAAATGGTAACATATACGAGCGTATTATAGCAAAAATAACTAACTAGACCAATATTAAGAATTATTTGAAATTGCAGTAGGTACAAAGGAGGCAATAGTGATGTGTCACATTGATTGGTGGCATGTCGATATGAGATGTACAGTCAAGGAATTTGATTCGCGTACCGTTTCGTTGATTTATTGCTTGAAATGTCGGAATATCATAAGGCTTATATTTCTTTAAGCAAGCCAAGAAACATAGCCCTTAGTACTATTAATTGTCATCAGTAATTTAGACTTAAGACGGTACGCGAATCAAATTCCTTGACTGTACGATTCAGAGGCGAATTCCATGAAAATCGTGTCATGTTTCTAGGTCCTATTTTCGGTTTAAGCTAAGGGTTGGCTTTTAGTTTCTAACTTTATAAAATAACACGGTTACACTCACGGCACTTTAGTCACGTCGTGTAACCGTGTTATTTTATAATGTTAATATGTCTCACGAAAGTTTAAATTTAATAGTTTCTAACTTGTTACAGTTAGTTTCTGCGTAATATTACTGCTGATTGATTATAATGATTATTTAATTCAGACATTTTAGATTATTTCATCAAAATATCTATAAAATATCGATCTGTACCGCATCGCTATTAGCACAGATATCTGACAGTTAAGACAATTAGTTGTCAAATATACTGACACGGTCGATTCCCATACAAACCATAGACAAGGGCGTCTCTATAAGAACGTCTAACGCACTAAAGAGTTCGGTACTCTATGCTTAATATAGATAGGAACTTAAGCAATCTAAATATATAAAAGAAGAAACTGACTGACTGACTGACTGACTGACTGACTGACTGACTGACATATCAACGCACAGCCTAAACCGCTGGGTCTAGAGTTTCCAAATTTGGCATGTAGGTCCCTTATAAGGTCTAGGGGTGCACTAAGAAAGGATTTTTCAAAATTCACCCCGTAAGGGGGTGAAATGGGGGTCCAAAGTTTGTATGGGGAAACAAGATTTGTTAGACTATTTTATTTGAAACTTCACCGGAGTATTCCTAACAATAAATGAGTAAACACGTGTTTCAGCTTTTTTGAAAATTTAACTCCTTAAAGGGGGAAATGGGGGTGAAAAAGTCTGAAAATCAATATGGGTATCGTTCCTATGGTTTATCGGGTCGCTGATTACGAAAACAACAACCATATTATCATACAACGTGGCAGGTGTAAAATATCATCCCCCAGGGGGTGAAATGGGGGTCCAAAGTTTGTATAGGGAAACAAGATTAGTTAGACTATTTTATTTGAAACTTCACCGGAGTATTTCTAACAATAAATGAGTAAACACGTGTTTCAGCTTTTTTGAATATTCAATTCCTTAAAGGGGGAAATGGGGGTGAAAAAGTCTGAAAATCAATATGGGTATGGTTTCTATGGTTTATCGGGTCGCTGATTACGAAAACAACAACCATTTTATTATACAACGTGGCAGGTGTAAAATATCATACCCCAGGGAGTGAAATGGGGGTCCAAAGTTTGTATAGGGAAACAAGATTAGTTAGACTGTTTTATTTGAAACTTCACAGGAGTAATCCTAACAATAAATATGTAAACACGTGTTTCAGGTGTTTTGAAAATTCAACTGCTTAAAGGGGGAAATGGGGGGGAAAAAGGCTGAAAATAAATATGGGTATCGTTTCTAATCTCAAATATCTCAATATGGGTATGGTTTATTGGGTCGCTGATTACGAAAACAACAACCATTTTATTATACAACGTGGCAGGTGTAAAATATCATCCCCCAGGGGGTGAAATGGGGGTCCAAAGTTTGTATAGGGAAACAAGATTAGTTAGACTGTTTTATTTGAAACTTCACAGGAGTAATCCTAACAATAAATATGTAAACACGTTTTTCAGGTTTTTTGAAAATTCAACTCCTTAAAGGGGGAAATGGGGGTGAAAATGTCTGAAAATCAATATGGGTATCGTTTCTATGGTTTATCGGGTCGCTGATTACGAAAACAACAACCATTTTGTTATACAACGTGGCAGGTGTAAAATATCTTCCCCCAGGGGGTGAAATGGGGGTCCAAAGTTTGTATAGGGAAACAAGATTAGTTAGACTGTTTTATTTGAAACTTCACAGGAGTATTCCTAACAATAAATATGTAAACACGTGTTTCAGGTTTTTTGAAAATTCAACTCCTTAAAGGGGGAAATGGGGGTGACAAAGTCTGAAAATCAACATGGGTATCTTTTCTATGGTTTATCGGGTCGCTGATTGCGAAAACACCAATGATTTTATGATAAAACGTGGCGGGCGTGAAATATCATCCCCCTGTTGGGGTGCGATAGGGTTGAAATTACTAAATATCAATATGGGAGTCGATTTATGGTATTTTGGGACGCTAATTAAGTACGAAAATGGCATCAATTTCGAATTTTTTGTTAAAGAAATAATTTTACCTCCGGGAAAGGACATAGGGTAGTTTCTATACCGAAAATCAGCCCTTAATGGGGTGAAAAGGGGATTGGAAGGTTGTATAGAGAATTTTTAACCGTTGAACCGATTTAAATGAAACTTGATATAATAGATAGTTTGAATCCCGGGAAACGACTAAAGGTTATTTTCATTGAAAAAATTAACCCGTAAAGGGGTGAAAAGAGGGTTGGTAGTTTATATAGGATTTTTTCACAGCTGAACCGATTTAGATGAAACTTGGTATACAGATAGTTTGAGGCCCGGGGAGGAAAAAAAATAGTTTTTTCGCGAAAACTACCCTTAAAGGTAAAAAAGTTAAGGGTGAAACGGGGTTGCAGGTTTTTATAGGGAATTTTAAACCGTTGAACCGATTTAGACGAAACTTGGTATATAGTAAGTGTGAATCCCTGTAAATGACTAAGGGTTGTTTTCGTTCCGAAAATCATCCCTTGAAGGAAAAAGGGATTGGAATTTTGATAAGGAAATTTTTAACACCTGGACCGATTTAGATGAAACTTAATGCTAATTAGCATACAGATAGTTTGAGTCCCGAGAAGGAACATAAAATTGTCATATAAATAGTTTTTATTTCGAAAATTAACCCTAAGGTTAAGGGGATGAAATGGCGTTGGAGGTTTGAATGGGGAATTTTTAACAGCTGAACCGATTTTGATAAAACTTAGTATGGAGAGTCCCGGGAAGCGAAAAAGATGTTTTTAGGGTTTCGTACCAAAATGGTAGAAAAGGAACCCTTATGGTGCGACTTTGTTTGTAAGTCAGTGACCCAAAGGCAGGCATGTAACGCCAATTTATGAATTTTAAACATTAAGGGGGGGGGGGGGGGATTTGTGGGTAGGTAAATAAGAAATCATAAAACAAATAACTTTATTGTGTGGCGTATCAAATAAAAGGGCTTAATGTGAGGATCTCTAATTAGTATCGTTTTAACACACATAACTTTGAAGTTATTAAAAAAAAGGTGTAAATTAATCAATATCGGAAACTGTTCGACAGAAAAATTTGCAAAAATTACAGATATAATAGTTATTTACGTATAAATTACAGGAAAACTAATAAGAGTCTGACTTAAGACCAAAAAAAAAATCGGGGTACGTGTCCGATTCGCACTCATCCGCCCTATTAATTCTCATGAAATCATGCTGAAAGCGTCTTTTTTCAAAAATGTAATAAAAAAGTTGTTCGTACGAAACCTTTGAGGCGCAAGTAAGACCCGTACTTGCGTGTTTTTTTTTTAATTTCCTAAAATCGTTACTTAAAGTGGTGAAATGGGGGTTAAAAGTTTGTATGGGGCATTTTTAAATGTTGAACAGATTTAGATGAAACTTGGTATGGAGATAGTTTGGGTCCCGGGAAGGGGCAAAATTATATTTATCCTGAAAAACAAAGCTTACGGGGGTGCATAGCAAAGGGGTTGGAAGTTTTATAGAGAATTATTTTCAGTTGAACCGATTTAGATGAAACTTGGTATAGAGATAGTTTGAGTCTCGGAAAACGACATAGGATAGTTTTATCCCGAAAATCAACCCTTTAAGAGGTGAAAAGGGGGTTGAAAGTTTATATGGGGAATTGATAACCGCTGAACCTATTTAGATGATTTGGTATAGAGATAGTTTGAGTTCTGGGGATGGATACATAATAGTTATCCCAGAAGTCATTCCCTAAGAGGGTAAAAAGGGGGGTCAATTACTAATTCTACGCAAAGGAAGTCGCGGGGAAAAACTTTTATTCAAGAGTAGAAATCTGCATTAATCATAATAGACTAAGATTAGGTGGTAGTGCACCCTACCTAATCGGGTAGCAAGATTCGGCATATATAGGGGGTAGCACCTTAAAAAGTTATGACTTTTAGTATGGGACACTATGAGCCAAACCTGGAGCGTTCGGAATGCAGCCAACTTTTCGGGCACCAAAAAAAGTCAGAAAATACCTCATCGGGTAGCAAGATTCGACATATACAGGGGGTAGCACCTTAAAAAGTTATGACTTTTTGTATGGAACACTATGAGCCAAACCTGGAGCATTCGGAATGCAGCCTGATTTTAGGGTGCCAGAAAATATCGAAAAATACCTCATCGGGTAGCAAGATGAAACTAATGCCAAATGAAAGTACTAATCATCCTGTTAATAAAAAAAATTGGTAGTCGGTCCTAAACCTGGAGCATTTCAAATGCAGCCAACTTTTGTGATCGAACAAAAAACTCATCTGATACGATTACAACGTAGAAATGGCCCCAGAAGATGGTTCAAAAGACATAAACAAGCTTGATTTGATGGCATTTATCAAAAAGTGCCAAAATATATTAGGTTTACTCACCCAAACTTATCACTTTCGTGATTTGGCTTAATTTTAGGGTACCTGAAGATTTAAAAAAATACCTTATTGAGTAGCACGATAAGATGTATGCCAAATGAAAGGACTTATCATCCTGTTAATTAAAAAAAATAGCAGCGGGTCCTAAACCTGGAACATTCCAAATGCAGCCAACTTTTGTGATCGAACAAAAAACTCATCTGATACCATTACAACGTAGAAATGGCCCCAGAAGATGGTTCAAAAGACATAAACAAGCTTAATTTGATGGGATTTATCAAAAAGTGCCAAAATATATTAGGTTTACTCACCCAAACTTATCACTTTCGTGATTTGGCTTAATTTTAGGGTACCTGAAGATTTAAAAAAATGCCTTATTGAGTAGCACGATAAAATGTATGCCAAATGAAAGGACTTATCATCCTGTTAATAAAAAAAAATAGCAGCGGCTTCTAAACCTGGAACATTCCAAATGCAGCCAACTTTTGTGATCGAACAAAAAACTCATCTGATACCATTACAACGTAGAAATGGCCCCAGAAGATGGTTCAAAATACATAAACAAGCTTAATTTGATAGAATTTATCAAAAAGTGCCAAAATATTTCAGGTTTACTCACCCAAACTTATTACTTTCGTAATTTGGCTTAATTTTAGGGTACCTGAAAATTAAAAAAAATACCTTATTGAGTGGCACGATAAGATGTAAGCCAAATGAAAGGACTTATCATCCTGTTAATAAAAAAAAATAGCAGCGGGTCCTAAACCTGGAACATTCCAAATGCAGCCAACTTTTGTGATCGAACGAAAAACTCATCTGATACCTTTACAACGTAGAAATGGCCCCAGAAGATGGTTCAAAAGACAGAAACAAGCTACATTTTACAGAATTTATCAAAAAGTGCCAAAAGATTTCAGGTTTACTCACCCAAACTTATCACTTTCGTGATTTGGCTTATTTTCAGGGTACCTGAAGATTTAAAAAAATACCTTATTGAGTAGCACGATAAGATGTATGCCAAATGAAAGGACTTATCATCCTGTTAATTAAAAAAAATAGCAGCGGGTCCTAAACCTGGAACATTCCAAATGCAGCCAACTTTTGTGATCGAACAAAAAACTCATCTGATACCATTACAACGTAGAAATGGCCCCAGAAGATGGTTCAAAAGACATAAACAAGCTTAATTTGATGGGATTTATCAAAAAGTGCCAAAATATATTAGGTTTACTCACCCAAACTTATCACTTTCGTGATTTGGCTTAATTTTAGGGTACCTGAAGATTTAAAAAAATGCCTTATTGAGTAGCACGATAAGATGTATGCCAAATGAAAGGACTTATCATCCTGTTAATAAAAAAAAATAGCAGCGGCTTCTAAACCTGGAACATTCCAAATGCAGCCAACTTTTGTGATCGAACAAAAAACTCATCTGATACCATTACAACGTAGAAATGGCCCCAGAAGATGGTTCAAAATACATAAACAAGCTTAATTTGATAGAATTTATCAAAAAGTGCCAAAATATTTCAGGTTTACTCACCCAAACTTATCACTTTCGTAATTTGGCTTAATTTTAGGGTACCTGAAAATTAAAAAAAATACCTTATTGAGTGGCACGATAAGATGTAAGCCAAATGAAAGGACTTATCATCCTGTTAATAAAAAAAAATAGCAGCGGGTCCTAAACCTGGAACATTCCAAATGCAGCCAACTTTTGTGATCGAACGAAAAACTCATCTGATACCTTTACAACGTAGAAATGGCCCCAGAAGATGGTTCAAAAGACAGAAACAAGCTACATTTTATAGAATTTATCAAAAAGTGCCAAAAGATTTCAGGTTTACTCACCCAAACTTATCACTTTCGTGATTTGGCTTATTTTCAGGGTACCTGAAGATTTAAAAAAATACCTTATTGAGTAGCACGATAAGATGTATGCCAAATGAAAGAACTTATCATCCTGTTAATAAAAAAGAAATAGCAGCGGGTCCTAAACCTGGAACATTCCAAATGCAGCCAACTTTTGTGATCGAACAAAAAACTCATCTGATACCATTACAACGTAGAAATGGCATCAGAAGATGGTTCAAAATACATAAACAAGCTTAATTTGATAGAATTTATCAAAAAGTGCCAAAATATTTCAGGTATACTCACCCAAACTTATCACTTTCGTAATTTGGCTTAATTTTAGGGTACCTGAAAATTAAAAAAAATACCTTATTGAGTGGCACGATAAGATGTAAGCCAAATGAAAGGACTTATCATCCTGTTAATAGAAAAAAATAGCAGCGGGTCCTAAACCTGGAACATTCCAAATGCAGCCAACTTTTGTGATCGAACGAAAAACTCATCTGATACCTTTACAACGTAGAAATGGCCACAGAAGATGGTTCAAAGGACATAAACAAGCTTAATTTGATGAAATTTATCAAAAAGTTCCAAATATATTAGGTTTACTCACCCAAACTTATCACTTTCGTGCTATCAGATGAGTTTTTTGTTCGATCACAAAAGTTGGCTGCATTTGGAATGTTCCAGGTTTAGAAGCCGCTGCTATTTTTTTTTATTAACAGGATGATAAGTCCTTTCATTTGGCATACATCTTATCGTGCTACTCAATAAGGCATTTTTTTAAATCTTCAGGTACCCTAAAATTAAGCCAAATCACGAAAGTGATAAGTTTGGGTGAGTAAACCTAATATATTTTGGCACTTTTTGATAAATCCCATCAAATTAAGCTTGTTTATGTCTTTTGAACCATCTTCTGGGGCCATTTCTACGTTGTAATGGTATCAGATGAGTTTTTTGTTCGATCACAAAAGTTGGCTGCATTTAGAATGTTCCAGGTTTAGGACCCGCTGCTATTTTTTTTAATTAACAGGATGATAAGTCCTTTCATTTGGCATACATTTTATCGTGCTACTCAATAAGGCATTATTTTAAATCTTCAGGTACCCTAAAATTAAGCCAAATCACGAAAGTGATAAGTTTGGGTGAGTAAACCTAATATATTTTGGCACTTTTTGATAAATTCCATCAAATTAAGCTTGTTTATGTCTTTTGAACCATCTTCTGGGGCCATTTCTACGTTGTAATGGTATCAGATGAGTTTTTTGTTCGATCACAAAAGTTGGTTGCATTTGGAATGTTCCAGGTTTAGGACCCGCTGCTATTTCTTTTTATTAACAGGATGATAAGTCCTTTCATTTGGCATACATCTTATCGTGCTACTCAATAAGGTATTTTTTTAAATATTCAGGTACCCTAAAATTAAGCCAAATTACGAAAGTGATAAGTTTGGGTGAGTAAACCTAATATATTTTGGCACTTTTTGATAAATCCCATCAAATGTAGCTTGTTTCTGTCTTTTGAACCATCTTCTGGGGCCATTTCTACGTTGTAATGGTATCAGATGAGTTTTTTGTTCGATCACAAAAGTTGGCTGCATTTGGAATGTTCCAGGTTTAGGACCCGCTGCTATTTTTTTTTATTAACAAGATGATAAGTCCTTTCATTTGGCATACATCTTATCGTGCTACTCAATAAGGTATTTTTTTAAATCTTCAGGTACCCTGAAAATAAGCCAAATCACGAAAGTGATAAGTTTGGGTGAGTAAACCTGAAATATTTTGGCACTTTTTGATAAATTCCATCAAATGTAGCTTGTTTCTGTCTTTTGAACCATCTTCTGGGGCCATTTCTACGTTGTAATGGTATCAGATGAGTTTTTAGTTCGATCACAAAAGTTGGCTGCATTTGGAATGTTCCAGGTTTAGGACCCGCTGCTTTTTTTTTTAATTAACAGGATGATAAGTCCTTTCATTTGGCATACATTTTATCGTGCTACTCAATAAGGTATTTTTTTAAATCTTCAGGTACCCTAAAATTAAGCCAAATCACGAAAGTGATAAGTTTGGGTGAGTAAACCTAATATATTTTGGCACTTTTTGATAAATGCCATCAAATCAAGCTTGTTTATGTCTTTTGAACCATCTTCTGGGGCCATTTCTACGTTGTAATCGTATCAGATGAGTTTTTTGTTCGATCACAAAAGTTGGCTGCATTTGAAATGCTCCAGGTTTAGGACCGACTACCAATTTTTTTTATTAACAGGATGATTAGTACTTTCATTTGGCATTAGTTTCATCTTGCTACCCGATGAGGTATTTTTCGATATTTTCTGGCACCCTAAAATCAGGCTGCATTCCGAATGCTCCAGGTTTGGCTCATAGTGTTCCATACAAAATGTCATAACTTTTTAAGGTGCTACCCCCTGTATATGTCGAATCTTGCTACCCGATGAGGTATTTTCTGACTTTTTTTGGTACCCGAAAAGTTGGCTGCATTCCGAACGCTCCAGGTTTGGCTCATAGTGTCCCATACTAAAAGTCATAACTTTTTAAGGTGCTACCCCCTATATATGCCTAATCTTGCTACCCGATTAGGTAGGGTGCACTACCACCTAATCTTAGTCTATAATGTACGCGGGCGAAGCCGCGGGCAACTGCTAGTGTGTATATAAAACTCAAACAATTAAAAGCTCATCCAAACTCGTACAAAAACCGCCAAAATTTAGACCAGTGGCGTCCTCTCCCGAGGCATTGGCATAACGGTACCTTTGAGGTTATGTTCTGTTTTTAAACTTTTAAAAA
This sequence comes from Pammene fasciana, assembly GCA_911728535.1. Taxonomy (NCBI): domain Eukaryota; kingdom Metazoa; phylum Arthropoda; class Insecta; order Lepidoptera; family Tortricidae; genus Pammene; species Pammene fasciana. The sequence continues at coordinate 8,882,491 of OU452297.1, forward strand.
CCATAATCAACGGTTTACGTATTCCAGAGGGCGCATTAATTACTGGCCAGTAAGGAATATTGTAATGGAATGGACATCGATAAATTATTTATGCCAAGTGATAATGCAATGTACAATCTTATTACAATGTAGTAAAGACAATCAATGACTATATTTGCAATATCATATCATGCATGATATGTTGATGATCGTATTTATGTTTAAGAAAAAATCGTAGGTAGGTACTAAAATGTAATTACCTACTTAAGTAGCACCTACGCGTTAGTGTATTTTAAAAGACATTATATAAGATCGGGATTTTTTGAAATTTATGCAATCATTATTTATAAAACATCACTGTGTTGACTTAAGATTAGGATCTGATACTTAGTAAACTTCCTAAATAAATTATCAAAGCATTATTTCTTGTAAATGAGGTTCTAATTGCCAAAAAACTTGAATGACGCAAAACAACAAACAAAATGGCGGCGACGCGCCAAAATTCATGTCACAATCTATTAATTAAATTATCCGACCGAAAGGCTCTAACGCCTTTGCCCAGGGCGTCGTTTAAAAAAAAGAAACGTCAAAGAAAGCTAAGGCGCCACTGACTGACACTTGGGTTTTATAGAGTGCCCCGCCCACGGCGCCGACGAGCTCATATTATTGTTTTAAGGATAGTTTAAGCACTAAAACACCTTTTTAACCGACTTCAAAAAAGGAGGAGGTTCTCAATTCGATTGAATTTTTATTTTTTTTATCATTATTATGTTTTTTTTTTGTTTGTATGTTACTCCATATCTCCGTGAATCGTGAACCGATTTTCAAAATTTTTGTTTTAATCGAACAGGTATAACCCCTGATGATGGGATCCTGGAGAAATCGAGGGAACTCTTCAACTATTATAGGCACACCTATAGTGATTTCACTATTTTTTACAGCAACTCGGCCACTTCCTCTTGGAATAGCGGATCCTAAGTGAAGTCGGTTCTTTTTTTTGTTTTAAATTATTACTTGTTGTTACCGATACATTTGTTTTTATTCTGATCTTTAAATAAGGGTTGGTAAAAAGCCCAGTAGCTCTACCAGTGTTATATTGCATAAAAATTACCTTTTATATACAATAAAGATGGGGAACAAGCATACAGCTGATGACAAGGGCAAGCAGCTGCAACGCCAGAGGTGTCACATGTGCGTTGCGGTGTCCCTTTTTCATATAAAGGAGGTTTCACTGTGTTGACAGCTAAAGGGACAAGAAGGTCCCCCGTTGTAAATTAACACACTGAACCCTCTTTGAGCTCTATGGCAACCTTACTCGCCAGCAGGAACACAACTTGTTTGCTGTGTTTTTATTTTCTGTGAGTTGTTAGACGAATGAGCACATTTTCATCAGCTTATGTATAATAAGGGTGTGTTGTACCACGCACAACGCATCAACGTTAAATATGGCGACGGAGGTGTCATCCAATAGAAAACTGTCAAACTTCTCATACAAGATTTTTTAACGATGACGTTGACGTTAACGGGTGGTCTGGTGCAATCGGCCTTAAGTCAAAAGCTCAACTGATAGGCTCTGGCTTTCCTAATATTGTCAATGTGCGGCTACTACTGGTACCATGCAATACTACAAAAACCTATCTGTATAAATAAGGCACAAAACACACTTAGCGGAATTCAGCTATCATAGACAAAATTCGCCCGGAAGTTGGATTTTTCCGCCATTGGGCTCATTGTTAAAGGGCCGTTAAGGTCATGTACAGCCTACGCATAAATATGTGTACACTTTTGTACCTTATTACAATGGAGTAAAGTGCAAAAGTGTATACATATTTATGGCGTTGGCTGTATATGTACTTTACACATTTTTGTTCAATAAATCACATCTATATTCAACCTTACATGGCGGGAAGAAGTCGCGGCAAAAACTTGAAGAAATTTAGACTTAAAAAAAAAACACAAGGTTCAAATTTCTTTAATTCTATATCTCGGGTTATAAACTACTCCTGCCTTGTACGGTTATATACCTTAATTATACGGTACAGTCAACCCCAAAAAATAAGTAGGTAAATACTCATACTTTTTGGAACCTTATTAATTATTATTAATGAATGAATGAATGAATAATATTTATTTCAGATTTAACAATCCATATTTTTTGTTAGTATTAAAATTAAAATTAAACAAACTAAAACTATTATTTACATGATTCTATAATAATATTTTGGGAGTGATCAACTATATGTTGTATGCACTTTTACCCAGAAAAATAGGATAGGATTGTCTCATCTCTCTGCAATAACTTCCAGAGGCCAGTTTTATAAAGCTACAAGTTACAATTTACAAGCGGAACTCTCTTTCTAACCCTATGTATTAGAAAGAGACTTCCGCCTGTAAATTGTAACTTGTAGCTTTATAAAACTGGCCTCAGGAAGCCGTTGGTGGTATTCCACTCTCTGTGCATCAGAGAAGCGACTCGTTTACGGATTGTTGTATAAAAGCAATCAGTTGGAGCCTCTGCAAACATTCCCGATGCACTGCATGCTTTTTCAGCCCCATCAGCACGCAGCATTAAGGATACGGTACAAAAATATAGGTACCTGCTTGTTGAACCACTTGACTTGCCATTGTTCGTAATTGAGCCGTGCAATGAATGACCGATGTAACTGACAGTTGACAGCTAGTCGGTAACATCGGTCATTTATTGACTGAGGAGCCGAGCGTAGCGAGGCTACGAACGTCTCCGTTCTCACTGGTACGACAATTTGGCAGATTGATGTGTGTGTATTGGTTGGTTGGTTGGTCAGTGTCGGTCTAGAGGTCGCATTTTTCATCCGATTTCGATGAAACCTAATTGGCATGTACGATCCTTGATTTATTTGCCAAAAATTGTCGAGCCATTTTTTTATTGGGGGGAAAATGAGGGGGAAAAGGGGGGAAGTTTGCTGTCGCGTTATTTATGGACGGATTACAATCATTTTCTGGTAAAAGGTCAAGCCCACACTTCCTTAGAGGTTGTTGTATAAAAAGTTTCGAGGGAGGGGAAAGGGGGGAAAAGGGGGGAAATGCTCCGAAGTCTATGGTTCACAGAACTACTAGTATTACTTATAACACAGCTAAATTACGAACAATGACAAGTGGCTCAACAATCAGTGTCCGACTGTACCATTTTTCCCTGCCTTTAAAAATTAAAAGAATACTGCGAATATTATTGAATAGGTATAAAAATATGGGAATATTATTAGGGTGGTATTGCTATAGCCATGACTTCCGCATACCGTGAAGCGGGCTATGCGCTTAGTAGCCACCGTCGTTTTATAAAAAATACTACAAGCAGATATCGACACGCCATAAAATTCCGTAATACAAGCATGCTTACCAGAGACAGATAATTAATAAGGATTATTCATCTACATTCTTTTTTCGATTAACGTAGTGTGAACTGCTTATGACCTTATAATGGGGAAGGCAAATGTCAAAGTGACATCTCCAATATTGGTCCTTAGAAAAGCTAAATTTTTATGCGCGAAGTAGTTTTTAATGATTTTCGCGAAAAAGACACAATGTTTTGTCTCGCAATTGGTCTGAAATCGAAATCTACCGGTTCCTGAAACTATTATTAAAATACTGTAGATTAACGCCATAGGGATGTCATTTATGGATTTTGGCTATATGACATATGTCTTCATTTTTCCCCATACATTTTGAAACCGGAAGTGAGGTTTTTTGGAGTTCCGGCCAATTTTATGTGCAATTATCTACGGATCCTGACTCAGCACAACTTTTCCGTTATGTTGCCATGCATTTTAAAGTGATGTCATGTTACGTAGGTAATATGGGCCCAGGCTTAAGGACTAATTTGTAATGAAAAGTAGAGTGTTTAACTCGGATGAAAGGCAGTCAATTCATATTTTAGCGATCGCACTCCGATTGAGAGCCGATATATCTCGTATGAAATTGGTGCCTTTCGGCTTTCGTATCACAATGTACTAGAAACAGTAGCTAAGCGGGTAGGGTGTTCAAAATGAGCTGGACACGACTATATTGTTAAGAGAATAAGAGCGTGTGTAGGTCATTTTGAACACCCTACCCGCTTAGCCTATTGCTTCTGCTGCTGACTGTACATTAATTTATTAAATTAGGACTCCTTATTAATACTTGTCTTTAAGAATTAGAATAACTTGAGTACTAATTATCATACAATTGATTCATGTCTCATTAACAAAGTTACGTTGAAAATCAAAAGAGTCATTTTATTTTATAGAAATGAAGGCTTTAAAACACTTCAGAATAAAGTTTATTATATAAATAAGTCATGTGTTTCTAGGTTCCTTAAGGAATTAATAGTTTTCATTACTTTTTAAAGATCCCTAGGCAATTAATATATCTGGGTCTGTGGGGCCCTGGCGCTCTGAGTCTCTTCAAAGCTATCGAAGGGACAGGAGACAGGAGACTGAAGAGCTGGGGATTATGCTGCATCTTCGGTATCATGCCGCAAGGGCCATATTTAGACTTACTTAATTTTATTTTAGAATTAATTATTTTGTTAATAAAAACTTATTTTAAGTTTTTGTTTATACTCATTTGTATACAAGGTGTAACAAAAAGGCTGGTCTTTTAAGCGCATAATTGGTATCGTATTCAAATTATGAAAAATGAAGAAAAAAATTTTTCACGCAAAGAAATTAATGCTTTCGTATGGAGTGTAGGCTGTTCAGACCACCTGTCCCTTACAAAAAATTTTTTTTTTGGCGACTTTTTTTTCATATTCACACTACGATACCAATTATTTTCTCCTTACAGTTATTTCACATTTGACCCGCTATTTAAAAAAGTCTTAATTTGTCAAACTAAGTTTTCATTGGCAAAAATAAAACGGTATAATGTCATGAAGTCCATGGTTTGAAAATACTGCCTTTTTCGGGACCCTACCCGCGCGCCGCTTCGCGCTTGGCCGATTTTTTCTCATCGATGAAGAAGCTATCGATTGTCCATTGTTATATTTGTTATACATTTTCCTCCAATTATCATCGCAATAAACAATAGGCCATGTTTCTGGCCATTATTGAATCATCTGGCTTTGACAGCTTGACAAAAAAATGGCGGCTTGAGTTTATATTTTACTTTACAAACAGTTTATCTTTACAACTATAACAAATCAACTTACTTCATAAAATAATTTGATTAGTTATTTTTAAGTCGAATTCTCGAAAAAAATTTTGGCTGTTTCATCCATTTCATACATTTCGGCCGATCAGACGTTGACGTTTTCTATGGGAAGGCAAAACAAATTTCGGAAATTCGGGGTTGGTCCTATAGAAAAAGTTGTTCAGTGTGACTTTCGTAATCACTTCCCATAATATTGATAGTTATTGGCAAAACACCCTGTATCTGAGGTCGGCTGTACCAGCTAAGCTAGTCTAGCTTAAAAAATATAAGATTTTTATGAGAGTAGGTAGCACAGATCTAGTATAGTATAGATCCATGACAATGATCAAAAGTGTGACAAAAAAAGAAATGCAAGTGTGTGGGTAAATTGTCTATGTGAGTGTAAAAATAGTGCAGCCAAGTACAACAGGTTAATTATCTATCGACATTTGACTTTTTATCGATAAGATGCACCCACATTTATATTCATATTTTCGCGCTAAATGCCATGTTAGAATTAATAAAATAATAATGTATTTTTTTGTTGTTGAAGTTATAAAATGTTCAATACTTAATTTGATGACTTATTATATAATTAAGTCTGAGTTTGACGCATTAACCACTTTAAACCCCAACTAACGGCCTAGCGTCTAAAATACCGTTGATTGTTATTGCAATAACAGGTGCAATTTGTCGCTTTTGAACTTCAACGTGGATGTCGGCAGTATTTTTTATCGAACAGATATCGATATAAGATCCTATGACGTATTTACGTTTCAATTTTTACACAAAATAATCTTGAATATTAACTTTAATGATAAAATATTACCACACAAAGAAAGAAACACTAATATTCTATCTGTGCTTACTTTCAAGATTTATTTTGCTAATTCGGTAAAATATGGTTTCAAAGACATCGATCGGAATATCATATTTGCCTGTGAAATGAGTAATTTCCTGGGTTTTTCTTGTGTTTAATGTTGGAATCAGGTACACAATACGGTACCACGTTTCTACTTTTTCATTTCAAGTGATTTTGTTCTGGATTGTTTGATATTTTACGTGATAAAATATGAGCTGTCGCGACGGTGGTGTTTGTGGTGTTTTCTGAAAGTCAAAAGTTGGAACACTTGTGTATCTCTTTCGCACTAGTGGAATGTTCATATGCGCTATTGCGCACTTCCCGTCTCTTTAAGCGAGCGCCAGCGAACGCCATTTTATCTCTGTGGTAGGTAGTGTAGGTACACTAGTAAGAAGGGCAAATAGATAAATTTTAACGTAAGAAATGGAGTCCAGAATGTCTCGACTTGAACTGTATGTCCACTATAAACTAACATGAAACCTGTAAACATGCTCTTTGTTGTATTGTTTAAATTGTAAATAAATTCGCGTAAAAATGTTAATATTTGAAGTATTCGTCGGCGGCTCAGCAAAGGCAGAATGCCGCACGGTCAACGAGTTCAACGACAGATCTTACTCGCCTGGTAGAAAAAAAGTTGACTGGTGTTGCCAGGGTATGACAATTTCGTATTTCTTCTTGAAAAAAAAAAATACCATGATATGGTATATGATATAATTGCTTATTGTTTTATCTCTACTTTTCTGTTTGTAACTTGTGTATAGGTACTCTGTTTTTAATTTTTAATTTTAGGTGTGCAATAAAGAGTAAGTATTTATATTTATAATTAATGATTACATCATATTTTTATGTATACAGGGTGACTTCTAAATCGTAATACAAGATAATCAAACCTGAATCTATTAACGATTTTGATCAACTTTTACTACGGGATTAACTTTGTAAAAAAAAATTGAGCTGTTCCATAGAAAAGGTCAAGGATGGGTATTTTTTTGTACATTTACAAAGTTGAATCCGTAGTAAAAGTTCATTTAGTGTCGTCAGACTCTAAGTAAGTGGAAGACTCTTATCTATTTTTTCAGTTAGGTACTCTTGACACACCACAGGGTCTTAGGAATACGATTTTAAAAACTATTTACTATTCCTTACCTACTTATTCCTTAAAATGTAAAAGGTTCAATATATTGTAACTATTATATTATTGCAAAAATAAACTTATGTAAACTAACTTAAATATTTTTTTTTGACAACAATCTAAACCAAACTAAATTGATTACTTCTTGATCGCACTTTTTAAGACCTAACAAATAATATCTAATCAGTTTTTAATACCATCAACCTTCGTTTCTATACTAGGTTATTGTATGAAATATTAACAAAATCTATCATATTTGTTCCAAGGTACCATTGCAAAAAAATAACTCTTATTCTTTAAGATTTTACGTAAACATTTACCGTGAATCTGTTAAATATAGTTTGGCCAGGGTCTGTTTTACTACAAACATAGAGAGAATCATACTGTCTTTTTCTTATACTAGTACCTTCACCACGAAAAAAGGGATGAGTATAGCTTACCTATTACTTCTACTGTTACTGCACTTTTTGGTTGGCCAGACTATACCCGCGTGTTTATTTGATATTACCTCAAATGGCAGCCAGACGCAAGTTTTGAAATTATAAATCCATATTGTAATAAATATTGAGTTAACTCTTAGTTAACATAGAGCATTAGATTTTTTTAATTTCTTCGGTACGCAATGTATTGCGTATACACTTATTTGACACATCATCAAATGTGACATTTTAGGGCAAATTAATCATGTAGGTAGCGATACATTGCGTGCTGAAATATTTTATATGGAAAAATAAAAGTCATAAATTGTAATAAAACATATGGAAGTATGTTTATTAGGGCCTATACTAACTACCCTTGGCGTATGAGGTAATATCAAAAATACACGCTGTATTATTCCTACAATTGAGTTTTGAACCTAGCAACCCAGCGCATTGCCGCGCAAACGTCAACTCCTCAACATGACGCAATGGCGCAACCAAAATGGCGCATTAAAAAGTAATTAATCGTTCTAGCTTTTGTTTTATTGCGTGTGAAAGCTTGATATTTAATAAATCATTTAAACATGTACTTATTTCTTTAATAATTAAAAAGGTTTACAAATCTAAAGTAATAAACTAACACTAAAAACTTAATATTAAACTAAACAAAATTTAAAACTACTTAATAATAAATAGAAAAATTCATCTTCATCCAATAGCCCATTAATCAGTCCATTACTTTTCACCCAATAGCCTAGTACATTTTAGACTCCATTAATACTCAATAGTCCTTACACCATGGCGGGTGCTGTCTCTGCGTGCGTCCCATGACACGGGCAGGGGCAGCATCCGCTTAGTGTACCCCTCACTTTTCATTAAATTGTCGAAAGGGCCTCTGCGCGTTGGCTTCGGCTCCGCATACGCCTCCCAAAGGTCCGGAACACCATTGTTCCGTGGTCGGGAAAGACATACAAAGAATAGAAAAAAAAAAAATTTAAACATGACTACCGTTTGATAAATGAGTTGTTGTGTAGGCGAGAAAGTTGTTCATTGTTTATTTTTGTATAATAATTATGAAGGTTACTTAAAAGTGCGCATGTAGAAGCCAATTTTGAAGCATGAAATGCGGCCGTTGCATAATGAATGTCCTATTAGAACTGCCGTACCTTTTTAAGGTAGGATTATTCTCTTGACAGTAGTTCAAAAGTTGCTGTTAAGCTAATTATTCACAGAATAATGTAATAATACTTACATACTTACCTGCAGAAGATTATCTTCCCTACAAAACGTGATGAATCTTTATTAAAATAAAAGTACATAATAACAACCTTAATTGTAGAGGGTAGGAGTAAAATCTCATATGAGGGAACTGTCGCAAAAGTGTCCAGCTTGTAAGCTGTAAATAATAGTAGGTACAAAATCTCAACCTCTCTAACCTAGCGAAGTGCTAGCGAACTAACCTCAATCTAACCTTTGCTCTCTAGCTATTGTCCTGCCACACCTATTTAACTTCTATTTAACGACTTTTGACGGACACTTATGCATACCTCTTACCTCTACTCTACTACATATAGTTTATATTGACACATCTGTGTCATATCATGTCATATTATTGTCATCGCAGAGTTAGCCTGGTCGGACTACAGACGATTTTGTACCTACTTTGAATCCGATAGGACTTATGCCTATTTCTTACATGAGTTACATAGATTATGCCCATAGACAATTCATTATTGCGTAGACACAAAAGTAATAAATCTTGATCTAGACATATCACGATAGTTAACGATCCACGAAGAATCGCTATAGTTTTTAGTCTGTAAGAATGGCTGGTATTCACAAGGAATAGCCAATTTGTCAAATTGGTTCTTTTTATAAGGCTCAGCGGAATTCAGTTGAGATCCCCGCGGAATTCAGTTGACCGTTGACCAAGCTGAAAGGCGGAACATGAGTGCTTTATATTATAACATACATTACAAGGGAGTAATTTTATATTATGGGTACGTACTAGAGATGCACCGAATACCTAGTTGTTTTGGCCGAACACCGAATATTGGGCAAAGCGCTGAATATTCGACAAAACTTGTACATATTCGATTTTAGACAATTTTTTACAAAGAATAGATGCTTGGGAAAAAACCCAGACTAGTCAGTGATGAATACAACCCATTTTAATCCTCTTCATTTCCATTTCAACCACCAACCCACACTAAATCCGCATTCAAATTTTGCCACGCTTATATAAACTCCGACCAAAAAGAGTGGAAATTAAAAAGTGGCAACATCGTAGTGTCATCCCTTTAAAATCAATCTAATAAACGGGACGACACTACGATGTTGCCACTTTTTAATTTCTACTCTTTTTGGTGGCACTGTAACTTAAGATTCGATTTTCATAATTAGTTATACCTAGGTATTTCATATTTTCCTTTTCGATGAAACTACCACATACACATACAAATTAGCTACAATTCTCTCAGATGTGCTCATCGGTCTGTCAGTTTGTAACATTTATATTGGAAGCCTAAACTAAACACATTAAGTCTCAGCAGTAAACCGCGGTTTATGACTAAGTCCAGGGTTCGATTCTCGGAAGGCGACATATCAAAAACTAATGAGTTGATGGAGTTGTAACAATGTTAACTTGTATGTTGAATCGCTTTGGTTAATTTGGAAAAATTACGTCGGTGGCAAAATAAGTATACAGCGCGCCTGATCCTCTTAAAAACCTATTTACTTAAAAAAAAATCCTACTTACCAATGTACAGGTTGCAGAGAGCCTATATGCATCCAAGAATATCTCAGAGATACAACAGTGTGTGCAACAAGATTTTGAAGGTATCACTAAATGGGCACACGATAACGGAATTATTCTCAACCTATCTAAAACTAAATGCATGCATATTCACTCGCCATACAACCAACGCGCTAAGAGCACTGATAAACGAAATTTAAGTATTATAGGGCACACGTATGAGTGTTTACACCTTAACAAGATCAACTGTAAGTGTGATACTTTAGACTACGTAAAAACATTTAAATATTTAGGCTTAACTGTCGATACAAACTTTAACTGGAAATCTCATGTAAATGATGTTTGTAACCGGCTGAGGTCAGTGTTAGGGAAGTTTTACCAACTAAGCGGAGCATTAAGTAAGAAAACATTACGGGTTGTTTATTACGCACTCGCGGACTCGTTAATTAGCTACGGACTTATTGTATATGGCAGAACATTTAAAACCTATATTAGTGATATTAAAAACATACAAACTAGACTACTTAAGTTTTTAGTAAGCAAAAAAGTTAAAGATAAGTGCAACAAAGACTATGATTTATTATTTCCTTTGTGTAAAATATTACCTATAGATAAAAAAGTTAAATATTTAATGGGCTTAGAATACTACTATAATGATCTGTACACATTATTTGCTAAAAATAAGTATAACACTAGAAGCGTAAGAGAAAAAAGATTAGTACAACCTAGCGCAAACAACTACTATGGCGAAAGAATGTCAACATATTTAGTGCCAAAAATCTTTAATAAAATTAGTTTACTAAGACAAAGTCCCAAACTCAGTAAACCAAGGCTGAAGATGAGACTGAGGTCCTCTCTCCTCGAGGACAAGCAGGTTGAGACATAATACCTACATCATTTCTACCACAACATTGAACACACCGCGGTACTCGAGGAGATATCACCTAAATAAGAATTAAGATACGCAATGTTCACAAGAGGCTTAGGATGTTAGTAAATAAGTATTAGATAGGTTAAGTTAGATAAGATTGCTTTGTAAATATATATTTTTTGTTTAAAACAATGAGCGCATCTCGCCATCAAACGTCACAGTTTGGCGAGGTTTACTGTAAAATGTTTAGCGTAAGTTTACATTCATAAATAAATTAAAAAAAAAAAAAAAAAAAGAACACTTTCAAAATTTCATTAACATGATCGTAATTTTATAGTCTGTATCTCTGACCTCCACCCATTAAAAGCTGCCAGATTCCCAGATCTAGCAATGAGGTTTTCCTGAAGTCTAGTTGGTGACACTGTGGGGAAAGGTTTATTTGACAGCAGCTGTCAAAAACCACCAATAAAAAAAAAGATTAATCATGTATGTGATTGGTGGATTATGTCTTATGTCAGCTAGACCTGACGCCATGGTTCTGTCACCTGGTGAAAAAATCCATTCAGGAATGTAATCCATCATAAGGTACCTAGACTAAGAGCTGGCCACGTCAGATTGGTGTATAAAAAATAGTACACTACGAGTTGGTGTAGCACGGTTAATGAATTGCATTAACAGGGGCGACTCATCGTGACTGGCTTCTTGGTATAGGCGCCGGCGCATGCAATGGCGGACACTTGGACTAATAAAGGATAAGGACTAGGCATCTCCGTACAGCCAACTGTGATCCAATAATGGCGCCCGAGTTGAATGTGTGCGTAGAGACCAGTGTTGCCAGTAATACAAATTTTCCCGATTAAGTGTAACATATTTTTGAAAGGAAAAATAAAACAGATTATCATCATCATCATATCGTATGGCTTTATTTCACTGCAATCCTCGCAAATTCGTTATACTTCGACTGTGAGATTTTTCAACCAGTCTTCTGCTGCTATATAATTTATGTTCTTAAATATAATTAATATGCACCTGCCTTAATAAATCTGATGAAATATATTTCTGAAGAGGCGGATAAATGATTTTTTTTAAATCTAAAGTTACAACTTATTAAAAGTATACGACTACCGTTGAGTGCATGTGGCCCATAGACATAGGATGGTATAGACGGGGCATGGTCATAGTAATACCAAGATAAAACGGGATGGTGTTATTACACTTTCAGTAGGTACGGCAAAGAGGTGCTATTATCGTTGGTCCTTGTCATAGTTCCTATTACCTCCCCGCGCTACTTCTAGCTGAGGAGGGTAACAAACAGATATAAGTTGTGCGCAAGAATGGTCTTTCGTAACATGGACGACTTCTATACTAAAACCTTCTCCAGAGTATAACAAATACTTTTCTGAAAACCGCATCAAAATCGGTTCAGCCAAACGCGAGATTATCGCGAACAAAGATATATACAAATATAATTTTTAATGCTTATATATTAAATTTTATTGAAAAAAAAATAGGTACTAAAGAATATAATTTGATTACAAAGACATAAAAGTTATTAGCTCTTAGCAAAGAGAATTAAGTACCTAGAGTGTTCTTTCCATACATGGCTAAATGCGTATATGTAATAAGTTTTAAGCGAGCTTTGCTAAAAGTTATTATTCAAAAGATTACAGCTTAATACGTATTACGATTTAAGTGTGCTTAAAACTTAGTATTAATGAGTTAAACCATACCTCCCATACGACTTATTATTTAATTAGTAGTTTTGCTATGTATGGAGTTAGCAATCTATCTACTCATTTATCTATGCTCTTAGGCAATGTGTTAATATTAGTTGAAAACGTGCGTGAAATAAAACATCAAGTTGGGAGCGGGACGTCAACATCGTGTTGACAACATATCGTGGCTATTGTAGACCCCTTTACGTTCGGGAAGTTTCCCTGCTCTACCACCTGGCAACACTGCTGTCGTGAAGTTAATAGTTTACGAATTTACAGATTTTTAATATGATTACGCATTAAAATGTTTACTTATCGATGAAAGGTGACTCCATCCGGTTTTCTCTTACGACCGGTGACATTTGTGCAGCATTTGAGGACGTACGCCGGCATATTTTAATTATTATTTGTCCGCTCTTTACTGCAGTGACGTTTGGATACGAATGGCGGCGGATGGGCACAAAATTGCTGTGCGTATGTGTGTGTAGTGTGTAACTACGTGGGCACGGGCACAAATGGAATCACAGTTTGTTGTTAGCAGTGCGTAATCTGATTAATTATTTAAATCTATGGGCGGACACAATAATTTTAAACAAAAAAAAGAACCGAGTTCACTTAGGATCCGCTATTCCAAGAGGAAGTGGCCAAGTTGTTGTAAAAAACAGTGGAATCACTATAGGTGTGCTTATAATAGTTGAAGAGTTCCCTCGATTTATCCAGGATCCCATCATCAAATCCGGACCTGGTAACAATGGAACCAACTGTGAAGTATACTCTCTCAAACAAACAAAGAATTTTCCAAATCGGTCCAGCCGTCTTCGAATAATCGGTGTACATACATAAAAAAAACAAAGATCCCGACGAATTAATAACCACCTCCTTCGAAATCTTGAAGTCGGTTGAAAAATGCTGTGACTGTTGCGGTTACCGCATGCGTAGGGTTTCTGCTCGAGAATTCTCGAGGCGAGAAATCTCGAGAAATTTGTCCTACGTCGAGACGGGAAAAAAACGCAATGCCTCGAGAACTCGAGAAATAAATCGCAAGAGCGATAAGTAAAAAAAACACGTGTATAACACTTAATGTGTCTAGCTTGTTACATCGCTGGCATGGCACACACGTACATACGCACACATATATTGTACAAAAAGTATCCGTGAGCTTTAAGAACCTTCGGGAATCGGCGATGACACACGAAGGTAATATTGCTGTTCTGCTTTTTCATGTGTCACTGTTAATTGATACCCGACGTCTCTTTCTAAAACCCGAAGGTTCTTTTTAGAGCTCACGGACTTTACTTAGTATCTGGAGGAGGACACATTTGGTATGTTTTGAAAATTATATTTGTTTGAATTTTAAAAAATGGCTGAAATTTATTGATGTGTAATATTTTTAGAACGGCCTCTCTAAGCCCTTTCATATGATACCACACACGATAGGTTTTTGAAAAAGGGATTTTTTTTAAAGAAAGAAAGAAAGAAGTATGCGTGTACCAAATGGCTAAACTGTACATCGATTTGCGGTATTTCTGTTAAATTAGGCTCGTACACCGTCCACTATCACTTTTCATTAAATTGTCGAAAGGGCCTCTGTGCGTTAATTGGCTTCGGCTCCGAATACGCCTCCCAAAGGTCCGGAACACCATTGTTCCGTAGTAGTGCTAGCGGTACACGCCGAAATTCAGTATAATGCTGCAAATGGTGTTAAAAGCATAAAAATCGGACCGATTGATCTTTAGGCCAAATGAATCGATTCGGCCCGTAGCAGTAAAAAAAAAAAAAAACAGAGTGCAGTTATGACGTCATCTTTTTTTTGTACGGAAAAAAAAAATTTTTGTTCTGAAACCTATCGTGTGTGGTATCAAATGAAAGGGCTTTCTGAGCTAATTCCAAAAATATGTCACATCATTACATTTCAGTCACATGTTTGAAATAAACATAAAAAACATTTTCAAAACATACCAAGTTTGGGCTCCTCCAGATACGACACCAAGGAATATTTTTTTGTAAAATATATCTCAAATGATACCTAATATCCTCATATCTAACCCCAAGAATGCAATTTTGAAAATAATTACATTTAGTATTTTTTTCTGATTTTTAATGTTTACAAAGTGTGTCGTTTTACTCAATACGAGTACGAGTACCGTAATATCCTCCAATTTTGCCCCCAGGCGAAACTTTGCCCAACATTTTGAACAAATTCATTAATTTACGTAATTTTATAGTATTCTGGTGCGGGAAAGTGTTGATGTGAATCTCACAAAATGGGAAAGCATGGTGAGTAAAACCCATACTTATACTTATACCTGTATATAATAAGGCAATGGGGAAAGCCAGTGAAACCTTATTGTAGAGGGTGCTCTTTTAGATTCCATACAATGAGGAAAAGAAACAAAAGATGAATGGTCCTTAACAATGTACGGGAACTATGTACAGTTAAAAGGCTTTTCTTATGCAATTGTTTCCCTATAGCTTTTTGCTTCAGCATTTTCATTTTAGAGTATTGTGACAGTTGCCATTACTCTAGATTGTTTATATCGTAATTCGATTTCAAAAGGATAATGAATGAAGAAGTCTTGATGTGGGCAATGTTACGTTGTAATGTAACAACTAGTGATGGCCAACTTTGCCCAAAACAAAAAAAATCTTAGGGCTATCAGCTTTTTGTATTAACCACTCGGCACGAAAAAGGTGATTAAGTATTATTTTTGACATATATATATGACGTTTTGGAACTGTTTCTTTATTTTTTTAATGTAATTGTTAATGTGAAACCATAGTATTCAATATATACATAATTTACTTTGATCTGCCGATTTATTTGTAAACATTACTAAGATAGGTTCGTT
Organism: Pammene fasciana; assembly: GCA_911728535.1. Classification (NCBI taxonomy): domain Eukaryota; kingdom Metazoa; phylum Arthropoda; class Insecta; order Lepidoptera; family Tortricidae; genus Pammene; species Pammene fasciana. Next base: position 8,898,218 of record OU452297.1, read on the forward strand.
ATGATTTGTTTCTATTATAAATAATGAAATATAACTCATTTAATTATGTTTTGTTTAATATACATACTAATGCATGACTAAATTAAAAAAATTAAGTCAAATGAGACAACCCTTGTACTTTGGAATGCTTGTATGCACCTTGTGCCGTAAAGATCAAAAACGCGTACCTATCATTGCCCACCTAATTTGTACAAAAGTTTACGTACTTATCGCTGAACTATTTAAAGGGAATGATAGGATTACCCTAGAGACTTGCTGTAATTCTTGTTTAATACTAATAATACTATAATCGCATTATTTAAGCGCAAATCGACTTGAGCAATGTTGGGTAAAACTCGATATAACTTTACCCACCCTCAAGTTCGCAAAAAATGGGATAAACTTAATTCGCTTTAAGTAAGAATAAAATCTTGATATGTGCAACCCGGGTTCCTCGAGCTCACCTATCACGTTATATCAAAAGAACGTGTAAACAGAGTTTCATTACTCCGATAATTATCCGAGCGGGCAAGAAAGGGACGCGGGGAGGGAGCGGGGGCGGAATCCATGCTCAAGATAAAAAATCGAATCAAAAAGAAAACTAATAATTGCACAAACACCAGTGTTTTATGATTATTTTTTTATATTTAATTGATAGATTGATAGATCCCACATTCGTAATAATGAAAAATTAAAAAAAAAAACTTAGTGAAATTATTTTCTAAATTGCTTTCTTGGGGTTTGAAATGAGGATATCAGGTATCATTTAAGGTATATTTTACAAAAAAATATTCAACCGTATCGTATTTGTAGGAGCCCAAACTTGGTATGTTTTGAAAATTATTTTTATTTTCATTTGAAACAAGTGACATAAATATAATGATGTGATATATTTTTAGAATTGTCTCAAAAAGCCCTTTCATTTGATACCACACACGATAGGTTTCAGAACAAAATTATTATTTTTTCCATACAAAAAAAAGAGGACGTCATAACTGCACTCTTTTTTTTTTTTTTTACTGCTACGGGCCAAATCGATTAATTTGGCCTAAAGATCAATCGTTCCAATTTTCATGCTTTTAACACCATTTGCAGCATGTTTAAGGCATACCGCTAGGACTATAGTCGGGAAAGACATACAAATATAATAAAACTAATAACGCATACAATTTTAAAATAATATAGTGTTTTATTAGAACTTCCAAAATTTCTCGAGATACTCGAGAAACTCGAGAAATCTTGGTCGAGAACTCCCGTGCCTCGAGAAATAAAAAAGGTCGAGAAACCAGAAACCCTACGCATGCGGCGCCGGTGCGCGAGCGAGATAGCGCTCGGCGTGCATATAGCGCTGTCATGCTTGCACACCTTCACCGCATGCGGTTGTAGCGCCAGTGTGATAATCGCTGATAGTGATTCAAAAATATATCATAATTCTCTTATAACCGTTCCTGGCTTTTTTTCACGGCTCAATTGAGCTCGACAACCTAATTCCAACCAGGCTTTAGTTTTTACGAAAGCCACTACCATCTGACCTTCCGACCCAGAGGGGAAACTAGGCCTTATTGGGATTAGGTCCGGTTTCCTCACGATGTTTTCCTTCACCGGAAAGCGATTGTTAAATATCAAATGGTATTTCGTACATAAAAGTTCCGAAAAATTTAGTACCAGCGCTTAACTCTCAAACATGGGTTCTCAAATATGTCTTGGGCACCGGAGGCCTAAGGCCGGAGGCCACTTTTTCCTTTGTATATAACATCTATACAAGTTTATAATGTATTAGGTAGTTATATTTTTCATCACTCTCACTCATATAAAGCATACCATTACTCATATCATCAGCAGTATCATTTTTCATTATTATTATTATCCTGAGTGTCGGTTATGTTGTATTAAAATGGATATTTGGTAGTAATTATTGTGAAAAAAAACCGCAATGTAAAATAAATTCCTAATGTCCAACTTTGAATTGCATAAAAAAAACTAAAAGACATCGGGCAGTTCTAATTTCAGGAAAACATCCCCAGCTTTTGCCCTTTCCAACGATATGCTACATGCATACATTTTTATTCAATAACGAGATTTACTTGCTATTTAATTTTGTTTAGCCGGAGACTATCAAAAACTTAAGTAAGAGCTATGGACAAATTTTTTTTTCCTAAACCTTGGGGCCTAGGCCCAATTTACAGGGCTATGTAAGTAGCATATGGCCCCACCTCTCTGCTGTTTTTTTTTTGTCCAACCCTCTGCCAAACACCCTGTATACAAAGGAAAAAACATTGCGTGTAAATTGAAAAGTACGAAGTAAAAAAATTGCAAGCTTGAGTCACAATGGCCTACCTACGGCTTTACCTTCGAACTTGTATTAGACTCTAGTTTGCAATATTCTTCTTACCAAAGTACCAATAACGCGCCATGCAATTCTTACTTAGTAATAAGTACCACTATAGTCTATACCTACGTAACTTACATTAGTTATGCTGGCACCCAATAGATAGATAGAAACATCTACAACGGGCGTTTCATCGTACGCCAATTCTTTGGATTAGATTGCTGACTAAACCCCAGGCTCTATTGAACTTCGGCCCAATTAAAAATGCTAGAAAGATGATGATGATTAAAAAAGATAAGTCCATTTTATGTGCACGCCAGTGTACTCTATATCGCTGACTCCCTGTTACATATCTGACGCCCCAACAAAACGTCATAAGTCTTTTTATACAACAAAATCACAATAGTCCTATATCTCTAGTAATAAGGACAATATTTGGATAGCAAATATTTATTTTATTATTAATACGTGATTTTAGTATCTCCATTTGACTACCTGTTTTTTCTGAATTGGTTTAAATACAAGTGATGACAGGTCAAAGAATAAAGGTCTTTGTATTCGCTGTGTGCTTAATTGTGGCGCCATCTTTTGGGCCAGGGCTCAATCTTTTTTTTTTATGAAGTGATGTACTCCTTAGACGGAGAGCCACGTCAGATATGACACAATATCGAGAGCAACGAAACCCCTCTAGTTTGATATACTATGCTTATTTCTAGATCCGGACATCTGGCAGCTGTAAAGTGGTGGAGGGCAAAGAATGCAAATAACTTAAAGAAAAGACATCATACAGTTCTGGGTTTGATGCAATATCATATCCAGAAGTTTCTGTTGGGGGAAGTAACGCAAAATTATGTATAAGTAATGCAATTTTTAGTTACTCGCCTACTGTTTTTGTTTCCGCAATGATACACAATATTTTTTTGTTCTGATGTTAAAATATAGGCCCTGTTCTCAAGAAATGACGCAACAGCTTCCGCAGTTTTTACCTATTTCGGTATAACTTTTTTCCAACTTAAAAACTTTGTTGGTCTGTCACTCTGACTTCCACCCATTAAAAGCTGCCAGATGCCCGGTTCTAGCAATAAGGATAGTTATGCAATTTAACTGGACAGAGGGCCTACCGCAAAGTCCGAAAATCGACAAAATGATGGTCCCGTCTCTATCGCTCTTCAAATCAAATCAAATCAAATAATTTATTCAAAAAATAATTGTACAGATAATTCTTAGAACTATGCATTATTATTACAGAGCTGAGGTTCATATATGCCTGAACTAGGAAATCCTGTGTTTCAGGCTGAAAAGTACTGCTTCTTATTATATAATTATTCACTTATGCATATTTAAGTTAAATGTAGTTTACAATAAGAGTCTTATCATCCTAGTTAATAAAAACATTAAAATTTATAATAAAATAGTAATTTACAAGTAACAGTACTGATTATTTTATGACTATTAGTAGGTTCTCTGTGTCGTCGTACGTCATATTTTGAAGGGCGTGTCGTAGAATATTCTTACAACAAGCGTAACTGCGAGGATATAAGTCTAGTTTTCTATTCAACCTGTTATACAAAAATGGACCCAAAAAGACGAAAAATCTAGACGAAAATACGTGCCATCTTTGTACAGTTTGACTACAGATGAGATTTTTGCACCTTTTATTATTGTCTATTGTGTTAAAGGGAAGCCCGGCGTGCTGTTTTAATGTTGTGGCTAAAATAAATAATTGACGAACAGTTAGAACTTCACATGATCGATAAAGGAGTTCAGTAGGGTATAAAAATGGGCGGAAAGTTGCTACCTTTAGTACCGCTCTCTGGGCTCTTGCATATACGTAAGAGAGTGATGCAAATAGACGATTAGATGAACGAAGTGCTTCACGGTTATAGCAAGACCAGATTTCATTGCTCTCATTATTGTGTCATATCTGAGGTGGAGCTCTTAGTCCATATAAAATATCTCTGTCTGATTCACTATTTTGATAGTTGACCGAGTTGAGGTGACATAGAGGTGATGCTCTTTGCAGTTTTTATTTCTTGTCACATTGTGCACTGCGATATGACACCTCTTAAGTTGCAGACCGATTACTCATTACAACGCTCGATCTCAGCGAGAGGAAACATCTCCGCAGGCCGCCTTAAGAGGATATCAACACCCGATGACCTTCAAATTGTCTTTACTTAAACAGTCATATAAAATGTTAATATTCATTATATTTCGAAGAACTTTGTTAATTCCGATACACGTTTGGACGAAATCGGCTCGATAGAAAATAATTCCAAAGTTACATCATAAAATTAGCTTTAAGGACGAAATTTCACCACACTAATACTAAAAACTTCATTGTCTTATTTTTCTCAATTAATGCGTAGTTTTTTTTTTTAATTCATCATTTTGAAAAATTAAGAGCGCTGGTAGCCTTGTGGTAAGACGTCCGACTTTCAATCCGGAGGTCTCGGGTTCAAACCCCGGCTCGTACCACTGAGTTTTTCGGAACTTATGTACGGAATATCATTTAATATTTACCAGTCGCTTTTCGGTGAAGGAAAACATCGTAAGAAAACCGGATCTAATCCCAAAAAGGCCTAGTTTCCCCCCTGGGTTTGGAAGGTCAGATGGCAGTCGCTTTTGTAAAAACTTAGTGTCTACGCCAATTCATGGGATTAGGTTGTCAAGCGGACCCCAAGCCGGGATAAACGCTAGGATGAAGAAGAGAGGAGATTTTGCAAAATTTGCAATGAGCTCCCATATAATCGTAACAGTGTTTATCTTTCACTCACGCTAAAAAAGATAGGGATGGAATTTAGTTGTTGCCATCTTCTAAAAACATAATTCAATGTGGAATAATAGCCAAAACCATATCTTTAGGTGTTAATCAACAAATCATGACGTAAGGAATGACAATGTAAATTAGACATAAAACTATAGAAAAATAAAAAGATACAAGAGGATTACCACATTCACCCCGGCTGGATGTAATCGAATAAAAACTTTGGCGGGTTCCGGGTTCTGCCCGATCTTCGGGGTGGATCTGAGACTGTAGGCTCGTTGCAGTCTGGGCTCGTTTGCTCTGGCCCTTCTTGTAGACCCTCCGATGGCGACTGTGATGAAGGAGTGGTAAATGGTGAAATTGGAGGCGATTGCGCCATCGGTGATGAATGTGGTGTTGTTGGTCGCGAGCATGTTGATGGCGACGCTGGCGGCGACTGCGGTCTTTCCGACTCAGCGTCTTCAAACTCCTCTGCTACAGGGATATCTTCGCCGTTGCTTCCTAGAGGCGCTAGATGGCGATTAGACACAGTAGTTTCGCGACCATCCATTGTCCGAACATACGAATAAGTGGGATTAGTCTCTAGGACCTCTATCTCTTCGCCTAGTGGTTGGTACTTTGTTTTTCGGTCAAAGCGTCGCATTAAGACCTTACTCGAGTCTGTGAGCCATGTCGGTATTGACTCTCCATTTGGTGATCTCGGAGGATGGCAAAACATCCTTTCATGTGGTGTACAGTTGGTACTGGTACATAGTAGCGAACGTATAGAGTGTAACGCTTGTGGTAGAACAGCTTCCCAACCTTCTATTGGCAGATTTCTAGTTTTTAATGCTAACTGTACCGCTTTCCAGAGCGTGGAATTCAGTTTTTCGACCTGACCGTTGCCTTGAGGGTTGTAAGGCGTTGTACAACTTGTAGCTATTTGTCTGGAATGAAGAAATTCTTTTACATCTGCCGATAAAAATGATGTTCCACGATCTGAGTGTACATAGGCTGGCATGCCAAACATGCTAAAAATGCTATCTAAATGCTTGATAACAGTCTTTGCGCTTATGTCAGAGCACGGAAATGCGAAGGGAAATCGCGAGTACTCATCAATCACTGTCAATATGTATTTGTTATTAGTTTTAGATGGCACTGGTCCTTTAAAATCCATACTCAGTCTTTCAAAGGGCGCTGTTGCTTTGATAAGTTTATTCTGAGCATTGGCATTTAAAAATGTAGGCTTTACCTCTGAACAAATGCGACATTGCTTTGTCATGTTCCTTATCTCATCTATCGAGTAAGCCAAGTTCTTGGAGCGAAACCAATGTGCCATTCTTGTTACACCTGGATGACAGAGTGCCTCATGGAGCGATCGCAGTTTGGCAGGTTTGTCGGCAATAGCGCAGACACGAGAGAGAGCGTCGGCTACGTGGTTCTGCGTACCGGGCCTGTACACGATGTCGTATTTGTATGGAGATAACTCTAGACGCCAACGTTGGATTTTCTCGTTTTTAATTTTACTTGTATGTTTCTTATCGAACATGAAGGAGACAGACTGCTGATCAGTTAGGAGCATGAATTATTTCCCGATAAGAAAATGTCGCCATTTCTTCAAGGATTCAACGATTGCATAAGCTTCCTTTTCAATGGCCGAATGGTTCTGTTCACTTCGATTGAGAGTTCTAGAATAGAATGCTACAGACCTGCCGGCTTGTGAAAGTGTTGCCGCAATTGAGTGTTCAGATGCATCAGTCTCCACTGTAAATGGCACGTTGTCGTCAATGGCGTGAACACATGATTTTACCATGTAGTTTTTAAGCTCTTCAAAATCTTTTGTCATAGTGTTAGTTAGTGGAAACGTTTTCATTTTTGCTAACTCGTGTACTTTTTCAGAAAAGTTTGGTATCCACTTTGAGTAGTGGGCGAACATGCCCAGGGCTCTGCGCATACTGGGCAAGTCGTGTGGTGGAGGTAAGTTTAAAAGAGGCTCTAGTTTGGCGCTGTCAGCCTTGATGACGTTGTTAGTGATCGAATAGCCAAGTATATTAATGGAGCTTTGTTTGAAAATCAGGGACAGGAACCGGTTACAAATGAAGAGGTATTAGATAGGGTATTTGATACGGTTGTTTTTACAAACCCTACCAACTCGGCAAGCACATCATTTGGCTTACCCAAAGTTAAGAGCTTACCGAATCGAAAAACCCCAATGAGGTTACCCTATCAAGCGTTTTTAGAATGCCATCAAGCTATTTTGAAATCTATCGTTAAGACCTTTCGATAGGGAAACCACATGGAATATGGTTAACCCTATTAAAACGGTTACCGTAACGATAGGGTAGCCCAATTATAGGGTAACCCTATCGATAGGGTAACCCTATCATTGGGTTACCCTATCGAAAAGATTAATCAAATGAAGGGGTTTTCCGGTCCCTGTTGAAAATTGACTTGCTTTCATTTAGGGTGAGGCCATACTTTTCGGCAGCTTTAAGAAAGTTTTGCAAATTTGTGTCATGCACTTCAAGTGTCTTGCCACATATCGTTATATCATCAAGATAAGAAAATGTACCGGCTAGATTTTCTGTCCGAATAAGCCAATCTATGGTTCTCTGGAAGCTAGAAACTCCATTAGTAACTCCGAAAGGGATCCGGCGGAATTGGTACATATTTCCAGCGGCTTCGAAAGCAGTAAAATGTCTCTCTTCTGGCAAAATCGGCACCTGATGATACGCACTCTTCAAGTCTATATAGCGCTAAAGACAGAGTATTTAGCCACTTTTGAGATCAACTCTTCAATGCTAGGGAGCGGGTAAGCATCTAGTTCAGTGTATTGATTAATTGTTCTTGAGTAGTCTATAACAAGACGTTTCTTATGCGTTGCAGATTTCGTAATCAATACTTGCGCTCGCCATGGTGATCTACTTTCTTCTATGATACCTTCCTTCAAAAGGTTCTTCACCTCCTCTTCAATAAAACGTCGATCGTCGTCACTGTATCGCCGTGACTTGATCGCAATCGGTTTGCATCCAGGAGTTAGACTGGCGAATAAAGGTACTGCAGGCACAGACGCCTCGGCCACATTGCAAACAATCAAAGGTTCTTTTGGCCCGCCAAACGCAAATTCAACAGAGGAATGCTGACTAAGTACGTCGAGTCCTATAATGACGTCGGAACATAGGTCTTCCACTATTAGTAGCTTTACGTTCTCATATGAGTGCTTTCCCAAAGTAAGAGTGATGGTTGCTTCTCCTTTGCATGGCGAGGTATGACTTCGTTTAGCCATGGTTATTGTCTGCTGACTGGGTTTTCTTTTCATAGAACATAACTCGGCGAATTCTAGGCTCATAAAGCTTTTGGCGCTGCCACTATCTAGCAAAACTTCAGCTTTGATACCTTTGATGTACGTAGGCACTGTTGTTCTGCGTAGTGATGACGGTGACGCTGCAACGATGTAGGCACTGACGTCATTTGTATATGATACGGCAGCGCTGGTTTGGGTTCTGCTTCGACAGACGTTAGCAGAATGTCCTTTCTTATTGCAGAGCTGACAAGAAGTGTCAAAGGCAGGGCAAGTTTTGCGCGGGTGGACACGACCTCCGCAGAAGAAACATTTTCGATTCGATCGGTTTGGGGGAGCTGGCGTGGCAGCGGAAGCGTTTTCACTGGAGGCAGGAGTATTTCGTACGATTTCGCTGGTCGCATTCACAGGGACGTTGTTGTAATGTTGCATGTTGACTTCTGCCATCTCTAGGGCGCGAGCTTGGTTATGCGCTTCATCCAACGTTAAGCTAAGATTTTCTAGAAGTCTTTCTCTTATTTTACTTGAAGATATGCCTGTTATGAAGGCGTCGCGAATGTTGTCGTCTCGGTTTGTATTACTGTCTACAGCAGTGAAGTTACAGTCTTTGGATAACTGTTTCAAAGCTTGAACATATGTGTCGATAGCTTCTTCGCTATTTTGTTTTCGAGTAGCGAGAGCGTGTCGTGCGTAGAGGATGTTTTTGGGTTTCACGTAAATTCCATCTAGTACGCGCATCGCTTGTTCATACGTAAGGCACTCGCTTATAAACTTATAGACATTCGGAGATAAGTGATTAATTAGTATATTTAATTTTATCCGATTGGATGAAAAAACTTGCACCCCAAGGAAGTTGTCAAAGATATTCTTCCAATGTCTCCATTCTGCGGTCGCGGTGCTTTTTGATGGGTCCCCTTCAAACCATTCTGGGCGTAGAAATTTCTCCATGGTTAATCGTCGTGGATACTCGCTTTGATAAAGTAAAAAGAGGAAGATACGTGACGTTCATAGTTGACAGAACTGAAATGTGTTCCGGTTTTTCTTGAGAACTCTGACAGTGTTGACATTTCAGCGGCCATCATACAACTGATTCAATATAGAGGACTTGCGGCCATCTTGTCGAGCAAGGTGGTTTGGTTTCGGGAAAAACTTCTTATTTTATGTTCATTTTCGTGATTCAATGTGTAATATATAGCTTATTCTGCAGTGATTTAACGAACTAGTGAGCAACTAATGAAGAATTAGTCTCGAAACATGTGTAACCCCTGTTTGAGTTAGATATCCGTTAGTCCACGTGCTGTTTGTAGGGAGTAGCTATCTCCTTATAAAAAGCCTAACCTCACCGTACAACGTCCAGCTCTTGGAGCGACTTCGACATTGGCAAAATTGTCCCAATATTGTGGACAGAATGCCATATTTTAAAAATTGAATTGAATTGATTCAATATAGGCGCTGGCACCTGTATTTTATGGCACACGATCGTGCGCCTGGTACCACATCTACACCATTATTTTAATCAAAGGATACTCGTTTTGTTTGTTGATTAAATTGAAATAATAGCCAAAACCATATCTTTAGGTTTTAATCAACAAATCATGACTCATGACGTAAGGAATGACAATGTAAATTAGACATAAAACTATAGAAAAATAAAAGAATCTAAAGAGGATTACCACACAATGTTTTATTTAACTCCTCGCCCATGATTCGGTAACAGGTTTTTTGATTTCGATTGATTTCGTTGCACCTACCTAGACCACCCTAGACGGCAACGTCTCGATATCGCGCGCGAGTTTTGTGTTAAAATTGCGCCGACTGTAGAGGCCATTAGCCATTATAAACAAAACAATTAAATTGTCAATCAGGGGGAAGACAGTTGGAAGACAGATGACGTTTGTAATGATAGAGGCGACTTCTATTTGTCTTTCCCAGACAACGTACCTTTGCGAAGCTGACTTCTGATTCTGTCAACTACCTCACTAGGTGTCACTATAAAATTGGTATAATTTTAAGACCTTATAACAAAGAGTAAAGTTAGTTTAGTACGTATTTATATTATTAATTTATATAATTCTTAATATTTTTCAACTGCAAATAAAATACTATATAAGTTAAAATAGTATGTAAGTTTAAATTATTACTTATGCTAGCAACCTTTAAATAACCTTGACACGACAGCCATCAAATTCCAAAAAAAAGAAACATGACATGACAGATGTTTTTTTTATGTCAAGGAGTGTTGGAGCCAGCCATAGTGTAAATTTATTAAAAATCTTACCGGTTGGCTTCCATATAGCGCTGTAGAGCTTTCTCGGAGATCATATAACCATGAGTAGTAAGTTCTTAAATGGGCACTACTATGTATGACATCAAGTTGAAAATATATAAAATATATATATCATTAGAGGACCTATCACTCCAAATTTTTATACACGATAAAACACACTTTAAATAACCTACATACCATATTGAAAACCATTTCGGTGAGCGCATAAGATATCAAGACCAGTCGAAATCGCTGAGTTACATTTTTACAGCAGTTATAAGACTCATTAAAAAAAAAACAAATTTAAAGTCATGCAGGCGCATACGATTTTAAGTCCATTTTAAGGAATAGTCGGTTTAATACGAAAATATCAAATTACTTAAAAATCGTTTCAAACATGTATTTAATTGGTACAGGAATAACTGCATATTATTCATATTTAAGTGTATTAAAGTTAAACGTTTTTTTGGTATTTTCTACTTGATGCCATTACTAGCGCCCATTTGAGACCTTTAGGCAGTTATCACACTGCAACGGTTTTCGCATATGACGATGGTGTGTATGTGTAATAAATAGCGCTGTATCATTCACCGGAGCGGTATGATTCATTCACGATCGCAACGCTATATGGGAGTCAAATGGTAAGATTTTTGATAAATTTACAATATGGCCGGCTCTATCACGCAAATGTCAAACAAGAGGAGCTAACCATTGAGTAACAGGAGATGACATCCCATTCAAATTTTTTCAGCCATGAGTTTAAGTGATTTACTCGACTTTAAGTGATCAGCCTGACATTCTGTCTTGGACCACAGACATGATGCCACGCAAGCGTCAAAAATTTAAAAATAATAATATTAAAAATAATGGCTTCGTGCGTGGTATAAAACTGCACTAATAATTCTAATAAAAGTAATAGAAGCCACGGAATTACATTCCATCGGTAAATAAGCGCAAAGTTTGATGTAACACTAAATTAAAATAATTGTTGTTCGCGGTGCGACGCCATGTTGCCAATGTTCCTCGGCGCATAGATTAATGCCGCAGAAGTAACACATATGCCTACACTTATGATGTACCTATATGATTTATTAGATTCTTATATTGCATACAAATATTAACGTGGTATACAAAAACAAATCCAGATAGGTACATTTTAATGTTTATTTCGTAACACATATTATGATTATTGTATAACAAGGGCGATTATGTTGAAATTTGAAGCGAGAGTTAATTACATAAAAATGGTACCTAATTTATGATTTAAATTTAAAACTTAAAAATCAAAATATCGCTCACATTATAGCTACTAAATATTTATATGAATTTAAGTAAATAAAAAGGGTTAAGTAATTATATTATAAGTATACTTAAATAATAATTACATTCAAAATGAAACACAGCGCTCGGTCGTGTTTTTCTATAGTACCACATGATATAAGATTGAAAATAAATATTACAAATAAAAAACAATCAGTTTCTCTTAAAATTATTTAATCACGTTTCATTACAAAATGTGTTTAGGCAGAATATGAATATTGTCATAATAGTGTCACGTCTGCTTCGCTAAAGCTAATCTCTGATTCAATGACAGCTGTCAACCGCCAAATGTGGCGCACAAACTTTGTTCTAGATAGCTTGTCTAGTAGAATACATACTAAGTCAATGGAGCTAACGGATTTTTTGGTGGATTTCCTTTTCATACACAAATATCAGAGCCTTGATGTGAAAACCTCTAGATCCAAGTTGGATAAATCATCGGATCCTGACCTTACTAATACAAGCAGAGTCGTTAAGAGGTCATTTATGAAAAACATTTCGAAGATGCAGACAGAAACCGCAACAGCGGTAAAAAATAAGCGGCGTGTCTTCATAGTGTTTAACGGTATGTAACCATAAGATTATCTTTCAGAATCCCACTAATATTATATGTTGAGAAAATCTACAACCTTAGTGAGAGTGGCAATATATAGTTCTAATACGAGTTAGTTAGAAGTTCTATATATACAAATGACGTTAAAAACTTCGAAAGTACGTTGTAGCTGTCTAGCTCTTCACGTGAAATGCATACGCTTGAAATGATTGTTACATGCATTAATAAATTACATTTTAGCTTAGAACCTATCTAAGCATGGAATTTTACAGTATTTAATAAAATTTTATAATATTATCGCTCTAAAACTCATAAAACCATATGGCACAGCGCCCTAACGCCATCTGTTGACATTAATGTGAAGTTATTCCGTGGTACTTCGTAGCAGATTTGTGATAGAGAGGTTTCGAGGTTGTAGTTACCTACCTACTAGCAGTTGGGCGGCAGGTTGTTTATAGAAGTAACAAATGCGCAGGCGTAGTATTTACAATTTATTTTCACACAATGGTTATATACAATAATTACAACGCCGATAATAAAATAACTGAAATTGAGAAAATCTGTGGAACGACTTTCAGATTCAACGGTTGCGTAGTGTTGTGTGTATCGTTGCTAGGCAACCGCGCGCGGTCGAGCAGGGGGCCGATTTTTGACAGCTGGACGATCGAATTCAAAAAATTCAAGCTCGAAAATAATCGCACTCAAAAGTTTGTAGCCAATTTTTTCGGATGGAATTAATAGTTTAAATAATCAGTATTTTAAATTTCTATCGCTTTTATTTTTAAAACATAATTTCATCGTTTTATTCAGAGTTTTAAATGTCACTTTCGAGTGCTCGAATCTCAAAAATCACCCCCCTGGCCGCCACAGATTCTTAGTATCATGTATTGTATTTAGTAGCAAATTGTTTAGTGACCCACTGTTTAGTGGGTCACTAGAAAACAATGCAACCTACAGTTCAGTAGGGGGCACTAAAATAATAACGGGAACATAAATTTAATAATCTCTTTACTTTCATTACAATCCGGCCAGCCATAATTGCGTAAAAATATAACACATTAGCATCAGTATGATTTAATGATTTTTATGTTTATAATGCATTGTTTTCTACCGCTTTTCACATCTCAGAGGCCTGAATGTAGATGGTGCTCATAATAGTATTTTAAGTGTCTGTGCCGGCTTTTCATGCTACGTAATAAATTTCCTTCATAACCAGCGTAGCAAAAGGCATTAAAATCGATCGAACCTCTACATATTTAAGAACTTAAAAATAATTACCTATTATGAAAATAATCGCGTCCTTGCTTGGATTTGACACATTTCGGAGCGACCGTTGAAGGCTCTGGGTCCTTCCGTCGGGGTCAGCCCTTGGTCTCCAAGCCTGAACCTTGCCTTTGTGGCTCGCAAAACAGCATTTACACAGGTTTATTCTTAGTTTATTATTCCCAAGGCAGCGTTTTCGTCCAGTTCGCCCTTGCTAAAAGGTACTGGGTGGCGGGCACGCTTGATACCTCCTGGCCGGACCATAAATAATATTAACTTTTTGGTTTAAGGGGGTAAAAGAAGGGTTTAAATATGCATGGTAAATGTAATTATTAATTATTCATACACTGAGTGTTAAGGTCAATTGACAAATTGATTATGGTTTATTTGGAAGAAAAGGATTTAAACATAGAAAAACTAAAAAAAATGGCTACACATAGCGAAATGAACCACAACGCTATCTCTCGCAGGATTGTTACAAAGTTCGTAATTTAGGTGCATACAAAATTCAACTCAAGTTCGTGGCATGCGCCCTAGGTGGCGGGAAATGTTTAAATGTTAACTCAAAAATCTATTTGGAGAATTCATGTAAAAGAAAAGCTGTAGATGGCCCGCGGAGTTTCTGCCTCCGGGAAACGAAGCTGCGTTGCAGACATGTTTTTTTGCAAGCGCTGGTACCGAACTTGAACTCAACGCTCTTCTTCGACGGACCAATGAAGGCGCGAAGGCGGAAACAAAGCTTATCACGCAAAGCCAGAGAAATATCTACATACTGTGTGATCACTATTTATACCGGTATTTATATGCGGGATTAAAACGCGTCTTGCTTTAACTCACAAAGACATTACACACTGAACTATTTCCACTAATACCAAGAATTTTTAGGTTAAATACACTGCACTGTCGCTATTTATACCAAAAGTCAGGTTTAATGTTTAAGACGGGAGCAAATTTTTATAGAGTTTACCACATGATGGTCGGTAAAAGGGAGGGCTTTGGGGGCGCAGCCCCCCGCTCACAGATATAACACAATAACTTATATTCAAATCAGGAATGGTGAGGTTGAATGTTTAAGACGGAAGCAAAAAGAATATTGATAGAATTCACCACGTGATAAGCTTGATAGTGGAGTTCGGGGGGGAAGTCCACGCATGAAGAAATAACAAACTGCATTATCGCTACATATACCAAAAATGATTGAATGTTTAAGACAGGAGCAAAAAGAGTTTTCCACTTGATAGGCGGTAAAGGGGGGGGCTTGGGGGGCGCAGCCCCTTGCTCAAAGAAATAACATACCTACATACATTTTGTACTCATATCGGAAATGGTGAGGTTGAATGTTTAAAACGGGATCAATAAGTTCCGGAGTCCGGGAGTGCAGCACGTTTAAGGTATTAAAAAGGGGGCTCGGAGGGCAGAGCCAAAGAAAAAACACACCGATTGATTTATAGTCATTCAAAAAATATTTAGGTTGAATATGTAAGACTGGAGAAAAAAGTCTATTCTTAACAAAAGTGGTTAGGTAGAATGTTAAAGACAGGAGCAATAAGAGTATTGGTAGTGTTTACCACTTTATAGGGGGTGAACAGGGGCTCGGAGGCCCCCTCATAAAATAAAGAATTGAACGATTTCTATTCATACCAAAAATGGTTAGTTTGAACGACTAAGACGGGAACAAAAAGAGTAGGTATTGATTGAGTGTTCACTACGTCACAAACGGGAAAAGGAAAAACAAAGGAAGGAAGTATAGGAAAAACAAACTGTAATATCGCTATTCATCGAGATTTCGGGCCTCCTGAGGCCAGTTTTATAAAGCTACAAGTTACAATTTACAAGCGGAACCCTCTTTCTAACCCTATGTGTTAGAAAGAGGCTTCCACTTGTAAATTGTAACTTGTAGCTTTATAAAACTGGTCTCTGGTTCGCTTTTAAGACACGTAGAAGCACTTTACACAGGAACGCTTCGGGTCTTCGACTCTACGCAGAGCTCAGCTTTCGACATTCACAGACCTAACCACCTACGGTTGGGCTTTCGTCCCTTCTGTTCGCTTATAAGACACTTCTCTCACTGATCTCTATCCCGCTGGATAAGAGAAGCATTTTCTACTGACACGCTTCGGACGTTCGGCTGTACGAGGAGCTCTGCTTTCAGCTCAGCAGATTTTCTTGCTCACACGCTTCCCTTGACCATGGCTTTCGCCCTTCGTCGATTTTAGCTAAACTGCTGAACTGAGTTTTTGACATGTGGAATGCGTTACTTTTAGCAATGGACTGTTTAAGGGTAACGAAAAGTGATAAAGCCTACTGAAACGCGCGAGTGAAACCGCGGGCATAGTTATAAGTATAAATATTTAAAACATACCTAATCGTGTCGGTTACACCATTTATAACTCAAGAACGGCTGAACCGATTTTAATGATATTCGTTTTTTTGGATTTTTCTCTGCCCTGAATAGTAGAATACTTAATTGACTTATTATATTTTTTAAGAAAAAAAACCGACTTCAACGGGGGAGGCCGGTGAAAGATTATTGTAGATGGTGCACTCTTTAGATTTCATACAATGAAATAATTTGCTTATCAAACACAGTGAAACTATGTGTCTTTGAAGAGATCCGCTCCGATCATCATCAGTAGTTCCACTTCATCAAATATCACTCCTTTAAATGTACCTAAATGCTTGATTTGTTGATTCCAATCCTAGAATCACTAAGTATAAGTATACATACTTATACTTTTAACATTTGCAGAGCTCCCTCGATTCTTCATGGATCCCATTTCCCATCCTCAGAACTCGAGCTAGACAATAATTTATCTTGAAAATCTAACTTTCTTAACAAACACAGCGAAGAGGACAAATTGCCAAACGAACTATGTGTTGTTGAAGAGTTCTGTTCTGATCAATTTTGTATTAAGCCTAACGTCTGCTCACTGCTGACAATACCACAATGTTTAGAAAAAAAAGGAAAAGTAGATAAATCCGCTGCCTTAGGTGAAATTTTTAACTTGCGACTGGTGGAAAATATCACAGCCATCAGGTAAGTCTCAGTAGCTCAGTTGGTCAGAGCGATGGGATGTCTCCCAGAGTCGCGAGTTCGAATCCCGCCTGAGGCAGTAAATTTTTCTACTTTTCCTTTATTTCTAAACATTCCGTTCTGATCATCATCAGCAGATCCACTTGATCAAATGTAACTTTTTTGAATGAAAATGCTTGATTTGTTGATAAAAACACAAAAAAACTATACACAGTATCTTTTAAAATTTAAGGAGTTCCCCATTTCCTCATAGATCCCATCATCAGAACTGCGTTTTGACCAGAAATGGCGACAAACACTGATCAAAAGGTAACAATTTAGAAGGCATTTCCGATTTTGGAAATAATCTTCTGGATTGGTGCGGTCTGGAAAAGGGTTATAGTGTATGAACGGATTTGAATAGAAATTGCAAAATATATGGTCAGACGATGACATGGATAGGTACCTATTGTCTATCCCAGAATCCCTCATCTAATGAAGTTTCACAATTATTGGAAATTTTGTCAGAATGCGATGTACAATTGTTTTACGCAGACGAAGTCGCGGGTTAAAGCTAGTAAAATAATAATGATATATTAGCTTAATACGCTGCGCACAGGCCTCATCTCATACTTACGTAAGTACCTAAAAAAATAATCGTCATCAGTGTTATCACATCCTCAGCGTTTGTCTCGGCTTAATTGGACTTAGGACCTGTGCAATCATCATAATCCCATGAATTGGAAATTGGAATAGGCACTAGTATTTACATCTGACCTTCCAACTCAGAGGGGAACCGGCGCTCCGTTAAGATTAGGTTCGGACGGTTTGGTTTCCTACGATAATTTTCTTACACACTGTTTCTTCGTTTTTCAGATGCTTTTGAGATGTCGCCAGCCGCCAAGAAGAACAAAGAGTGCAGTTTAATTGCAACAAACATAAACTCATCAACTAGGTAGAAAACAAATCAAATGTTTTTATTATATTTATGCAGAATAGGATTGTATTGCTTACTTAAGCTGGTCGTGTGTGATATGTTAAGCATTCTATTTTACTTTTATACCAACTTGAAACAAATAAGCATAACTTTAACATATTATATTTTATTTCCATTCCGTTGTTTTATACCCTTTTCTACATAATATTATTATTAGGTCTGCTTGGGCGGTTTACAAGTCAATGTTTTGTTTGATTTCTTGTAACAAAACACTTTTATTTGTTGCAAGAAATCAAATAAATTTATTTGTAAACCGCCCAAGTAGACCTAATATTATAGGCGGAAAGTACACGTATGGATGCATATGTACTTGTGCACGCACACATATATAGTTAATTTCGGAAGAAAATCAGAGATGGTGCTGTCAAATGAGTTTCCATAAAATGCTTCAAGAGGGCTCTCTTTACCTAATATCACAGAATAATATAATAGTATTTCATATATAATTACTTTACTCTTTGTTGTCAATGCACCCCACATGTGGAATGAAACGTCAATAGTGCTTGAATCGATTTAAAAAAACCGTGTCACTCGCGTCAAGTGTCAATTTTGTCTCCTATCTTTGTCCGATTCACGGACCAGTACAATACGGATGGTACTTTGACTATATTTCCCTAACCACAGTTGAACCTTATTACCGAGCTACACAGTCGTTCTAGGTAAGCTCGTAAAAGCGTTCCACTTTAGACCGTAAAGTTGGGGGCGGTGTCTCACTCGCACAATGCTGCCAACTTATGAAACTTACCAATTTGGATGTATTTATACACAATTATTTGAGTAACACACTACAAATAACTTCCTACTTATAATAATTTATTGCAATATTTGGATTAGTACTTTGTTTCCTTTTAGCTGGTTTGAAATGTTTTACGATGTAAATATTATACATTCATTAAATTAAATAATTGCAATTTAGTAGTAATTCAATAGTAAGTTTTGATAATATTTTCAAATACGGTCTGGTATCCCCATCACTGACATCAATAGGGTGACTATGATGTCAGCAAGATGCGGCCAATGCGGATCTGTTTTGTTTTACAAAAAAAAATATGATTTGTTTCTAGGCATTACACAGGAGGGGCCCGCGGGTCTTTTCAGGCCCTGTCGAAGGGGTCCTAAAATGGCACAAGGCCATACGTAAAATTGTAATAGTAGTAGTATAATACTTTATTGTACGTACAACAAAGAAAAATACAACAAGAAGAATGCACAATATTTTGTACACATGTTGACTGGAAGAGCTTTGAGCAGTTAGATCTAATGATGCTTTCTTTATTTAGCTTTAAGTATATCAAAGACGGAGAGAAGTCGACGAGTAAGTACCTAAACTTGTCTTACGAGTTAACCGCCATGTGGGATGTTTGTTATGGTGATCATTGTACCTACCGATGATCGTCTCTTTGAACGGTCTCATCACGTAACCTCGCCCTGGGCCTTAGAATACTTCCCTTCCCCTACGTTATGGTTGGACCGAGGGTCAGATACAGAATATGGTATAACTATTTTTTTGTTGGGCACAACACACACTTAGCGGAATTCATCCCGGAAGTCAAAACAGAAATAACAGTAGACAAAAATCAAACGCATCATTTTTTTTGACATACCATAGGCTAAAAAAGCCGTTATCCCCATACTGTCCCGTATACATCATAGTTCATATGGTCAACCTACTTAGAAAGAGATGCAGTCCCCAACTTAACTTCTCTTTCGGCCTCACTTTGTGGCCGAAGTATTAACTCCAGTTTATAAATCTAACTTCATGGTCCGATTACGATTTCTTGCACACTTTATCGATAATCGTTTTTTTTTATTGATTAGCCTCTTTACTAAAATTGTGAAATGACATGTGTCCCACGCACAATCCTATTGAAAGTGGAAACATACATATCGTAATTTATTTTATTTTCAGTAAATATTCAACTTTGTAATTTTTAAATGCCGGCATTTTAATACTGAGTTTATAAAATTTTACTCCAATTTTTTTCTTGTCAATTTATGTTAACCTGACTAAATCATGTTATTGTTTTTAATGTTGTTATTGTTACAATACATAACAAGTTATAATTGTGTAACAAACGTATTACCATTACAAAAAGAGATGAAATATATATTACAGTGGACGAAACCGATTTTTAAGAGTATGGGTATTTGGGATAATGAAGGGCAACAGGAATTTATTAAACGCAAGTGTAAAATCAACAATTGCTTCGTTACCTCGTTTAGAGCCCTTCTTCCGAGTATCTTACAATTCGATGCAGTTGTTTTTCATGGTTCTGTAATATCAATGAACAAGGTGGCAAGTCCGATGATACGGAGTCCGCATCAAAAGTATGTGCTCTTCACTATGGAGTCATCGCATTACTACCCGATTTGTGACGAGAGATACGATGAATATTTCAATTGGACGTGGACTTACCGATTAGACTCCGATAAACCTTGTGAATACATTACTATTAGAAACATCACGGGTGACATAATTGGACCAAAGCAAATTATGCACTGGATAAAAGGAGATTCCATGGAACCAATCGATAAAGAAACAAAAGGACGATTGGAGAAGAAAAACAAGGCAGCTGCCTGGTTTGTTTCGAACTGTGATAGTCTTAGCAAGCGAGAAGTATACGTCGCTAAGCTGCAGCTAGAATTATATAAGTATGGTTTGGGAATAGACATTTTCGGTAGATGTGCTTGGGCAACGAAAAATTGTCCGAGGACAAAAAATATCGAGTGCTTAAAGATGGTTCAAGAGGAGTACTATTTTTATCTCTCTTTCGAGAATTCCTTCAGCGAAGACTACGTGACTGAGAAATTGCTCATAGCACTTCAAAATTACGCCGTGCCCGTGGTGTATGGAAGCGCCAATTACACTAGGTAAATTATGCAAATCATCCATTCCCTTGTCTTTGTCCCATTTACTTGGGGTCGGCGCAGCGTCTCTTTTCCACACATCTCTGTCAACCGTCATCTCATCATTCACCTGATTCTTTCCATATCATCTCTCACACAATCCACCCACCTTTCCCTAGGTTTGCCCCTTCTCCTACCATCCCTCTACATTCATTCTTAATACCTTTCTCGCTATATTACTGAAACGCTGGTAGCGTATTTTAACCTTTTGACCGCCGTCGTCTGATATATGAGATAAAGTGAATGACACCTTCGTACATTATGACAGAGTTCAAAATTGAGAGTTGAATTTTGAACGGAAGGCGGTTAAAAGGTTAAAGTTGCCCTATAAGAAACTGGACTGATACCTACCAATAAGGGTAAGTTCCCTTTGGGTCAAAATGTGGGCGAGTTTAGTGCAAGGGACCACTTTGTCGATTTACAAGAACACTTCGTTCTTTCATCAATACATAGTGTACCTATTGCTTTGATTTAGAAAGTACTAGTAACTCCATATCGACAAAAATGGTCCCTTTTTCCGCGGACTGGCACAAATATGGCGCCAAGCAGCACCCTAAGCCTTTTTAAGATACCTATAATATGAAGTACGATAAGATAGCAGATGCCTATCGATGAAATGCAATGTTGAAAAAATCTGCATTATAACAGGAATAAATCTCGTTTTTAACCGACTTCAAGATTTCGAAGGAGGAGGTTATCAATTCGTCGGGATCTTTGTTTTTTTTGCTATTTTTTTTTTAATGTATGTTCACCGATTATTCGTAGACGGCTGGACCGATTTGAAAAATTCTTTTTTTGTTTGAAAGAGTATACTTGACAGTTGGTCCCATTATCATCAGGTCAGGATCTGATGATGGGATCCTGGAGAAATCGAGGGAACTCTTCGAATATTATATGTGTGTGTGTACACCTTTAGTGATTTCACTATTTTTTACAGCAACTCGGCCACTTCCTCTTGGAATAGCAGATTCTAAGTGAAGTCGGTTCTTTTTTGTTTAAAATTATTGATGTGCATTTCAGATTCATGCCAGATGGAATTTACTTGCACGGCGGTGAACTGCAACCGCCGGAGTTGGCGAAAGAAATGAATGATATCATAAATGACAGAAACAGGTTGGTACCTACTTTAATATCCCATTGCATTAGTCAACAATACGTAAAAACACGATTTTGATCTAAAGTAGGTACATTAATTTAACTAAAAATACTCTTATCGAACGAGCGGAGCGTAGGAGAAACGAAGTTCTTACGAACAACTTCGGACACAGTCACCTGGCTACAGTGGCTACTGGGTCGTCTCGGCATTTCAATGGTTTTTTGATTTTATTTTAAGAGTTTGTTCCGCGATACTGGAGGTATAGTTAGGGTTTTCTGATCTTTATGAAATATGTTGGCGTTGTAGCAGAGATACATATCATTTAAGAGTTCGTATATGAGCAGCATCGATTAAGGGGTTATGGAACTAGAAAACGGAAAACGATCATCATAAGGGTCTTGTTATTAGTCAATTCGTTTGCAAATAAATCGCGAGTTCTCAGTTCGGGGCGGACTACTAGTAAATAGAATATACATATTTGCAGGATCTATATCTGAATCCCTAAAGTTTTTTGTCCTATTTTTGTGTTCCCTAATGCTATTTGTCCTAATGATCATTTGCCCTAATGCTCATTTGTCCTAATTGCAGTTGCCCTATCATCGTATCGATGATTTTTTTCCCTAATATGTTATTACCTAATATCATTTGACCTATTCATCAGTTGCCCTAACTTTTTTCCATAATATTAATTTGTCATAATTATTATTTGACCTAAAAGTTATTTTATTTGTCCTAATGATCAAAACACCTAATTTCAAATGAACTAATATTATTTTTCCTATTATTTCATACCCTAATATTCAATGTCCTACTGGTCATTTTTCCTAATTGTCACTTGCCCTAATGCTCATTTGTTTTTAGGGTCATAAAAAAGTTATCTCTGGGAGCAGTTTTGTTTTTAGGGTCATAAAAAAATAACCCTAACCTACCTATCTCTGGGAGCAGTTTTGTTTTTAGGGTCACAAAAAAAATAACCCTAACCTACCTATCTCTGGGAGCAGTTTCGTTTTTAGGGTCACAAAAAAATAACCCTAACCTACCTATCTCTGGGAGCAGTTTTGTTTTTAGGGTCACAAAAAAAAAACCATAACCTACCTATCTCTGGGAGCAGTTTCGTTTTTCAGGTCATAAAAAAATAACCCTAACCTACGCCATTATGGATAATAAAAATAGAATATTCGAACATTATGGTAAGAATGTTTAGGGCAAATGAGCTTTAGGGCCAACATTACATTATGAAAAGTAATTGTTAGGATTATTGATCATTAGGGCAAAGGACAATTAGGACAAAATGGTTAGGGTAAGTGATTTTAGGACAAATGTCATTAGGGGTTTCAAATGTTATGGCAAATAAAATTAGGATATTTGAACATTATGGTAAACAATTTTAGGACAAATGAGCATTAGGACATTCATTACATTATGACAAGTGACTGTTAGGGTAATTGATCATTAGGGCAAATGGCAATTAGGACGAAACGGTTAGGGCAACTGATTTTAGGACAAACGTTATTGGAATTGTTAAGGAATTGCGAGGTACACCCATATTTGCAGATACTACAGTTTCTTCAGGTGGCGTAATCATTATTCTTACGATAATGAGGAGGCACCGGATTTTGACGCCCTGTGCAAAATGTGTGAGATGCTTCACGATCCAACTGTAGTGAAGAAGAAGACCGTGTATAAGGACTTTAGAAACTGGTGGAACGTTCCTGGAGCATGCTCCTCTTCCTCTATATCTATGTCTGAATCCCTTATTTTTTTTGTCCTTGTTTTGTATTCCCTAATGCTGTTTGCCCTAATGATCATTTTCACTAATGCTCATTTGTCCTAATTACAGTTACCCTAAGGCCCTGGGTTTTCTGACCACCCGTCGCCGGCGGCTGGCGGCCGACGCCATACCAAACATTGGATTCGATCGGATGTTTGTATTGCGTCGGTCGCCGGACGCCGGCGACGGGTGGTTAGAAAACCCAGGGCCTAACACCGTATCAATGTTTTTTTCCCTAATATCAAAGACTATACAGGTCATGTCAAATGACGATGTTGCCTCGGCATTCGAAGATTATTTTTCTAACATAGCATTAAATACCACAAAATGCCTACAATCATCTTCGTCTCAAGCTCATTCCTTACTTTGCGCTAATATTAAGAAATGTAATACGATCTTTGAATTTGACCTAGTGGATTCCGAAAAAATTGTAAAGTCATTCAAATCACTCAATTTAAAGAAAACTGAGGACTTATGGGGAATATCAGTTGTAGTCATCAGCAATATCATAGACGACATAGCGCCTTACTTAGCCATCATTTATAACAATTCAGTTTCACAAGGTGTTTTTCCAGATCTAATGAAATGTAGTAAAGTCATACCTCTATTTAAATCGGGTGATTCTAGTGATCTAAATAATTTCCGACCGATATCGATACTTCCTGTACTAAGTAAAGTCTTTGAAAAGATAATGTTAAATG
This sequence comes from Pammene fasciana, assembly GCA_911728535.1. Lineage (NCBI taxonomy): Eukaryota > Metazoa > Arthropoda > Insecta > Lepidoptera > Tortricidae > Pammene > Pammene fasciana. The sequence goes on from OU452297.1 coordinate 8,922,460, forward strand.
ATCTACTGGGGCACTTCAACAGACATGGACTGCTTACAAGCAATCAGTTTGGTTTCACAAAGGGACGTTCCACAACCGACGCTGCTGCAGAACTCATTACACATATTTTCAATGCTTGGCGAGACAAACGTTATGATGCAATTGGTAATATTGCAACGCACCAAGGACCTGGAGCAGCAGCTGGAGGAGAAGGAATTAAAACTAAGCAGTAATTGCAAGTATTGCTCCAAACACTCCGGGCCGTCAGACAACAATTTAAGTATTTTTGCTGAGCTTTAATAGTTTTGAAGTAGATTTAGTAAATGACAGTATAGTGGATTCTCCTGTTATAGAAAATATAGATTTTTCAAACTCTGTGGGCATAGAGTATAGTAACAACAGTAGTGACAAGAAGATTTCTTGAACGGAGCCAAAAAGATCAAGAAATATTTAAAATTAAATAGATTCATTAAAAAATCTAAACTTTTACTGAAATGCCGCAAATTCTTATGTAAATCATTAAATTCTAAATGTAATCATGTTGCCTTGAGTGATGAACTCCTAAAGTGCCAATTGCAATTTGACTAGACAGTGGAAGGTCTGAATCATCGCTCCGCTGAATTAAGCAAATTAGAGTTAAAGTTAAAAGACCTTAATAATAGGCATAAATTATCATTATTATCAAGTAAAACGTTACAGGAATACATACTACAAAGCCTTTATGTCTAATGTTCTAGCACCGGGCAGCGTCTGGCCGCGCTGGGCTCGCCCGGGCCGCGCGCCATGCTGCTGTCCAGCGCCTCCCTCGTGACCACTCCGCGCCGCCACCCCGAGCCTGCCCTTAGTCTGGATGACCAGCAGTTAGCGTTGGATTTGTTGCTGTCATGGTCATGCATGCTCAATGTGCATAAAATATTTTGAAGAAAATCACAATGTCGCGAAAAATCCGGTAAGTTGTATTGAAACCGTGTTTTCGATAGATTTTGAGTTGATTTATGTAAATTTTAAAATATTTTGGTGATTAAGTACTGCGGTATTGCAATGTTTTATTGAAGTTAAAAATTTGTGGGAAATATAGTGCTACTGACCGTATTGGATTGCTATTTTGTTACATGTGGGAATTATGATTTGGTTCCTACTTGAGGCTGCAGTAATCAACTCATATATAATATATACGCAAGGTATTCATTATGTTCGTTTCTATTTTTACTAATAATGTAAATGTGAACGTGTTTCTGTATGTCTGTCTGTGTTTCCTCTTTTACACTTAAGATGCTGAACTTATATATGCCAAAATTCGTACGAAGATACTTTTTTTCCGGGTGAAAAATATAGAATAGTTTCTATAAATCATGATCATCATTCCATGCACCCGGAGTTGTAAATAATTATGTATTGTTACATATTAGGTACTCATACTAATTTGTGTACGTATTTTGTTCCAGGTCATTCAATAACACTCATAAGGATTATTGGTTAAACCGGACGTGCCCTTATGGATAATTTTATCAGCCGAGAACGACATGCACTTATATTTAAATGTAACAAAGGAGGAGTATCATCAGTGCCAGAAGAGTTGCGCTTTTCAGATGTTGGAAATCATATGCCCAAACTTGCCATAATAGAAGATGCCGTTTCTGCATCACACGAGCTAAAGAGCAGCGATCCTATTTTTTTGCAGGCTATGCCTTGTTCCCTTATGTGCTGCTCCATGTTTTGACAAATTTCACTCACAAAAATCTGGCCCAATTAAAAAGTAAATTCTTGTGATATAAATAAGTACCTATAATATATAATACTTACTAGGAGGATACCGGTCGCCAATAGAGGTCTAAGGGAATATATTTCCAAATGTTTTTTTTTAATAGAAAAATAAATAATTTATAAAATCTAAGTATGGTGTTTCAATATCCTACATGTATAAATAAATATACATATCATTTAAATACTCTAATATAAACTCTCACGCTATGCCCTATTAAGGGTTATACAGCGTAAAGCATCATATAATGCTATTGTATAGCCTAAGGCACTAAGAACACCTAAAACAGCTGAAAGCTGTACAGTTGCATTATGGTTTGCTGCACTATAGCTGAAGGCTTTACAAAAGCATTTAGGGTGTACTGCCTTTTTGCCGAATTATGTTTCGTCAAATTTCATTTAGCAACCAACTTTTCGCCGAAGTTTAATTTCGCAAACCAATCCTTGGCATAATTTTACTTCGTAATTTTTTTATTTCGCAAAATGTTTATATTGCAAAATTTTATTACGTCAAATTTTATGTGGTAAATAATTGTTTAGCAAATGATTTGTTAAGGCAAATAACATATTGTCAAAGTTTATGTGGTAAATAATTGTGTAGCAATTAGTGCTGCTCCCAGAGATAGGTAGGTTAGGGTTATTTTATTTATGACGGTAAAAACGAAACTGCTCCCAGAGATAGGTAGGTTAGATTTTTTTTATGACCCTAAAAACGAAACTGCTCCCAGAGATAGGTAGGTTAGGGTTATTTTTTATGACCCTAATAACAAAACTACTCCCAGAGATAGGTAGGTTAGGGGATTTTTTTATGACCCTGAAAACGAAACTACTCCCAGAGATAGGTAGGTTAGGGTTATTTTTTTTTATGACCCTAAAAACAAAACTGCTCCCAGAGGGCAGAGATAGGTAATTTTTTTTATAACCCTAAAAACGAAACTGCTCCTAGAGATAGGTAGGTTAGGGTTATTTTTTTTATGACCCTAAAAACAAAACTGCTACCAGAGATAGGTAGGTTAGGGTTATTTTTTTTATGACCCTAAAAACGAAACTGCTCCTAGAGATAGGTAGGTTAGGGTTATTTTTTTTATGACCCTAAAAACGAAACTGCTCCCAGAGATAGGTAGGTTAGGGTTATTTTTTTTTATGACCCTAAAAACAAAACTGCTCCCAGAGGGCAGAGATGGGTAGGTTAGGGTAATTTTTTTTATAACCCTAAAAACGAAACTGCTCCTAGAGATAGGTAGGTTAGGGTTATTTTTTTTATGACCCTAAAAACGAAACTGCTCCTAGAGATAGGTAGGTTAGGGTTATTTTTTTTATGACCCTAAAAACGAAACTACTCCCAGAGATAGGTAGGTTAGGGTTATTTTTTTTATGACCGTAAAAACGAAACTGCTCCCAGAGATAGGTAGGTTAGATTTTTTTTATGACCCTAAAAACGAAACTGCTCCCAGAGATAGGTAGGTTAGGGTTATTTTTTATGACCCTAATAACAAAACTACTCCCAGAGATAGGTAGGTTAGGCGATTTTTTTATGACCCTAAAAACGAAACTACTCCCAGAGATAGGTAGGTTAGGGTGTACTGCCTTTTTGCCGAATTATGTTTCGTCAAATTTCATTTAGCAACCAACTTTTCGCCGAAGTTTAATTTCGCAAACCAATCCTTGGCATAATTTTACTTCGTAATTTTTTTATTTCGCAAAATGTTTATATTGCAAAATTTTATTACGTCAAATTTTATGTGGTAAATAATTGTTTAGCAAATGATTTGTTAAGGCAAATAACATATTGTCAAAGTTTATGTGGTAAATAATTGTGTAGCAATTAGTGCTGCTCCCAGAGATAGGTAGGTTAGGGTTATTTTTTTTATGACCGTAAAAACGAAACTGCTCCCAGAGATAGGTAGGTTAGATTTTTTTTATGACCCTAAAAACGAAACTGCTCCCAGAGATAGGTAGGTTAGGGTTATTTTTTATGACCCTAATAACAAAACTACTCCCAGAGATAGGTAGGTTAGGGGATTTTTTTATGACCCTGAAAACGAAACTACTCCCAGAGATAAGTAGGTTAGGGTTATTTTTTTTTATGACCCTAAAAACAAAACTGCTCCCAGAGGGCAGAGATAGGTAATTTTTTTTATAACCCTAAAAACGAAACTGCTCCTAGAGATAGGTAGGTTAGGGTTATTTTTTTTATGACCCTAAAAACAAAACTGCTACCAGAGATAGGTAGGTTAGGGTTATTTTTTTTATGACCCTAAAAACGAAACTGCTCCTAGAGATAGGTAGGTTAGGGTTATTTTTTTTATGACCCTAAAAACGAAACTGCTCCCAGAGATAGGTAGGTTAGGGTTATTTTTTTTTATGACCCTAAAAACAAAACTGCTCCCAGAGGGCAGAGATGGGTAGGTTAGGGTAATTTTTTTTATAACCCTAAAAACGAAACTGCTCCTAGAGATAGGTAGGTTAGGGTTATTTTTTTTATGACCCTAAAAACGAAACTGCTCCTAGAGATAGGTAGGTTAGGGTTATTTTTTTTTATGACCCTAAAAACGAAACTGCTCCCAGAGATAGGTAGGTTAGGGTTATTTTTTTTATGACCGTAAAAACGAAACTGCTCCCAGAGATAGGTAGGTTAGATTTTTTTTATGACCCTAAAAACGAAACTGCTCCCAGAGATAGGTAGGTTAGGGTTATTTTTTATGACCCTAATAACAAAACTACTCCCAGAGATAGGTAGGTTAGGCGATTTTTTTATGACCCTAAAAACGAAACTACTCCCAGAGATAGGTAGGTTAGGGTTATTTTTTTTATGACCCTAAAAACAAAACTGCTCCCAGAGGGCAGAGATAGGTAGGTTAGGGTAATTTTTTTATGACCCTAAAAACGAAACTGCTCCTAGAGATAGGTAGGTTAGGGTTATTTTTTTTTATGACCCTAAAAACGAAACTGCTCCCAGAGATAGGTAGGTTAGGGTTTTTTTTTATGACCCTAAAAACAAAACTGCTCCCAGAGGGCAGAGATAGGTAGGTTAGGGTAATTTTTTGTATAACCCTAAAAACGAAACTGCTCCTAGAGATAGGTAGGTTAGGGTTATTTTTTTTATGACCCTAAAAACGAAATTGCTCCTAGAGATAGGTAGGTTAGGGTTATTTTTTTTTATGACTCTATAAACGAAACTGCTCCCAGAGATAGGTAGGTTAGGGTAATTTTTTTTATGACCCTAAAAACAAAACTGCTCCCAGAGGGCAGAGATAGGTAGGTTAGGGTAATTTTTTTATGACCCTAAAAACGAAACTGCTCCTATAGATAGGTAGGTTAGGGTTATTTTTTATGACCCTATAAACGAAACTGCTCCCAGAGATAGGCAGGTTAGGGTTATTTTGTATGGCCCTCAAAACGAAACTGCTCCCAGATGACTTAATACTTTCGTTACGTATCACTTTAACACACATAAACTGAATTATTGAAATTGTGGGATGTAGTAAACAAAAGTACTACCATTGAACTGCACAGTGCGAAAAACTACTTACATAACGAAATATAATGCTTATGTAACTTTGCACCATAAGTACTACAAGATTAGGGTATATTAGTATTATGCATCATAATATTATGAGAAAAATTACTTACGCCAATCAATACATTCGACAAAACATTAAAAGAGATTTTGAAACATGATCAAGTAAATATTTTGCCAAATAATAATATTCTAAATAATCATTTGCGATATGTTATATATGCCAAAAATTGGTTTGTCATCTGATGATTCTGCCAAATGAAACTATGCCTTATGAATACAATAGTAAAATATCACGCTACAACTCATTAATGTGCAACTCCATATCTCTCAATAATAAGTATCATTTCTTTGATTTAAATAAATTCATTGAGCGCTTTTGGCTAATCCCCGGGAAGATATTTTTGCCGAAGAAATATACTACGACTCTTATTGATTTGTTGGCCTTTAATATTGAGCCAAATAGAAATAATAGTGTTATAAATAGATCTCGGCAAGCGAACAGCGCCACAATGACTTTTTCACATTTAAACTAGATTGTCGGACAGCGGGAAAACATCTGAATATGAATGTTGTGCATCAGAATATTCAGGGTTTTTCCAGCAAAGAGTTAGAGATAGGTTTATTCTTAGATAATAATGATGTACAAATTATGTGTATTACAGAACATTGGCTAAAAGAAGAAAATTTAATTTTTGATTTTATTAACTTTAAATTAATCAGTTTCTATGCTAGAAAATCTGCCATTCATGGTGGTTCCCTTATAATTGTTAAAAATGGCCTGAGATGTAAAGAACGGAAGGATGTTGTAAAATATTCCATAGAGAGAATTGTAGAAATTTCTTGTGTAGAATTAGAAAGTTATATTGTTATTTGTGTATATAGACCACCAACAGCGGCCGCAGCTGATTTCAACACATTTGAAAATACCATGGAAAATGTGCTGAAATTAGTGACTAATAACCGAAACTGCCGAAAGCATGTTATAGTCTGTGGAGATTTTAATGTTAATTTGCTTGAATCTTCTATTAATTCTATTAAATTGCTATGTTTATTTAAGTCGTTTAATATGTTTAATTTGTTCTTTGAACCTACCCGGGTGGGTGTCACTAGTGCAACATGCCTTGATAATATTTATTGTAACTGTGAATGTCTGGATAAGGAAATATTTAACTGTTTTAATTCTGATCACAGCGGTCAAAGGGCATCTTTTATAAAGCCAATTCAGGAAATTCCACAAACTATAACATATAGACCCATTACTGGTTATCGTTTGGAATTATTCAAAAAAGAAATTCAAAATCATCTCTCCACACTGCCTTATTCACATTTTTATGAGTCAAATAATTTGTATGAAGATTTGTTTAGTATGATTCTTTGTCAATTTAATAAACATTTCAAACTGAGAACTATTAGTGGGTCAAAAACTAAAGCTAAAGCAAAGTTTAGTGAATGGGCTACTGTAGGTATTCATAAAAGTAGAAAGAGGCTTTATGAACTTTATGGAGAGAGAGAAGTGAACAAAACTTCAGATTTTCTGGACTATGTAAAAAACTATTCAAAAATTTTCAAGAAGGTGTGTTTAACTGATAAGGCGAACTATACTAGTGCAAAAATAAAAATGTCGGACAACAAGGTGAAAACAGTGTGGAATATTATTAATAAGGAAGCTGGTAAATGTAAATCACGCGATTGTCAAGTCAACATTGTCTCGGAGGAACAACAGGTCATGTCAAATGACGATGTTGCCTCGGCATTCGAAGATTATTTTTCTAACATAGCATTAAATACCACAAAATGCCTACAATCATCTTCGTCTCAAGCTCATTCCTTACTTTGCGCTAATATTAAGAAATGTAATACGATCTTTGAATTTGACCTAGTGGATTCCGAAAAAATTGTAAAGTCATTCAAATCACTCAATTTAAAGAAAACTGAGGACTTATGGGGAATATCAGTTGTAGTCATCAGCAATATCATAGACGACATAGCGCCTTACTTAGCCATCATTTATAACAATTCAGTTTCACAAGGTGTTTTTCCAGATCTAATGAAATGTAGTAAAGTCATACCTCTATTTAAATCGGGTGATTCTAGTGATCTAAATAATTTCCGACCGATATCGATACTTCCTGTACTAAGTAAAGTCTTTGAAAAGATAATGTTAAATGATCTACTGGGGCACTTCAACAGACATGGACTGCTTACAAGCAATCAGTTTGGTTTCACAAAGGGACGTTCCACAACCGACGCTGCTGCAGAACTCATTAAACATATTTTCAATGCTTGGCGAGACAAACGTTATGATGCAATTGGTATATTCTGTGACCTTTCAAAAGCTTTTGATTGTGTAGATCATAGAACGCTCATTCTTAAATTAGAACACTATGGTCTTTCAGAAAATGCCCTGAGTCTCATGTCTTCTTACCTTAGCAATAGAACACAAACAGTTGTTGTAAATAAAACCCAGTCTAAAGGGACTTTAGTAAAATTAGGAGTGCCACAGGGTTCCATTCTGGGCCCATTCCTGTTTTTGGTTTATATAAATGATTTACCTTGTGTAGTACAAAACCTTTGTGGTATGATTTTGTTTGCCGATGATACATCTTTAATTTTCAAAGTTGAACGGCAATCCAATGATTTATCTGTAATTAACAATGCACTAGCTGGCGTACTAAACTGGTTTACTACTAACAATCTGTTACTTAATGCTAAGAAAACTAAATGTATTCGATTTGTTTTGCCAAACGTGGCACCAATGGACACTAATATAGTTATAAATGGTGAATGTTTAGATATAGTAGATAAAACTGTGTTCCTTGGTTCAACGTTGGACAAAAATTTACAATGGAGTCCTCATATAAAAAAACTCGCTCTTAGACTAAGTTCAGCCGCTCATGCCGTTAGAAAAATTAGACAACTGACTAATATTGAGACAGCTCGCTTAGTTTATTATAGTTATATTCATAGTGTAATGTCATATGGAATTCTGGTTTGGGGCAAAGCAGCTGACATACAGACTATTTTTGTTTTACAGAAAAGAGCCATTCGCTTTATGTATAACTTAAAGGCAGGTACATCAATTAGAGAATTATTTAAAAAAATTAATATTTTAACTCTTGCGTCCCAATATATCTATGATAATATTATTTTTGTTGTAAAGAATATACACACATTCAAGAAGAATTCTGACATCCACAGCTATAACACTAGAAATAAAAACAAGCTTGCTACCAGACGATGTCGTGTCCGCAAAGCATATAAGTCATTTTTTGGCCAGGGTATTCATATTTATAACAAGTTACCCGTCGATGTTTTGAATCTATCATTTCCCGCTCTTAAGAAATACTTGAAAAAAACTTTAATGTCAAAGGGTTATTACAGGGTCGAGGACTATATGACAGACATATATGCATGGCCCAAACCAGAATCTATAAAATCATCTAACATTTAGAGGACACAGTTCAAGTAAGAAAGAATATCAAACGTATTGCGAAGCAGTCAGATTTGGATTTTATTTTTATTTTTCATTTTAATTACACAATAGGCAGGTACATGTCTGTCTCTCAAGCTGTTTTGATATTATGCCTTCTTGAAGAACTACGCATTATTGTATATAGTATCTTTAATGTATTTGTAGTACTGTTTTGAAAAAATAAGTCCCGCCGAGTTTCTTGCCGGTAATAAGTAATACTTCTCGGGTCAGAGGTGTAGGGTTAGAACCGGTGGTAGTTTCTTTTCTCTCTGACGTTCATAAGTGCATTGTAATGTGCCTAAATTGAAGAATAAATATCTTTTATCTTTTATCTTTTATCTTTTATGGGAAAAATAGTTTGGGAAGTGATAATATGCCATAAAGTTTTCGGCGACATATTAGTAATCCAGCATTTAGATATGCCCTTGTACAACCGTTATACAGCTTAAAACATCATATAATGCTATTGAACAGCTTAAGGCACTAAGAACACTTAACACAGCTGAAAGCTGTACAATGGCATTGTGGTTGCTACACTGAAGCTGAAGGCTTTACAAAATCATTTAGATATACCATTATACAACCGTTATACAGCGTTAAGCATCATATAGATGCTATTGTAGAGCCTAAGGCACTAAAAAAACCTAAAACAGCTGAAAGCTGCACAGTTGCTTTGTGGTTTGCTGCACTAACGCTGAAGGATTTACAAAAGCATTTAGATATGCCCTTGTACTACGGTTATACAGTGTAAAGCATCATATAATACCTCAAGATGCTCGTTCAACGTATATAAGACTTTATGCCTACCCTAAGCTCTAAATAAGTTAACTATTCATATGTTATAATTCTTCCTGTGTTACTTGGGAAGCGTCGATGTATGTTCCTGCCCCCTCCTCGGGACATTCTTATTCGTACTTCGTATTTGTGAACACGTAATAAAACCAGGGACCGGAAAACCCCTCTTTAGGCTTAACCCTATCATTTCGGTAACCCAATCAATTTGGTAACCTCATGATTCGGTTACCGTATCATGAGGTTACCGAATCATAGTGGTAACAGGTATTGAAGCGGTAACCGTAACCTCTAACACGGTTAACCTCAAAACCCCATCGCGATAGGGTTTTTGTTAAGGGTTTTTATTGGGTTATTCTAACCTGGGTTGTTTTTTCTTTCCTACATTTGAATACTATTGAAAGCTAATGTCGACATTTAACATTTAATGAAACTAGCTAACTACCCGTATAGAGCTATTATCGTAGTAGTCGCGTTGCTCAAGCATGAAAAAAAAAGTAAAGTAAAAATAAAATAAAATAAAAATAAATGAAAATATCATAAGAATGAAAAAAAAAGGAAATTTTAAAGTAAAATAAAAATAAAATAAAAATAAAATAAAATAGAATAAAATAAAAAGAAAATAAAAATAAAATAAAAATAAAATAAAAATAAAATAAAAATAAAATAAAAATAAAATAAAAATAAAATAAAAATAAAATAAAAATAAAATAAAAATAAAATAAAAATAAAATAAAAATAAAATAAAAATAAAATAAAAATAAAATAAAAATAAAATAAAAATAAAATAAAAATAAAATAAAAATAAAATAAAAATAAAATAAAAATAAAATAAAAATAAAATAAAAATAAAATAAAAATAAAATAAAAATAAAATAAAAATAAAATAAAAATAAAATAAAAATAAAATAAAAATAAAATAAAAATAAAATAAAAATAAAATAAAAATAAAATAAAAATAAAATAAAAATAAAATAAAAATAAAATAAAAATAAAATAAAAATAAAATAAAAATAAAATAAAAATAAAATAAAAATAAAATAAAAATAAAATAAAAATAAAATAAAAATAAAATAAAAATAAAATAAAAATAAAATAAAAATAAAATAAAAATAAAATAAAAATAAAATAAAAATAAAATAAAAATAAAATAAAAATAAAATAAAAATAAAATAAAAATAAAATAATAATAAAACAAAAACAAAATAAAAATAAAATAAAATAAAAATAAAAATTTTGTTTCTATTGCATGTCATTGAATATATTTTAATAAAATTTTATTATACAATATTTTATTTTTTACTTATTCTATTTTATTCTTTTTTAATATTATATTTTATTATTATTTTCTATTTTTATACTATTTTTATTTTATATTATTTTATTTTTATTTTTAATTTTTTTTTATTCTATTTTCATTCTATTTTTATTCTATTGTTATTCTTTTTTTATTTTATTTTTATTTTATTTTTATTCTATTTTTATTCTATTTTTACTCTATTTTAATTTTATTTTTATTTTGATAAAAAAATAGTACATTATTGCAGAGGACGGGAAAGGGAAATTCGTGGATGAGCGATTTTTTCGGACGAAGCGCAGCTGAGTCCGAAAAAATAAGACGAGTCCACGAATTTCTATTACCGCCGAGGCATATATAGTGCTTTTCTCTAAATGTGCGAGGAAATAAAGTAAAGTAAATAAAATAAATTACAGATTTTGGTTACGTTATTAGCGTGCAATGTCATGAATTAGCTTCCCTCTATAATTTTTTTAAAAGTATTAAGAACTATGTATACTGCCAATTTTCATTCAAATAATATTTAAAAAGAAATTTTCGTCAAAAGCTATTTCAGACAGTATTAAATATGCTCCTTTTATGCAACAGATACAAGATTAAACCTTAAAAATAGTTGTTTTGTCTATGATTGTATTAAGCCTTATTCGCACGATCAGACGCGGTGCTATGACAAAGAACGAGACAACCAAGGTTTTTGATCTAACTATCTCGCTCTATCCTACAGTTTGAAGGGATTGCCGTTCAGACGGTGTATAGACTTAAGTATTGGCTGTTTGAAATGATATTTCTTAGTCGGATGAAAAGTTTAAAAGGTAAAAAACAATACAGTAATGGATTTTACTAGTCAACGCCTAAAATATGTATACACTTTGAACCTTATTACAATGGAGTAAGGTGCAAAAGTGTATACATATTTATGGCGTTGACAAATTACTTCACGGCCGCTAAAACAGGTAAATAATGATTTTTTTTTATTCGTTTTGGTAAAAAATGAAGAAATTCACGTACTCATTTTGATACAGTAAGCTGAAAATTTCCGAGCACATTGGAGAAAATATATATATATTCATATTTTATTGTACACATACATGTACATACTTGATAATTACAACAATACATTTTAATTCATATGCACATTATGCATGAATCCGTATCCGTAATTTCTCCAAAGTTAGTATAGTAATAATGTAAAAACAAAATAACCAAACGAAATGCAGCCGCGCTCCAATTTCAATTCAACCTAAAAGTACAAATATTGTTAAAGATGAACACAATAAACGACGCGCGACGTTTCCGGCAAAACCTGTTTGTTTGTACTGGGAGCTTAGTTGACCAGCCCCGTGCTCAAAGCCACTACAGCAATTTAATAATGAGCCTAATCTGAGTGTTCGTAAAGATCACATTCGTTTGAGCTGCCTCAATACCCTATGATTCGGTAACCGAATTGATTGGGTTTTTAATGCGGTTAGTGTTACCTTAGGTTAACCTGGTCGATACGGTAACCGTATCAATACGGTTACCTCATCATAAGGTTACCGTTATATCAGGGTTTTTAAAACAACCTCAAAAATAACCTTATGAAATACCCAGGTTATGGTAACCGGTTCCGGTCCCTGAATAAAACAATATATTTGGAAATCGAATTTAATTTATGGGTCACCTCATTATATAACCTTGGGCGTGACGAACTGAGTATGGAGTCCTCAGTTCGCACAGTGGTGACCCCGACGTGATTCAAGAATATTCAAGACTCAAGGTTTTGAGGATGACCAACGGACAAGGGCAGCCAGGCGGACAACCAGGCCAACCTCCTGCAGCGGCCCCGCCTGCTCCCGGGGGACGCACGGCTCCGCCGCAGCCGTCATCAGCCCCGCCACCGTCACTGCAGGCAATGGACGTCAAGCCCGATATAATGGCGATATCGCTATCGTCAAGGTTGCCGGAGTTTTGGGTGGACGAGCCGCGAGTCTGGTTCATACGAATCGAGGCCATTCTCGCGCCGCAGAAACTGGGAGATGACGCGCGATTCGACCTCGTCGTAGCGAAGCTGCCTAAAGAGGTGATAATGCAGCTTACGGATTTTTTATCCCGCCCACCGGCTACGAATAAATTCGCCGCGCTCAAGGCCAAGCTCCTGTCCTTGTTCGAAGACACCCGGATTCGGCAAGTAGAAAAATTAATTGGTGAAATGGAGCTCGGGGAAATGAAGCCTAGCCAGCTACTGAACAAAATGAGGGATCTGGCTCGTGAAAATTTCCCCGATGAAACGCTGCGGATCCTGTGGCAAGGTCGCCTCCCTACGAGTGTACGTGGAGTGCTGGCGGTAGCTGAAACAAGCGACCTTGACAAATTGGCAATCATCGCCGACAACGTTGCTGAGGCAACACGTCACAACTACGTCTCCGAGGTCAGACACCCGTCAAGCTCTGCAAGTAAATCACTGTGCGATGCTGCGCCGGTCACTTCAAAGGAAGTCGCAGCCCTGTCAAAGCAGATAGCCAAGCTCACTGCCAGAATGGCAATTATGGAACGAGCAAGGCCACGTCACGCGAATGAAAAGCGTCGAGAACGCAGTTTCGGGAGATCAAGGTCACGCGCCAGGAGTGCTTCACGCGAGACGCCGCGACGCACCAATAGTGGAGTACAACAACGCCTTTTTAACCTATAAAAATGACAAAACTCACAAGTCCGATTTTATATTGTGCCCGGTTAGAATACGTTAAGTACTAATAATGACAAATATTTTCTAACAATTGTGAGCATTGCGCTAGGTATAATACACGTACTTGTTTGCTACATAAAGAAAAGATTGTGCAAGTTTTATTTTTCTCTACCAGACTATCGCTTTTTATTATTGCTACATAACTTCACATTTTATAACGGTTTTGTCAATAGCATTCGTCGTCTTAGCCATTTGTCGTTCGTTTACAATTCAAGGTCATGCATATTTTTACAAATTGTTTACGAATATGCTCACATAATCTATTGACCAAACTGTTATAAAATGGCAGATGATATTTAAATAGTTGAATGCAATAGTGTGGTAAAGAAAAATGTAATTTGGATAATCTTTTCTTCGTGTTATTAACAAATATCTATATAATACCTAGCGCATCGTCAATAACTGTTAGAAAATATTTTTTACTATTACTAATCATATTATATTCTCTAACTAAAAATGAAAATCGCACTTGTGAATTATAAAAGTTCAAAACTGTTCCTGTACCGTACTACAAGGACAATCCCGACTGGCTTTGCCCTTATCATTTCAAATTCGGCGAGAGGGCACGGAGTTGCTACCAACCGTGCGCGTGGAAAGCGTCGAGTTCGGAAAACTAAGGGCGATGGTGCAATCTACGACGGGGGTTTGCACTACATCGGTTAGCCGTCGTTTATGTGTTACGGACAAGGAAAGTGGACTTAGATTTCTGGTTGATACGGGCTCGGACGTGTCGATTTTGCCGCCGAAAAATAGATTTTACAGTCGCGAGTGCGCGAAATATAAACTTTACGCCGCGAACGGAAGTGAAATCAAGACGTACGGGACTAAAATGTTGGTGTTGGACCTTAAGTTACGCAGACCGTATCGTTGGGAATTCGTGGTAGCGGATGTAAAGCAGCCTATTTTAGGAGCAGATTTTTTAGCCCAACATAAGCTGCTCGTGGATTTAAGTGAACGTAGGTTGATAGACCTGACTACTTACCTCAAGGTCAAGGCGGAAATCGTAAGTACTAACCAACCTTCTATTTTGGTGGTTGCCGAGGAGCATCCCTTTCGTAAACTGTTGTCCGAGTACCCGGAAATAACTAAGCCCCCTTCGTTTAAAGAGACAGCACCGCATAATGTGCTTCATTATATTGAAACTACAGGGCCACCGGTATTTGCGCGTGCTAGGCCCCTTCCCCCAGATAGGTATTTAAAGGTAAAAAAGGAATTCGAATTGATGCAAGAGTTAGGTATTTGTCGTCCTTCAAAAAGTGCGTGGGCTAGCCCGCTACATGTGGTAGCCAAAAAGAACGGCGACATTCGACCTTGTGGAGACTACCGGATGCTTAATGCTATAACTAAGCCCGATAGGTACCCCATACCGAGACTGCATGACTTTACCTACATTCTGGCGGGGAAGCAGGTATTTACTAAATTAGATATAAACCGCGCCTACCACTGTATTAGCGTAGCACCGGAGGATATTGAGAAAACTAGCATTATCACCGCTTTTGCCTTATTTGAATTTCCCCGTATGAGTTTTGGTCTCCGGAACGCAGCCCAGACCTTCCAGCGCTTCATGAGCAACTCCGTACTTCAAGGTTTGGATTTTTTATTCATTTATCTCGACGATGTCATCATTGCTAGCGACAACTGCGAGCAGCATGAACGGCATCTAGCTACAGTGTTCGAGAGATTCACGAAGTACGGTATCACCATTAATCTGGATAAGTGCTGTTTCGGACGCCCAGAGGTCGAGTTTCTAGGGCATCATGTCTCGACGGCAGGTATTAAGCCGCTCGAGGATAAGGTACATGCCATAATCGACTACCCGAAGCCGGGAACTGTGGAGGAGCTCCGCAGGTTCCTAGGAATGCTCAACTTCTACAGAAGTCACATTCCGGATGCAGCTGTCAGACAAGCCGAATTAGATAAGTATTTAATAAATACTAAAAAGAAGGACAAAACTAAGATCAAGTGGACGGCAAAGGCAGAAGAAGCATTTGTGCAGTGTAAAGCAGGCCTTCAACAGGCCGCTTACACTTGCACACCCGAAGCCTGAGGCGGTCTTGGCCTTGATGTGTGACGCATCAGACATTGCCGTCGGAAGTGTCCTTCAACAAAAGGTAAACAACTCATGGGAGCCTTTAGGGTTTTTCTCAAAAAAGTTGTCAGCGGCTCAAACTAAATACAGTACGTATGACCGTGAATTGCTTGCGCTTTACTTATCAATTAGGCATTTCCGGAAGTCATTTGAAGGTCGCCAATTGACTTTGTATACCGACCATAAGCCTCTGTGTACGGTATTCAATAAAGTAGGAGATGATAGTAAAGAAAGCCCCAGACGCGCAAGGCAACTCCTCTTTATTAGCGAATTTACCACCGACATACGTCATATTAGCGGCAAGGACAATGTGGTCGCCGACACACTGTCTAGAGTAGAAACAATAGACTGTCCGACAGTAATTGATTTCTCAGAATTAGCCGACGCACAAGCTAAGGACGAGTATGTATTACGTATGTCGCAAGCGGGACATATCAACAACGCGAGCAACGTACAATTTAAATTGATAACAATACCTACTTGCAATAAACCTATACTCTGCGAAACGTCCACGCGGGAGGCTCGACCTTATTTGCCTGTAGAGTTCCGTAGGAAAATATTTGATAGTATTCACTCGTTGAGTCACCCCGGAGTTCGAACGACTAGAAAGATGGTTAGTAAAAGTTATTTTTGGCCTCACATAAACAAGGACGTCGGCAATTGGGCTAAGTCGTGTATTCATTGTCAAAGGGCGAAGGTCAACCGACATACCGTGTCTGACCTAGGTACGTTCCCGGACGCAGCCGCTTTCGAACATATACATGTTGACATTGTAGGGCCGTTAACAACAACTTCAAATGGGTATAGGTATATCCTAACAATAATAGATAGGTTTACGCGTTGGCCAGAGGCCTTCCCAATAACCGAAATAACCGCCGACATAGTAGCTAAGACTATTTACGAGGGCTGGATTGTTCGCTACGGTTGTCCGATAAGGCTAACTAGCGATCAAGGACGCCAATTTGAAAGTAGGTTATTTGCAGAACTAATGAAGTTGTTAGGGGTTGATAAGATTAGGACTACCCCTTACAGACCGCAGTCGAACGGCATCATAGAACGGATTCATAGGTCCATCAAGGCTGCGCTCATGGCAAAATTAGGGGATGGAAGCTCATGGATAGATTTACTTCCCAGCGTAATGTTTGGTTTGTTACGCGCCGCAGGTAGGAGCGATAGTGGCATAAGCGCAGCGGAAATGACGTTCGGGCGCACGCTCCGACTGCCGGGAGCGTTTTATGAAACTTCGCGAGATAAAGATCCCGTTGACCCGTACAGTGTGGTAGAGAAAATCAGAAATCATATTTCTAGCCTTAAGCCCGCGGTTAAAAGAGATAGGCGGGATAGGTCAATTTTTGTGCACGAAAGTTTATTTACCTGTACGCATGTTTTTCTTAGGGATGACACTGTCCGCAAGTCATTAAAACCGCCTTACGATGGACCTTACAAGGTCATCGAAAGGGGTGAAAAGGTATTTTTAATACAACTCCCTGGTAGGCAGTCTCGCGTATCCATTGATCGTTTAAAACCAGCGTTTTTACTTCATACGGATACAGACAATGATATTGACGACTCTACACCTAGTTCTGGTACCGAAAATAAACGTACGTCGAAGGACGTGGGAGACCAGGTACTGCCATCTGCGGCACCGTCAGCCGCACCTGCACCGGTAACTCGGACATCACGCAGCGGAAGGGCTGTTAAGACACCTGTTAGATTTTTAATTGACGATTAACAAGACGCGCTATGTCACATAGTCTCTTGTAGAAACAGTAGCGCAACTACGTTCGCGGTATTACGCTCCAAGGTGAGTAAGTAACTACGTTGCGTGAACGTTTGGTCATTCAGGTCTATCATAAATATAAGTGTGTATTTAAGATTGTCAATATATTTTCCTTTTGTTAATGGTAATGTTTTTGTCGATTTCTAAAGGGGAACTTAAGCATTCTTGTAGACAAGAAGCAAAGTCCTCCTTACTTTAGTAAGTTTATTTGTTAATGCTAATTATTATGTTTTGTCGATTATATACAAACGATTTAACTGTAACCAGTGGTATATATCTTAGCACCGAGTTGCATTACTGTTATAGTATATACGGGTCGGCCGACCGTGATGCAATATCAGTAATGATAACGAGGTCAGCTCGGTAGAAATAAATATGTACTTATAGCGCTATAAACACCTTAGGTTGCAAACTAGTTAAGTAGTACTTTAGACTAAACCTACTTCGAAATCAAGATTATTTTAGCGAAATTTCACTTTATTGTCATATGAGCTAATTGTGTATTATTTAAGACAGCGATTGATGACGGAACGTAACCAGTTTCACTCGGCGTTCAGCAGAAACGCTGGGATTCTAAATTGTAATATAGGTAGTCAACTCCAGTTTTAAAAATTTGTATTGTGTGCACCATGGGTATGGGACAGAGCAAGGACGAGCGGTCCCAGAACAGCAACATTGCGATCGCCCAGGTCCAGTCGATCTCCGGGCAGGTCGAAACTAAACTCAACTACGTCGGCATAGGACTCATAGCAGTTGGCTTGGTTCTATTTATTTGGTTCATATATGCACTACGCGCGAAATGCAAAAGTCGCGCCAGAAGCTGGTTACGTAATAGTATGGTCTAATTTAAAAAAAGTATGGAAGTAAGTCGTGTAGTCGTGGTTCTTTTTGGATTCGTTAGAGGGCGCAACTAGATTGTTTCCCCCGAGTTGCACCGTTTCTGTTATATACGGAAGACTGTTAAATTTTAGGTGTAAACTATAAAGTGCTGTAATTTTGGAGTAAGTTAAAAGCTATTGGGTTCAAGCTTAGTAGTGTATAGAGAACAGCTTGGTGCATAGTGTATCTTAATTAAAAAGATGTGCGATGTATGACACCCTTTAAAAAAAATTTTTTTCGATTGCGACTCGAGGATAAGTCAGTCGGTTGGTGCGACTTCAAGTTAAGCTTTTTAAAGCATTATAAACATTCAGTTAAATTTGCACGCCTGGGCAAATTATGGAACATGTATTTTTGATTATTTTGTTATTTTAAATTGGAAAGGGAAATTAAGAGACACGTGAAAATTTTAAGAACAGTACTTATCTAAAGACACTACATTTGCACTAAATAAAAAATAGGATTTTTTTACCGGAAGTTTGTCAAAAAGTAAATATAATTTATTGCAACGAACTGCAAGCAACGGTGGGTGGTAGCACGCGGCGCGGGGCGCGCGGGGCGGGGAGATAGCGCAGCGCGCAGCAATTGTTTTGGTGACCTATTGATTGTCCGAAATATGATTCGCCGATTATCGATTCGCAGACAACCATTCCCAGATGGGTTTTTTGGTAGAAACACGATTGGCAGAATTTCATTACGCAGAGTAATCTTTTCGAATACCAGTCAATGCGCAGATTATTGATTCGCAGAATTTCATTTCGTAGAATGATCGTTTTGTAAGTGACACGATAAGCCGACCAACCATTAGTCGAACAACGGTTCGAAGAATGATCATGAGGTATTTTGTATTGTTTCCTAGACCTATTATAAAACGCCGCTATTTTATAATATGTCAAGCTAAAATCCTTCATATCGTTCAAAGCTCATCCGTTGTTGGCATTAAGCATGTCGTCTATTCATAAGTAGGGTATTTAATGTATTTACTTCCATGCGGTATAGAGCTAGAATATTATACTAGCTTTTGCCCGCAACTCGTCTGCTTGAAATTAGTAATCCATCCCCCTTTTTATGTCCTTACACTGGTTCTCTATGTGTCTTTAAGAAATTATTTCGTAAATATTCTATATTATCTAACCCTAGAACTCAAACTATCTCCAAAATACTCAGACTAATATTTTTTTAGAACGTCACATTCGCAATAAATATAATATATTTAAAATAAAAAAATATCCTAAGGAAGTAAATTTAATGCAGTTTTTAAATATATGCAATTTTTATAAACTTATGAATATGACACATACAAGAACGTTCGCGTTCGCGTCGTGGTGTATCTGTGTGTGTGTGTAACACCACCACAGTAAGTATCGAAAATGACTGCAACGTGAACTTCCCTAGCGTATTTGATTTCTTTAAATTTATTAATACAAGGTGTAACAAAAATACTGGTGATCCTTTTAAGGGCGTAATTGGTATCGTATTCTAATTATGAAAAAGTAAGAAAAAAATGTTTTCGCGCGAAAAAAATGTTTGGTTTAGTATGGAGGGTCGGCCGGCTGGGAGCCCCTGTCCTGTCCTGTCCCATAGAATTTTTTTTTCCCGTCCAAAAAAAATTCTCCTACTTTTTCTTAGTCACAACCAGTCACGATACCAATTATGCCCTTAAACGGATCACCAGTATTTTTAATACACCCTGTATACATTGATATAAATAAATAAAATAAAAATATAAATCTATGTAAATCATTTTGATACAACCTGGAACGAAATCTAAAAACACCAAAATTGTATGATTTTTTCTTAGTGAAAAAGTGGTTTAAAAAATAAATACTTACATTTATACCTACTTATTACATATTTATTTATACAATAAGTAGGTAATTTAAACTTAACAACACGATATAAAATTTAGTTTTAGGGATTTGCTTTTAATGCAGAGTTCACTTGCACGCATGGTGCGAACCATATTTGAATCGTTAACGTGTTTGGCCTTTTACAGTCCCTAAAAAACGAATTGTGTAAAATTCTAAACATTACTCTACTAAAGGTTACGGAATCGAAATGATTATTCTGCCAAATGAATTTCTTCCAGTAATAGTTCTGTGAATTGAAACAGATGCGAACTGAATCGGTTGCGAACCATAGAGCTGCGAAACGTTAGTCGATCAAACGATACACCTACGAATAAACCATTCTGCGAATCGTAGTTCGGCGAGTCGTTGTCTGCGAATCGAAAATCTGTGAGTAATATTTCGGGGAATCATTAGGTAGCCACTAATTTCATAAGACAAAGTTGTGGGCAAAAGCTAGTATAATACTATGCTTAAGATTTAGCCAGACATAAAGGACAATGTACGTGATAACGATAGGTAACTGATAAAAAAATACAGGATACTTTGTACTCGTAGCTATATGCCTAATGCCGTCAATGGATGAACTTTTGATTTGTGAATATTAATACCAAATGATTATTCTTCGAACCGTTTTTCTACTAATGGTTGGTCGACTCATCGTGTCACTTACAAAACCATCATTCTACGAAAAGAAATTCTGCGAATCAATAATCTGCGCATTGACTGGTCTTCGAAAAGATTACTCTGCGTAATGAAATTCTGCCAATCGTGTTTCTACCAAAGAACCCACCTGCGAGTGGTTGTCTGCGAATCGATAATCGGCGAATAATATTTCGGAGAATCAATAAATAGGTCACCGTCTATAAGAAACCCCACCATTTCATAGTAGCGTCCGAGGGAGATTTCTAAGTAACCACTGTCATGATCGATTAAATGAAAAGCATTAATTTGCAAATACAACTTTATTTCTGGATATATTTACAAATACCAATGTTCAAACATTATCAGTCCATACTACGCCACTCTACAATTTTAAATCACAATACAGTAGGACCTCGCTAATTAATCCGGACAGGCAAAAAACCGGCCTTCGACGAATTACAGAGGTTTCCGGATTACCATCTGCATTTTTTTTAGATAAATAACACTTCATTTTGTCAGTAAATAAAACACAATCATGTTAGTATTAACATAATTATTTGAATGAAGCTTCTTATAACTCGAAATCTTCATAGGTAAAAAATGCAGAATGCAATGTGTTTGCACCATTTTGCGAATCTTTGTTGCGCGAGCAAAGAAACGTAGGCCGTACGTCGAGTAGTGATAGATAAGATAACACACTAAATAACAAATGCAGCACGGCTGGCCGTCCGGACTACGGAGATCAGCGGATTAGAGGGGGTCCGGATTAGCGAGGCTCTACTGTACTCATATAAATAAAGACTCCATCTTTTCTTTAAAATTTAATTAGGTACTTGAAAAGTTCAGCTTCATGTTTAAATTAAATAAGAGCACAAGTGTCCCCTAAAAAGTAGCAATTAATTAACCGAAGATATACCAGTGATATCGAAAACTTTATACTTATTGTCATTTTATGCTCAATTTAACACATTCAGCGCCTAGCACCCGTCTGTCGGGATCTCTGTTCGTAGCTACTGCGAGCTACATACGACGAATACGTGGCTACGGGCTACGAGTGTAGCATTTGTTTTTAGGGTTCCGTAGCCAAATGGAAAAAAACGGAACCCTTATAGATTCGTCATGTCTGTCTGTCTGTCCGTCCGTATGTCACAGCTATTTTACTCGGAACCTATAAGACTAATAAGACGTATCATTATCAAATTTTTACATCAACTACTTAGTTTTGTAGAGAAATCGCAAAAAAAAATATTATTAGGGGGGCACGTCCATACGTAACAAAAAAAAAATTTTTGCCAAATATCAACACGATGCACATTAATCGATAGGTCTCTAAAAATAACATTGAGGTTTCTTTGAACATTTTTTTATTAAGTGGATATTTTCAGAAATAGTCGCTCCGAAAGTCTAAAAAATTGTGCCCCCCTGTAGCTTTTGAACTGTAAGTCCAAAAATTATGAAAAAAATTAAGAAGATACACCTTTAAATATTCTTTCAACGAAAATTATTTTGAAAATTATCGGTTTAGGCGTTTTTGAGTTATATCCAAAAAACTACGTAGTTAGGCAGATACGACCTTGCGATAATAATTTATTCGATAGTAGCTACGGCTGGTTTTTATAATGGTACGGAACCCTTCATGCGCGAGTCCGACTCGCACTTGACCGGTTTTTTAAATTAGAAAAGTAACGGTCGATTTCGCAAAAGTAAGATATGTTTTTCAGCCAGATCAAGGAAAATTTTTAATGAGATACTTTTTCTATTATGAATGATACGTTTAAACCAATAAGATGCAAAACGGCGAATTTTAAAACCGTTTTCCCAAAAATCGCACTACCACAATCGCACGATTTTACAATCTAAAAAAAAAAACAACGTATATAATAGGCCAGTTTTATAAAGCTACAAGTTATAATTTAAAAGCGGAACTCTCTTTCTAACCCTATGTGTTAGAAAGAGACTTCCGCTTGTAAATTGTAACTTGTAGCTTTATAAAACTGGCCTCAGGTGGTACTGAATGTGTTAAACAATTGGGTTTCTCTATAATTACCTATAACAAAAATATATGTATAATTTTATATGATCATTAAATAATTTTGACAAAACTACAAAATGATTGCTGATTTATACAAATGGTTTCCAACAATAACAAATAGGATTTTACTAAGAAATATATTTATTTACCTATGTTATATTATCATAATAATTTAGCCGTTAAGTTACAAAATAATAACATTCAGTAATTTTTAAAAAGATATGTAATTAAAGGTACTAGGTAATTTATACAAAGCTGATTGCTAACTGTGTGATGTAGAACTATCTTATCGCCAAAATAACACAGTAGAATCCGTTCATTACGACTCCCCATACAATGACCAACCGCTTATTATGACGTATTTGCGGTACAAAGTTTGGTTTTCATAGAAAAATATTAACTAAAACGGATATACTGGCAACTGACTCCGCTTATAATGACATGTCGGTCATTATGACCTAATTTTAAGAAATTACGAGAAGTATGTTACGGTAACAGTGATACCTTCCTTCTTTTTTGTTAGCTTCATGACTCTTTACACTCCTCCTGTGGTGAAGTCGAGTAGGTAGGGTTCTGTCGCCTGGCTACATTTTGTATTAATGATTGACGAACTGAATAGTACATTTCGATACTAGGTCGGAAAGGATGTCATTATTCGAACGAGTTCCGAGACATTTGGTCACGAGCCGCAGGCGAGTGGCAAAACTCGGGACGAGTGAAGAATGACATTCCGTCCGTGTATCGAACGACGTTTTTTAATACAGTTGCGAAAAAATTATAAAAATGGAAAATATGTCACTTTGAGGTTACTTTACCCGAACACTCTCGCGGTGCGATGCGGGCGGTGATCATGAATCCTGAGCTGTGATTGGCTGGAAAAGTAAAACGCGCTAGTGCGAGAAATCCAACTTCTCGCATTATAAACTACTACTAGATTTGAGCAACTGTGTTAAAATAGTACATTACGCACCTAGGGCGGTAAAATAAAGAACGGCTCAGATCGCGGATATTTGTGGCCCGAACCGAAGGTAAGGGCCATAGACAAGCGATCTGAGGCCTTCTTTATTGCCGCCCGTGGTGCGTACACAATTTTACGTCTTCTCCTGGGTGTGAAGTGAGATTTGCCACTGCGCCCGTGGGCGTAAAATCTCACTTACCGCCCAGAGTGACGTAAAAGTCATAACGTGTCAATGAGTTTTTGAAATGATCATAGAACGATTAAAATTGTTAGTTTCTGAGACTACGTTTTATATGACGACCGGTTAGTATGACTTATTTTGTGTTTCCCTTCGATGACATTATAAGCGGATTCTGCTGTAATATTATATATCAGACTACATAATTACTGGACTGCTATGTCTACAAAATAGCAAAATTCAGGCTACTAGGTATCCACAGACATCAGATGCATATTAGCATCAAATCGCCGAAAATATATGGAATCGAGCTGTTGCGTTAGTGATGCCACAGATGGCGCTTAGAGCGTTTTCCTACATTACGGGAATGTTATTTTCAACAAGACAACAAGGTTCAAGGTTCCCAATTCGTCGGGCACTTTTGTTTCTTCTTATGTATGGCCCACTGATTATTCGAAGACGGCTGGTGAGATTTGGAAAATACTTTTTTGGTTCGAAACTTCAGTTGGTCCCATCGTCATCAGGTCAGGATCTGATGATGGGATCCTGTAGAAATCGAGGGAACTCTTCAACTATTATAGGCACACCTAGTGATTTGAGTGTTTTTACAGTAGCTCGGGCATTTGGTTTTAGAAAGGTTCTGGCTAAGTGAATTTTTTTGTTTAAAATTTTGTGTCTTAGATATAGCAATGCCATTATATGATCCTTGACCTAAATGTATGAAACGGTCATTTTCTCGTTTTTATGTGGTCGTTGAATCGTGTCTTATTTAAGCTGTGTAAGTAGCAGTGGCGGCGGGTAAAAAATGTTCTTAGGCAAGCCGGAGTTTGGACTAAAATCACAGACTACACAGACACCTCATCATTAAACTTTTACAGGGAGCACGAGGTCACCACACATGAGTGCAATTTTATTCGTAAATTTCTACGATCCAAACTGCAAATCTCAATAGTATTATACACCAATTTGTAGTATAACAATCCAGGTTCACCCCTGTAACTTGATTTTTGTGGATATTTTTAATCCACATGAGTAATGATCAAAAACGTTACCTCAATTGAAATACGCGGTCGCGCTCTCATACAAAATTAGTACGGGAGCACTGATGCGTGGTGACCCCGAGTTGTACTTATGATCTATCTAGTGTTGAGGTTATCTGTGACTAAAATTCATCAAGAGCAGTAGAAAAACTGCAGATGCTTGAAAATTAGGCAAGCTGGCGGAAAATTAGCTACAAGACGCGCCGCCGCTGGTAAGTAGTGCGCAGACAAGGGGTTGAAAAAGGGTTAATTACTAAGGAAATCGGTTTTGACTAGGAATATGGCAAAATATTCAACAAATCAGTCATAAGGAATGCATTATGGGTTATATGTACAGAGATATAGGTTCGTCTTTTCTGTAGACATTGAGAATGTTTAATTTTAAAGCCAAATTTTTGGTCAGCATAAGCCACATCTTACACAAATACTGGCGATCCGTTTAAGGGCATAATTGGTATCGTATTGCGGGTAAGAAAAAAAAAGAGAAAACTTTCGTCACTCATATTACTTAACAATATTATCACTGCATTCTGCTATACTCACTTGTGTTTAGTCACTACGCGCGACATGTTTCGGAGAGCTTAGGTCTCCATCCTCAAGCACTAAGAGTGCTAGGCGAACCGATTCACGACCCGACGTTACGGCGCCGGCGCCGCGCCATCGACTGCCGGTGGGCGGCGGCGGTGGGCGCGACACGCCGCTCGACGTGCGCGCTCTGATAGTGCTTGTTGAGGGTGATCTTGCGCCGGCGCTGGCGCTGCCAGAGCGTTTGGCAGCGCGTTTGGCACATCCGACATTAGCGCGGCGCCGTAACGTCGGATCGTGAATCGGTTCGCCTAGCACTCTTAGTGCTTGGATGGAGAGTATGGAGACCTAAGCTCTCTGAAACTGTGTAGTGACTAAACACAAGTGAGTACAGCCGCATGCAGTGATAAAAAGATAAAAATTTTAGGCCGCGGAACTTTTGTTTTTGTACGGGACCGTCTTCCCAGCCGGCCTTTCAATACAAAACCAATATTTTTTTTCGCGAGAAAATAGTTATTTGTGCAACAAGAGAGGAAAGTTGGTTTTTCTTGCGAGTGTTGATTTTGAGTCCCGAGTAAGCGAAAGATTCTATAATTGAATCACGTGCGAAGCGAATAACACGAGATGTAAAAAACTTTTCTCTCGTGTGACACATACAACATTTCACCTCAGTAGCGAGAACATATTGAAGTTAAAAAAACACATTTATTTACATTCCTGAATGAAAGGCATCATTATGACGAAAGCTTCTAGAAACCAAATTTCATGAAAGATCAGATGAAAGTCGCACTTTCGTCACTCCAGGGAGTGAGGAAAGTAGGCTTGTTCGAACTGCTGAGGTGAAAAAGTTTTTTTCAGTTTTTCCTAATTAGTATACGGTACCAATTATTTCCTTCAACGGATCACCAGTATTTTCGTTACATCTTGTATGTGTGCCATGGTTTTGGTAAAGATACCATGTGCGCCCGGGGCTTACGCATTGGCGCCATCAGATATATCGGCCAAGGTGATCACAAATATCTGAACAACGCCTCTATTGTCAAGGCGATATAAAGCATGTTCAGTTATTTATGAGTATCCTGGCCGCTCCGATATATTTGATGGCGGCTGTACAACGCATTAAGTGTAAGTGCTGGCCGCTAAATGGAACCTTTATCAAAATAATGTCACATATGCGATTAAAACACAGCCTTTACGCATATAAGTATTAACCATTGACCACAGGCAAGATAATTTATTATTTAATCAGTCTGTAGGACCATTATACACAAGAATTGTTAAAACTAAATTAAAGATAAGATAATAATTAAACTAAAATTAATCATAATCAGGCTACTTTTATAGTATTTTATGCAATCGTGACATAATGAACAGCTTTTCAATCGAGTACCAGTCGAGTACCGTGCTGAGTAGCATAAGGTATGGAATCGTGTAAGTTAATGAGATTTAAAAGCTTAATTATGTCACTTTTGTATACAATATTTTTTTCTACGAGTGCTGAAAATAGGCAAGCTGGTAAGAATTGAGTTCGGCGAATGCCTTGAAACCTGCTGCCTTTGTATAATTGAGTAACTTCAACCTCCCGGTGGGTTGTGCCGGCGCTCGGGGAGGACAACGTCCGTGCTATAATAATGTAGGTATGAAAATCCATTTAAGCATTGTTGGCGATGCTGAAATATGCCCCATCGAAAAGTATGCGCTAGTAGTTCGAACTACAATGTCTAAATAATGATAAAGTGGATGAGTAAAAAATAATTATTTAAATGTTTTTTTTTATAACTATGAAATAAACAGTCTCTATTTTATAAGTAAGTATAGCTAAAGGGATATGGTATGGCAATCATAAAGCGATATTTTAAGATTAAAGAGTAAATAAATTATAGGAATTTTGTTTGAATATCAATTGATGACTAAAATTTCCTAATCATATTAAAAAAAATTGTAAAACATATTTATTCTTCAATTTAGGCACATTACAATGCACTTAAAATTGAAGAATGAGGGTTTCCGCGATCGAGTGCACAGTTTTCTCTAGATGACAGCACGGGTGAGAGGTTTTTGACATCAGCTGTCAAAATCCACCAGATTAGTGGATTGTGACAGTTAGACCTCTCGCCACGTTGCTGTCATCTAGAGAAAATATCGCGGAACTTAGAGTATTAAAAATAAACAAAATATACAAGCACAATCCTACGATATCTCAGCCTTGGCATTCACTTCTAATAACGTTTCGTTCTGTAGGGGAAGACAGGGTAGATTCGTACACTGGGAGCCTTCGTACAATGGTCATATCTCGGCTATCCAGCACGCTGAAGCGTTCATATTTGTATGCAACACGGCTACTTACATGCATAGGCTACCTTCCAAAAGTAATGGCAGTGCGGTACAAGATTTCGCCAGAAAGAGCTGATATGTGTTTTCGTCACTCGCAAGTAATTTTGAGTTCTCCTTTGAATGCGTTTGTTTCGTATTGTATTGTTTGTAAATATATGCTAAATATTGTTATTTAAACAATACTTTTGCGATTATATTAACGATATTTTTTTTATTTTGATTTTTTTCTGGTCCGTTGGATTGGGGTACCTTCATACACTAAAAATGTATGTAATTTCATACTGTACGAATGCACCCCATGTAAGTTAAAATTAAGAATAACATAATTGCAAAAACAGGTCAGTAAGATATGTTTAAAAAGTGATTGAAACTCACGAAATAGCTGGTAAAATCATGAATCCCGGGGAGAAACGAATAGTGTACGGAGCTACCCCGCATGGTGGGGTGAATTCGTACAGTTCCCATTTTTTGGAAAAATCGTTATAGCTTGGCCAACTTGCTTTATATCAAGCCAGAAATGCGCTATTATTATAGGCAGATAAATGGACAATAACATAGCATTCGTTTCATTGTAAAATATCTGTTACATTTTGTTTTACAAGGCTCCGAAAAAAAAGTGTAGGAAGCCTCCCCATCTTCCCCTATGTTCTATATATTATTATAATATTGAAAATTATTTTTAATCCTACGATATCTCAGCCTTGGCATTCACTTCTAATAACGTTTCGTTCTGTATGTTCTATATATTATTATAATATTGAAAATTATTTTTAGGGCTCCGTAGTCAAATAGGAACCCTTATAGTTTTTTACTATCATTTTCATTTTAAACTAGAATTCATATTTACAAATTTACTTTCTTATCTGTATGTATGTGTGTGTGTGTGTGTGTGTGTGTGTGTGTGTGTGTGTGTGTGTGTGTGTGTGTGTGTGTGTGTGTGTGACATTTAGATAATTCATTATTTTATTTTATTTGCCTTTTATACATTTCAAAACCTATTAGAACTATAACTTTATGTACAATTTTCTCTCTAAGATTTACTATTCACTGATATATTTTGATTATTGCTAGATTAATAGTAGTTTAGGCAACTGTTACGTAATAGGGGTCCTTAAAATACGGGTGTGGTTTTATGAAACGAACGAAGTGAGTTTCATAATAAGATCACACGAGTGTTTCAAGGCCTAATTACGTACAGTTGCATACACTGCTTTATCTGCACACATATTATAAACCCGAAATGATGATTGAATGACTGCCATTGCACGGATTGCACCGCCATCGTCATGACCAACTCGATTGTGCCGGCGGTCGGCGGGGCGCGTGCCGGCGGGCGTTTCATCCCGGATTTTCATAATGAAATCGAATTTTTGACTATTATTTGATAATAATAACATCGTTACAGATAAGACATTTTGTTCTAACTTCTAACGAAACAGTCTATTTTTATCGTGTTCATAACGTGCGGTTTTCGAACGCATGATGGAGAGTTTATGATATGGGTGTAGATAAAGAATATTAAAACGTTTATTATACATTTTAAATCCTCATTGACATAGACGGTTACAAACTATTTACAAAATTACACTCCAACCTACAAGAGTAAGCTTAGGCTGCGTTTCGACCAGAGATGAGCGAGGATGTGCGTTGTGAGGAATGTGTTTGTTAAGCACACATTTTTTTATTAGCCTATTTTCGTGTCCCACTGCTGGGCAAAGGCCTCCCCTCTTCTCCTCCATTCAGCCCTGTTTGTAGTATTTTCCCGCCATTCTATAAAGAATGCGTCCAGGTCATCCCGCCATCTCCTATTTGGTCTGCCTTTACCCCGGCGGCACCAATAAAACTAAATTTTTTAATATATGAATTTACTGTTTTATTTAGTGGCAAATACCACAAATTGGAAACAGATGTCCATTTCAATGAAATAATCAACTGTAAAAAACTCTGAACATTACGGGATTCGAACCCGCCTCCTTCGGATTGCCGGCCCGACGTGCTCCCAATTACACCAAACAAAAATTCGCTGTGATCTATAGAAGAATTATGGGGTAATTGGAAGCACAAGCATATCAAACTTTTGTATGCTTCGTTTTTAAATAGTCAGATTTGGACTCATAAACATTCTCTTTTCTTACATATCGTATTTCTCTTAAAGTGGTTTGATATGCTTTCTTATAAAACAAGGCATTTATACATATTTTTAAGATTTTATGTACTTTTGTTTTGAAAAAATAAGTCGCGCCGAGTTTCTTGCCGGTAAAAAGTAATACTTCTCGGGTCAGAGGTGTAGGCTTAGAACCAGTGTAGGTTTTAAAGTGAAACTTTTATTCCATCGCCTCAAAAATTTAGGCCTGTCTTCTGCGCGACATGCGTTACAAGCTGTATTTTTTTCTCTCTTTTATCTATAATATCTGACGTGTAAAAGTGCCCTTGTGGCCTACTTACTGAATAAATGTTTGATTTTGATTTTGCACGTCGAACCGGCAATCCAAAGGAAGGCGGGTTCGAATTCCGTAATATTCAGAGTTCTTTGCAGTTGATTTTTTTCATTTAAATGGATGTTGTTTCCAATTTGTGGTATTTAGTAATAAAATTACTTCATTAGTTTATCCTCGCTCCTCGCACAGCGCAGCTCCTGGATTGGTGCTTAACAAACACATCCCTCGCACCGCATCCTCGGTCATCTCTCGTAGTCCATAGAACAAATATTAAGAGGATGGCAACAGCTAATTTCCATCCCTATCTTTTTCAGCGCGAGTAAAAGAGAAACACTGCGTTACGGTATGGGAGCTCATTGCAAATACTACGCATTAATTGAGACAAATAAGACAATGGAGTTTTTAGTATTAGTGTGATGAAACTGATGAAATTTTGTCCTTAATTACAAACGTATAAGTCAAGAAATTAAAGACATAAAACTGTTTATCTACACCCATATCATAAACCCTCCATGATGCGTTCAAAAACCGCACGTTATAACCACCATAAATAGTACATTATTGCAGAGGGCGGGAAAGGGAAATTCGTGGATGAGCGATTTTATAAACCGTATTTTATAAGACCGAAAAAATAAGACGAGTCCACGAATTTCTATTCCCGCCGAGGCATATATAGTGCTTTTCTCTAAATGTGCGAGGAAATAAAGTAAAGTAAATGAAATAAATCACAGATTTTGGTTACGTTATTAGCGTTCAATGTCATGAATTAGCTTCCCTCTATATTTTTTTTAAAGTTTTAAGAACTATGTATACTGCCAATTTTCATTCAAATAATATTTAAAAAGAAATTTTCGTCAAAAGCTATTTCAGACAGTATTAAATATGCTCCTTTTATGCAACAGATACAAGATTAAACCTTAAAAATAGTTGTTTTGTCTATGATTGTATTAAGCCTCATTCGCACGATCAGACGCGGTGCTATGACAAAGAACGAGACAACCAAGGTTTTTGATCTAACTATCTTGCTCTATCCTACAGTTTCAAGGGATTGCCGTTCAGACGGTGTATAGACGTCGCTTAAGTATTGGCTGTTTGAAATGATGTTTCTTAGTCGGATGAAACGTTTAAAAGGTAAAAAACAATACAGTAATGGATTTTACTAGTCAACGCCTAAAATATGTATACACTTTGAACCTTATTACAATGGAGTAAGGTGCAAAAGTGTATACATATTTATGGCGTTGACAAATTACTTCACGGCCGCTAAAACAGGTAAATAATGATTTTTTTTTTATTCGTTACTCATTTTGCTACAGTAAGCTGAAAATTTCCGAGCACATTGGAGAAAAATAGATTGTTTCGTTAGTAGTTCGAACACTTCGAACAAATGTATTATCTGTAACGATGTTATTATTATCAAATATTAAGCAAAAATTCGACATCATTATGAAAATCCGGGTGGGCCCCGCCCGCCGGCACGCGCCTTTCCGACCGCCGACACAATCGAGTTGGCCATGGCGATGGCGTGCAATCCGTGCAATGGCAGTCTTTCAATCATCATTCGGGTTTATAATATGAGTGTAGATAAAGCAGTGTATGCAACTGTACGTAATTAGGCCTTAAAACACTCGTGTGATCTTATTATGAAACTCACGGACCCCTATTACGTAAGAGTTACATAAACTACTATTAAAGCACATTTTGAGATGTAGCTTTGGAATTATTTTCTATCGAGCCGATTTCGTCCTATCGTGTATCGGAATTAACAAAGTTCTTCGAAATGTAAAGGATATTAACATTTTTTCCCCAAAACAAGTTGTTATAGCTATATGACTGTTTAAGTAAAGTCAATTTGAAGGTCATCGGGTGTTGACATCCTCTTAAGCAAGAAGGTACGCTCAATATTATAAAACAGCGTGTTAATTTCTTCATACTTACTAAATACGAATTTTTTAATAAAAAAAATGGTAAGAAAACATTACCATTAACCCGGCTAACATTTTTGGATGATTGTATATAATATTCTACTTTAGAGATCAATGTCTGGCATGGAACCGGGGCTCGGAACCGGTTTTCGAAAAAAGTCGAAATAAACCAATATATTTAATTATTTTATTGTTTTTATGTAGAACTTAATATTGTATTTAGGTAACTTCATATTTTAAGATTTTTCGATTAAATATGAAATAGTAAACGAAATAACGTAAAAAGCTGGTATTTTAGTACCTAAATACCGGTTCCCGAGCCATGGTAGGAACATCACGAGTTCATCATTTGAATAGTTGATTCTTGGTCAACTAAATAACACGCAGAGTACGACCAGAGAGTATGCATATATAGACCGCCAGTCTAAAACTTTTAGAGGCTCCAAATCTGAAGCGCCATCTGAACGAGAGAACCCTAGGAAAATATTGATACTGGATAGGAATTGAATCGTATGGCATAAAAAATTGCATGTGAAAAATAAAAGATTTCATTTTCATACAAATAGTATGGAATTTTTCCTCTATTTCCTCTTTTCTAGCCGGATTTCTTTTTGGTCCCATACAAGTTTTGATCCTGGATAGGAATGGGATCGATTGGCATAAAAAAAAGTTTGTCAAAAATGCCCTTTGTCTCGCACCCTCTACGTTTTTCCAAAATCTGTAAACGTTAATCTCCATTAATTTGAAATCGAGGAAAGGTCTTCTAAGACCATTTTCGCGTAGCAGCAAGGGATCTGGTAGCTGCCCTAACTGACCCAAAAAGAATATCCACCCTGTTTATGTAATTATGTATACTCTCTGGTACGACCTTTTTTGGCTTCTAGTATTTTCTGCTGGACAGTACTCCATAAGCCTTCAATACCCCTACCGCAGACGTACGGCCGAGGCAGTGGCGGCGACGGCAGTGGCGGCGCACAAGCTCGCGGCCGCCAGTGGCGGCATGGCGCCCAGCCCCCGCACCAGGGCGCCACCCAGGTACGCCACTGACATTATTAGCCCGTGCGCTGTGCATCTGAAACGGTTCAAATTTAATACTGTACAGGGTTGGGCAGATTAACTGTCCTAGTTTAACAGTTGTATAATAGTACATTACGCACCTAGGGCGGTAAAATAAAGAACGGCTCAGATCGCGGATATTTGTGGCCCGAACCGAAGGTAAGGGCCATAGACAAGCGATCTGAGGCCTTCTTTATTACCGCCCGTGGTGCGTACACAATTTTACGTCTTCTCCTGGGTGTGAAGTGAGATTTTCCGCTGCGCCCGTGGGCGTAAAATCTCACTTACCGCCCAGAGTGACGTAAAAGTTTAAAAACAATACAATATTACATATTATGTTGACACTCCATATATTCTTTATTAATTAATATATTTTATTTTCTCTACCTTAGCTTGTATAATTTTAAGCATCTGGCCATGGAAAGAATTTCACGCGGTACGCACGGCCTCGTCTGCCATGACGTCCTATATTTGACTACGAGACTCTAGAACAAATCCAAAAACTGGCTTTATGTCCTCTTAATAAAGCTCTGCTTATATCCTCATACCAAAATATCGATAGTTAATCAGTTCTCTAAGGATACGTAGCGTACTTTGTAAGGTAAAAAATCAGCCTCATAAGTTTGACTAATGTGGTACATTTCCCCATGAAGTTATACCCTGACTGCCTGCACGGAAAAAAAAGCTTCCGGGACATTCTCAATCTAAGACAATATTATATTATGTTGAATATATATCCTCGTGACAAGAATTTATTTCCTTTAACGAAAATAAACTATAGTTTTAAATATAACAAAGCGAATATATTATTCTTACAGATTTTCTAGTTTTCTTTTACCTTAGAAAATGCTTGTTTGATTAAAGTACAATCTCTCTTATTTACTCAATATACTCTTGAAACAATAAATTTTTGTATTTCTATTCTAAGAAAACGTGGTTTTATTAAGCGAAGAATCATATTTTTGGTAAAGGAAATAAATACTTGTCACAAGGAAATATTTCCAAGATAATAATAATGTCTTGGATTGAGAATATCCCGGAAGCTTTTTTTTCCGTGTGGCTTTTTGGATATACATAACACAGTAGATAAATACAGTAAACAAAAGATGTGAAGTACAAAGATCTCTAGTCTAAGGATAGTTGCTCATATGTGCATGTAAACGACCTTGCTCGACACAACCATCAGAAATGTACCAAATTTTCACTTGATTTCAGCAGAAGAAGACTCATTGAAAGGATTTTTGGTGCGCAGTATTAAACCATACCATGATTTTTACATTTATCGGTTAGCTGAACATCGCGCCAGATTTTTATAATGTTCTCCGTAAAATGTTCCGCCTGTTGACTGCCTCTACTTTTTATCTGTGTACTGTACTGTTCTATTTTATTGAGGTGTGCAATAAAGAATATTTTGATTTGATTTGATTTGATGTTCCAACTGCACTACTTTGAGGTGGTCACAAATATCTGAACCCCCTGTATTGTCAAGGCGATAAAGTGCATATTCAGATATTTTTGAGTACCTTAGCCGCTCCGATCTATTTGCAGAAGAAACTATACTAATATAAAAAAAATTACGCTAATTCCGCTTCACATTTTTTCTATTACATTGAAGGTACGGAACCCTCCATTATGCGTGGTCCCGGGTCCGACACGCACTCAGCCGGTTTTTTGAAAAAGGTACCATTTGGCGACAAGCGCTTACGTTGTGCATGTACAGTCACCGGCAATAGTATCTTCCTACACGGCCCTACAGATAAAAGCGTGTCACATATTTTTGCGGCCTTTACAGATTCAATGTATTTCGAGCAATAAAAGCGTAAGCCAAAAGGTCCCTTTGGATTTAGACTATCACTTCTTCCTCCTACCATTGGTCCCGGCTTGGGGCCGCTTGACAACCTAATCCCATGATGTGTAAGCACTAGTTTTGACGAAAGCGACTGCCATCTGACCTTCCGACCTAGAGGGGAAACTACTATCGGGATTAGGTCCAGTTTCCCTACGATATTTTCCTTTGCCGAAAAGCAAATGATATCCTGTACATACGAGTACAACTATACATAAGTTCCGAATAACTCAGGTGGTACGAGCCGGGGTTTGAAACCGAGACCTCCGGATTGAAAGTGTCTTACCGTCGCTACCAGCGCTCTTTGATTAAGCGGTTCTCAAACTTATTTGGTGACGGAACCCAATTGGAAATCGAAAAATTCGACGGAACCCTAAAATTAAAAAATAAATTATGTTTGCTATACAGATTTAAAAATTGATTATAGATTTCTTTTCTTAATATAGTAAGTATTCTTTGAGAATGGCTGGATGCTGGATTAGACTATCACATTTACCTTAAATTAGCAGGATAAGAGTCCACGACTCCCACGCACGCCACGTAGAAGACCAACGTTAAAAACACCCTGTATATCGCCTCCACTACGTATAGGGCTGTCTCGCTCTGCACCACGTAGATAGAGGGAGACACGCATACGCATATCGCGCATATTATCACTGTAAAAAGAATAAAATGACATACAATATACTATAAATACGGTGTAACAAAAATACTGGAGATCCGTTTAAGGATTTAAGTATAATGTACCACTACACGCTACAGACTCACCTCTCGGCGACAACCTGCCGCCCAAGGCCAGCGTCGGGGCGAAGATGGTGGCGAGCGCCGCGTGCGCCTGCTCGCGGAGCGGTGGGTTCTATGTATAATGTACCACTACACGCTACATACTCACCTCTCGGCGACAACCTGCCGCCCAAGGCCAGCGTCGGGGCGAAGATGGCGGCGAACAGCCCCGCCAGTATGGTGGCGGGCGCCGCGTGCGCCTGCTCGCGGAGCGGTGGGTTCTATGTATAATGTACCACTACACGCTACATACTCACCTCTCGGCGACAACCTGCCGCCCAAGGCCAGCGTCGGGGCGAAGATGGCGGCGAACAGCCCCGCCAGTATGGTGGCGAGCGCCGCGTGCGCCTGCTCGCGGAGCGGTGGGTTCTATGTATAATGTACCACTACACGCTACATACTCACCTCTCGGCGACAACCTGCCGCCCAAGGCCAGCGTCGGGGCGAAGATGGCGGCGAACAGCCCCGCCAGTATGGTGGCGAGCGCCGCGTGCGCCTGCTCGCGGAGCGGTGGGTTCTATGTATAATGTACCACTACACGCTACAGACTCACCTCTCGGCGACAACCTGCCGCCCAAGGCCAGCGTCGGGGCGAAGATGGCGGCGAACAGCCCCGCCAGTATGGTGGCGAGCGCCGCGTGCGCCTGCTCGCGGAGCGGTGGGTTCTATGTATAATGTACCACTACACGCTACATACTCACCTCTCGGCGACAACCTGCCGCCCAAGGCCAGCGTCGGGGCGAAGATGGCGGCGAACAGCCCCGCCAGTATGGTGGCGAGCGCCGCGTGCGCCTGCTCGCGGAGCGGTGGGTTCTATGTATAATGTACCACTACACGCTACAGACTCACCTCTCGGCGACAACCTGCCGCCCAAGGCCAGCGTCGGGGCGAAGATGGCGGCGAACAGCCCCGCCAGTATGGTGGCGAGCGCCGCGTGCGCCTGCTCGCGGAGCGGTGGGTTCTATGTATAATGTACCACTACACGCTACATACTCACCTCTCGGCGACAACCTGCCGCCCAAGGCCAGCGTCGGGGCGAAGATGGCGGCGAACAGCCCCGCCAGTATGGTGGCGGGCGCCGCGTGCGCCTGCTCGCGGAGCGGTGGGTTCTATGTATAATGTACCACTACACGCTACATACTCACCTCTCGGCGACAACCTGCCGCCCAAGGCCAGCGTCGGGGCGAAGATGGCGGCGAACAGCCCCGCCAGTATGGTGGCGAGCGCCGCGTGCGCCTGCTCGCGGAGCGGTGGGTTCTATGTATAATGTACCACTACACGCTACATACTCACCTCTCGGCGACAACCTGCCGCCCAAGGCCAGCGTCGGGGCGAAGATGGCGGCGAACAGCCCCGCCAGTATGGTGG
The DNA here is from genome assembly GCA_911728535.1 of Pammene fasciana. Lineage (NCBI taxonomy): Eukaryota > Metazoa > Arthropoda > Insecta > Lepidoptera > Tortricidae > Pammene > Pammene fasciana. The sequence goes on from OU452297.1 coordinate 8,959,729, forward strand.
CGAGCGCCGCGTGCGCCTGCTCGCGGAGCGGTGGGTTCTATGTATAATGTACCACTACACGCTACATACTCACCTCTCGGCGACAACCTGCCGCCCAAGGCCAGCGTCGGGGCGAAGATGGCGGCGAACAGCCCCGCCAGTATGGTGGCGAGCGCCGCGTGCGCCTGCTCGCGGAGCGGTGGGTTCTATGTATAATGTACCACTACACGCTACATACTCACCTCTCGGCGACAACCTGCCGCCCAAGGCCAGCGTCGGGGCGAAGATGGCGGCGAACAGCCCCGCCAGTATGGTGGCGAGCGCCGCGTGCGCCTGCTCGCGGAGCGGTGGGTTCTATGTATAATGTACCACTACACGCTACATACTCACCTCTCGGCGACAACCTGCCGCCCAAGGCCAGCGTCGGGGCGAAGATGGCGGCGAACAGCCCCGCCAGTATGGTGGCGAGCGCCGCGTGCGCCTGCTCGCGGAGCGCGCCGGCCAGGCGCCACGTGAGCGGCGCCTCGCGCAAGCACGCCAGCCGCATGCCGCGGATAATCGAGTTGCGCAGTTCGGAGTACGAGTCGATCTCGCGGCCCACTGTTATGTCTGTGTCTATTATGCTGAGGAGAAAAATTACTTTTTTTTACTTGATCGAGAAATATGCACTAAGTTAAATGCATGAAGTTATAAATTATAAACTGGAGTACCTATCAGTTGCGGCGCGTCCATAGAATACGATACCCGTTAGTTTGCCTAATTTTGTAACGAGTGCAAGTGAGACACCGCCCCCTATTTTTATACTCATTCTTTGTGCAAATAGAGGTTATTTTAAACAGTCGTCCTATTAGCCCTTTTCATCAGACCCGTGTCCCCTTACCCCAGAGCATTTTTTGATTACCCGGCCATTTACGTCATCGGTGCCTTCGCTACCCTTCACTGGCAATCCAGTCACCAGATACAACCGTATCAATTGAGCTCCGAATAAACTGGCACAGAGTTCACGCCTTGGAATGGTTAAAGCTTTAATTGGCGCGACTCTCACCTTGGCGCAAAGTAATCAAACAGTAACATGATTATTTTTATCACCTGAGCTCAAATAACCACATGCACCGTATGCCTCTTGGGAAGCATCAATAAAACAATGGATTTCCGTTCGCTCATTATTAGGTAAATCGCAAAGAACATGTCTATATAAATTAATATTTGACAAGCTATCTAAATTGTTGATAAATTTCAACCATCTTTTTTCAAAATTCGGAGGAATTGGGGTGTCCCATTCCAATTTGGCAGACCATAAGTTTTGGAGAAGAATCTTAGCCTCAACAATACAGCAACATAGAAGCCCTAACGGATCAAATAATTTACAAGTAATAGAAATAATAGTTCGCTTTGTTATTTCATCTGGCGATTCAAAATCTATTGGAAAATGCAACGCCTGAGGGAACCATTTCAAACCTAAAACGCTAACTATTTAAATCAAGACTCTTGAAAGATCCGGATCCGGACTGATCTTCTAAAATTTGCGGACAATTAGTGCGAAATTTACGCAGGGGAAAACAAGCCGAATTTAGAACTTTGACAAAATTTTCATACATATGTAACAACCACATTGCGTTATGGTATCATGTTCTGGGGTAATTCGACTTACCGAAATTTGGCATTTAAGGCTCAAACAAAGTGTTAACGTTCTGTGTGTGAGCTAAAGGAATGTGATTGTTGCAAACGTTACTATATCGAGCTTAAATTTTGACATTTCCCTTTTTGTATGTTAAATAGTTATGTATGTAAAATTAAATAAACATAAATTCTCTGCTTTTAGAAGTTTGCGTCAGCGCTTTGCGTGATAAAAGTGTATTTGGCATGGCACACACGGTGACCTATTGATTGTCCGAAATATGATTCGCCGATTATCGATTCGCAGACAACCATTCCCAGATGGGTTTTTTGGTAGAAACACGATTGGCAGAATTTCATTACGCAGAGTAATCTTTTCGAAGACCAGTCAATGCGCAGATTATTGATTCGCAGAATTTCTTTTCGTAGAATGATCGTTTTGTAAGTGACACGATAAGCCGACCAACCATTAGTCGAACAACGGTTCGAAGAATGATCATGGGGTATTTTGTATTGTTTCCTAGACCTATTATAAAACGCCGCTATTTTATAATATGCCTAGCTAAAATCCTTCATATCGTTCAATGCTCATCCGTTGTTGGCATTAAGCATGTCGTCTATTCGTAAGTGTAGGGTATTTAATGTATTTACTTCCATGCGGTATAGAGCTAGAATATTATACTAGCTTTTGCCCGCAACTCGTCTGCTTGAAATTAGTAATCCATCCCCCTTTTTATGTCCTTACACAGGTTCTCTATGTGTCTTTAAGAAATTATTTCGTAAATATTCTATATTATCTAACCCTAGAACTCTAACTATCTCCAAAATACTCAGACTAATATTTTTTTAGAACGTCACATTCGCAATAAATATAATATATTTAAAATAAAAAAATATCCTAAGGCAGTAAATTTAATGCAGTTAATATATGATTTTAAGCTAACATGGTCATTAACATTACAAAAACCATGGCGCATGCAACTGTGCCGAAATATCGGAAGCTCATAATAAAAAACTCACATGGTAAATATCCCGTTTTAAATAGTTTTTGTAATGTTTAATGCAGTTTTTAAATATATGCAATTTTTATAAACTTATGAATATGATACATACAAGAACGTTCGCGTTCGCGTCGTGGTGTATCTGTGTGTGTGTGTGTGTAACACCACCACAGTAAGTATCGAAAATGACTGCAACGTGTTCCCTAGCGTATTTGATATCTTTAAATTTATTAATACAAGGTGTAACAAAAATGCTGGTGATCCTTTTAAGGGCGTAATTGGTATCGTATTCTAATTATGAAAAAGTAAGAAAAAAATGTTTTCGCGCGAAAAAAATTTTTGGTTTAGTATGGAGGGTCGGCCGGCTGGGAGCCCCTGTCCTGTCTTGTCCCATAAAAAAAATCTTTTTTCCCCTCCAAAAAAAAATTTTCCTACTTTTTCTTAGTCACAACCAGTCACGATACCAATTATGCACTTAAACGGATCACCAGTATTTTTAATACACCCTGTATAAATTGATATAAATAAATAAAATAAAAATATAAATACTATGTAAATCATTTTGATACAATAGGGAACGAAATCTAAAAACACCAAAATTGTATGATTTTTTCTTAGTGAAAAAGTGGTTTAAAAAATAAATACTTAAATTTATACCTACTTATTACATATTTATTTATACTGTTACGAGCCGTAGGGTTCGTTGGATAGAAAATAGCCGTTAGGTAACGTTAAAGAAATTTATTGAACAAAAAGGAATCACTTAGGAACACTATTGACTTAATCAGTAAACACTAGGAAATCGACCAAACACTGGAATCACTTAGGAACACTATTGACTTAAACAATAAACACTATGTAATCGTCTAAAACACTTATTCGCTTTTAAACAACTTGGGTTCACTCTTTTAATCTCTCCGATGTTTATCGCTCTGTATCACAATGGAAACTGACTGCGTCCGCTACCGGTCTCCTTTTATATACGTGCGATAGTTTTTCCAGAACATTCACAGTAGGTACCTATACGGTTGGTAAACAGCAGGTATCGAGATCATTCCGGGCCGCACTCGAACATGGTTCTCTCTGTCTAACGCGCGTATAGCGAATATCGATGCTTCTCACACATTTCTCGATTGTTCCAGAGACATGATCGATTAGTGTCGTCGCCTCCGCGCGTATAGGCCGTCCCTTTCACTCCCTTCTGGAATATTCCAGGAACACGTTCGAGTCTGTTCGGTTATAATCGTATCTCTCGCTTCCTCGTACAGGCTATCCTGCTCGCACACCTTCTGGAATGTTCCGGAGACAAGAGGGGTGTAACTAGGCCTGAAACGGCCTGAAAACGGGTTTTCAGGAAGTAGTGCCATATGAGTGTAGTAGTTAGATAATGGGAGTTGAACCCCACTCCAGGGCTAAGGGACGCTCCGCTGTCGCTCCGCTTACCCTAAGCGGTCGTGGGGTAGCAACTCCCATTATCTAAAAATAACTCCAGAGCAATGGGGCAAAATCCGACCTATTTAGGTTAGTTTGCGATGCAAAACTTTGATCTCCTGCTGTCTTTTGTCTTGATGGTGTTCCGATATGTTCCGTTACTGCGCCTAGTAAAGTAAGAATTTTAAAATCCCTAAAGTAAAGATCGAATTAATTAATATATACTCTAAAGCTCTTAAAATATACTATTTACATATTGTCTTTCAAATTCGTTGCACGTGTCAATTCGTAAAACAACATGAAATTCATAAAACAGCCTCAAAAATTGCAGTTAGATGTTGTTTGTGTCTCGCACAATGAACGCCATTTCCGCCATGGATTACTTTTACCCGACACTATTCGCTGTATAATATGCGGTCCTTCTAACTGTGGAAAAACGAATTTAATTGTTGGTTTACTGCTACATGAACAAGGACTACGCTTCCAAAATGTATATGTATATTCGAAAACCTTGTTCCAACCCATGTACCAATTTCTGGAGCAAGTTTTAAATTTGGTTCCATCTGTTTCTTTTCAAAAATATAGTGAAAATGATGAGGTTCTCAGTCCTCATGCAGCTATCAAGAATTCAATAATGATATTTGACGATGTTGCGTGCGAAAACCAAAATAATATACGGGATTACTTTGCAATGGGAAGACATAAAAATATAGATAGCTTCTATTTGAATCAAACGTATAGTAAAATACCTAAACAACTGATAAGAGATAACGCAAATTTAATCATTCTTTTTAAGCAAGATGATGTTAACTTACGCCATGTTTATGATGAACATGTAGGAAGTGATATGTCGTGGTCTCAATTCCGCGAAATGTGTGGTCAAGTATGGAACGAACCATTCAACTACTTAGTTATAAATAAAGACTGTAATAGAAACTCTGGATGTTACAGGAAAGGTTTTGATACATTTATTATAGTGGATTAACTGTAGTACATAAATAAAATATTTATGTAACAATCTTATTACTTAAAATGAAACCACCTAGATCGGACATGGATCTTAAAATGGACAACGAGAAAATATTTAAACAAAAGGTACTTCGATCTGCTGAAGCAGTAAGAAAAAAAGTCAAGCTTCTTCGTGATGTTAAATCTAGCAATAATATGATGTTGGAAACAATGTTAAAACCAGTCACAGATCCTCTAAATGAAATGTTAAAAAATAATGATAACAACTTGAATAATAGCGACACAGATTTTGATAACAATAGATTTAAGTGGAATAATTCAGTAAAAAAATTAAAATATAGTCCTTCTGAAGATGGAAAGAGGGAAAGCCTAGCCAATAAAACGTTACTGAGAAAAACATCGGAATCTGATGGTAATAGTAGTGACTATGTATTAAACGATGGTGATTCTATATCAGATGAGGATGTCAACCAAAACGATTCTGATACAACAAATAATGATTCATTTAGAACATTAGATTCATATGCTTCTCCTCGCGAAGATCCTGCGTGGCAAAAGCAATATTCAAACATATACATCCCTTTTGGTGTACGAACGGAGCGTGGTAAGCTAATGTTGGGATCTCATTCAATTACTGTAAATGATAAAACACTAATAATAGGCGGAAAAACTTATTGCTTAACACAAGGTTTAAACGATTTGTTGTTTAAGAAAATACCCGACTTTGATGTGGTTACCGAAGACGATAAACGGGTGTATAAAACCTTGTTATTAAAAACAAATGCTCATAGACGTGATTTTGATCCAAATAAGCCTATAAAAAGTAATAAGGGTATGAAATATTTATACATAATAAAACCACTTTTTAAATTATCCAAACAACGCTCATTTAGTGAAGAGATGCATGTATCCGGCGATGGTTTGCCAACAATGAAGAAAGTGAAAGCAGACGTTTCTTATGTGTATTGGGACGATCCAAACGAATTAGTTGAAAGATTGAAACTGTTAATAGCCTCGCGTGACGCTGGCAATACAGGATTAGATAACGAAATCATATCTATCATTGAAGAATTACGCGAAGCAGGCTTAGTAAATAATATATAAATAAAATAATCTCGATTCTTATCAGTTTTAGTTTGACTCTCAGCAAAACACAATAAAAATGAACATTGACAAATTTGGTCACCATGTTCATAAACGCTTGCGTTCTAGTGCGATTTCTGATCTTAAGTATAAGGCTTTGCTTCGAACAGATGCAGGACATTATTTTGAAGGGAGTTTACAATTGAAGGGAGTTGCGAAACCTTTATCACCTGATGATGCAGTAAACAAGGAGTACGTCGACCAATATGTTCAAAACATGTATGACAAGAAGTATATAGATTCTATGGTTGATACAATAAATAAGCAAATTCATCAACTTGTATCTCAGTTAAAACTAAACTTTTATACAAAGAAGGAGACAGATAATATTTTAAAAAATTTAAATAATGGCAAAACAACAAATAGTGAACGAGATCCATCGGTCAGCACGAAAAAATTTTAAGCGACGATCAGTTGTATTAAAAGGAATTGACGATTTATGGCAAGCTGATCTGATCGATTTACAGAAACTACACACGTTTAATAAAGGAAACAAATATATATTAACTGTTATTGATACATTTTCAAAGTATGCATGGTGCACACCTATTAAGTCTAAAACTAAAACGGAAGTCAAAGATGCGTTCAGCCACATTATAAACACAACTAAACGAAAACCTACAAACTTGCAGACAGACTTAGGAAAAGAATTCTACAATAATGAATTGGATTGGTATTTAAAATCTTTAAAAATAAATCATTACTCGACGTATTCAATTAAAAAGGCGTCTATTGTCGAAAGGCTGATAAAAACACTCAAGTCTAAACTTTACAAATATTTTAGTCTCGTTGGTAACTATAAATGGGTTGGTAAACCGTTGGACGATATTGTAAAATCGTATAATCAAACTGTACATCGCACAACAAAATTTAAACCAGTTGATGTAAGTTTAGATAATGAAAACATAGTAAAACAGAACATTGCAAACTCGCAACCTAATGTGCGTTATAAATTGAATAAATTTAAAATTGGAGATCATGTACGTATAAGCAAGTATAAAAGTGATTTTTGTAAAGGTTATACACCTAATTGGTCTACAGAACTTTTCACAATAAAACGTGTTAACCATACTCGTCCTGTAACATATTATATTGAAGACCAACGGAAAAACTTGATACTAGGCACATTTTATGAAGAAGAACTTCAAAAAACTAAGTATCCGGATGTTTATCTAATAGAGAAGGTGATCAAAAAAAAGGGTAAAAAGCTATACGTTAAGTGGTTGGGACTTAGTGATAGCGAAAATAGTTGGGTCGATAGAAAAGCTATTGTTTAATATATGTAATAAATTCGCTTTCCTTATATTAAATTTGTCATTATGATTCGATATACGAAAGGAAGAGGACTTTTAAACAGTGCTATTAATAACTTACCTTTTGAATTACACTTACCTGGTTATAATTATTGCGGTCCAGGCACAAAGTTGCACAAAAGGTTACAACGAGGTGATAAAGGAATTAATGCGCTGGATAACGCGTGCATGAAACACGATATAGCTTATGATAAATATTCTGATTTACCTAATAGACACCTTGCTGATTTAGAACTCTACAAAATGGCAAAACAAAGAACCAAGTCGAAACATGCAGGAATAGGAGAAAAGATAGGCTCATGGATAGTGAGTAAAGTAATGAAATCTAAAATAAAAGCTGGTGCAGGTATTAAATCATTCAACCGTTTTGTGTCCAAGATACGCACCGAATTAAAAAAGAACCCTAAAATAAAAGGTCATAATATAACGGATCGTGCACTTCTTGTCGCAAAAAAAGTTTTTGCCAACAACACTAAGGTACGGTTACCTCGCGTAATACCGATCCCGAAAACAGGAGGTTTCTTACCTCTGATACCTATTTTTGCTGGACTTTCGGCGTTAGGGTCATTAGCAGGAGGAGCTGCTGGAATTGCTAAAGCTGTAGGTGATTACAAAGCTGCAAAAAAGAACTTAGCTGAATCTGAGCGACATAACAAAATGATGGAATCTATTGCATTAGGCAAAGGATTACATATTATACCATATAAAAATGGTAAAGGATTATGCATAAAAACATCAAAAAACTAAATAAGAGGTTACCCAAACGTGCTCTTTCAAATATTGACATTCTAAATCACTCATCGGACATTCCACATTTTCGGGGAGTTTATATGAGAGATAGTTTACCAAAGCATCCTAAAAGATTAGAATGTGGAATTGTTAACTTGGACAGTTCTAAGAACAATGGAACTCACTGGGTAGCCTATGTCAAAGATAACAGCTATTGTGAATATTTTAATAGTTATGGCGACCTTCCCCCTCCTCTGGAATTAAAGAAGTATTTGAAGAACTATGATATTTACTATAATTATAACACTTTCCAAAAATTTAACACTGTAAATTGTGGTCATTTATGTCTTAAATACTTAAAACAATATTGGTATAATCGTTTAAATACTTACGTTTAATAAACAGCTTATCATTCTTACAATGTCTTTCACTTTGTCTATAACTGGATCCTCTTCAACTCTTATTACAAACCTTTCACCAGCTCTACAATTGGATGGGGAATACGAGTGTGGTCTGTTGTATATATCGACTTTTAATTCAATACCCAATATAGACTACAGAAACAATAACTTCTATTATGGTAATAACAAAGTTATTGAAATTCCTGAAGGGTCCTACGAACTTCAAGATATTGATGACTACCTAAAAGATCACCTCCAAGGATGTTCGTTTTCACTAACTTGCAATAATAATACCTTAAAAACATCTATTTTATGTTCTGAAAGTATTCATTTTGATAAAGAGAGATCTGTTGCAAAATTACTTGGTTTCGGACCAGACTCTATTCAAGCTAATATATTAACAGAATCTCCTTATCCTGTTTCCATTCTGTCTACAACTATAGTCCGCATTGAATGTGACATAGTGAGCGGTTCATTTGTTAATGGAAAACCTAGCCATATAATTCACGAATTTGTGCCTAATGTACCCCCTGGTTATCGGATTATAGAAACACCAAAAAACGTTATCTATTTCCCGGTTGCTCAAAACAGTTTAAGTTCAATTACAATAAGAATATTAGACGTTAACAATCATTTGGTTAATTTACGAGGCGAAGAGATTCAGATATATTTACACTTGAGAAAAAAATGATAGATTTCAATAAAACATCAGTCACAATCAAAAACAGTACTAGTACTCATCAGGCAATCAAGAAAAGAAGACCTAAAGTGCGACTTACGAAGCAAAACAAACAGTTCCTTCAAAGCATAGGGCTATTAAAATGAGTATATTAAACTTAACAGAATCCGTTACAGTCGACAACTCTATCGAGAGCTTTGAATACCATTCGTATAAGCCGTATGTAACGAGCTTTAATTTTAATGATGAAATACGTATACCTATAAACCAGCAAGATCTTTACGTACTACCATCAGCAAGTACTTTATACATAGAAGGTACTATAACCATATTCAATAGAGAAACGAAACAAGAAGTAAAGAGCGTTCTTTTCACCAATAACCCCATACTCCATTTATTTCAAGATATTCGTTACGAACTAAATGGAATCGAAATAGATAGAATTAAAAATGCGGGGGTGACAACAACTATGAAATCTCTGGTATCTATGAATGAACTCGAAGCATCGATGTCTAAGGCATGGGGTTGGGATATCAACGGTACAAAACAATCGCATAGTGCATTTTCTGCATCTATACCTTTAAACAAAATTCTTGGGTTTGCCGAGGATTATAACAAAATTATAATTAATTCCAAGCATGAACTTATACTTTTAAGATCGAACACAAATTTAAATAGCGTTAAATTAAATGCGCATGAATACATAGAAAATTTAACTATATCTAAAATTGTGTGGCGTATGCCTCATATTAAGGTGTCTGATCGAGAAAGATTGGCCTTACTCAAATGTTTAGAAAGAGATCGTGGTATTCTTGTACCATTTAGAAACTGGGATTTGTATGAATATCCGCTCTTGCCTGAAACCTCTAAACATTCTTGGACTATTAAAACTTCATCTCAAATTGAAAAGCCTCGTTACATTATAATTGGATTACAAACAGAGCGAAAAAATGTCGCTGATAAAGACGTAACACACTTTGATCACTGTAATCTGAGAGATGTTAAGGTGTTTTTAAATTCAAACTACTTTCCGTACGAAAGTTTTGATGTTAGTTTTTCGGCACAAAGGTATGCTATATTATATGAGAAGTATGCAAAATTTCAACAGTCTTATTATAACCGTGTTCAGGCACCATTGCTAAGCCCGCAAGATTTTAAAAAGATTGCACCTTTATTTGTCATCGACTGTTCTCGTCAAAACGAAACTTTAAAAACCGGTTCGGTTGATGTGCGAGTTGAATTAGAGTGTGAATCATCAATACCTAAGCAAACCTCAGCTTACTGTTTGATTTTGAATGATAGTATAGTTCAATATAATCCACTAAGTAATATTACAAAAAAAATATCATAATGTCTGACTACATGTTCGTTGATCTTCAAGGATTTAAAACAGATAAAAACGAATTTATTGTCAAAGAATTTGCATACGCCACCTTAGAGTACACTCAATTGTTTTTAATTAAACCTCCTTTTCCATTTTCTAAATTATCCGAAAGTGAAAAAAGACGAACAAGGTGGTTAGAAATACATTTTGGTGTAATGTGGCATGAGGGGTACGTCGACTTTAGGGAATTTAGAAGGGTTATTGGTAACCACATAAAAGATAAAACAATCTATGTGAAGGGTATGGAAAAAATAAAATGGGTAAAAGAATTATATCCAAACTGTACTGTTATAGATTTGGGTGAAAAAAATGTACCTAATTTACGAGAGCTGTATCATAAATATTGTTCCAATGAATTTATGTTTAATTGTGTGTATCATAAAAAGTGTTGTGCATTAAAAAATGTTCTATGTATAAAAAAATGGTATTTAGACAATCAGCTATGCTTCTAATGTTAATATGATAATTTACTTTTTGGAATAAATGCTATTCAATAAATTTGATTATATTTTTATTTCCAACCTTTTGTAATGCATATTTCAATAAGTATGATTTAATAATTATAATGAATATTACGAAAATAATAAAACATCAAATAACTTACATAAAATTTATTCAACCGTAATAATAATACAATAACTATAGTGCAAACAGTATTAAATTAGTAATAAAAACAATTTTATAAACTAACACTGTACCCACACAATTTTTTTGAAATTTTATTTATGACACCTTCAGTACAGTCAATTATTTCATCATAATTGTCATTCGCCACATACTGAGCACTCAGAATCACCTTTTCATCAGGGTCGTTTAGTTCAGGAACGCCATCTCTGATGTCCATTATTTGAATTCTTACAAGTTTAGTACCTTTGCTTGCTTCGTTGTTAATAACAAAACTTGGCGGATGTCCCAGGTCTCGTTTTATGATCTTGTTGTTAACTTTTGCTGGACGTTTCTTCACTTTTGGGTTGTAGATAGCATTCCTGACTTTTTTATATAAATCGCTATCATCAAATTTTTCCGGAAGTTGGAACGGATCCTGTGCGTACTGAGACAAATCAATCGGTACATCTTCGGTATCAGCCATTTTTAGAAAATCTAAAACAACGAGAAAATACTAACTCAGATAAATATAGTAAAAATGACTTTTTTTGAAAATATAAGCACACATTTTAAATTTAATAATATGAGTCACTAGTTAAATTTAAATCAGAATCAGTTATGATAAACATAAATTATATACATAAGTGAAAAAGTGATTAGTCAATAAGCAACTTACCAAGGTCTATTGTCGCGAGTAGATTATGAAGAAGCGTTTGTCGTAGTCGAATGTGAGTAATTACAACTTGATATGCGCTTATAAATGTTAGCTACTGCTTGTTCAGCAAAATGTAAGCACATAAGTGTTATACGATAACTTTACACGTGGACCAGTATATACCTAAAACAAGTCACAACGTGTTTCTAATTCACCACATCATGTAATTTAATCAGGATGTGTATATGTAAACTATCAGCAAAATGTAAATGCACATTAAGTGTTATATTATATCTTTACACGCGGACTAGAGTATAACTAAAACAAGTCACAACGTGTTTCTAATTCACCACATCATGTGATTTAAGAAGAAAATGTTCATATTAATAGGGAAAAAGTTTAGGGTTAATCATAAGGAAAACAACCAAATAATAAGTTTATACATTTAATTATCATAAAATCAGTTGTAAATACAATTATAACATAATACATATAAAAGAGAAAGAAATATTGAATTAATTTATAATATATAATTAGGACGTATAGTTGATACGTTAGTTCTGTTTTACTTGAATTTGTACTTTTTAAATCTAAATATCGTTTCAATTATATGTCCTGTAGATTTACTAACAATCAACCTCTAAAAGTTTAATCTATGCTTATGACAATCAATGATCAATTTAAACATTAAGTATTGAGGTATGTCCCCAAGCTTTTGTGGATTTTTGGTTATCCGATATCAGCCGCTTGTCATCTTTACCTGATAGAGCAACTTTATTTACACTTTGGGTAAATATTTCGTGTTTAATCGATTTAAATAATATGTTTTTTCTCTTAATTACATCTCCTCGAAATAATGATTTTGCATATTGCGAAAACTTTAAATTTAGTACAACGGATTTCTTCACTCCTTTAGCTTTTTTAATTACAGGTATTTTATCTCTGGTGGTTTTAATACAATAAACTTTTGAACGCAGTCCTACAAACTCTTTAACCATGTCTCCTTTCATTTCATCTTTAAAAAGCCCGGGAACTTTTTTATTTTGAACTGGTAACAAATGTTTATTACCAACATCGTAACAACTAGTATCGAAATAAGACAAAAAATGCATTCTTAAATCTTCAAAATAGTCTTTTGTTTGTATATGATAAACAAAACTATCTGTATCCGTGTAGCACATTTGAAGACGAGTATCATAAAAACGTTTAAATACCGAATAATGAAAATCATACATATGACTTTTAGATAATTCTAGTACGGTGAAACCGATGTAAATTGGTTTGTCTAAAATAATGAGATCTGGTTTCAATTGAACTGCTACCAAATTTTCCGTAAAAACTGATGCACTGTGAAAATTGGGTCTAGCTATTAATCTATCGGCTGTAATTCGCTTTTTTGTTTTGTTGTCATTGTCAGACCACTGATTAACCAAGCGCACATTGACCCTTTTCTCAGTATTTTCTAAAGTCTTACCAAAGATACTATTATTCATCAATTTACAAAAATCTTGTTCAAAGACAGACGTTGCTTCTTGACGTAGCCTCGTATTCATATCAATGTATTGTTTCAAGTAAGGAGACTGTTTGAATGTGATTACCCTATGTATCTTTTTTAATTGTAAACCATGTTTAAGACACGTTTTCAAATGTATATAATGAATCACATACGAGTATTTATCATATAGATTAGGCACAAGTTTATTATGCGTTCCACCTGGCGGAATAAATTTTTCAGGACAAAATGGTAAATCATTATGTTTAAAATGTAATTTTTTTGGGTAAGTAATATCCACTTCTAAAATAAATCCGTAATCCGAATCATCAGGGATTTTAGTGATATTTAAAGCATTTATTTCGTGGTTTTCTAGAAATCTAAAGCCAGATAGAGGCATATACTGACACATGCTGTAACCATATAAATTATTACAGTCGATATAAATTAGGAATGAGTCTATCTCGGATGGATCATAGTGAGGTAAGTATATATTATTAGCCTTAGCGTGCCGTAGAGAGGTCATACAGACCCCACCTCTAATTCCAGATTGGATCATTCTGTGCATGTTAAAGTCATCTATAAGCTCTAATTCAATACCAGTTTTCAAAAGCATGGCATCAAATGATAAGCTAGGTGCAGTTAAATAAAAAGCAGGATCCAAGTCATAGTGTCGTTTGCAAGTAGCGCGAAACTTTTCAAATATATCGGTTAATAGAAGAACATCAGTTTGCAAATAAAGGTCTGTGTATTCACCTAAATTACTTATTTTGAACTGTTTCCACACTGATTGCGCATGATCATAATCTGTTTCAGAAATTTCCTCGTTAGTAAGCGAATTATAAAAATCGTTAATAGATGGAAGATATTTTTCTTCGAAACATTGCCATTTATTCATATACTCATAGGGAAACACTCCTTTTCGTGAAAGTAATTTAAACTCCGCATCGTTACAAAAATATTTACGTAAATGAACAAAGTCAGATTTTTGCATAGTTTTAGCAAGTTCCTCTAAACTTGTACCTAAAAATTTTAACGAATCTACGAAACGAAGCTGAAAATACTCGTTCTCAATTGGAATAAATTTAGTAAACGAGATGTAGTTTTCCTTGGTTTTAGGTATAACTTTCACGTTTCCAGGTGCTTCGCCTAGCTTTTTTATAAATAGATGGCAATCATAACCAGACAGGTTGTGAAAAAAAATAGGCACAAAACAAGGACGTTGATATTGCAAGTTGCACAGGCTATGTGCTGCTCCACGATAGCTTCCTGTAATGTGACAGTGATCCCGAACCCGATCAGAAAATAGAAAATGGTTACAAATATGACAACGTTTAGCGTTCAAAAAGTTTAGCTCGTCATTCTCGTTGAATATGATTGGGGTGTTTCTTTTCAAAACTTTATAAATTTTAGCAACATCTTCATAAATTGCGTCAATAAATTTATCCACACAATCAGAACCGCGATAAGAGAAATAACGATTATGACTTGGATCCGCATTACAAACAATATAATAACCAAAGGCAGCTGGTATATGATGATGTAAAGTTGTAGTGTTAGGGACATAGCTGTCAGAAGTATCAGTAGTATTAGTAGCATCCGTATCAGAGTCACTAGTTTCAGTTGGTTGTAATAACGATTCAAAATCTGCGTATATAACGAATGGAACATTTTGTTTACGATCGTAATGCTGGAATTTAATTACTGTCCCCTTTTCGGGTAAAACAGTAACTACTCCAGTACATAAGTGATTTGCAAGTTTCTCCTGTGTCGGAAAAAATACCAGACATGTTTCGCAAAAGTATATCTTACCATTATGTTTCGTTACTTGACTACGCACAAGACGACTCAAGTCTTTGATTAGAACATAATGCGGTGGGTGGCTGCCATCGTCTATTAAAAGTAATTTTATATTTATTTTACTTTTCTGATCACTAGATACTTCAGACTTGTAAAGGGGGCCCACAATGATTTTATTATTTTTTATACCAAAAATCGTAATCGAAATCGTTGGATTGTTTTTTTCGAATATTCTAATGTCATCAAATGTGACTGGAAAAGAAATTTGAGAAACATCCAAAACGTCACGAAAATTAGGATAAGATGATACTCTTTCAGGGTGTTTAATAGAAGGATGCAAAGCCGCAGTTACACACCACAAAAAACAGCATTGATCGGTGTTTTGTATATTTATACATGCTTTTTTGTTTTTTATGAACTTTGGAAGGTCAACATAACTTGAACCTCGTAATGGTTCATACTTGTTTATGTTAATCTCTATGTGTGAGTTACTCACAAAAGCCCATCCACTATCACGGTCTTGAAACTCTTCAATTTTTTTCTTTAGACAGTTTACGATCTCGCAAAACAGTGCCTCAAAATCATAGCTTAAGTATAAAATTTTATTTTTAGTTCCAAATGATTTTATTGATTGGCTATTATCTTTAAACATTAAAAACAATCCAAAGAGTTCGAAATTTACTTTAACGCATGTATGTTTCGTAAGAGAATTATCTAAAAGTCGTTTTATTTTGTCTCGAATAGAGTTCATAAATGCATCGATAGATCCCAGACTTTGATCGTTGCTTGCAGATATACGATAAGTGGCTATGCGCATCCGAAATGCTGACTCTACTACTTCAACACCGTCACTCAATATGTTGTTAGAATTTACAATTGTTTTATGTGCAGTGCTTCGCAGATGACCTATCCATTTATTTTTTTCAACAGACGTACTGCACGGAACACAAAACGGCATGATGACTTATTGTCATACAAAAAAAATAAACAAAACTTACTAGACTATTTTGAAACAGAATTTAATACGCTATTTACTAAACCACCGTTATATGTTTACTTTTAGAATACGTTGAATTAATCAAAACGGCTTACTCGGATAACCTTAATTAAGAATGCAACTGGTGGTGATATGATCACCATGCAAAGTATGGATACGCCTATAAATAAATATCAAATAAAGTCACGGAATTCAATTGCTACATTTGAAATTATTCTTTAAACATACAACCGAAACCTTTATTTTATTAGGAATTTAATTAAAAATATTTTATACGCTATACTTTTTTTGCACAAAAAATATACACAAACAAATAAAAATAAAAATACCTAAAAAGCCTACAATATGTATATATACTTCGGTAAACAAAATATTCAAAGAACGGTACTATGTATTAAATTTAATGAAAAACTATTTTCGAAATTAAATAATAGGCTTATCCATACTTTGCTGTCACAACTTGCTATTATGAACAACGTAAAAAATGCGAATGTATTGCAATAACAACTTTTGAGTAAAAACGAACAAAATCAAGTTTAAAAATATTAATAGAATTAAATGAATCAAATGTTAATAGTATTATTTTTTAAAATTATTAAAATAAACGGGTTCGCAATTTTCGAAAATATTAAAAGCTTGCGCTAAAAACTTTTGCATTTGATTCCACTCAGAGGAATTCTCTTTACACTGTAATTTGACGGATGCTAACGCTTTTTTATAACGTTCTTCAGGCTCAGTCTTCTGATAATCATCAACATTATACACTTTTAAATCAATAAAAAAGTTACCGTCTGTTATCAAGGAACGCCGAGTGGAACCCGTAGATAAGCGACTGGTAAACGATGATGGGGTCTTGACGGTTTTCAAATTGTGCTCGTCGGTGATTTTCTCTTCTTCTCTTATGATTTTGAAGATGTCCGTTTCAGCTGCTTTTTTTGAACAACTAGAAAAAATAAAAATAGAAACTTAGTATATATAACCTTAGTATTTCTATCGAGAGTATATTACATAAACTAAATAATTTTCATAAAAAAAAACTAGTAAATTTGGTACCTTGAGCCCGAGTTCTTGTTTATACTGGTTGATGCACGCACTTTGGTGCTTGCTTTTTTCTTTTGCGTACAAGGTGCTGGTGATGGTGTACGCAACCGCTGATTTGCTGTTTCAAAGTCAAGCCTGAAAAAATAAGAAAAAAATATGATATATTTTAATAAGGGTAAAATAAAATAATATTTGAAGCACTTTAAAGAGATTTATCTAGCACTTAACTAAAAAATGTTATTTATACGACTAGACTATGGGGGGCATTAAATATAATTATGAAAAGGATGATATAGTAATAATAAATAAAATACCTAGATGCTGAGGACGATTTTCTTTTCTTAATATTCTTCGTAGATTTCTTGACCTCGGGTGATGGTGTACGCGCATACGTTGAATATTCGGAGTCAGACCTTAAAAGAAAAATTAAAAAGATAAAATAAGAAAATAATGTTTTAAACAATGTTTTAAAGAAATTTCATAAATAAGGCACTTACTTACATTTCAAATGAAGATTGTAGTTGCAGTTGTTTCACTTAACAAAAATAACGAGCGGCTTCAAGACACAAAGCGGAATGGTAAAGAAATAGATCCAAAAATCCGCTATGTTTTATAGTAAAATATTTGATGAGTTGCTATTTAACCGAAATAAGAATATAAGACCAAACGACCAAATTCGAGCATCCAACATTAAACCTAATTGGTATCACATTAGAAAACAATATATATCGCATTAGTAACAGTACCTAAATCGTATTCAAAATATGTTTATTTCCTGTTTGACTCAAAGCGCCGACAAAATAGGTATCGAATTATCAAAAAATACTGCCGATTGCAAACTCAGCTACACGTGTAAAACGCCTGTTACCACGATTGGTTGTCTATTTAAAAGATAAACATTATTATTTTTTCTCTATAGATTATCTTTAAACATATATAAAACAACTAAAAAACAAACCTTAGGAATCGATCAAAAGTTTAATTGAAAATCAAACCCTATATATTTTAACCATAGCATACATATTTTAACATACACAAATCTAAATTTATACAAAAATGTATAAACTTCATCATATATTAAAGTCACAAAAGAAAACATCTTGTTTCAATAAACAACAAAATAGTACTAAAACATTGATGATGATGATGATGATGATGAAAGTTGGTTAAAATATATTTAATCCAAGTCTCATAGTACATGCTAAAAAACAGAAGTCAGCATTTCATTGAATCCCACGGTCGTTCAGTCACGTAGGTAGCCTTTGTTATGAAATATGAACCAATATGCAGAGACCATAGAAAACAGAACCGACATTTCTACTACTAGTTGTTGCTATGCAGGAAAACATTTTTAACTCTTGTTATTGCTTGGAAATATAATTAAGTGGAATTCAGTGCAATCATACTCTTACCCTTTCTGTAAATATTTTAAAAATAAAGGGTTTGAGTCAAAATTTTAGTTGGTTTAGTAATTGAAATAATTCTAAAATTAAGGGTTTTAAGCAGATTTTTGGTTTAGTATTTGGAATAATTCTAAAATAAAGGGTTTTAAGCAGATTTTTCGTTTAGTATTTGGAATAAAATGTCGTTTCTACACAACTCTACGCGAAAACATAAACAGAACTTACGCACATACCATTGACAATTGTCCGCAGGAAAGATAATTTTAGTTTTCTATTAGTGTTACTCTGGATACATTAACATTATGATGCGAGATTAATTAGAGATCATATACATAAATTGCATTCATATTTTAGAGGGTTCATCTAACATAGATATAAACTAACCGTCAGTCTATTATTAATTTTGGTCTTTGACTTGTTTCAAAACCAGAGTGTTAATACGTACGGTACTTCACATTTAGTACTTTGTCATAAGGGACTAAATGGGTTGGATTAACATTCCTTGACCGTAAGCACTGTTTTGTTTTGCGTTTACATATACCTATGATACTTTAGATTCAGATAAAATAGATCTTTATGTTCGATCAGTAAGACTGATTTTATTTTAACCTAAGTGAACATTTAGTCTGTTTTACTTTTATAATATCAAGTTTACACATGGCTTGAAATTGCATACTCTCACTTAATGTATTTTGAACTTTAATGCGAGCGGACTATGATCGAAATGGGTCGGGTGGGTGGGTGGATCGAATGGGGTGGGATCGGAATGGGTGATAGACAAATCAAATATCATTAATCGTAAGTACTGTTTTATCTGACACTCACATGTACCTATAAAACTTTAGATTCAAATAAAATAGATCTTTATGTTCGATCAGTAAGACTGATTTTATTGTAACCTAACTAAACGTTTAGGCTGTTTTATACCACGCTACAGAATTTATGTATGGTTCGACATTATACCTCACATATGAATATTAGTTTTAAACTTTAATACGTTTGGATATGCTCGAAATTGGATAATAATGCATATGCAAAACATAATGCGGTGGGTGGCTGCCATCGTCACATGAATTATCCAATCAAATCGTCGGGTCTGCATCGCGCTAATGAAGTTTTTAAGATCGGTTCATATATATAAAATTTACGTTGTTAAACTGCCGGAGCATCTGTACGTACGCAGACCGGTATTTACTATGCTCTTTACCACTTAACGTTATCAAAGGGTCTGGCCAACCCTGCGATTTCGACTTGGTAAACGCGGTAGCGTATGCAGTATTAAATTCCTGCTTGGTTTTAATAATCCGACCCATGGACAGGGCAGGTACTGCATGATACAACGTGGTGACGGTTATACACAACGTGGTGACGGTTAAACACATTACGCGGTGGCGTGTACAGTATAAAATTCCTGCTTGGTTTTAATAATCCGACCCATGGACAGGGCAGGTACTGTATGACACACGGGTGAATCATTTACTATGCGGTCGATAGTAATTTGAGGATCCCATCCATACTCTTCACGTCAAAGTTTCTGGCCAATTCTGCGATGTGTTTAGTGTGACAAACACCGTGATAAACCTAGCCCGGCAAATCTCTATCCGTTGCAAATCTGGGCTATGGTGCGTTACGAGATCTGGTTCTCAAGCAGAACGAGATCTGGTGGGTGCAATGCTAGCTTGTACCCATTGTGTTAAGCCTTTTGCAGTTTAAAAAAACAAACTGTACCCAGCCTTTTGCACTTTAAAAAACAAACTTAAACGAAAGCCTTTAATGAAATATCCTGTTCGGATTCTACTTCACTATCGGGAACTAACCCAAATTGCGATTCGGATTCTAATAATTCGGTAAGATTGGAACACCATCAAGATAAAAGACAGCAGGCGATCAAACTTTCGCATCGCAAACTAACCTAAATAGGTTGGATTCTGCCCCATTGCTCTGGAGTTATTTTTAGATAATGGGAGTTGCTACCCCACGACCGCTTAGGGTAAGCGGAGCGTCAGCGGAGCGTCCCTTAGCCCTGGAGTGGGGTTCAACTCTCATTATCTAACTACTGAGTGTTAGTGGCCTGAAACGGCCTGAAAGCATGTTTCAGGCGCCTGAAAACGATGGTAACCGCGAGCAATTTCCGAATCTCTGGTATGTGTTAGGGCTTCCTCTGAAACGGCCTGAAAACGTGTTTCAGCTGCCTGAAAACGGTGGTAACTGGGAGTAATCTCCGATTCTCTGATATGTGTTAGGCCTTCCCCTGAAACGGCCTGAAAACGTGTTTCAGCTGCCTGAAAACGGTGGTAACAGGGAGTAATCTCCGATTCTCTGATATGTGATAGGCCTTCCCCTGAAACGGCCTGAAAATGGATTTCAGCCGCCTGAAAACGCCTGTAACCCGTTAAAAATAAAAAAAAACGTTCCTTTCATGTCGTCTTTACCCCGTCTCCGTAACACTGCCTCCTCCTTAGACATGCTCGTCCCGAGCATTATTAGATCCATTGTATCGTGCCAATCGATTCACATGCACAATCTTAGGCAGGTTCCTCGCACTTCCCATCTTCTTTATGCGATAAGTCACGTCATTAATTATCGTAATTACTGTGTAGGGACCCTCCCAATCAGCTTGAAGTTTTGGGGATTTTCCTTTACGTCTTATCGGATTATGAAGCCAGACGAGTGAGCCTTCTTCAAAGTCCACGTGATGCATCTTCCTGTCATATCGTGTTTTCGTTTTGTCACTGATTTTACTTTCAGATGTTCTAACATGTTCGTGGATCTCATGTAATTTTTCCCGTAATTCCGCGGCATAATCTGTTATACTCACTGGTGGATCTGGGGGCCCACCAGTGATCATATCTGCTGGCAATCGAAGTTGCCTACCGTACATGGCCAGGGCAGGTGTTACATTCGAGCTCTCGTGTACCGCAGATCGATATGACAGTAGAAATAATGGGATATACTTGTCCCAGTCCTTTTGGTGACTATCCACTAACTTAGCTAGGTGTCTTTCCAAAGTTTGATTAAACCGTTCGACCATTCCATCTGACTGTGGGTGGTAAGGCGTAGTCCTCGTTTTATGAATTCCCATTATTCGGCACATTTCTTGAAAGAGTTGGGACTCGAAGTTTCTTCCTTGATCACTGTGTATCTCTAAGGGCACCCCAACTCTACAGAATACCTCGTTCACCAGTACTTCGGCAACTGTAATTGCCTCCTGATTAGGAATGGCGAATACTTCTGGCCACTTGGTGAAATAGTCCATTACCACCATTATGTACTTATTTCCTCTTTCTGATAGCGGAAAAGGTCCAGCTACATCAACTGCAATCCTTTCCCATGGAGCACCGACGTTATATTGCTTCATTCCGGCTCTACTTCTGGTCTGCGGTCCTTTCACAGCTGCACACGCTGTGCATTTCCGGCACCAATCTTCTACATCCTCGCGGCAGTGTATCCAATAAAATCTTTCTTTGATTTTCATCAGGGTTCTTTTTACCCCCAAATGTCCACCCGATGAACCATCATGAAACATTTCCAACACTTCGCGGATCTTGGATCTTGGTACAACTAACTGTAAATGGGATTCGTCACCACGAGCATTTTCCCATTTCCGGCACAACACTTCGTTGTGCAGAACTAAACTGTCCCATTGAGCCCAATAACTCTTGGTTGTGGTGCTTGTGGAGGCGATATCACTCCACCGTGGCTTAGTACCCGACGATCTCATCCAATCAAGAATGGGCTTGATGACGCTATCTTGTTGTTGTGCTTCTTGAATCGCTTTCCCACACCAATCTGGACTAATGGTGTCTGTCCGAAGTAACCTCACGTGATCGAGTTCTTTTTCTTCATGCCTCACGCAATATTTGCACTCATCATGACATGGCCTTCTGGATAAAGCATCTGCGTTTCCGTGGGATCTGCCTTTGCGATGTTCAATTGTAAAATCGTACTCTTGCAGTTGTTCAATCCATCGAGCCACTTGTCCTTCCGGGTTCTTGAATTGAAGTAGCCACTTCAGTGCAGCGTGATCAGTTCTAAGACGGAACTTACGTCCAAGCAGATACTTGCTAAAATGTTGTAACGTCTTTACAACTGCTAATAGCTCCCTCCGAGTGACACAGTAGTTCCGTTCCGGTTTTGACAATGACTTACTGTAGTAGGCTATTACTTCCTCACTTTCACCTTTAACCTGGGATAGTACTCCCCCAATGCCAGTTCCACTGGCATCTGTGTCCACTACGAATTCGCACTCTTGATCAGGGTAGCCTAGTATTGGAGTTTTACACAGACGGTTCTTCAGTTCTGCAAATGCAGCTTCACATTCTTCGTCCCAAATAAATTGCCTCTTTTCTTCGGTAAGTCTGTGCAAGGGTTTTGCAATATCAGCGAAATTTTTCACAAATCTTCGGTAATAGGAACACAGTCCTAAGAAAGCGCGTACTTGTGTTTTATCATTAGGTACTGGCCAATCTTGAACAGCAACAATCTTTTCAGGATCAGTTCGAACTCCATTTTCAGATATCAGGTGGCCCAAGTAACTAACTTCCTTTTTGAAGAACGAACACTTATTTGGGCTTAGTTTTAGATTAGCCATGCGCAGTCTTGTAAGCACTCGTTGCAGGTTCCGGATATGATCATCAAAATCCCTTCCAATAATAATCACATCATCCAGGTATACTAGACAGGCTTCCCCAATTAGTCCAGACAGCACTCTTTCCATTAATCTTTCGAAGGTGGCAGGAGCGTTACAGAGCCCAAATGGCATAACTTTAAACTGCCAGAGTCCTTTGCCAGTAGAAAATGCCGTCTTCTCTTTGTGGCTAGCATCGATTTCCACCTGCCAATAACCACTTTTCAAATCTAACGTGGTAAACCATTTTGCTCCACTTAGTGTGTCCAAAGTGTCGTCGATTCTTGGCAGTGGGTAGCTATCCTTCTTTGTGACGTCATTTAAACGGCGGTAGTCGACACAAAACCTCAGACTGCCATCTTTTTTCTTCACTAAAACTACTGGAGAACACCAAGGACTGGATGACGGCTCAATGACGTTGTTTCTTTCCATTTCCATGACCATCTTCTGTACTTCACTTTCGTACGCAACCGGAACCCGACGTGGTCGCAGACGTATCGGTATTTCTGTTCCGGTCTCAATTCTATGTTTAACTATGCCGGTCCTTCCTAGATCTCCATCGTTCATGGCAAAGATGTCCGAAAATTGCTGCATCAGTTTCCTTGCTTTTAACAGCTCTTCTGTTGACAAGGTCTCTTTGCAATTCTCGAGTACAGCCTTAGTTACACTACAAGGTTCAGAATTGCCCACATTTTTCACCACTTGCCGTTCGCCACTGTCATGTGCCTGTGAGCTTCCTGCAACGATTGCTCTGTGGAATTCGTAATCACTTTTGGGCAAACTACAATTTAGGAACACTTCCTCTATTCCACATTTGAAAATGCCGCTTTCCAAATCAATTTTGCAGTTATAGTTCTTCATAAAATCCAACCCGATAATGCAGTCATCTACTATATCTGCAATTACCACTTTGTGCCGGTAGGTGTTTTTACCAATTTTGAAAGTAACGACACCTTCTCCTCGAACGGTTATGTGCTGGCCAGTAGCTGTCAGGAGCTGGATATTGCCATGTAAGGGTGGATGTCTCTCATAAAAACGCTTCAGAAGTTGGTACCTGATTACAGTACGCGAAGCTCCAGTGTCCAAGGTTAACTGACACTTGGTCCCATTGACTTCCCCGTCGATGACTAAGGTATTCCCGTCTTGAGTCTGAGTGATCATGACTTTTGGGGCCTTCCTCATATTACCAGCCAGCACCCGCCCCGTGGTCCTGGCCCTTACTCGTTTCCCTGCCGCTTTTCTGCGGCAGCGTCCATCACTACATCCGCTGCTCCTGGTTCACTGCGCCGAATCTGCGCATCACTCCGTGAGTTTCTTTTAGGACATGAAAATCGCATATGCCCTGTTTCCCCACATGCATAGCAAGTGGGTCCGCTTCTGGGTTTTCCTTTATCCGTCACCGCTTGAACGCGATAGGACCGAGGATCTCTACGGACTGCCTCAACTTCCAACGCGTGGGCTAGAGCATCCTTTAGGGTCTTGTGGTGACCAAGGCTGACAGTTGCCTTTACCTCACGGTCTCGAATCCCATCTATAAATGCTTGTACTAACATGCCGTCAACCAGAGATGGTGAGGATAAATAAGCCTTTCTGACGAGTTTTTCTATTTCTAAGCTCCACTGTTGCAGGCTCTCACCACCCCGCTGCACTCGATCCTTCAACTGAGCTCTGTAAACGTGCTCCAGGTGTGAGTCACCATAACGCGACTCTAGGGCATTCTTGAGCCGTTCCAAAGTCACCTCTCCCGCCATGGTGTCTAAAACGGTCAAGGCTTGATCCCGCAGCCCTAACATAAGAGCAGTTACTGCCTGCTCATCGGTCCAACCGTTTGCTTTTGATACGGTCTCAAACTGAAGTTTATATGCCCCCCAGGAGGAAGTACCGTCGAATGGGGGCAACTTCAGTTTACCCGCTGGCGCACCAGATGTCACTACTCCATTCGTTTTCAAATATTTTATTTCCTTTTCTATTCCCAGTATTTGTTTTTCTTGCTTTAAAAATCTGTCATCCACTTCTATTTCCAACTTCTCTATTTTTTTCTTGAATTGGCCGCCTATCACTTTCAAGCTTTCCTCTTGGCGGCGAGCTTGTTCCTCCAACAGAGCACGCATTTGCTCTTCTTGCCGGCAAGCCTGTTCTTCTTGACGGCGAGCCTGTTCTTCCTGACGGCGAGCCTGTTCCTCCCACAGAACACGCGTTTGCTCCTCCAACATGCGTTGCATAGCCAGTAATAGACTGGAAGGCTCTTGATCTTCGTCGATGGTGCGGTTAGCGTCAAAACTTTGACGACGAGCGGTGACACGTGCTGCTTGTGCTCGCGTCTGGACTCCGGCTGTATCTCCTCCAGACTCCTCCTGTTCCTTCTTTGGTGTTAAAGACATCTCTCTATCCCACTTCTGACACCAAAATGTTACGAGCCGTAGGGTTCGTTGGATAGAAAATAGCCGTTAGGTAACGTTAAAGAAATTTATTGAACAAAAAGGAATCACTTAGGAACACTATTGACTTAATCAGTAAACACTAGGAAATCGACCAAACACTGGAATCACTTAGGAACACTATTGACTTAAACAATAAACACTATGTAATCGTCTAAAACACTTATTCGCTTTTAAACAACTTGGGTTCACTCTTTTAATCTCTCCGATGTTTATCGCTCTGTATCACAATGGAAACTGACTGCGTCCGCTACCGGTCTCCTTTTATATACGTGCGATAGTTTTTCCAGAACATTCACAGTAGGTACCTATACGGTTGGTAAACAGCAGGTATCGAGATCATTCCGGGCCGCACTCGAACATGGTTCTCTCTGTCTAACGCGCGTATAGCGAATATCGATGCTTCTCACACATTTCTCGATTGTTCCAGAGACATGATCGATTAGTGTCGTCGCCTCCGCGCGTATAGGCCGTCCCTTTCACTCCCTTCTGGAATATTCCAGGAACACGTTCGAGTCTGTTCGGTTATAATCGTATCTCTCGCTTCCTCGTACAGGCTATCCTGCTCGCACACCTTCTGGAATGTTCCGGAGACAAGAGGGGTGTAACTAGGCCTGAAACGGCCTGAAAACGGGTTTTCAGGAAGTAGTGCCATATGAGTGTTAGTGGCCTGAAACGGCCTGAAAGCATGTTTCAGGCGCCTGAAAACGATGGTAACCGCGAGCAATTTCCGAATCTCTGGTATGTGTTAGGGCTTCCTCTGAAACGGCCTGAAAACGTGTTTCAGCTGCCTGAAAACGGTGGTAACTGGGAGTAATCTCCGATTCTCTGATATGTGTTAGGCCTTCCCCTGAAACGGCCTGAAAACGTGTTTCAGCTGCCTGAAAACGGTGGTAACAGGGAGTAATCTCCGATTCTCTGATATGTGATAGGCCTTCCCCTGAAACGGCCTGAAAATGGATTTCAGCCGCCTGAAAACGCCTGTAACCCGTTAAAAATAAAAAAAAACGTTCCTTTCATGTCGTCTTTACCCCGTCTCCGTAACAATACAATAGGTAAGTAGGTAATTTAAACTTAACAACACGATATAAAATTTAGTTTTAGGGATTTGCTTTTAATGCAGAGTTCACTTGCACGCATGGTGCGAACCATATTTGAATCGTGAACGTGTTTGGCCTTTTACAGTCCCTAAAAAACGAATTGTGTAAAATTCTAAACATTACTCTACTAAAGGTTACGGAATCGAAATGATTATTCTGCCAAATGAATTTCTTCCAATAATAGTTCTGTGAATTGAAACAGATGCGAACTGAATCGGTTGCGAACCATAGAGCTGCGAAACGTTAGTCGATCAAACGATACACCTACGAATAAACCATTCTGCGAATCGTAGTTCGGCGAGTCGTTGTCTGCGAATCGAAAATCTGCGAGTAATATTTCGGGGAATCATTAGGTAGCCCAATTCGGGGCTATCGACTAGGCCATTTAGGATCTTATGTAAAAACAAAATGTCGCTCGCCTTTCGTCTAGAGGACAGTGATTGCATTTTGTAGTGCTGTAGTCTATCGTCATAAGATGTGTAAAAAAATTACATTTGTTCTGGACATAGGTCAGATTGTATAGGAAACGTTTTTGAATGCGTTCAATGCGATCAGAATGTACTTTGTAGCCTGGATTCCACACGATAGAGCAATATTCCAGTATACTTCTAACAAGACAGTTATAAACCGGTATAATGACGCTCGAGTCTCTGAAAGATTTAGTTTGTCTCGTTACAAATCCTGAGAGCTGTGATGACCGTTTTACCATCATATCTACGTGTTCTCGGAAGTTTAGTGCGCGGTCGAAAGTGACCCCTAGGTCGCGAATGCTGTTGACTTCGGTTAGTGCGATTCCGTTTAGTTTGTACGTAGCAGCCAAAGAAACTTTCTTTCGTGAAAACTTGATGTGTTGACATTTTGTACCGTTTAAAACCATTTTATTATTGCTACACCAAACCGATACCACGTTATCAATATTCACGTAAATTGTCAATATCGTCTGATACAATTTTAAGTCATCTGCGTACATTTTGAATTGGCATGATATCGTTTCCGCGAGGTCGTTTATATAAATGATGAAAAACAACGGCCCAAGGTGTGACCCCTGGGGGACGCCGGAGGGAACACGTAGTGCTTCAGATTTAAAACCTCGTAGAGCCACCAACTGCGACCTATTTTTTAGATATGATTCACACCACCGAAGCAAGGAGCCGTGGATACCCATGCTTTCAATTTTTGCAATTAGAATTTCATGATCTATCAAATCGAAGGCCTTGCTGAAGTCCGTATAGATCGCGTGCACCTCCCCTGGTTTATCTAAAACTTCCGCAATATCTTTCACATATTCTGCTAAGTTGGATGTTGTTGACTTGCGAGATAGAAAACCGTGATGAGCTGTATGAAGTTGTTCCCGTATGTGCCAGTATATTTTCTTTTGAAAAATTGACTCGAAAACCTTCCCTACTGCCGATAGAATTGACACCGGTCTATAGTTTGAGATATCTGAAATTTCTCCTTTTTTGTGGATCGGTGTTATTCGCGCTATCTGCCATTGACTCGGGAAAACGCCCGTTTCCAGTGATATATTATACAAATTACATAATGGTTTTGCCAGGAATTTCGCACATCGCCTTAAAACGATTGGTGGGATGCCATCCATACCGGCTCCTTTGTTGATGTCCAATCGTAATAAAGCGCTGTAGACCTCATCTTTCTCATCTCGGCTTGCCAATTTTACGACAATAGACTTAGGCCGAATCGACTCCTGATTTTGTTTCGGCACTATATAAAAATCGTGAATATCCACGTCGGTCAGCTGGCTACCAACGACCGCAGACAATGTTTTTATTGTCTCGAGTACATTTTCGTTCCTAATTTCGGGCACGCACTGCACCTCGACGTTACATTCGCGGGCCCTCTGTTCGACTCCGGCTAGCCGAGCGTTAATATCTTTAACTTCGGCGCGAAGGGAAGCGTTTTCGTTCTTCAGTTCGTTCATCTCAACTATTTTTTCGTCCAGGCGTGTGTTCAGATCATCGTCCTGAGCAGAGACAAAGTCCACGCTGGCCTTCAGATCAGCTATGTGGTCAGTAAGCTTTTTTGACTCCATTGTGATTTTCTTGCTAACTTCGTTTAAGATTTTCTGGGTAGACTCTTCTAACTTTGAATGAAAATACTTTCTCAGTTCTTCGAGGGCGTCATTGGAGTCTGCAGATTTTGAGCTCGAATAGTCCTCTTAACTTAGCGGGCTGTCCGAAGTGCTGGATTTATTCCCGGGCTTCGAAGCAGTTTTGCAATGCGCGCACCGCCAGTTCAACTTTGCTTGCTTCGATTCTTTGTTGAAATTCTCAGGTGACATTCCCAAGCAATGGAAGTGGTAGCTACCGTTGCAGTGTTGACACAATTTTTGTTCTCCGGGTTTCACAATCTTTTCGCATTCCTTGCACTGATTCATGATTGCGCAAATCGCCTACTAACAGAGTATAACAAAGTTTGTTCGAGCAAATTTGCTCCTACAGGATGCACAGGCGCTATTTTTAGCTCAGACAGACGTTGTGAAGATGTCAAAATTTTAGTTACACAAAAAGTAGGTAGTTTATAAAATGCTATTTTCGCAGTTTTTACTTGATATCCGCGACAAAAACACTGTTCTTCAATAATCGGAAGTCACTTAATGTTTATCTCACTGTTTATCACTGTTTTAATGCTTCACGGACACTGATTCCATTTTTATGTATAATATTTTTCGTAAGCGCTCTTTACTGTTGCAAGTTTGACAGGTGTCCCCCTGAATATCTAGATTATACGCCGTTTCTTTATTAAGTACCTATACTATAATTTGTTATTAATGTTATTATCCATGCATGCTGCATGCTTAGCCGTAAGAAATATAGTTTTTAGGTTTATATAATATTTGCATGCCCACTAGCAGGCTGAATACACTGTACATAAAATGTAATTAAAATCCACCTGACTGTATTCGAGCAAATAAATCATTTGATTTGATTTGATTTGATATATTTTTATTCTTCGACTGTTGATGACCCTGTATTGACATCGTCGATATAAAAATCATTTTCAATTACATTCGAAACGAAACGCGTTGGAGGCGGACCGCAGAGGAAGAGGAGTGCCGGTATTGCGGTGAGCCGTTCTCCCTATCCTCGGCGGCCGAGGTGGGATCGCAGGGGGAGAGGCGTGATGGTATGACGGTGCGCCACTCTCCCTACCCCCTGCGAACTTGGCGGGGCCGTTCCGCTGAAACGGCGTCGGTGGGGCTGCAGAAGAAGAGAAGTGCCGGTGATAAGGTGCGCCGTTCTTCCTATCTTCTGCAGCCGAGTTGTGGTTGGCGGCGGAACCATAGACCTGATCCGCCGCTGGGTGCCGGTAAATCTTCTGGCACCCATGGCTTCCACGTGGCGGGCTCGGGGGGGTCCGTCACATTACAGGATGGAGCCCGTGGAGGAAGGCGTGCCCATCCATCTGACACGTTTATCATGGTGGCCCTTCGGGCAACTGCGGAGGAGCCGCTTGCGAGTGGCTGCCGCCGGTGGGGTCGCGGATGTATGCGTAAGCGTTCCTGTTAACACCACCAACAAGGCGGCGAGGCGGCAAATGGGGGGGGGGGGGGGGGGGGGTTAGTGGGTACACCGTGGGCCTCATTAGCCTGGACGGGGGTCCCACATAACCACTCGGGTCACCCCCCGCACTCGAGTGGTATGCGTAACGCATTTTCCCCCCCCTAAACAAAAAAAAAACAAAAAACAAAGGTTAGGAGGTGTATTATTCTGTGGTAATACAAATGTGTTATATTGATAATACAAATTATACTTACGTGCTATTTACAAATAGCGACCCAGTGAAGTACGTATAAGAAGTCTTGATATTTGAAAACGCCACGTCATAGAACGAACAGTTCCGAAACGC
The DNA here is from genome assembly GCA_911728535.1 of Pammene fasciana. Classification (NCBI taxonomy): domain Eukaryota; kingdom Metazoa; phylum Arthropoda; class Insecta; order Lepidoptera; family Tortricidae; genus Pammene; species Pammene fasciana. The sequence continues at coordinate 8,990,401 of OU452297.1, forward strand.
CACGTGGGAGAGCATCATATCTCTAAAAGTGCATTTATAGAACGTCACGTTCCGATATTCCACATTTTCGAGCGTGTCGTTGTAATGGCGACTTTCGTACGTCGCGTTTTCGATGATGACTTTTGACGCTTCGAACTGTTGGTTCTCGATGGCGAGCACGGCTGATGGTATGTAGGAGGCTAGGAAGAACTGAAAACAAAAAATATTTTTTAACACAGTTGCACAAAAAAGTGCTTTTCTATTAGTAGTTTATAGTGCGTGGAGTTGGATTTCCAGCCAATCACAGCTCAGGATTCATGATCACCGCGACACGCGAGTGTTCCAATATATATAGTGCTAAAGTAACCTCTAAGTAATTGTCCATTTTATAATTTTTTCGCAACTGTATTAAAAAACGTCATTATACTCATTATACACGGACGGAATATCATTCTTCACTCGTCCCGAGTTTTGCAACTCGCCTACGGCTTGCAAAATGTCTCGGAACTCGTGGAATAATGACATCCTTTCCGACCTAGTATCGAAATGTACTAGGTATTAACCCTTTGACCGCCAAGCATCGGACGGAAAAATCGTGCCATCGCGCGCGACCGGTTATATTTTGGACGTGATATCACGCGCTGGCGCTGAGGGCACGAATTTCCGTGCGCGTGATTTGACGTCTTTGGCGGTCAAAGGGTTAAGTACTTTGAATATTTTTTACAAGCTATTATTTAGTTTCACCTGTCCCGTTGTCTGTAATCAAATCTTGCAAATTAAGAGTCGCCAGGACGCTCGCGTGAACTCGCGTCCCCATACAAGCGTAGTTCAGCTCTCATTTTAAAACGACAAGCTTTAGAACCACGAAATTTGGCATGGGCATTCTAGTAGTAAAGATCTAGGTCGGACATTCGTTTCCGACCTAGATCTGTACGCGAGCGTCCTGGCGACTCTTAAAGCCCAAAATTTTAAAAAACAAAAAATAATTTTCCAAATCGGTCCAACCGTCTTCGAATAATCGGTGAACATACATAAAAAAAACAAAGAGCCCGACGAATTGAGAGCCTCCTCCTTCAAAATCTTGAAGTCTGTTGAAAACTACACTACACGTACCTGTATTGCCATAGAGAAGAGCATAACTCCACCCAAGGAGAGTGTGGTGTTCCTGTACCCACTTGAGAACAGTTGGAAGAAGGAATGCCAAAACTGCGGACAAAACACATCATTATTTTAATCAAAAAAAGAACGGACTTCACATAGGATCCGCTATTCCAAGAGGAAGTGGCCTATATTCGTTGAACAGTTCCCTCGATTTCTACAGGATCCCATCATCAGATCCGGATCTGGTGACAATGGGACCAATTGTGAAGTATACCCTTTCAAACATAAAAAGAAAATTCGAAATAGGCTACGGTAGCTGCTTACCATCAGGCGGGTCGTATGGTCGTTTGCCACCGTCTTGGTATTAAAAAAAATACGTACCACCTTGAGGTTGTGCCTGGCGGGGTGCCTGGGCGCGGGCCGCTTGGGCGGCAGCGACAGCGCGCCCGCGCCCGCGCCCGCGCCCGCTCGGCCGCAGAGCCGCACCTGGTTGCTGCTGTGCATGCTCTGCCAAAACATCGTTACTTGTCAATTTAGAGCTTTTTTTTAGGATTCCGTACCTCAAAAGGAAAAAAACGGAACCCTTATAGGATTACTTTGTTGTCCGTCTGTCTGTCTGTCAAGCTCATTTTTCTCAGGAACGCGTGGAGGTATCAAGCTGAAATTTATATCAAATACTCAGGTCTATTGTCCCTTGAAGCTGTGAAAAAAAACAAACTGAAAAGCAAACGCAATCAAAAGATACAGTCGTTTATGCTGCAAATTTTAGAGTTTTCGGCACTCGCAAAACCTACGGGTAGATTAAGCTCCCATTGCATGAAACCTTACCTCACACGGTGGCAGAGCAGACACATACTACAGCGATAGATAATACTTAGGAACACTGGACTATAGTAGGTTGCCATGGCACAGCCTGGAAGAACATAGTTTTTTTTGAATTTTAAAACGTCAATTTTTACCAAAATTTACATCATAAGGTGGCAGATTGAAACCTTTACCCATCGAAAGAGACCCCTTTGGTGACCCGAACCCGCATAGGTTGCCAGCCCTAAACCTGGTAGATTTCCAGGTCAGCCATGTTTTATGAGGCCAAAAAATGGGGTAATTTACCTCATCAGGTGGCAAGCTGAAATTGATGCAGATCGATAGCCCTTGGCGTGCCATTCACGAATATGTAGGGTTGCCTGCCATCAGCCTGGTAGTTTTTCTGGTCAGCCTCCTCAAAGTATCGATTTAGTAACTTGGACCAACGAGAAATTCATGTACAGACGCTAAAATTCGAGGAATATTTTAGTGCGAACCGTGATATTTAATTAAAATCTATATATTGACAGTCTTGCAATGCATACGTGTTGAAATAATAGGGTAAATGAACCAGTTCTGGTCATTTCTTACTAATTATATAGATGACTACCGGAAAACTTAGACTGCGGGTAATATTGAGGACGCCGCGACAATAAATCATCAGTGTGTGACGTAAAATTGGTTAATCACCTCATTTCCGCAATCTCCTATTACTGTTTCGCTTAAATATGCTCAATCTGTGGGTGAAAAAACACCCTGACTTGGGTACTTTGATTACTGCGTGAAGTCATAATATATACGACCGACGCCTACCAGAGCACTCCTACTACTGAAGGGTAAGCATCCTTCATGCGCATAGACTATAGGGCTGCTATCCCCTGGAAATAGGCCGCGCCCGTGCATCCCGTATCCGTCATGACAGTATTTTCAAATATGGGAAATAAATCTTTCCGTTTAAGTTCAAAGTTCACTTAATGTTAAACGTGACATATACCTAAGATCTACGTACGGTCATGCTGGATATTATAATTATGTAGAAATCATAGGACATCATTAATCACTAAGTATTTTGTTCTTACCTCTTTTCCATTTCAACTGGGATTGGGCCTCTTCGTATGTAGGCACCAGGACTTTCAGTCTTGGGTATTCGATGGTTCGTTATTCAGGGCCGAACCCGCATAGGTCGCCAGCCCCAAGCCTGAGAGATTTTAAGGTCAACCATGTTCCATGAGGCCAGTAAATGGGATAATTTACCCCATCAGATGGCAAGATGAAACTGATGTAGATCAATAGCTCTAGGCGTTCCATTCACGAGAATAATAGGTTTGCCTGCCATCAGCCTGGCAGTTTTTTTGGTTAGCCTCCCTAAACTATCGATGTTAATATCTTGGAAACAAGAGAAATTCGCGTAGAGATACTAACATTCAAAGTATATTTAAATGCAAACCTTGATATTTAATTAAATCTACACATTGTGAGTCTTGCACTTCATACGTGTTGAAATAATAGGGCAAATGAATCAGTCGTGGGCATTTCTCATTGGTATATTCGGTTTTTAGGGTTCCGTAGCCAAAATGGCAAAAACGGAAACCTTATAGTTTCACCATGTCCGTTCGTCCGTCCGTCCGTCCGTCCGTCCGTCCATCCGTCCGTCCGTCCATCCGTCGGTCTAGCTCAGTGACCGTTAGCACTAGACAGCTGAAATTTGGTTTGAATATGTGTATTAACCAAGCCGACAAAACGGTTGAAAACGCGAAAAATATATTTTGTTAGGGTACCTCCCGTACCCGTGAAGTGGGGGGCAACATTTTTTTTCGTTCCAACCAAGTTGTGTGGGATATTGTTGGATAGGTCTTTTAAAAAGAATTAGGGTCTTTTAGAGCAGGTTTTGGATAAAACTAATACTTTCGAAAAAAATAGCTCCAAAAGTTTAAAACACGGCGTCCCCCCCCATCTAACTTTTGAATCGTGGGTCCTAAAATTTAAAAAAAAAACATGAAATTGAGGCCTAATGAGTACCTTCAATGAAAACTATATTGAAATAAATCGGTTGAGCCGTTTTTGAGTTATCATTCAAAAACCCATAGTGAAAGGACATAAGTAAAAATGACGTAGGCGCCGCCAAATTTCCCGTAAGAAATGACCTTTTGAATTAATGGTCTCAGTTTACTGAACCCTACACTGAGCATGGCCCGACATGCTCTTGGCCGGTTTTTCTTTCAATGTAGTGATCCTACGACTACGAACTTCATGGTTTTTTTACATCGCGTGTTCTTGAGATCCCTCGCTACGCTCAAGATTCAAACTTAGAATCACTCGCTTCGCTCGTGATTCAATTATAGAATCTTTCGCTTACTCGGGACTCAAAATCAACACTCACAAGAAAAACCAACTTTCCTCTCTTGTTGCACAAAAAACTATTTCCAGTTTTTATTCTACCATTTAGTCGGCTTAGTTCATGCACATATTCAAACCAAATTTCAGCTTTCTAGTGCTAGAGGTCACTAAGCTAGACTGCGGACGGACGGACGGACGGAAGGACGGACGGACGGACGGACGGAAGGACGGACGGACGGACGGACGGACATGGCGAAACTATAAGGTTTCCGTTTTTGCCATTTTGGCTACGGAACCCCAAAAACCGAAAATACCAATGAGAAATGCCCACGACTGATTCATTTGCCCTATTATTTCAACACGTATGAAGTGCAAGACTCACAATGTGTAGATTTAATTAAATATCAAGGTTTGCATTTAAATATACTTTGAATGTTAGTATCTCTACGCGAATTTCTCTTGTTTCCAAGATATTAACATCGATAGTTTAGGGAGGCTAACCAAAAAAACTGCCAGGCTGATGGCAGGCAAACCTATTATTCTCGTGAATGGAACGCCTAGAGCTATCGATCTACATCAGTTTCATCTTGCCATCTGATGGGGTAAATTATCCCATTTACTGGCCTCATGGAACATGGTTGACCTTAAAATCTCTCAGGCTTGGGGCTGGCGACCTATGCGGGTTCGGCCCTGAATAACGAACCATCGAATACCCAAGACTGAAAGTCCTGGTGCCTACATACGAAGAGGCCCAATCCCAGTTGAAATGGAAAAGAGGTAAGAACAAAATACTTAGTGATTAATGATGTCCTATGATTTCTACATAATTATAATATCCAGCATGACCGTACGTAGATCTTAGGTATATGTCACGTTTAACATTAAGTGAACTTTGAACTTAAACGGAAAGATTTATTTCCCATATTTGAAAATACTGTCATGACGGATACGGGATGCAAGGGCGCGGCCTATTTCCAGGGGATAGCAGCCCTATAGTCTATGCGCATGAAGGATGCTTACCCTTCAGTAGTAGGAGTGCTCTGGTAGGCGTCGGTCGTATATATTATGACTTCACGCAGTAATCAAAGTACCCAAGTCAGGGTGTTTTTTCACCCACAGATTGAGCATATTTAAGCGAAGCAGTAATAGGAGATTGCGGAAATGAGGCGATTAACTAATTTTACGTCACACACTGATGATTTATTGTCGCGGCGTCCTCAATATTACCCGCAGTCTAAGTTTTCCGGTAGTCATCTATATAATTAGTAAGAAATGACCAGAACTGGTTCATTTACCCTATTATTTCAACACGTATGCATTGCAAGACTGTCAATATATAGATTTTAATTAAATATCACGGTTCGCACTAAAATATTCCTCGAATTTTAGCGTCTGTACATGAATTTCTCGTTGGTCCAAGTTACTAAATCGATGCTTTGAGGAGGCTGACCAGAAAAACTACCAGGCTGATGGCAGGCAACCCTATATATTCGTGAATGGCACGCCAAGGGCTATCGATCTGCATCAATTTCAGCTTGCCACCTGGTGAGGTAAATTACCCCATTTTTTGGCCTCATAAAACATGGCTGACCTGGAAATCTACCAGGTTTAGGGCTGGCAACCTATGCGGGTTCGGGTCACCAAAGGGGTCTCTTTCGATGGGTAAAGGTTTCAATCTGCCACCTTATGATGTAAATTTTGGTAAAAATTGACGTTTTAAAATTAAAAAAAAACTATGTTCTTCCAGGCTAGGCCATGGCAACCTACTATAGTCCAGTGTTCCTAAGTATTATCTATCGCTGTAGTATGTGTCTGCTCTGCCACCGTGTGAGGTAAGGTTTCATGCAATGGGAGCTTAATCTAGGGGTACTTCCCGTGAACTTTGAAATTTGGCACGAAGCGACGTCATATAGAATAGACAAAGGAAAAATTATAAAACGTAGACATTTTTAGTGAAATCATACAAAAATATATATTTAAAATTTTATATTTACTACCTTTTTCCTCGTAAACGCGTGAAGTCAAATACTCAAGGCCATAGGACCTTTCAGATGTAGCAAAACCAAATTTTTATGTCAACGCTGAGTACTCGCAAAAAACTCAAAACCAGCTCAGAAACTTGAAACTTGGCACGAAGAAACTTCATCACTGCCAATTTGACCTTATCATATACATTCAATATTTTACAATGTTGGAATAAGCTGTCGTAGTTATGTTTATATTTGATTTTTAGTGGAACAATGGTTTTAAGTAATCTTAGTTGTATAGTATAAATACGTTGAAGGTGAGTTTTATGGGTTCTTCCATAACAAGATAATACCATAGTTTATTACTGAGTCAGCCATCGCCATGTATGAGAATAGTCGGCCTACTAACCCTAACAACAATACAGGTTGTAACAAACATACTGGTGATCCGTTTAAGGGCAACATGGGCATCGTATTGCGAGTAAGAAAAAGTAGGAGAAAAAAGAAACATGCAATTTTTTTTTTTTTGGTTCCATTTGACCAACCCGCCATACTAAACCAATTTTTTTTTCGCGCGAAATCAAATCATTAACGGACATAACGTATGGGTCAACTGTAAAGTGTTCGAAACGTCGGGATGTAATTTAAATTCAGTATACGCGATATAATAAGTTCAAAGTTGTTTTATTGTATGGGTACATATTAAGAAATAAGAATAAAGGCAGTCCCAGGGAATGAAACACAATTTTGAAAGCAATAAAACCCGTCTAGTTAATTTGCAATCCTTATTACCAAATCCGAGCATCTCACAGCTTTTCATCGGTGGAGGTAGAAAAATTAAAACCACTTGAAGAATGCATACCTGATATACTAGCATCGCATCTACTTCCCTCCCGACTTCTAGTAAGTAGCGAGGCGATTCCTGAGTCCAAATTAGAGACACGAGCGAAGCGAGGATCGGCAATGTGCACAACAGAAGATACCTGCCAAAAAATTAATATTATAAATTTAAATTTATACATAAATTTTTTGGCCTAAATTTAAATCGCTAGTGTCTCATACTAAAACTTAACTGTAATGTTGCATTTTTTTTAAACGAAGATGATTTATTGGCAGGTACAGTCGACGTCAAAGATATATTTACACTTTTTCACCTTACTCCTTTGTAATAAGGTGTTAAAATGAAAACTTATCTTTGACGTCGACTATACAAAAGGCATTAGTTGTTGTGTACAGTCGCCATCAGAATATATCATAACGGCTAAGGTGGTCACAAATATCTAAGCAACGCCTCTATTCACAAAGTGATAAAGTGCATGTTCAGATATTTTTGAGTACCTTGACCACTCCGATATATCTGATGGCGACTGTACGTAACTTCAACTCTCCTTGCGATCCTTTTTCGGGGGCCGGGTGATAACAAAGTTAACAAACCCACAATTAATGTCACAGGCAATGTAGTGTATGTACTACACCGTACCCACACACTTGCACATAGGGATAAGCTCGCCTTTGTACACATTTACCTTAGTTTTTAATGGTCATGTACTTGTTTTGACTCTCGGGCACGTAAGATCAGCGTCGTACAGTGCTATGCTCCGACAAACGCAGCCTCGGACGAATCTAAAGTTGCCTTCTATGGCCAACTTGAGGCCACCCTCAGAAGCGTACGCAAACAAGACATCGTGATCTTGATGGGTGATTTCAACGCAAAGTTAGGGAATAACAATGAGGGACGAGAGTTCTACATGGGTCCTCATGGAGCCACCGGAGACATAAACGAGAACGGAGAACTTTTCGGTGAGCTGTGTTCTGCAAGAAGCCTGGTAGTAGGTGGCACACTGTTCAAGCACAAAGAGTGCCACAAGACAACGTGGAATTCCCCCGATGGCGTAACGCGCAACCAAATCGACCATGTTGCGATCAGCCGTACATGGAGGTCCTCTTTACTGGATGTGCGGAACCGTCGTGGAGCCGACGTGGACAGTGATCACCATCTAGTTGTTGCTGAAGTGCGACTAAAATTGGCAGTACCCCGCCGCAAGTCCGAGAAGACCTCTAGAAGTTTCGAAGTACGAAAACTCCGGAACCCGGAATGTCGGGAGAAATTTCGTCTTTGTCTCAGGAATCAGTATGAACTTCTAGAGATACTTGAAGATGAGCAGTTGGACGAAACCTGGGAGCGCATTCGCACCGCATATACGAGAGCCGGCGATGAGGTGCTCGGTTACAAGAGCCCGACAAGGGAGACCTGGATGTCGACAGAGTTGTGGCAGCTGATAGAAGATAGACACCAAATTAATCTGCAGTTGCAATCTTCTGCAGGACCAGAAGCGTCTAGTCTCCGGGGCCGATACATCGCCCTCCGCTCGAGGATCAGGAAGCTCGCGCGCAGAGACCGCCGCAGAGCCGCAGACGAGCTGGCGGAGCGCGCCAACACCGCCGCACGCCGCAGCGACATGCGCGAGCTGTACGAAATCACGCGCCGCCTCAGCGGTCGTCGAGCCCGTACAGCGAAGAAACCGCTGAAAGGTAAAGACGGCAGTCTCTTGTGTACCTCGAGCGAGCAGCTGCAAAGGTGGACCGAACACTTCTCGAGCCTGCTGGAGCAAGCCCAATCCCCTGACAACCAGCATACCTGTACCGACCTTCCAGACGAGCTGTTGTGTGTGTCGACGGCACCACCCTCCTTCGAAGAAGTGTTGGTAGCGGTGAAGGCCCTGAAACCAGGGAGAGCGCCGGGGATTGACAGTATACACGTAGACATGCTGAAGGCCGATGCTGCGACGTCTGCTACTCTACTGTATCCCCTATTGACCCGTATCTGGGAAGCTGGACGTGTACCCGATGAGTGGAAACAAGGACTCCTGGTGAAAGTCCCAAAGAAGGGTGATCTTTCGCAATGCGATAACTGGCGCGGCATAACACTCCTACCTACTGCCGCAAAAGTTCTAGCGAAGATTCTGCTCAATCGCATTGCTCCAAGAGTAGCAGAGACGCTGAGAAATGAGCAAGCAGGCTTCCGCCCAGGTCGCTCCTGCACAGACCACACTAATACCCTACGCATCCTCATTGAACAGTGTGTCGAATGGCAGTCAGAGCTTTTCCTGGCGTTTGTGGACTTTGAAAAAGCCTTTGACACCGTGAAGTGGAGCGCGCTGTGGTCCAGCCTCAGTCGCAGGGGCATACCGGAGTGCATCATCCGCATCATTCGCTCCTTGTACGAAGGGAGCACATGCAGGGTGGTCCATGAAAAGGAAATGGGAGCGCCTATAAGAATAACTGCTGGCGTGAGGCAAGGATGCCTCCTATCACCATTGTTATTCATAATTCTTCTCGATGACGTTATGAGAAAAGTGGTCGAAACACCAAGAGGCATTACTTGGGACACTAAGGAGCTGGAGGATCTTGATTACGCCGACGACATCGTGCTGATTTCGCCATCTCTAGACCATCTTAAAGCTAAACTCGAGAGCCTTCAAGAGGAAGCTGAAGTCATGGGCCTGCGAATCAACCGACGTAAAACTGTTGATATGCGAGTAAAATCAGATTGCTCGGAACCTTTGTTGCTCAAAAACGATCGCCTTGAATCCGTCTCAAAATTTGTATATCTGGGAAGCACAATATCATGTCGGGGAGGTGCAGACGAAGACATCGAGAGTAGGATTAAGAAGGCAAAAGCTGCTTTTGCTCAACTGAAGCCTGTTTGGGATTCCAACGTGCTAACTCGGCGCATTAAAATCTCCCTCTTCGAATCCATTGTCAAGTCCTTGTTGCTCTTCGGCTGCGAAACGTGGAGAGTGACAAAGGGGCTGACACACAAGCTACAAGTGTTTGTCAATAAGTCCCTTCGGTCGATCCTCCGCATTTTCTGGCCGGAGACTATAAGAAATGAGGACTTGTGGAGTATATGCCATCAGTCTCCGATCGCCCAGGAAGTAGCGCTGCGGAAGTGGAGATGGATCGGACATACTCTTCGAAGAGGAGCGTCGGATAATGCCAGTATCGCTTTCGAGTGGCGGCCTCAGGACAGTAAGCGAGCCAGCGGACGCCCTGTACACACGTGGCGGAGGAGCATTGAGAGCGAGCTACGAGCCGTAGGAATGAACTGGAGAGAGGCCAAGACCGTTGCTCAGGACAGAAAGGCGTGGAAGGATCTTGTGCGGGCCCTATGCACCTCCGGGGTGCCCTAGGAACAACAACAACACAACATGTACTTGTTTTGTGCAATAAAGTGTTTTACTACTACTACTACTACTACTACTTGCATATGACAATGTACCTACGCGTCATTAAGCTCTCAATTAGAGGTGCACCAAATATCCGGTATCCGACCTATCCGGCCCTTATTTTAGTATCCGGCCGGATACCGGATATCTTCGTACAATCCGGCAGGATACCGGATGTAGTCAAAGTCACTCACTACTCACGATAACACTACAAACTTATTTTTTTGAAAGAAGTTACTCCGTACTGACATAATATAAAACTCGTTTTGTTGCCTAGAAATGTGTCCGCGCGAACGTTCACTACGAAGCAGGTCGAAACCTGCACGACGCGAACCTGCGAAACTCAAATTGTATGTATTAGAGATGCAACGGATAGTCCTTTGGCCGGATACCGGATACCGGATATTCGGCCTGACGCTCCGCCGAATATTCGGTATCCGGCCGCCGAATATTCGGCCGGCGGTACTATACCTACAATTTGTGTTTCGCAGGTGCGCGTCGTGCAGTTTTCGACTTGATTCCTAGTGAACGTTCGCGCGGACACATTTCTAGGCAACAAAACTAGTTTTATTATATCAGTACGGAGTAACTTCTTTCAAAAGTACACACGCGCTCGCGTATTTTTGTGTAAAAAAATAAGTTTGTAGTGTTATCGTGAGTAGTGAGTGACTCTTGACTACATCCGGTATCCGCCCAGATAGTACGAAGATATCCGGTATCCGGCCGGATACTAAAATAAGGGCTGGATAGGCCGGATACCGGATAGTAACCGGATATTCGGTGCATCTCTAGTATGTATAGTACCGCCGGCCGAATATTCGGCGGAGGGTCAGGCCGAATATCCGGTATCCAGTATCCGGCCATACCACTATCCGTTGCATCTCTACTCTCAATAAACCTATACTCCAGCCTAAGTGGTTTCTCTATCCTGGCAGGATCGTTATGTGTTGGGCGTACAGTACAGTAGCACTCCGTGTCCCACGACCCTCCTTGCTCACGTGGAGCCTCACCTGTGCCACGCGGAGAAGTGCTCCTTGTCGTCGCGGAGCGCCAGGGCGCCGGTGGGCCGCAGCACCAGCAGCGCGCCCGCCATCACCTGTTCAAGTGTGGCTCCCCTCACCTGTGCCACGCGGAGAAGTGCTCCTTGTCGTCGCGGAGCGCCAGGGCGCCGGTGGGCGGCAGCACCAGCAGCGCGCCCGCCATCACTTGTTCAAGTGTGGCTCCCCTCACCCGTGCCACGCGGAGAAGTGCTCCTTGTCGCCGCGGAGCGCCAGGGCGCCGGTGGGCGGCAGCACCAGCAGCGCGCCCGCCATCACCTGTTCAAGTGTGGCTCCCCTCACCTGTGCCACGCGGAGAAGTGCTCCTTGTCGTCGCGAAGCGCCAGGGCGCCGGTGGGCGGCAGCACGGCGTGCGCCAGCAGCGCCGCCAGCAGCGCACCCGCACCGCCTGCCATCACCTGCAAGGATAAGGCCCCTTCCATTCACTACGTCACAAACTTCCAAATCAAATAATGAGAGCAACCAAACCCATCTGGTTAGATTGCTATATTATTCTTATTGCTAGATCCTGGCATCTGGCAGATTTTAATAGGTGGAGGTTATAGTGACAGACTAACAAAAGTATTGAATTGGAAAATAGTAATAATAATAACAAAATTTCTACGTAACAAAAAATAAAAATTCGTTGTTATTTCACTTAAACATGACAGCGGCCGATTCATTGTCGTTAACTAAGTATGTAGGGTTGTTCTTGCTCACGTCTCCTGAATCACCCTGTATAAAGGTTACGCAGGAGTGTGAGTGTGCTACGCGTGGTTACGTACCAGCGCGGCGAGCGCTCGGGGGCGCGGCGCGCGCGGCGTGACCTCGCGGCAGTAGGCCCAGCACGTCGGCAGCAGCCCGCCCGAGCCCAGCGCCGAGCAGAACCTGCAACCAACAACCACTCTGGTAGCCACCGCTGTTATGTTTACTTTATACACGCCCAATATTCCAGTAGATGGTGCTGAACTATAGGTTATATTATATCGCACTATCGAGATTTTTCTACACCGCATATATAATTTCAATAAACCTTCGAATACATATGGGTATGAAGTTACCAAAGTGAAGTATTTCATTACAAATAATAGTGTCATCAAGCCAAGCCAGCGCCGACCAGCGCGCCACCCGCGCCGTCAGCACTGCAATACTACACACCTGGCCGTCATGAACGTGCCGTACGTGGGCATGAAGGCGGCGACGGCCGCGAACACGGCGTTGACGGCCAGCGCCGACCAGCGCGCCACCCGCGCCGTCAGCACTGCAATACTACACACCTGGCCGTCATGAACGTGCCGTACGTGGGCATGAAGGCGGCGACGGCCGCGAACACGGCGTTGACGGCCAGCGCCGACCAGCGCGCCACCCGCGCCGTCAGCACTGCAATACTACACACCTGGCCGTCATGAACGTGCCGTACGTGGGCATGAAGGCGGCGACGGCCGCGAACACGGCGTTGACGGCCAGCGCCGACCAGCGCGCCACCCGCGCCGTCAGCACTGCAATACTACACACCTGGCCGTCATGAACGTGCCGTACGTGGGCATGAAGGCGGCGACGGCCGCGAACACGGCGTTGACGGCCAGCGCCGACCAGCGCGCCACCCGCGCCGTCAGCACTGCAATACTACACACCTGGCCGTCATGAACGTGCCGTACGTGGGCATGAAGGCGGCGACGGCCGCGAACACGGCGTTGACGGCCAGCGCCGACCAGCGCGCCACCCGCGCCGTCAGCACTGCAATACTACACACCTGGCCGTCATGAACGTGCCGTACGTGGGCATGAAGGCGGCGACGGCCGCGAACACGGCGTTGACGGCCAGCGCCGACCAGCGCGCCACCCGCGCCGTCAGCACTGCAATACTACACACCTGGCCGTCATGAACGTGCCGTACGTGGGCATGAAGGCGGCGACGGCCGCGAACACGGCGTTGACGGCCAGCGCCGACCAGCGCGCCACCCGCGCCGTCAGCACTGCAATACTACACACCTGGCCGTCATGAACGTGCCGTACGTGGGCATGAAGGCGGCGACGGCCGCGAACACGGCGTTGACGGCCAGCGCCGACCAGCGCGCCACCCGCGCCGTCAGCACTGCAATACTACACACCTGGCCGTCATGAACGTGCCGTACGTGGGCATGAAGGCGGCGACGGCCGCGAACACGGCGTTGACGGCCAGCGCCGACCAGCGCGCCACCCGCGCCGTCAGCACTGCAATACTACACACCTGGCCGTCATGAACGTGCCGTACGTGGGCATGAAGGCGGCGACGGCCGCGAACACGGCGTTGACGGCCAGCGCCGACCAGCGCGCCACCCGCGCCGTCAGCACTGCAATACTACACACCTGGCCGTCATGAACGTGCCGTACGTGGGCATGAAGGCGGCGACGGCCGCGAACACGGCGTTGACGGCCAGCGCCGACAGCAGCGCGCGCCGCCGCCCCGCGCGCCCCGCCCCGCCCAGCGCGCCCCACCCCGCCCCGCCCAGCGCCAGCCCCACCAACGCGATCAGGACTGCAATTATGCATAATAACTGTTTTAGTAAAAAAAAGAGGAAAAACTGTATTTTTTTTAGATCTGGACTTGTACGGTTTCATTCTACTCAAAGCCACATTCTTCACTCTCAGCGGCTGCAGCTAAAGATCGTCACACGCGCCGATAAACGGTCCGGCGAGACCCATATTCGTCAGTTACCTCACACCGGAGACTATTAAACACCGCTATAAAAAACCTAAAAATATTTTAGGTACACACTTTTATTGCTGACTATACCTAGTAGATAGCATTGTTATGTAAATTACGGAAGTATACCAAATTTCAGCTCAATCAGACACCGGCATGAAGTGGTTGAAATTTAACTTACTTACAAGACTTGAAGCATGTAATAGTTATTTGTGCAACAAGAGAGGAAAGTTGGTTTTTCTTGCGAGTGTTGATTTTGAGACTCGAGTAAGCGAAAGATTGTATAATTGAATCACGAGCGAAGCGAGTGATTCTAAGTTTGAATCTTGAGCGTAGCGAGGGATCTCAAGAACACGAGATGTAAAAAAACTTTCCTCTCGTGTGACACATACAACTTTTAAAAAACACATTTATTTACATTCCTGAATGAAAGGCATCATCATTGTGACGAAAAGCTTCTAGAAACAAAATTTCACTCCCTGGAGTGAGGAAAGCCGCATCTTTCGTCACTCCCTGGAGTGATGAAAGTCGCACTTTCGTCACTCCAGGGAGTGAGGAAAGTAGGCTTGTTCGAACTGCTGAGGTGAAAATATTTTTACGTCACTCTGGGCGCTAAGTGAAATTTACCGCCCTAGGGCGCAGCGGCAAATCTCACTTCACACCCAGGAGAAGACGTAAAATAATGTACGCACCACGGGCGGTAATAAAGAAAGCCGCAGATCGCTTGTTTATGGCCCTTACCATCGGTTCGGGCCACAAATGCCAGCGATCTGTGCCCTTCTTTATTTTACCGCCCTGGTGCGTAATGTACGAATACGGAGTCGAGCGTCAAGCTAAATAAAAGTGTGTAAAAACGCCCGGCAAGGGAAAGTGAAACTAAATTACGCGTCTCTGTGTACCGGCTATTGCAGGTTCATACATAAGAACGACATATCTAAATAGTTGGGATATATAACGAGTAGGACGGAAAGCTCGACGGCGGAGCGTCGAGTCGAGAACCGCGCACACGAAGGCCGAGTTCGCGTAGGGCCGAATGCCCGGAGTAAGGAATGCAAGCCGGGTAGGTATTACCCGGGTTTTTTCATACTAAATAAACCCGGGTTGCATTCCCTAGCCCTGAACGCCACACGAGAGGTGCTCCTTCATTGAAGTTGGAGCTTAAATACGACTAAATAGTAAGTGTCCAGCGAATCGAATGTAATATACAGTACCTACAACGTGATTATTTTTATTTGGTACAAGTTTTTAAAAATCTTTTTTTTTTTCATGCTTCTTTTCAATCGGGTACTAATGTAACTAGGCTATTAGGGATATATAAGGTGCTAACAAATTAGTCACGGATATTTTTACGGCTGATAGTACTCGGTCCTCAGAATACATTTAAGTATGAAACATCATTGGTTTTGTTATGTTTTTTTTTAAGAAAACTAGGAAACAAAGCTACGTTAAAACATCCTGTTAATAAGATAATTAAATGAGACCTCTTTAGACATCCGAGAACCTCTTTACACTATCATTCAAGTGGCCTATAATGCCATTTAAGAAAAACAACTTTTGACGTGACATGACAGACATTGTTGAACATCTTGACAGGTACATAATAGGGGTGATTATAAAAAAAAAAATTTTTTTGTTCGGTAAACAAATGAAAACAAAAAAATGATACGCAAAGGTTTCTTCATTACAGTTAATTGTTTTAATGTAATGTATTATCTATCTCTTAGAATTCATGCAGGATAAGCTGTTATGATTGTTACTTACCTATTATTTAATTAACTATAGACTTAACATTAACTTAGTATGTATAAAGTCATAAATAAGTATAAGTTAAGTAATACCTCTAGTTATAAGAACAATTGCCATACCCTAACAGGGTGCCATGTGATCCCACTGACTAATATAACAACTGTATTTTACCATGGTTTGCAATAAATGATTTTTTTTCCTTTTCTTTTCTTAAAATATCCGCGACTAATTTGTTAGCTCCTTATATGTACATACATATAATTAGACGAAGCGAAGGCGAGGCGAGAAGAAGTGTAAGACTTCGTCGGCAGATGTCGCTAGGCGTCACCCTAAGGCGCAAATATAAATAAAGGTTATGGTGGAGAAATTCGCAGCAATGGGCATGTTTCCCAGAGTCGCGAGTTCGAGTCTCGCCTGAGGCAGTGGATTTTTCTACTTTTCCTTTATTTCTAAACATTGTGGTATCGTTAGCAGACGTTCTGCTTAGTAAAAAAATTAATGCCAATGTAATTTCGAACATTAATAGTCCGAAATACAAAGGAAGCATATATTATCGACTTAACATACAGGTGCATCATTTATTGCGGTGTCTCAGAGTACAAGAAAAAATTAATAGAGGTTTACATAATCAAAAAGATTATAATTATAATTAAGAATCGATAATCTCAGAACTGCATCTTAGGACACAGGTATCTTTGAGAAATATACTTTTTAACACAGTTGCTCAAAAAAGTGCTTATCTGGTAGTGGTTTAGCGTGCGGAAAGTTCTATTTCTCGCACTAGTGCTTTTTACTTTTCCAGGCTATCGAGTCCAACACGAGTTATTGGTTTCCAACGAAATCTCAAAGTCTCTGTTTTGGTACCTGAATATCAAAAATAATTACATAGATTTTAGACACACTAAACATAGTATGAAATAATTATCTTTTGTATTAAATAATATGTTTTCCACAAAGTTATAAACAAAAATATTGTTACTGATTTTATCTCTTAGTGTAATTAGGACTCATAACCCATGCCCCTTTGTGTCCGGTATATTTACTCTGTGCCGGTATGCCAGTGCAGCGGTCCGGTGTCCAAACTAATGTTTTAAAAATTTGCTTTGCGGTATTTGTATTTTTTTTTCATCAGTTTAATTAAAAATAAACATAATATATACAAAGTAAAAAAAAGTGTAATATGCTGGTTTTGTATTACTTAATTTAAAATATTATGAAAATACCATATTATTTATAATTTGAAAAGTATTTTTTATCATACGTAGGTTTTCTTAGAGCCTTAGTTTAAATGATTTTGATTTTGATTTGATTTGATTTAATTCGGACCGTTCAAACCGCGCATTTTTTTTTAATTTAAAAAGTTTACTCTTATGTTATTTATAGTGATTTCAATTGAAATAAAACCTGTTGTATACTTGGTTTTGAACTTTAAAAGATTAGTTTAATAGTGGAAAGCGCTATTTAGTGATACTTAAATTTAAACAGTAATGCCAATTCTTTGACCCGTGATTTGGCTGATTGATCAAAGGAAATGTTGTATATGAACTTCGCGTTGCATGGAATGGAGTGATATTTGTAAATAAAAAATAACTTGTGTCAAGCTCGATCATGAGGTCGCAAGTTTTGGATTCAACAAGTGATAAATTCGAGTTACCTATGTGATGTAAAATACGCACTCTTGAGTTTTGAGAAGAACCACAAAAAGCAATAGACTTCCTCTTCCTTACAAGTAAGTAGATAAATGGCTATTGTATAAAATGAGATCTTCTGTATTATTTCTGCTTAGTACGGCTTTTATTGATTTATATTTATCGCTAAGTAGATATAAATATAAGTAAATGTTTCTTATGTAATTATTGTTTTTTTTTTTTTTTTCAAAAACAATTTACATTGTGTGTGAATCCATTTCGCTTAAAAACTATACAACAAAACAATCTGAGATTCTTCTATTTATGTATATGTCAATTTACAGATTTACACATTTAATAAGAAACATTTTCGACTTGGTGTCGTTCATGTAAACATTTGTGACTGTAGTTGTAGTATTAAAATAACCTCAAAATTACTTATACTTATATTTTCGAAATTCTTCGCAACTGCGTTAAAAAACGTCGTTCGATACACGGACGGAATGTCATTCTTCACTTTCCGACCTAGTATCGAAATGTACTATAATTTAAGCTCATTAATGTACCCTTGTAGTTAAAATTAAAATAATTAATTATTTATTTCGGAATCTTTCCACTACACCTTTTATTATTAACCTTATCCTACTTTAGTAATGTCTTATACCTAAACATAATTTGTACTTTTTAACCGACTTCGAAAAAGGAGGAGGTTCTCAATTCGACTGATTTTTTTTTTTTATCATTATTATGTTTTTTTTGTATGTATGTTACTCCATATCTCCGTGAATCGTGAACCGATTTTCAAAATTTTTAATCGAACAGGTATAACCCCTAGATGGTCCCATTGTCACCAAATCAGGGTCTGATGATGGGATCCTGGAGAAATCGAGGGAACTCTTCAACTATTATAGGCACACCTATAGTGATTTCACTATTTTTTACAGCAACTCGGCCACTTCCTCTTGGAATAGCGGATCCTAAGTGAAGTCGGTTCTTTTTTTGTTTTAAATTATTTAAATATGTGGGCATTCCATGTTTTTTTTTATGAAAGAAAATTAAAAAAACACTTTGTATAGTAAGAAGGTTACATACCAAGCCAGTTCTTCTCATGGGGTAGTATGCACAGCTCAATCTCGCATGAGGGTAGAACGAAAGGCACGGCCGATAGTTCTAATGTGGCGCCGGCAAGCGCAAGGCTGCACGCCAGGTACACCTTTATTTGAGCCATACCACACCCGGCCTGAAAGATAATGACAGTTTATGACCAAGTCTTTTTATTAAAAAAACTGTTTTTTTTCCGTTATTTCATTTCTTGTTCCTTTTAGCGTTTATCCCGGCTTGGGGTCCGCTTGATAACCTAATCCCATGAATTGGCGTAGGGACTAGTAGTAATGACTTCAAATTTTTCCATTAAATACGAAATAGTAAACGAAATATCGAATTAAGCAATAGTAAGCCTTGCGGTAAGACCTCCGACTTTCAATCCGGAGGCCTCAGGTTCAAACCCCGGCTCGTTCCACTGAGTTTTTCGGAACTTATGTACGATATATCATCTGATATTTACCAATCGCTTTTTAGTGAAAGAAAACATCGTAAGGAAACCGGACCTTATCCTAACAAGGTCTTGTTTCCCCTCTGGGCTGGAAGCTCAGATGGCAGTCGCTTTCGTAAAAATAGTGCCTACGACAATTCCTGGGATTAGGTTGCCGAGCGGACCCCAGGCTCAATTGAGCCGTGGCAAGACCGGGACAAACGCTAGGAGAATTATGATGGTTACACTTACGTCTCTTCACGACATGTTGCGGAGAGCCTAGAACTAACTTCAAGCACTAAGAGTGCTATTCGAACCGGTCCGTGACGCACTACTGCAAGGACGAATTGACTAGAGAGACATGAGTGTAACCGTAGGCGATCAATTAACTCTGCGTCCGTAGGAAACACCTTCGACAACCCTACACGTGATCCCTGGGTGGTGCTAAAAGAGTAACAAACTTGGCAGCAGCACTGTCCCTTCTGGACCTCGCACTCACTGGATTTTCTTCATCATCTGCTTTCTCACTAATACTACCCGAGAGAAGTAATACCTATATACAGGGTGGAAAGATAAGTCGGGCCCTGGAAGTAAACTACCTTAAAACGTTGTGATAGCTCAGTTCACTGAAAGGAAACATTATTTTATTTTGCCTAAAAAGTAAAACTACATTCACAGTTTTTTTTCTAATTTTCCCTTTTTTCCATACTAAAATTGTATGTTTTTCTTTTTTCATTATTTATGGCTTCTCTTGTGGCGTAAATTTGGTTGGTATTAAGAAGTTTGTATTCTTGTTGGAAATAGGATCGATTCCCATCAATTGTCATAAAAATTGTTTTTGACAAAAATTACAAAAGGCGTAGTTTTTTTTGTGAACTGTACATTTTCTCGAAAATGTGTAAATGCAGATATGTCTCTTTTTAAAAATAAAATAATGTTTCCTTTCAGTTAATTGAGCTATCTCGACGTTTTAGGGTAGTTTCCCTCCAGGGCCCGACTTATCTTTCCACCCTGTATATCCAGTGACATGTAGCCATACGATAAAATAAAATAGTGTAACCGTTATATTTTAGTTACGTCTCACAAAAGTTTAAACTTAATAAGAGTTATGAATGACTGTTAGTAGTCGAAATATAAATGAGTTCATAGTAAAGCAACATTAGGCTTATTTCTCGAAAAGTGTAGTCTTAATATCAGCTGCCCGCTCTCGTTTTCCATGGGTTCGGAATAGTGACCCAAATATGGGACATTAGATAATTGTGCCTCATTTGGCACACTAGGTGTGAGTCGGTAATTTTTTTTAAACGAAGAAATCGACAAATTGTGAACGCCTCCTTCGAAATCTTGAAGTCAGTTGTGTTCTATGCACAAATAACGTCAACCCCTATAGTTCGTTTTTTTTGAGATTAGAAAAAAGTTGAAAGTAGGATGTACAGGGTTCTTTATCAGGCACGATACGGCATGATACATGTCACAAGTGTCAAAGTGCCTACGCGGCCATTAAAAAATAGTTAAATATATTTGTATTTATAGTAAAGCCATGCGTACGTATTTGCAAATGTTAAATTGAATAATATTAATTATTTTACAGTATTATAATAATTGTTATTTGCACGAAATAATTTATTCATATCATTGTTAATGTTCTTGTGAATGTTGCACAATAAAAAACCTGGAGAAAAAGAGGTTCGATAAATAAGATGGTTTTCGATTTAGAACGTACGTGCGTCACTGTAAGTTTTTCAATTGTCATGTGTCTGTAACGTGATAATCAAAAGTTTGAGTTTGAGCTCAAGATGGCGGCGACGTATTTAGAGTAGTTCTTTGTTTTTTGCTCATTTACGTAGTTCAGTGGGGTCTCTATTGGTTCCCATAATTTTTAACTTCCGTTTTTGTCAGTCCATAACGTTTTCGATCATAATTTTTATTAGTCATATTGTCAATAGTCATAAAATTTTACAATCTAAATTGCTGGTACGATTTTTGCAGGTCATAATTATTGTTAGTCATAAAATCTGTTATTCATAATATTCAAAGTCCAAATGGTGTCTATTACATAATGTTGAAGGCAATAAACTTGCTTATAATAATTGTTTTAAGTTCTTTAATCGTAGATTATAATGATAACTAGGGGTGTATATCGGTTTCCACAAATTTTAAGTTCCGATTTTTTATAGTCCATACCCTACCTATCTCTGGGAGCAGTTTCATTTTTAGGGTCATAAAAAATAACCCTAACCTACCTATCTCTGGGAGCAGTTTCGTTTTTAGGGTCATCAAAAAAAATAACCCTAACCTACCTATCTCTGGCAGCAGTTTTGTTTTTAGGGTCATCAAAAAAAAATAACCCTAACCTACCCATCTCTGGGAGCAGTTTCGTTTTTAGGGTCATAAAAAAATAACCCTAATCTACCTATATCTGGGAGCAGTTTCGTTTTTAGGGTCATCAAAAAAAAATAACCCTAACCTACCTATCTCTGGCAGCAGTTTTGTTTTTAGGGTCATCAAAAAAAAATAACCCTAACCTACCCATCTCTGGGAGCAGTTTCGTTTTTAGGGTCATAAAAAAAATAACCCTAACCTACCTATCTCTGGGAGCAGTTTCGTTTTTAGGGTCATAAAAAAAAAACCCTAACCTACCTATCTCTGGGAGCAGTTTCGTTTTTAGGGCCATAATAAAAACCCTAACCTACCTATCTCTGGGACAGCAATAAGTTTATTGAAAACAAAGGGATGACATTAAAACGATATGATTAACGACTATTAGTCCGATAAAATATATGTCTTAAAATATTTCTGAATAATTATTGATAGACCTTCGAATGTTATACTCATAAATTTTATGCCTTTTGCGATTATAGTGTTTAATATTATAGATCTTTATTATTAGAACTATGAAACGTTATGCTTTACAAAAATTATGACTATTGATGTTTATGCCCATAAATTATACGTATATCAATTTCTGACTATCGAAATTCGAAACAACAAGTTTATGGGAAACAAAGGGATCCCAGTTCAGTGTGTAATATCGATAGCTTATTGTGCGGTGATCTAACGAAAAAGTGGCAGCTAATGAAGAATTAGTCTCAAAACGCGCGTAACCACGCTTTAGTCGAACGAACGGTTATCCGGGGTCTCGGCCGCCCACGTGTTTGTAGGGAGGCTATCATCATACAATCAGCAAGGCCTTTAACGAACAACGTTGCCTATATTTTATTGTACCTAATAAAAAAGTGTGAAACGTCGTCATTGGCACAATTTCCATTGCTATGATAAAGGGAGAAAGCAATAAAAAAAAACGAAATTGTGTTTTTATTGTTGTTATGGATTATAATCTGCTAATTGTGATTATTTATTTAAAAATGTGAACTCTTCATCATGTATACTAATCGTTTGTTGGTGTGCTTGCAGTATGTCTCAATTGAACATTCAAACAGATCAGGTTAGAACAGGTTGGCAGAAGTTGCCAACCTGTTCTAAGTTTCTATGTTTACTTAATTTCTAATCTCAAAAAAAACGAAGTATAGATAGATCATAAGTACAACTCGTGGTCACCACTCATAGGTTCTCCCGTACTAATTTTGTAAAAATATCCACAAAAATCAAGTTACATGGGTGAACCTGGATTGTTATACTACAAATTGGTGTAGAATACTATTGAGATAATATGTGCTGTTCGAATCTTAGAATTTTACGAATAAAATTGCGCTTATGTGAGGTGAACTCGTGTTCCCTGTAAAAGCTTAATGATGTGGTGTCTGTGTAGTCTGTGGTCGTAGGCCTTACCTGCCGCAGTGCATCCTCGTGAAACTGGTCGAGAGCGCTAGAATCGCTGTAGTCTATTAGTTCGCCACTCTCATTGTCCATGGGTTCGGACGGGTTGACAGTCATGCTGACTGTGCCCGGCTCGCCCGTGCCATCTGTAAAATAAATGGGACAATCTTTTACTATATCATCATGGGTAACAAACGACGATAAATACATCAAAAACATCCATACCATAACTCAAGTTCAAATACACAAATAATTTTGTTTGGTAGAGAATGCCTTAAGGCATTAAGTCCGCCATTTGTACTTTCCTTCCATTTGGGCGACTTCCAGTATCAGAACGAGCCACTGTGTCACACGTGTCACATATAGCGCGCACAACAGATCGGACCCTTAGTTTGGACGAGACCGAGCAAACATGAGCGCCATAGTCCGCGTGATGTACATTCGCCATCAAATATATCGGAGCGGCCAGGGTACTCAAAAATATCTAAACATGCACTTTATCGCCTTAACAATAGGCGTTGTTCAGATATTTGTGACCACCATCTGGTGCTCAATTTGAACGAGTTTCTGTAACGAGCGAGCCACTATGGGCCACATTTGGAACAACCATCCAAGGACCGGAACCAGTTACCAATAAAGGGGTATTAGATAGGGTATTTGATCCGGCTGTTTTTACAAACCCTATCAACTCTGTAAGCACATTGATTGGCTTACCCAAACGTAAGCGCTTACCGAATCGAAAAACCCCAATGAGGTTACCCTAACAAGTGTTTTTAGAATGCGATCAAGCTATTGTAAACTCTATCGTTAAGACGTTTCGATAGGGAAACCACATTGAATATGGTTAACCCTATTAAAACGGCTACCGTAACGATAGTGTAACCCAATAATAGGATTATCATATCGATAGGGTAACCCTATCATTAGGTTACCCTATCGAAAAGATTAATCAAATGAAGGGGTTTTCCGGTCCCTGCAACCATCAGTCTGTACTCCGTATAGCTCTGTGTGACGTTGCCGAAGCTCTACGGCTCTACTTGGCGAAACCGAGCAATTGCACGAGCTACGTGCCATACATATATGGTATACCCTACCTGAAACTCGTTTAAATTCAGCACCAGGTACACTCGCCATCAGATATATCGGAGCGGCCAATACATACCCGTCAGTCTGTCCTCTGTATACGCCATGGTCCGCGCGATAGATCCGAAACTCAGTTTTGACGAGTTCTCCGAGTCAGAGCGAGCGCGCACGAGGCACGCCTGTTCCTCCGCCATGCTTCTCGCTCACACCTATGACGTGACACATCTGGAACAAATCGACAAATCTGTTTAACCCTTAAGCTCCATTTATTATGAAGTTTTTTATATTAAAGCTAACATTCCATGATTTTTCAATTTTGATATGTGAATACTCATCTTAACTACAATCCTAGTATTAGTCATAGTCAAAAACATTAAGTTCCAATGTAATTCCCAAAAAAAAATACAAAAAAAAACAGACTTCACTTAGACACTCACATTTCCAAAATCAAATGCCTGAGCTACTGTAAAAAATAGTTAAATCACTATAGGTGTGCCTATAATATTTGAAGATTTCCCTCGTTTTCTCCAGGATCCCATCATCAGATCCTGACCTGATGGCAATGGGACCATCAAACAAAAAAATCATATAAATCTGATGTTTGTGCTTTTCAAAACTTGGTGCAGTTAGCATGGCCGGACTATGACTATAGTTCGAGAAAAGCAAAACAGCCACTACTGTGCTATAGCTAATATCCTCGTGCCGCCCTATATACATACAATAGAATGTACAGTCAAGGAATTTGATTCGCGTACCGTCTTAAGTCTAAATTACTGATGACAATTAATAGTACTAAGGGCTATGTTTCTTCGCTTGCTTAAAGAAATATAAGCCTTATGATATTCCGACATTTCAAGCAATAAATCAACGACATTTCAAGCAATAAAACAACGGTACGCGAATCAAATTCCTTGACTGTACATAACATTTATTTATTTATTTATTTATTTATAGGAGCCAAGAGTGTCCCACTGCTGGGCAAAGGCCTCCCTCCTTCCCTTCCACGTGTCCCGGTCTTGAGCCGTCTCCCACCACTTTCTATCGAAGGCATCAAGGTCGTCTCGCCATCGTCGTCGAGGTTTGCCGCGGCCCCGTGTTCGGTTAAAGAAACAGAGTATATAGTGGAGTACAATAACGCCTTTTTAACCTATAAAAATGACAAAACTCACAAGTCCGATTTTATTTTGTGCCCCGTTAGAATACGGTAAGTACTAATAATGACAAATATTTTCTAATAATTGTTAGCATTGCGCTAGGTATAATACACGTATTTGTTTGCTACATAAAGAAAAGATTATGCAAGTTTTATTTTTCTCTACCACGCTATCGCTTTATGTTATTGCTACATAACTTCACATTTTATAACGGTTTTGTCAATAGCATTCGTCGTCTTAGCCATTTGTCATTCGTTTAGAATTCAAGGTCGCGCATATTTTTACATATTGTTTTCGACTATGCTCACAAAGTCTATTGACCAAACTGTTATAAAATGACAGATGATATTGAAATAGTTGAATGCAATAGTGTGGTAAAGAAAAATATAATTTGGATAATCTTTTCTTGGTATTATTAACAAATATCTATATAATACCTAGCGCATCATCAAAAACTGTTAGAAAATATTTTTTACTATGACTAATCATATTATATTCTCTAACTATAAATGCAAATCGCACTTGTGAATTATAAAAGTTCAAAACTCTTCCTGTACTGTACTAATACACAAGTTACAAACAGAAAAGTAGAGGTATATCTTATCGCTAAAAAGTGATATCTTCCAGACAACCTTTGGGAAGCGGAAATCTTTGTAAATTAACAAAATAAGTAGGTGTAGCAAAAGCAAATAAACGTTAATACACTTACACATATAAAAGAAAGAAAAATATAAATAAACTTACATAGGTCATATATACATATATATATATTACACACAATAAAATAAGAAAAAAAAATTAACTAGGACCAAACCACTACAGGCCACAGGTTGCAAAATCGGTTATTGCAGTTGCAGGATAAATATACCTACCATGGGAGAGACAAATAATGTTCTTTAACTTGTACATTTTACTTCAATATAATTTTGACCATGGTGTGACCCCATAAAGTGTATTATACATTATTTCTTCCAATTATAAGACAAAAATTGTAATTTCTTAAGCTCTTTAAAAAAAATAGTTTATTTGCCAAAACGTAAGTAAGTTTGTTTTTTGTAATTGTGCAGTTAATATAAATTATGTGGTTCATGCAGAGATGGGCAAAATGTAATCGACTAACGATTAACGATTAAGATTACAAGAATTAATTGCGACAGACGATTGAAAACAACGATTGATCAGTCTTAGTTGTATAGAGTGCAACTAATTTAGTTGCAACTAAATTAGTTGCCGATTGATTTCGGACAACTAAATTTTGTAATCGACTAATTAGTTAGACTATTTTCTCGCGACTAATGTTAGAAGCAAATTGAATAGAAAACCTCGGTATGGCTGTTGACAGACTGATTAGGACATCTTAACGGCTATTTGTCGTTACCAATACCAATATATCGTTATAATAATATTATGGCCCATAATATTACATTGTCATTCAAGAATTTCAAATAAAACGTGTATACATAATTTTAGGTATATTTTTTTTGGATTGCAAGATAAAAAATGCAAAAACGGACGACTACGTAGTTTTAATATAGATTTAATCGTGAAATTTAGTCGATTGAAACTAAAATTAATTTAGTTGTTAGTCGAACATTCTCACAACTAATTTAATCACACCGAAAAGTGACTGCTAAATATCAAATGATATTTCGTATATAAGTTCCAATAAAACTCAGTGGTACACGCCGAGGGTTGAATACGAGACCTTCGGACGTCTTACTGCCAGCCAGGCTATCAGCGCTTTTTACGTGAAAAAGTGTTTTAAAAAAATCGTCTTTATACTTTCGACTACCTACTAAACTAATCCAAAGTTCGTTTAATTATTCTATCATATGTCACTAAAGGGTTTTAAATAAATAAAATAATTAAAAATTAAAAAACACGACTGCATTGTTTTAAATGAACTGAAAAGTTAAAAATAAGTTCTAAACATGATTGAGAATGTCTTTGAAACCTTATAGTTGAGACTGTGCCTTCCTACACCCTGATGTATGCTGGATCTTTTAAAATATATATTGTGCTTCGATTGCAGTCGGGGGACCTTTTTATGGGTATTGTGTTATACAATTTAAAAGGTCCCTCCACTGCGATCGAAGCAAAATATATATTTTAAAAGATCCAGCATACATCAGGGTGTAGGAGGGCACAGTCTCAACTATAAGGTTTCAAAGACATTCTCAATCATGTATAGAACTTATTTTTAACTTTTCAGTTCATTTAAAACAACGCAGTCGTGTTTTTTAATTTTTAATTATTTTATTTATTGCCGTAACTAGATCACTGCGTTGCAAAGTAATAAGGATCTTATTCACTTAGCTTATAAGTGGTTTTTGGGTGACACTTTAATTTATATTTTATTTAAAATCTTGCACACATCTACTCTGCACGCTTGCCGGACCGGATATTCCATTAATTACCAAAAAATAAGAAGAAAATCAACCCTGTCATGATACCATATGCCATATGGCTATGAAATGAAATGAAATACTTTTATTTTCAGGCAACTAGTGGCCCATAGACAAATACCTTAAAGACTACATAGTATATCATAAACTAAAACTATTATTTTGGTGACACGACGGTTTTCTGTTGCACTACCTTGTCCGGTAATATTTGGCTATGAACTTGTAGTAACACTTAACGAGTTTGGGTTCTCACCCAATATGTATAATACCTGATACAAATTCATGGGCCAACATAGGCAAATGTAGCGGCCCGGCCACGACATTGGTCTAAGGAGACCGGCGGCAAGCGATTTCTGTCTTCATTGCGCGACCCGTCAACTAACCACTATGCAGCGAGCAACTCGACTGCGCAATGAAGAAATTGCTTGCCGCCGGTCGCCTTACACCATAGTAGTGGCCAAGGCGTGAGAGAAGCAGCTATGCGGTAGAAAGAACAAGTATTATTGTGAATTTGTTCCGTAGTATACCTGACATAAATTGGCCTAAGTTGGCCCATTGTGTAGATAACACATAAAAAGTGATAGTAATATCTTATCGCAATATATACAAACAAGCAGAGTATACAATATATATTATATTGAAGTGATTAGAAGTATATTATGGAAACAAAATGCAAAACTTTACCCATTCAAAATATTTTTTAGAATAGTATTATTTGCTGTTTACACTATAGATAAATAATAACACTTACTTTTGCAGTAAACTTTAACTATAGCGGCCTTATTTCACAATAATTTACAAACAAAACGACGATATTATAACTTTTAACCGAGCTATATTGTCCGGCATATTCCGGTGGGCGTTAGAGACACATTTAACCAATTTAATACGCTTAGGGGAACACAAACTACGTCGTGAACAACATATATGCACTTGGTAAAGGAATAAAGCGCAATATGCGAATGTAATCCACTTTAATTAATTACAAATTGATTATGACCGCTTGCAAATGTCATAATTCGGTCAGAGAAATTGTATTGAATTGAATGAGTGATAAGAATTTAAGATAAAGTAAAACTTTTTAATAACTGCACTAGACTAAAGCACGATAGATGAAAATCCACTGTCACTTGTATTTTTGTAATCAAAACTGAGTAAATTCAATTATAGTTTCCTATTAAATGAAGCCGAAAAATAAATATTGACTTTTAACAAACGTAAACAGTCGCTCTTACGAATACAAACATTCTACAATCAAACCCTGCCTGAACTGACTGACTGACCGACTCTCTTCTCTCTGCAGAACTTGCAGAGTTGCAGACTGCACTAGTGCAGATTATGCATCCTATTTCAGGAGAGTAACTAGAATTAAAATTTATTAGCATGCGTAAACCAAGAAGTACATGTTCAGATGATATTTAATTTTGTTAGGTTATTTTTGAGTGAATGACTTGTTTTACAGTGCTTAGTGCTGTCCAAAATATCGATACAGTCCTAATAGTTCATATGAAAATAAAGCTCGAAAGTCAGGAAATATTTTCCACTGTTTGTATTTAATTTTTGTAAAATTATGTTTATAGAAAATTTCAAATTTAAAGTCAAAACTAACAATTTATGTTGGGTATCGTTATATTACATAGATCGAATTATAAGCAAAAACCTATATGACGTCAAAAAAATAAAAAAATAAAATACTTTGTTAGTAATCATAAAGCCAAGAATAAAAACAATATTAGAATGACTGAACGTTGCATTATTTATACTATAAAGTAGTTTAAAAACAGGTCATATATGTAATTAAAAGGAGTTAATTAAGGGTTTAAGGAATAAACTTCATGCATTTCTAACTATAACTTACAATTTGTAACATTTACTAGGTAAGCAAAATATTAGCTTGTCTTCGTAATTTAACACTGAAAGCGGTGCTACACTCTTTTGTATGTATGTACATTTATTACATTGTGATTTATAATCGCTCTTGTCGCGTGCGGAATTGCGGGTTTGCAATAAGTTAATTTAATTTAAGACCTGATGCACTTTGTACGATATCACATTTTTCTTTTCTTGATAATCAATAAAAATGTTATCCACTTTTACTATTGGGCTACATCCAACCAAAACAAATTGACACAATTCACTGAAACGGTTTTAACGTAATCGCCAATTTTTGCAACACTGATCAAACAAGGAACTGCGAACGTGTATCACGAACTAGACGTGGCACATTTAAGAATATATTTTAATACGATTACCAAATTGATGTCTAAACTATCATTTCTGCTATAGGGAATATTAAAGTTAAATTTATATTTGCCAATAAGTGTTGTAAACAGCAAAATGAAACAATTTATTGGAAATTTATACTATAATTTGTATGTCAATCTAGTCTGTTGACGAATTTATCTCATGTGGAGCAGGTGAAAATGTAGAGTTTAAGGTCAAGAAAAGGACGAAATATGTAGGTTAGTGCAATGCATGAAAGAGAAGGGTTGAAGATCAAGGCAAAGAGAGTGATATTTCGGTCCCTGGATTGTAAAACACTATGCTAACATGTGATATTCCGCTCAATATCTGCAAATCCATTTATTTACAGGGAAATAATTAATACATTAGTACTTTTTAGGGTATCGTATCCAAAGGTGTAAAAACGGGATCATAATACTGAGACTCTGCTGTCCGTCCGTCTGTCACCAGAATGTATCTCCTTACAGTTGAAATTTTCACAGATTATGTATTTCTGTTGCCGCTACAACTATAACAACCACTCCCATGGATACCATATAACAGACATGATTATTTCTGCCGTTTTTATAGATAATGTTACGAAACCCTATAATGTTATGGAAGTCTGACTCGCAATTTGTCGGTTTTTTATTTTACTATGTCTTTCCCGACCACGGAACAATGGTGTTCCGGACCTTTGGGAGGCGTATGCGGAGCCGAAGCCAACGCGCAGAGGCCCTTTCGACAATTTAATGAAAAGTGAGGGGTACACTAAGCGGATGCTGCCCCTGCCCGTGTCATGGGAAGCACGCAGAGACAGCACCCGCCATGGTGTAAGGACTATTGAGAATTAATGGAGTCTAAAGTGTACTAGTCTATTGGGTGAAAATTATGGACTGATTAATGGGCTATTGGATGAAGAACCGGACGCCTGCCTAATATTATTTTACTATGTATTATTACAGTTCATGATTTATGGAATTTGCAATAATTCTACAAAATATGTCATACAATCAATATTATTGATGTTCTATCAATATTAATTGACACGCGTCATTTCCTTATTTCCTAAAAAATGGCGATAAATTATATCTGTTTTGGTTAAGACAGCCTGGCCTGACCCATATTTTGTTTTAATATTTACTTAAGACTACCTAAAATAGGGGTTAATCCAAAAATTACGTTTTTTTAAAGAAAGGATACCTACAAAATACCTACACTATATTTGGACTTGTGACGTCACAAAAACGGATCCTCGTCCAGGACAAGTTGTGACATGAGTA
The DNA here is from genome assembly GCA_911728535.1 of Pammene fasciana. Lineage (NCBI taxonomy): Eukaryota > Metazoa > Arthropoda > Insecta > Lepidoptera > Tortricidae > Pammene > Pammene fasciana. The sequence continues at coordinate 9,021,370 of OU452297.1, forward strand.
GGGTCGAGACGTTCCTACTCAAGTCACAACTTGTCACACTTTGTTGAGCCCGTCCCTCCCCCTTAATGTGTGACGTAATTAATGGATGAACCCTTAAAGCATTCGTGTACCTTCATTATAGGGGAGAATAACTTTTTATTGAATATATTTGTATATTCAAAATAACATGATGCGCTATTTTATTTTATTGTAATTTTTAATATAAAGTTTAGTAATACAATATGTATATTTTATTTTGCCCTAAACAAGTATTTTTTTTATTCGAGAAATATTAAAACACAATTTAAAAACCTAATAATCAAACTATAATAGACCTACTAATAAAAATTACTAGAAAACGCCGGCATTATCTTAAGTTCAAAAATACTATCTTATGAGTTGTGGCTCATGTGTAGCGGTTCACATATTGACCAGTTAACTCTACGCATTGCGCAGGTAGGAGTGTTAGCACATGCGCAGAAGGGTTACGCTTAATTTATACGAACCCCGTTATCCATCAAAGAAACTTCATTCATCACGTACTATATATAATAATGCACCACATTGAGAAGTGCAAAGAAATTTTCTTTACAATTAAAATAATTATGTAGAGCCTAAGATTCTTTCCGTGATACCTTATTTAGTCATCTATAAAATTATCGATTCTATCAATCCATTCACTTTTTCGGTCTTGCCACATCCTTACAAATGTCTAAATGACAGCTATGTCAAAAAACCGGCGGGAAAATCTGTGTAACTGTAACGTCAAGAATAGGTTATGTATTTGTTTGGGAGTGTGTTTATTTAAACATTAAACTAAAAATGTGTGAGCTAAATTCAGGAAACTTTACGTCTAAGCAAATAAAGTTAATAAGGAAGTATTTGAAGTTACGACTAATGGAGGACAACGTTACGTTTCGCGGGCACGAGCAAGAATGGAACCATGTTTACGATCTCGTGAAGAGGACGGTTGTGCAAGGCGAATCCCACTCTGCTTTGCTGATAGGGCCTAGGGGCAGTGGAAAGACTACCGTAAGTACATATTCTAATTGAAAAAGTAATTACTAGCTAATTTTCATCAAGCTGCTCTTCTATAGAATTCTCCAATTTTCGGTTTCCCCTTCCATGAAATGTGATTCCCGTTAATGTTTTAAGTCAAATATATCGTAAATTAAGTAACACTTGTCCCGCCAATGCTAAGGTGCATTTTGGCCAATCATCTAACGTAAAAACTACTAAAAACTAGTGTCTACGCCATTTCATGGGATTAGGTTGTCAAGCGGACCCCAAGCCGGGATAAACGCTAGGATGAAGAGAAGAGAGATCTAAGGTACAATTAACATTATGTGTCAATGTCTTGTTGATATTTGTCTGAGCTCAAGAGAGCTGTGACATCTTTAGATTCGCTTTTTGATTTTTGCTCATTTACATAGTACATGTAATATTGATAGCTTATTGTGCGATGATCTAACAAACAACAAATCGTAACTACCCTTTAGTTGAACAAACAGTTATTGGGGGTCTCGGCCACCCACATGTTTGTAGGGAGGCTATCACCTTACAATCATTAAGGCCTCTACTGAGCAACGTTGCCTGTAATAATAATAATAGCCTTTATTTACAGAACAAAGAATAACAGTTGCACATCATCTCTCTATTATTTCCCAACTTTTGTATTCTTTGCCTGCTTGCCCTTCGGCAAAGGCCTCCTCCAACCTTCTCCACTCTCTCCGATCTAATGCCACTCTACTCCAGGTACGGCCAGCTACCTGCGCGATGTAGTCTTTCTATCTCATTAGAGGTTTCTTCGCTTTTCTTTTTCCCTCTATTGGGTACCATTGGTACTCGCTTGCTCCATTTGTCTGTGCCTCGGATGATATGGCCAGCCCGCTTCCATTTGAGTCTTCTAATCTTTGTGGCAATGTCTTGAACGGAATGTTACCTGTATTTTATTAGTGTGATTTAACGATTAAAATCAACATTGCTATAATTCCCAATGGCTCTGTACAGTCGCCATCAAATATATCGGAGCGGCCAAGGTACTGAAAAATATCTAAACATGGACTTTATCGCCTTGACAATAGAGGTGTTGTCAAGATATTTGTGACCACCTTTACCTCTCTAATATATCTGATCTTGTTGACCACTTCTGTTAGCACAAGAGTCCTTTTCTAACTGTATCAATTAAAAAGAGACGGCTAGTCTTTCTCGCGCGAGATACTGTCGCGTCAGTCTTGTGCTAACCGTGCAGTAGATGACTTGAATAAAAAAATATAAAAAGAACACTTTTATTTTAGATTTTTCAGTTTATGTACTCGGAATGGAACTGCAGATTAATCTTATAGTACTAGCGGTACGCCTTAAACATGCTGCAAACGGTGTTAAAAGCATGAAAATTGGAACGATTGATCTTTAGGCCAAATTAATCGATTTGGCCCGAAGCAGTAAAAAAAAAAAAAAAACAGAGTGCAGTTATGACGTCATCTTTTTTTTGTATGGAAAAAAAATAAATTTTGTTCTGAAACCTATCGTGTGTGGTATCAAATGAAAGGGCTTTTTGAGCCTATTCTAAAAATATATCATATCATTATATTTATGTCACTTGTTTCAAATGAAAATAAAAATAATTTTCAAAACATACCAAGTTTGGGCTCCTACAAATACGATACGGTTGAATATTTTTTTGTAAAACATACCTTAAATGATATCTGATATCCTCATTTCAAACCCCAAGAAAGCAATTTTGAAAATAATTTCACTAAGTATTTTTTTTTAATTTTTCATTATTACGAATGTGGGATCTAATAATTCTCGGAGTAATGAAACTCTGTTTACACGTTCTTTTGATATAACGTGATAGGTGAGCTCGAGGAACCCGGGTTGCACATATCAGGATTTTTCTTACTTAAAGCGAATTAAGTTTATCCCATTTTTTGCGAACTTGAGGGTGGGTAAAGTAATATCGAGTTTTACCCAACATTGCTCAAGTCGATTTGCGCTTAAATAATGCGATTATAGTATTGAAACAAGAATTACAGCAAATCTCTAGGGTAATCCTATCATTCCCTTTAAATAGTTCAGCGATAAGTACGTGAACTTTTGTACAAATTAGGTGGGCAATGATAGGTACGCGTTTTTGATCTTTACGGTACAAGGTGCATACAAACATTCCAAAGTACAAGGGTTGTCTCATTTGACTTAATTTTTTTAATTTAGTCATGTTTTTATTTTTCAGGCATTAGTATGTATATTAAACAAAACATAATTAAATGAGTTATATTTCATTATTTATAATAGAAACAAATCATAACGAACCTATCTTAGTAATGTTTACAAATAAATCGGCAGACCAAAGAAAATTATGTATATATTGAATACTATGGTTTCACATTAACAATTACATTAAAAAAATAAAGAAACAGTTCCAAAACGTCATATATAAATTTCAAAAACAATAATCACCTTTTTTTGTGCCGAGTGGTTAATACAAAAAGCCGATAGCCCTAAGATTTTTTTTTGTCTTGGGCAAAGTTGGCCATCACTAGTTGTTACATTACAACGTAACATTGCCCACATCAAGACTTCTTCATTCATTATCCTTTTGAAATCGAATTACGATATAAACAATCTAGAGTAATGGCAACTGTCACAATACTCTAAAATGAAAATGCTGAAGCAAAAAGGTATAGGGAAACAATTGCATAAGAAAAGCCTTTTAACTGTACATAGTAGTTCCCGTACATTGTTAAGGACCATTCATCTTTTGTTTCTTTTCCTCATTGTATGGAATCTAAAAGAGCACCCTCTACAATAAGGTTTCACTGGCTTTCCCCATTGCTTTATTATATACAGGTATAAGTATAAGTATGGGTTTTACTCACCATGCTTTCCCATTTTGTGAGATTCACATCAACACTTGCCCGCACCAGAATACTATACTATGGGTTGGCTGGAAGAGATCCCTTTTAGGGATAAGCTCGCCTTTGTGCATATCTTTTTTCTTTTCACTATAAAATTACGTAAATTAATGAATTTGTTCAAAATGTTGGGCAATGTTTCGCCTGGGGGCAAAGTTGGAGGATATTACGGTACTCGTACTCGTATTGAGTAATACGACGCACTTTGTAAACATTAAAAATCAGAAAAAAATACTAAATGTAATTATTTTCAAAATTGCATTCTTGGGGATATGAGGATATTAGGTATCATTTGAGATATATTTTACAAAAAAATATTGCTTGGTGTCGTATCTCGAGGAGCCCAAACTTGGTATGCTTTGAAAATGTTTTTTATGTTTATTTCAAACATGTGACTGAAATGTAATGATGTGACATATTTTTGGAATTAGCTCAGAAAGCCCTTTCATTTGATACCACACACGATAGGTTTCAGAACAAAAACTTTTTTTTTTCCATACAAAAAAAGATGACGTCATAACTGCACTCTGTTTTTTTTTTTTTTTTTTTTACTGCTACGGGCCGAATCGATTCATTTGGCCTAAAGATCAATCGGTCCGATTTTTATGCTTTTAACACCATTTGCAGCATTATACTGAATTTCGGCGTGTACCGCTAGCACTATTATCCCTGTTTCCAGCTTGTAAACTCCGTCCTGCACCGACTTGGCAAGGAAGCGGACCTGGCCAGTGACGCTGTGATCGTGAGGCTGAACGGCTACATGCACCATGATGATAAGGTGGCCCTGAAGTCTATTACAGCTCAGGTAATGTTTATGAAAATGCGTTGTGTTCGTGTTTTTAGTGTTTTATACCTTTTGGATACTTCCTATATAATCATGAAATGTGACAAGGATAGTTCAAAGAATAATTGGTAATTTGTTGTTAAACTTATTTGCAGTTGATAAACTAATTTGAACGGCGTCCTAGCCTAGTTGGTAGTGACCCTGCCAATGAAGCAGGAGGTCCCAGGTTCGAACCCTGGTCAGGGCATTAAAATGTATGTTTATCACGGATATTTGCTCCTGAGTTATGGATGTTTTCTATGTATTTAAGTATTTATCTATATCTATCTATTATACACGGTGGGAAGGAGTATAGTGCTAGCGGTACACCCCGAAATTCGGTAAAATGCTGCAAATGGTGTTAAAAGTATGAAAATCGGAATGATTAATTTTTAGGCCATATGGATCAATTCGACCCGTAGCAGTAAAAAAAATTAAAAAACCGAGAGGAGTTATGACGTCATCTTTTTTTGTATGGGAAAAAAAATTTTCTTCTGAAACCTACCGTGTGTGGTATCAAATGAAAGGGCTTTTTGAGCTGATTCTAAAAATATATCACATCATTACATTTTAGTCACTCTTTTTAAATTATAATAAAATTCATTTTCGAAACATACCAAGTTTGGGCTCCTCCAGATACAATACCGTTGAATCATTTTTAGTAAAATATACCTCAAATGATACGTAATATCCTCAAATAATACCCCAAGGAAGCTTTTTTGAAATTATTTTCAGTTAGTTTTTTTTTTAACAAGGTTTTATCTATCAATATATCATTAAATATTCATCAAAAATTTTAGTAAGATTGTCGTAATATTTATTTTTGCCGTGGGGTGCCCGGCCTTAGAATTGTCCCCCACCATATCGTCCCGTGGTTGCAGTAGGAGTCTGCTAAGGGAATATACCGGGAGATGGGCAGCAGCATCTTCTGAAAGCCTAAACAACAATAAACAAAAAAAAACCGCGCGCCAACCCGCCTGCCAAGCGTGGCGCGTGTCAAACCCCCCCTTTAGCAGTGGACGTCTCATGGCTGAGATGATGATGATGATGATGAATATTTATTTATTAATTATTTAATTGTTACAATGTTGATGTTTGGAGACAACAGTTTTTCAACGGCAAAATAAAAGTTTGTCCCTCATCAAATTTTTGAACACTGCATCTGCAATGATCGAACTGTTTACATTATCGATATATTTCTGTGATTCACATACAAGTTTGAACCGTCACCAGCAGAAGAGGCTAGGCTGTTCAAAATGACCTACACACGCTCTTATTCTCTTAACAATAAAGTCGTGTTCAGCTCATTTTGAACACCCTACCCGCTTAGCTACTTTTGCTGCTGACTGTACTGAATCCTCGGTGCGCGTGTCCGACTCGCACTTGACTTTTGATTCAGGGGAATTCAGTATTACGTTACATACCAGGGTTCGAAATTATCCAGATAATTATGATCATTGATAGTTATCGCGATAGTTATCAGATAATTATCCGCCGCGATAATTAGCCGATGATTATCCCCGGTATGGGTACTTTCTCTTATATATAGATAAACAATTGGTGTCGAAATTCGAGCCTAATATTTTTTTGTACGTTCTGGCTTTACAAATTTTGGGTTATTATCAAATCGATAATTATCAGACATAAATTAAGATAATTATCGCGATAATTATCATTGATAATCATCCTTTCGAACCTTGTTACATACTTTATAGCTTTCTAGTTTTTAACCTAGAAATCACCTCTTAAGGGGGTGAAAAAGGATTTAGAAGTATGGAATGTTGATTTAAAATAGCATATGCGCTAAATTAATGTGATATAGGACCCGGGGTATGTCCTTAAACTACGTCCGGACACGGGTATGTTCTTAAATTACGTCCAAAAGAGAGGTACATGGGTACTGCGAATGTTATCTCGCTATGTGTGGTAGGGCACAGCACAGCAAATGTCATCTCGCTCAAATCTGGAGCAGAGCCCGACTGGGGAAGTACCTCCACCTTACAGAAAACCACAGCCAAATAGCACTAGACCCTACTCATAGTGTTGTGTTCCTGCTGGGGAGTAAGGTTGCCAAAGAGCTCAAAGAGGACCCAGTGTGTTGACACTGTTGACGACGAGGGACCTCTCTTGTTCCTTTAGCCGTCAACACAGTGAATCCTCCTGTTTTTAAAGGGTCGGCAACGCGCATGTGTCACCTCTGGAGTTGCAGGCGTCCATAGGCTACGGTAGCTGCTTACCATCAGGTGGGCCGTATGCTTGTTTGCCACCGTCGTTGTATTTAAAAAAAAGATATCGCTGGCAAAAGCTAGTTCTCAATAAGCCCTAACCACTGTATTGCTTTCTCAGATGCAACTTGAAAACGCAGTCGGTGACCGAGTCTTCGGCACCTTTGCTGAGAACCTCTCGTTCCTCCTCTCCTGTCTCCGAAGTGCTGACAGCACCAGCCGCAGCATGCTGTTCATCCTTGAGGAGTTCCACGCGTTCTGCCACTCGGCTAAGACTCAGACTCTGTTGTACAACTTGTTTGATATTACACACGCGAGACAGGCGCCCATGTGTGTGTTAGGTGAGTACTAGATACTACATTACAGATTTAACCCTGAAAATATTATATTCTTTAGTGTCGAAGAATTTCTGACAAATAAATATGGATAATTATAGTGTAACAATGATATACTTTTACCGAGTTGTAATTAATTAATTATGTCGCAATTATTGATAATATTGTTATTTATTTCTAGTTGTAAGCTCTGACCTACATGAATATGAATACGTGTGTTTCTGTAATAGGAGCAATAAATTAAAACGTAGATTGTACTCCTCAAACCAGGAAACGTTTGTTCAGTGACTTTTAAAAATAACGTATGGTTTGATTTTTAGGACACTTTAAAGTTTTTTCGAACACGCAATGTATTCCGAAATTGACTATGTCTGTAGGGTGACAAGCAATGTCAATTAGACGGATTTTAACGTTCATTGAAAATACTACTTAGTTTGTATGAAAAAGAGACAATCTACAAAATACATATTTTTTTAAAGTTGTTGAACAAAAGTTTTGTAGTTTGAGGAATAGAATCTATGTTTTAATTTATTGCTCCTATTACAGAAACACACTGTATAATCGTCAAAATCAAATTCGCCATCAGATATATTGGAGCGACGAAGGTAGCAGTGGCGGTAGGTATAACTTTTTCTTAGGCAAACCGGTGCTGAATTTGGCCTAAAAGTTCTTCATGAGCCGTAGGAAAACTGCTCAGGCGCCCGAAACTTAGGCAAGCCGACGGAAATCGTCATCTATGGACGCGCCGCCACTGCAAGGTGGTCACAAATATGCCTCTATTCTCAAAAGTGCATGTTCAGATATTTTTGAGTACCTTGGTCGATCCGATATAACTGTGCATGACTAATGCTCTTTTTCTACTCCTGCATTCTAATCGCCCCGCGCGCCGCCGCCCGCAGCTGTAGACAAGGGGGGCGCCAGCGCAATCCGCCGGGAGATTGAAGACAATATATTACGCAAACCTCTGCGTAGGGGGCGGCACTAGCACATCCAGAGGGCCTACCACGAAACACGAAAATAGGAATTTCGTTACCTGGTTCTCTGTCACTCTTTCATATTCGAGCGATAGAGAGGCATATGTCAAAGTTTCGATTTTCTCGTTTCACGATAGGCCCTCTGTAAACAAACCGCCTTGGTGCGCAAATGACATATTTATTCCTTATAAATTATCTATGAAAACTTGTAAAAAGCTGTTTAAGGCCTAGTATGTATTAAAAGGGAGGCCTTAAAGGGGAGGCCTATGTTCAGCAGTGGACGTCTTATGGCTGAGATGATGATGATGATGATGTATTAAAAACTCTATGGTTTACCGGTGTGCTAGTGCTGCACTCTGGTGGCAGAATATTGCAGTATTATCCCCTATTGTATAGAGGCAGCAGGTCATTCCTCGAACTCAATGCTTACCGGCTTGCCTAGCACGCGTAGAAAAACTATTGTGTGCAACGGTACATAATTAGGTCTTAAAATTCTCGGGTCTGTTTTTACAAAATTCGGCTTCGCCTCATTTTGTAACTTCGACCCTCGCATCTTAAGAACCCTTATTATGTAACTGTTGCACAAAATACTATTATAGGGCACTTAGTAATTATAAAAAGAAACTGACTACTTAGGCAACACATTACCAAGACTATAAGTGTGCCTATAATAGTTGAAGAGTTCCCTCGATTTCTCCAGGATCCCATCATCAGATCCTGACCCGACGACAATGGGACCAACTGTATACCCTGTCAAACATAAAATAATTTTCCATATTAACGTTACATTTTTATATTAATTGAAATGTATGCTCGCTGATCCGCACATTAAAGTGGGTACAGTCGCCATCAAATATATCGGAGCGGCCAGGGTACTCAAAAATATCTGAACATGCACTTTATCGCCTTGACAATAGAGGCGTTGTTCAGATATTTGTGATCAATTTGGCCGCTCCGATATATCTGATGGCGACTGTACAAAGGTAGCGTATTCGGACTAGGGTCCTTGTTAATTATTAATTTAAATTGATTTTTTAATACAGTTGCTCAAAAAAGTGCTTTTCTTGTAGTGGTTTAGCGTGCGGAAAGTTTGATATCGCGCACTAGTGCTTTTTACTTTTCCAGCCAATCACAGCTAATGACAGTGACAGACAGCCAATCACAGCGCCGCACCGCACCGCGCGGAGCGTTCGGATACATGTACTAAAGTAACCTCAAAGTGAATAATTGACAATTTTATAATTTTTTCGCAACTGTATTAAAATATGTTAGCCTCTATATGTCCCACTGCTGGGCACAGGCCTCCTCTCATGCACGAGAGGGATCAGGCTATAGTCCCCACGCTGGCCCAAAGCGGGTTGGGAACTTCACATACACCTTTGAATTTCTCCGCGGATGTATGCAGGTTTCCTCACGATGTTTTCCTTCACCGTATAGCGATTGGTAAATATCAAATTATATTTCGTACATAAGTTCCGAAAAACTCATTGGTACGAGCCGGGGTTTGAACCCGGGACCTTCGGATTGAAAGTCAGACGTCATTACCGTCAGGCTACCAACGCTACAAGTAACGTATTAAAAAACGTCGTTCGATACTCGTGCGTAAATGTCATTCTTCACTCGTCCCGAGTCTTGCTTGATATCTCGGTACTCGTGAAGTAATGACATACTTTCCGCACTAATATCGAATGTACTATTTCAGGCGTCACCAACAGATTAGACGTGATGGAGACGCTCGAGAAACGCGTCAAGTCCCGCTTCTCCCACCGCCACATGTTCCTATTCCCCGGCGAGGGCACCAGCCCCCAGACCCACCTGCTGGCCGAGCTGGTGGCGCTGCTGGCCGTGCCCGTGGAGAAGGTGGCCACGGGGAAGCGAGGGAGGAAGAGCGTAGGTAAGACTCTTTTACGGCGCTCCGGGCGGTAAGTGGCATTTACCGCCCGCGCGCAGCGGCAATATTCACTTTACAAGGTCACGGGCGAATAAGTAAAATGTACGTACCGCGGGCGTATTATTGCGGTAATAAATGCCTCAGATCGCTTGTTTATGGACCTCGCCTTCGGGTCGGGCCACAAATGCCCGCGACCTGAGCCGTTCTTTGTTTTGCCGCCCTAGGGCATCTAGATGCGTAATGTACTATTACGTCGCTCCGGGTGGAAAGTGTCTTTTACCGCCCGCATGCAAACTTGGTGTCTATGGTGAATATGAGCGTTACAGACGGTTTAATAGCCTTCTTTTTTGTGTAAATACGTCATGGAAACGCTCATATTTACCAGTCGTTTTTCTGTCAAGGAAAACATCGTGAGAAAACCGGATCTTATCCCAACATGGCCTTATCCCGTCTGGGTTGAAAGGTGTCGCTTTTAAAAACTAGCGCTTTGGCTAATTCCTGGGATTAGTTTGCCGAGCGGACCCCGGGCCCAGTAGTCAGGCAAGCGCGTCAAGTCCCGCTTCTCCCATCGCCACTAGTTCCTATTCCCCGGCGAAGGCCAAACCCAATAGCCGCCGGTACAGCCGTTTAGGTTTTCCTATTTTTTTATTTTTAGTTACCACTTATCGATAACTAGCGACCCGCCCTGACTTCGCACGGGTGCAATTATACATATAAACCTTCCTCTTGATTCACTCTATCTATTTAAAAAAAACCGCATCAGAATCCGTTGCGTAGTTTTAAAGATCTAAGCATACATAGGGACAGACAGCGGGAAGCGTTTTTGCTTTATACTATGTAGTGATTAAGGCCGTTCCTCGATTCGGACAAGCCACGCCCATCCGTAAGAGACATGTTTATGGCTCCCGTGCACGAAAGAAAGAGATGCAGCGCTCTTAAGAATCAGACTTTTTGACCAAACTACGATAAATAAGCGAATCTATAAAGTGTTGTCTAATTTTGCTTCTGTGACTTTTTAGGTAAACCAGAATACCATATTTTTTACTTAGTTATTTATATTTCGTACATAAGTTCCGAAAAACTCATTGGTACGAGCCGGGGTTTGAACCCGGGACCTTCGGATTGAAAGTCAGACGTCGTTACCGTCAGGCTACCAACGCTACGCTAAGAGTATATAGTCTAATAATATATATTCGAAAATAAATCCAGTCCCTTTTCCTGTTTAGTCACTAGAGCGTTAGAAAAAACTTATAATTTTCCAAAGTAGCCCCTTAATAGAGTTTCCATAGTTTCCATACCTAGCTATTACGAGAGAGTATACATATATAGAGGGGCCGCAGTCTAAGAACTTTTGTGAGGCTCCAAGTCTAAAGCGCCATCTGTACGAGAGCTACTCAAAGTTACTGTAATACCGTAATAATAGTAACGCTACCAGTTACTAGATGGCGCTGAGGGGCAGAGAGTACTCTAGCCTACTGGACTAACAGCTGGCCACGTCAGATATGACGCAATAATGAGAGCTTAAATCTATCTAGTTAAATGCATAACCGTTCTTATTGCTAGATCCGGGCATCTGGCAGCTTTTAATGGGTGGAGATTAGAGTGACATACCGACAAAGTTTTTAAGTTGGAAATAGTAATACCGAAATAGATAAAAACTGCGGAAATGTCATTTATAGAGAACAGGCCCTATATTTTAACATTAGAACAAAAAACATTGTGTATTATTGCGGAAACAAAAACAGTAGGTGAGTAACTAAAAATTGCAATTTGCATTATACATCATTTGGCACTACTTACCCCAACAGAAACTTCTGGCTATGATATAATCTACATTATATGATATAATCTACATTACATAATTTTCCATAATATTGCATCAAACCCAGAACTCTAGGATTTTTTTTCTTCAAGTTATTTGCATTCTTTGACCCCCACCACTTTACAGCTGCCAGATGTCCGGATTTAGAGAAATAAGCATAGTATAGCAAACTAACTAGAGGGGTTTATGCGCTCTCATTATTGTGTCATATCTGACGTGGCTAGCTCTCCGTCTATACTTTAGACGGTACGTTTGGTTGGTCTCGTGTACTAGTGATACACTAGTAGCTACTAGGTGGAGTAGCTGTACATTACATTTTGGGTATCTTTAGGGGGCTTTCGGACAGAGGGCGCAATTGACTTGAGCTTCAAAAAGTTCTTAGGCTGTGCTTGTCTAACTCTAACTATGGTAATTCTTTTTTTAGCCGCCGAACCAATGGACACCGACGCCCCACGCAACCCCATCCCTACAGACATCCTGGACCGTTGCAAAGTAGACCCCAAAGAATTTTCCACCCTAGACGCGGGTTTTATAGAAGACTGGAATACCCATATACAAGCGATAAGGGATGACGAGAGGGTGGTGGATGCTTTTGAAAAGTTGTGCTACTATACTAATAATAGACAGATTTTTAAGGATATTCTGGTAAGTATTCAGTTTTTAACCGACTTCAAAAGAAGATACATCGAAATTAACAACCTGGTTCATGTTTTGTAAATTCAAAATAGTCTGTAGGTTACTCACAACAGTCACAACAATAAATTGAAAGTAAAAGTTATGTATTTTAAGATTTGAACTTTCAAACAAATAAATAATTTTATACAAAATGGACCGATTTCACTTCAGGATCTGCTTTTTCAAGAGGAAATGCTTGAGTTGCTGTAAATACTGAAATCACTATAGGTGTGCCTATCAGGGACGTCACGAATGTCGTATTTCTCACATTCGCGAATGCGGATGTGAATGCGAATATTCAGGATGCGGATGTCCGAATGCGAATGCGAATACGAATGTTACGGAGTAGATTTAAAAAAACTTAATCTTGCTTATCATTTTTATGCTTCCATAGTACAAAAATACAGAACATGACAAAAGATAAAAAGATGAAAGATATTTATTCTTCAATTTAGCCACATTACATTACAATGCACTTATGAACGTCAGAGAGAAAAAGAAACTACCACCGGTTCTAACCCTACACCTCTGACCCGAGAAGTATTACTTATTACCGGCAAGAAACTCGGCGGGACTTATTTTTTCAAAACAGTACTACAAATACATTAAAGATACTATATACAATAATGCGTAGTTCTTCAAGAAGGCATATCAAAACAGCTTGAGAGACAGACATGTACCTGCCTATTGTGTAATTAAAATGAAAAATAAAAATAAAATCCAAATCTGACTGCTTCGCAATACGTTTGATATTCTTTCTTACTTGAACTGTGTCCTCTAAATGTTAGATGATTGTATAGATTGTGACAGACATGTGATGGAGTCCTATATTAATGATCAAAAGGAGTCAAGTGATACCGTCGTTTTCACTTCCTGTGTATGAGCAAGCATATGACCATGGGCCGGGTCAGTGCGGTCAAAACAGGATGTGTTCTACCAACATTCGCATTCGAAAAATATTTGCATCATTTGATACGAATGTCAAAAATGATGCGAATATTCGCATTATACGAATGCAAATATTCGTGACATCCCTAGTGCCTATAATAGTGGAAGAGTTCCCTCGATTTCGCCAGGATCTCATCATCATATCCAGACCTTGTGACAATGGGACCAACTGTGAAGTAATTCTTTCAAACAAAAAAAAAATATTTGCAAATCGGTCCAGCCGTCTTCGAATTATCGGTGAACATACCTACATAAAAAAAAACAAAGATCCCGACGAATTGAGAACCTCCTCCTTCGAAATCTTGAAGTCAGTTGAAAAAGGTGCAAGTTATAATTTTGCTACTTATTTACTTATTGACTGAGGAGCCGAGCGTAGCGAGGCGACGAACGTCTCCGTTTTCACTGGTACGACGATTTGGCAGATTGATGTGTGTGTATTGGTTGGTTGGTTGGTCAGTGTCGGTCTAGAGGTCGCATTTTTCATCCGATTTCGCTGAAACTTGGCATGTACGTTCCTTGATTTATTTGCCAAAAATTGTCGAGCCATTTTTTTTATTGGGGGGAAAATGAGGGGGAAAAACGGGGAAGTTTGCTGTCGCGTTATTTATGTTCTCCGAAGTCTACGGTTCACAGAACCACTAGTTTATCTTATAACCATATTTGTTAGAAAGGTGAAAGCCAAATTTTCAATAGTAGGTTTAAATTTTCAATGGTTACTCGTTTTTAGGCATTGTACCTAGTACCCTAAAAATGGTATGCTAATTTAAATTATTACTTATGTAGTTACAAATATTGCATAGTATATAAATGCTTGTGAATATAAACAACAATTTGTGTACATATTTTAATGTTATCGTTATCTGCCATAGACCATATAATACTTGGACTTGATGTCTATACAAAATCGCGATCGCCAAAAATTCCGTCTATACTCGTATCAGAGACTATAGATAATATAGACAGCCACAGTCTAAGAACTTTTTGAAGCTCATGTCTGAAAGCGCCATCTACTCGAAAGCCACCTCAGGCACTGGTCCCACCGCTGTCTATAATTATTCTCTATAGTCTCTGCTCGTATTATGGGAACGCAAATGTACAGTCGCCATCAAATATATCGGAGCGGCCAGGGTACTCAAAAATATCTCAACAAGCACTTTATCGCCTTGACAATAGAGGCGTTTTTCAGATATTTATGACCACCTTGGCCGCTCCGATATATCTGATGGCGACTGTACATAGACATTGTTAGTCTAGGTATTATAATAAGGACCTAAGTATCTTCATAAAATTAACATAATAAATATAATAAGTACAAAAAGTTATACACCGTGGGCTGTTAAAACCCGAAAGATTTTAACAGTGTAGTGTATTCCTGATCATATTTAGAGACTAAAATGTCCTGTAAACTTTTCTAGAATACGCCTAGTCTCAGAGTTAATACGAATTTAAAAAAAAGATTAGGGGCTGTCCATAAATTACGTCATCGATTTTTGACGATTTTTGACCCCCCCCTAAAATTATCCAAAGATTATATATATATTCAGATAGACCTATTCATTTCTTCGACACAATCGAATTTTGAAAAAAATTCTTTACAGAAGGTCTAGTTATGACCCCCAGATTCCAAAATGACCACTGGTTCAAAAGTTTATATATATATTTTTTTTATGTATGTATGTAGATATCCGCAGCCCGATTTTGTCATCACGATAGCGGTCGCATCGCATCTTTGCTCCGATTGCTTTCAAACTTGGTACAAAAATCGCCCTGGTTGATACCTAGGACAAGTTCGTGAACGGGCGGAATAGGGCCAAAGGGACGGGAGAGGCCTCACTTTTTATGAAATCAGTTTTTCGGAAATAACTTTTTTCCTATGGAAAATATACCATCCATTTTTCTTTTATATGGCGTGGGACCTAAATATCTGTAACTCTTTTAATCATATCTTTAAGAAAATATCGTTAATTTTAGTCGAAATTAAAAAAATCCTAAATTTTTCTGGAGAAAATTCATAACTCCTAAACGGTGAATAATTTTATGTCAGCAATATTTTTTTATCGAAAGGTAATTTTTTTCTTTAAAATATTCAAAAACTATGTCTGTCGGAAAAATGCATAGTTTTCGAAAAAAAAAATCTGAAAGTGCGGATTTTGGCCTTGTTTAGCAGGTCAAAATTCTTGTGCCCGACTTTTACTGTTAAATATTACATAGGTCGTACAAAAAAAATTGTAAAAAAATATACTTTGAACTGGATGAATGGATAAGGGCGCTGCATGGTACCGCATGGTATCCCATGCGGACAAGATGCGAAATCTACCTGTGCGTTCCCCTTGCGGGGACGGATTTTTTTCCTTTGTTTTTTGGGTCTCAGAAATACCTCGTTAAGATCTGTCGGCTTTTAACAGCACACGGTGTATAAGCTTCTCAAAACCATCTACACATTATGCGAACACGTCTTCTCAACATTGACCAGTCTTATAGCACTTAACACTTTCACTGCCGGCTCCAAAAAGTCACCAAAAACCTCCGCAAATGGCCTCAATGCGTCTCTTATCCCTCTCCCAACATTACCAGCAAAAACTAAAGGTGGGTTGATTATAGCATTAAAAGTTAGCGCTAATACTGGTTTAAAAATGTAATCCGACCATATCTGAACGCTGCCAACTATGACACTTCGAAGGGTTATCAAAATAGATCGTTCTACACTTAGTATTATAGCGACAGGTATGCTTGCTATGATTTGTGGTATAGAACACACTTCAGCGACTATTCTTTGAGGTATTCTCGATATTTTCAAAGCGAATTGTTCTGTATACGTATAAGTTCCGTCTGATGTTGCTAAGAAATCTGTAGTACGTTCGAAATAGTAGAAATCGATTTTATCCGGCGATTCTTTATCGTGTTCAAATCTCGACCAAAAGGATCGTTTCTCTTTAACTGTTGGTAGCTCTCTCTTTCTCTCGCTCTTATCTGTCACTGTCTGTGTGTTATATAGTAACATAGGATGTGATAGGACGTATAATGGCTGGTCGCCCGAACCGTTAGTGATAGTTTTGATGGGGCTGGACGCGACGGGAAGGCGGGGGGACGTCTGCGTTGCCGCGACTGCTGGTTCCTTTTTCTTATGCTTTTGGACGACTACTTGTAGATAGGATCCGGTATCAGCTGAAATTATAGTTAAAATACAGTATACTTGTAGTCCGCCTCGAACTGAGAACTCGCGATTTACTTGCAAACGCAAGCTTACAACAAAAGCCTTATGAAGTTTTTTCGCCTTCTAGCTCCATAACCCCTTGATCGATCCTGCTCATATACGAACTCTCAAATTATATGTATCTCTGCTACGACCACAACAAAATTCATAAAGATCAGAATGTTACTCAAGTGATCGCGGAACAAACACTCAAAATCAAAAAGTCATCGAAATGCCGACACGTCCCAGTAGCCAGAAGTTGTTTGTAAGAACTCGCTTCGCTTACGCTTCGCTCATTCGATAAAACAAACGTGCTACCTATACCTCGTTTTTTTTTCAGATAGAAAAATAACGGTCGATTTCGCCTATGTTTTTTTTTTCAGCCTATAAGGGTAAAATTTAAATTGAGACTACAATAAAATGCAAAATGGCGAAGATGGAAATCGTTTTCCCAAAAATCGCACTACGAAAATCGCACGATTTTTCTGATCTAAAAAAAACTAAGTATAGAGACAACGCACAGCCTAAACCATGAAAGATAGAACCTTGAAATTTGGTTCATACATACATCTCTTTCGCTCTTGGGATTATTATTACCTTGCCCAATCTTTACCTAATATCCTACCCGCTTATTCATAAACGTATTTCAAACCTCATTTAACTACATCATCTTTTGTCCTTATCTGTCACTTTGACAGTTGTGTTTGTTAGAAACAGACAAAAACATTTTAACTAAATGAGGTTTGTAACACGTTTATGAATAAGCGGGTAAGTCTATGTTATCAATGTTCCCAATCGTTAACCTTTTCGACGCCATGTCAAACGCAAAACCTACCACTCAGACGCCACGACATCTAAATGTCAAAAATGAAGTTAAACTTTATGCGTGTGCATGTAGGTCTATTTTGCGCTGTGGTCGGTGACCGATATATCGGTCTTTGGCGTTGGACCTGCGGTGCCGATATATACGTCTTTGGCGTGGAAAAGGTTAACCTTTTGACCACCAAGCATCGGACGGAAGAATCGTGCCCTAGTGCCAGAGCGCTGAGTTATGGATATTTTTTTTTATTTTAACTTTATTGCACAATAAAAATATAAAGTACAAATGGCGGACTTAATGCCTAAAGGTATTCTCAACCTAGAAACAACATATTGTACGCCAAACACTGGCTGATAGTGACGCACTGTATGTAACTATCGATCATTTCCCATACTCACTTTCGTACAATAAATTATTTGTATTTGTATTTATCAGTCAACCATCTCTATGTATTTAAGTGTAATCATAGACTTAAATATATAGTAGACGGCCATAGCCTAAGAACTTTTTGAGGCTCCGAGTATTTAGCGCCATCTAGTTCAGAGCCACCTAAACAGAGCCAATATGTATGAGATAAAATCAGCGCCACCTAGTAACGACTAGTGTACTACTAGTACGTTATTCGTTACTAGGTGGCGCTGATTTTATCTCATACATATTGGCTCTGTTTAGGTGGCTCTGAAGTCTGAACTAGATGGCGCTAAATACTCGGAGCCTCAAAAAGTTCTTAGGCTATGGCCGTCTACTATACAATTACTATTTAAGTCTATGGTATAATCTATCTATTATTTGACGGCCTCCTAGCCCAGTTGGTAGTGACCCTGTCTACGAAGCAGAAGGTCCCGGGTTCGAATCCTGGTCAGGGCGTTTATTTGTGTGTTTATCACGAATATTTGTTCCTGAGTTATGGATGCTTTCTATGTATTTAAGTATATGTCTATCTATTATATATATCATCGTCTAGTTCCCATAACACAAGCCTTATTGAGCTTACTGTGGGACTAGGTTGATTTGTGTAAGATTGTCCTTGTCCTATAATATTTATTTATATAAGTGTCGTAGTTACCTGAGGCCTGCGATCTCTCCGTACTAGCCTGAAGGGAAGACATATCCAATGGTATGTTTCCTATTTCCACCTCCTTCGCCTCGACCCCACGATTTGTGGTGGAACTTGTGTATGCAGACACGTATTTCTTTGGCGAATGTGTCATTTTAGGTAATTATATAAAAACGTCGAGGAACGGAGAGTATTAACGAAATTTGTTATAAATTTGCCAGAAATAACGTGGTCTAATACTATATCGTTCAGTCTTTTCACAGTATTATATTTATAACTTATTTTGTTGACATTTAAGTCTACAATGACACGCATTGACATAATTGTTAAAGAGATGCTTCATAATTTATAATATCTGCTGAAAGTTTTTACGTTAAAATTGGCCAGTAAGGGTGAAAGTAAAGTAAAGTAAAGTAAAGTAAAGTAATATTTATTAATCAAACAAAGTTTAACAGATTACCAGGTTGTCTAACAAACGTACGGTGGACGGCACGGCTGCCTGGTTCGGTAACCCGACCGAATCACACACGCACACGTCCGGTTGTGACATTTTGACATGACATTAGGTTTTTATGCCGTACGGTGGCGAACCGTACGTGTGCGGGGAACTGGCATTTAGTATGAGAAATGCGCCTTCAGGCGACCTGACGCGGCGACCGTATACGGCGACCTGACATGCAAACCGAACGTTTGCCTGGGCCCTAAGTCATACCTGACTGTATTAGGTACAGTTTGTCCGGAAAGAAAAGTGTCGTGGGTTATATGGGAACCCATACGTACTACGACACTTTTCTTTCCGGACGGACTACTCTAAGTAAAAGATGGGAAAAGGTTTTTTTTTATAGTGGCTTTTTAGCAGAGACTATAGAGATATAGATGGTAAAATGTAAGAGAAATATCACCTGCACCGCTACTCTATCTAGTAACAAACAGCGTACTAGTAGTACACTAGTAGCTACTAGGTGGAGTAGCAGTGCAGGTGACATTTCTCTTACATATTCGGTATCTTTAGGGGGCTTTGACATAGATGGCGCAATCGACATGAGCTTCAAAAAGTTCTTAGGCTGCGGCCGTCTATATCTCTATAGTCTATATCATCATCAAATATACGAAGCGGCCAAGGTACTCAACAATATCTGAACATGCACTTTATCGCCTTGACAATAGAGGCGTTCAGATATTTGTGACCACCTTGACTGCTCTGCCGATGCCGGCCGATCTGGTACCCGCCCTCACTGGCCCAAAAAGAAAATCCACGCTTTATAAATACTTCTTACGAGTGCATTTTCAACAATTTCAACCGACTTCAAGATTTCGCATGATGATGCATTTTTTTATGTACACATGTTCACCGATCAATTGGAGACAGCTGGACCGATTTTAAAAATTCTTTTTTTATACTCGGCGACTGTAATACTTGAATTGAGATTGTGTTGGCGGAATTACTAGCGCATACTTTTCGATAGAGCTTTTATGGTCGCATATTGTATTGTAGCATCCATAACAATGACAGAAAGGATTTCCATACAATATTGTGACACTGTTACCGGGCCCCGCCCCGCGTGTCGGGCGGGCGCCGCCGGCACAACCACCGGGAGATCGAACTCAATTCTTACCGGCTTGCTTAAGCACTCGTAGAAAAACTATTGTGTGCAACGGTACATAATTAGGTCTTAAAATTCTCGGGTCTGTTTGTACAAAATTCGGCTTCGCCTCATTTTGTAACTTCGACGACGTATCATAAGAACCCTTATTATGTAACTGTTGCACAAAATACTATTTTGTTTGAAAGAGTATACTTCACAGTTGGTCCCATTGTCACCAGGTTCAGATTTGATGATGGGATCCTGGAGAAAGCGAAGGAACTCTTCAACTATTATATGCACACCTATAGTGATTTCACTATTTTTACAGCAACTCGGCCACTTCCTCTTAGAATAGCGGATCCTATGTGGAGTCGGTTCTTTTCAACCGACTTCAAGATTTCGAAGGAGCAGGTTCTCAATTCGTCGGAATCTTCGTTTTTTTTTGCATTTTTTTAAATGTACCTATGTTCACCGATTATTCGAAGATGGCTGAATCGATTTGGATTTTTTTTGTTTGAAATTATTACTTTGTTCTTGCCTTTTCATACGTAGGCGTTAAAAAGATGTTAAAAATTACGTAATAACGAACCCCTTTGTATGTTTTCAGTTTCAAATAGTCTGCACCCTTTCGCCAGTTAAGCCCTATATCGAGCCATCGGACCTAATCTCGACCATAGACAAAACAGTGGCGCCGGAGCATAAAGTGAAGCTGCTACAGTCGCTGTCTATCTTGGAGTTGTCTCTGGTCATCGCTATGAAGCATGGCATGGACATTTTCGATGGTCAGCCTATGAACTTCGAAATGGTGTTACATAGGTATGTTTTTATTCTGTAATACAAATAAAACACTGTACAGTCGCCATCAAATATATCGGAGCGGCCAGGGTACTTAAAAATATCTAAACATGGCCTTTATCGCCTTGACAATAGAGGCGTTCAGGGTGTCCACTTTCTGGAAAGTCAGGGAAAGTCAGGGAAAAGTCAGGGAAGCTCGAAATGGCACTGGAAAGTCATGGAAAGTCAGGGAAATTATAATGAGTTCAGGGAAAAATATGGACCTGGGAAAAAAATTAAGGAATATAAAAAATTATGGAAAACAAAAGTTTTATTCTCTTGGTTATAGGTGAATCCAAAGAATTCATAGAATTACTTATAAGGCGTCATACCTTCTCTATTTAGAATATTTTTTTAAGGTTTAAAAAAACTTAAACCCTCTCAGCGATTGCTAATGAGAAAGCCTTTGCTCAAGCTGACGAGTAACCCAGACTCATAGCATTGTATTTCAGTGTAGGAAGGATCTACAACATTATGATTTAATGTACCATAATTAAATTTCTGCTTTTAGGATATGAAATATCATAAAAATCATACAGTTTTTTCATACAGTGATGTGTTAGAGTTTCATAAAACTGTGAATATGACTAATAAAATGAGTTCAAAATATTGTACGTTTAATAAAGTATGACTCAATCTAAGAGTGAGTCCAGAGTTTGCATATTGATGTCGTAGGCGATCATAATATCAGCATTCAGCGTATTTAATTTTAGACAATGTTGCCAAGTATTTAAATTCAGGAATATGGGTGAGCGAGCCGTAGTATTACATAGAAAAGGTCCGAAACATAATATCAAAAATCTTGAAACTAAAATCAGTTGACCACTAATTAAACATTAGAATAACTTGTACCAAATTAAATGCAGTCCTGAACTGAACAAAATCTGCCAAAATTCTTGCGACGGGGACGGGACTAAAATACAGCGTAACAAAATGTTCCCAGATAGCAAGATTGCTTTCAACAACTCTATGGGAAAGACAAAAGTCGTGTATGTGACCAATCACGGAATAGCACACATGCTATGTCTGGATGTACAGAATTCGCGATTTAATTTACATTGATAAGGTGGCTTGAAAATGGACTATGCCTTGACAGATCTATAAAAGCATCAGGTTCGAGAATTTGCTTCTAATGAGCGAAAACAAAAAACCTTACTGTAATGAAAAATTCTCTATGGATAATAGGATCTATTGAACATTTGCCATCAGTTATATCAGAGCGGCCGAGGTGGTCACAAATATCTGAACAACGCCTATAATCGTCAAGGCAATAAAGTGAATGTTCAGATATTTGTGACCACTTTTGCCACTTCAATATATCTGATGGCAACTGTACCGCGTTTATACTTCTTGTGTGGGAGTGACGAGGCGAATAAACCGGCGAATAGCGCGTAGGCTGTCTATACATGTCGCGTCAGGGAGTTATACCCACAGAGCCGAATATGTGAACGGACATTCGCGTTAGCACTCGTACGCGAATGGTTCGTAGAACGTTTCGACGAGCGTCTACTCAAATGCGAACATACAAGTGTAAACGTAGTATTTATTAAAAGGGATTACCAACCATTTTATGGCTATTTCAAAGAACAAACCTCTAGCGTCATTTGTACATGTTGCCATAATGGACTTGATAAATAAATCTAATGGAGAACTTGTATAGACGAAAAATCTCGTCGCTTTGTCTCCTGAAGATATTATAACATCGATTTAAATAACACCGAAAATGTACTTGTCACAGAACACTATCACAAGAGTTTTGAAGCTTAACGCATTAAATAAAATAAATAAAAATAATTAATGCAATGAATAACTTCAGCTATTATTTAAAATTTTAAAAAAAGGCCGATTCGTTTTGATTCGTACGCTGCACGCTGTGAGACATACGGAATCAATACAACATGCTGATATTGTGCTAGGAATATTGCGTGACTCTGGAAAAATTACAACGGAACGTATACTTACAAAGGAAAAGTGACCAAGGTCTCTGGTGCCTAGGGCTGCGATGAAACCAGCGTCTTTAGCATTCGCTGCAGTAGCCCTAACTCCTAGGCTAACGGGTTATTTTAAGTAGGAGTTTGTGACCCGGATGCGATGCAGAAGACGCTTTTTGGATCCCATTCCTGGACACCAGCTGCTTTTTATGACATACATATATTTAAGTTTATAATTTATATGTATAGTAACCAAAGAGCTCAAAGAGGACCCAGTGTGTTGACGACGAGGGACCTCTCTTGTTCCTTTAGCCGAGCCGTCAACACAGTGAATCCTCCTGTTTTTAAAGGGTCGGCAACGCGCATGTGACACCTCTGGAGTTGCATGCGTCCATAGGCTACGGTAGCTGCTTACCATCAGGTGGGCCGTATGCTTGTTTGCCACCGCCGTTGTATAAAAAAAATTGTAGCGTGTCCATATACTTAAAACTAACAATTCAAAATTGGTCTCTATACATACTTTTGTGCTGAAACTTGATTCGATTTTGTAAAAATTCAACAGACAGACACCAAGGGCCGGTTGCATCAAACTGTCGGTGAACGTAAACGTAATAACAGACACAAAAAAATGCGATACTAAAGTCTTGCGTATGGAAATTCGACTACCTTGAGCTAAAAATAGTAAAAATGTTTTTGTAGATCGACATTTTGGTCAGGGAAATTTCAAAAAATGGTCATGGAAAGTCAGGGAAAAGTCAGGGAATTTTTTTGGGGGTTTATAGTGGACACCCTGGGCGTTGTTCAGATATTTTTGATCACATTGGCATTTCCGATATATCTGATGGCGACTGTACATAGGTATTCATACCACCAAGTTTTTCGGAACTTATGTATGAAATATTTGATATTCTACCAGTCGCTTTTCGGTGACGGAAAACATCGTGAGGAAATCGGCCTTAACTCCAATAGGGCCTACGTTCTCCTCTGGGTTGAAACGTCAGATGACAGTCGCTTTCGTAAAAACTAGTGCCTACCCCAATTCATTAGATTAGGTTGCCCAAGCGGATCCCAGGCTCAATCAAGCCGTGGCCAAACGCTAGGAGGATGATAATGGTGGCAAGCAAACATACGGACTTCCTGATGGTAAGAAGCTGTTCGTCGCATATGAACACCTGCAACTTCACAGGTGTCATTGTCACACGCGCGTTGCTGACCCTTTACAAAAAATAGGATTCACTGTGTTGACGGCTAAAGGAACAAGAGGGCCCCTTGTCGTCAACATCTCTTTGGCAACCTTACTCACCAGCAGGAACACAACACTATGAGTCGGGTCTAGTGCTATTTGGCTGTGGTTTTCTGTAAGGTGGAGGTACTTCCCCAGTCGGGCTCTGCTCCAGATTTGAGCGAGATGACATTCGCTATGCTGATGCAAAACTCTGCGTAGGGGGCGGCACTACCACAAAAGGAGGGCCTACCGCGAAACACGAAAATAAAAGTTTCGTTACCTGGTTCTCTGTCACTCTTACATATTAGAGCGATAGAGAGGCAGTTGTCAAAATTTCGATTCTCTCGTTTCACGATAGGCCCTCTGTAAACAAACCGCCTTGGTGCACAAATGACATATTTATTCGTTATAAATTATCTATGAAAACTTGTAAATAACTGTTTAAGGCCTAGTATGTATTAAGAACTCTATGGTTTACCGAAGTGCTAGTGCTGCACTCTGGTGGCAGAACATTGCAGTAATATCCCCTATTGAATAGAGTTTTTCTACTCCTTGATTTTAATTAGATGGCTATAACTATTAACCATTGTCTTATGGATTTTCATACTATATTAACTAGTAGTCCGCCTCGAACTGCGAACTCGCGATTTACTTGCAAACGAGATGACCAATATAACAAGACCCCAAGGAGGATTTTTTTTCTCCTTCTAGCTCCATAACCACCGGATCGATCCTGCTCATATACGAACTTACAAATTTTATGTATCTCTGCTACAGCCTCAAGAAATTTCATAAAGATCAGAAAAACGTTACTAAAGTTATCTTAAGACAAACTATCGAAATCAAAAATATAATTTTAAACAAAAAAAGAACCGACTTCACTTAGGATCCGCTATTCCAAGAGGAAGTGGCCGAGTTGCTGTAAAAAATAGTGAAATCACTATAGGTGTGCCTATAATAGTTGAAGAGTTCCCTCGATTTCTCCAGGATCCCATCATCAGATCCCGACTTGGTGACAATGGGACCATCTAGGGGTTATACCTGTTCGATTCAAAAAAAAATTTTGAAAATCGGTTCACGATTCACGGAGATATGGAGTAACATACATACAAAAAAAAAAATTATGATGAAAAAAAAAAAAAAAAAAAATTCAGTCGAATTGAGAACCTCCTCCTTTTTTGAAGTCGGTTAAAAAGCCATCCAAATGCCGAGACGTCCCAGTAGCCAGGTGACAGTTCGGTCTGGAGTTGTTTGTAAGAACTCGCTTCGCTTACGCTCCGCGAGTTCGATTATAACTCTGTTGTTCTCCACGAAGGCCGGCACAATCCATCGGGAGGTTACTAAATTGTGTAGAATCAGCAGGCTGTAAGGCGTTCATCGAACTCAATTCTAACCGGCTTGCCTATTTTGAGCACTCTTAGATAAACTTTTGTATACATCATTATGATAAGAGACCTTATTGTCCATGGAGCTTTGCGTTGTCGTTAACAATGGCGTAAGCGCCATCGACAAAAAAGGTCCCTTTTCATAGATAACGTCACAATTAAGCTCTTCAATATACCTTACAGGCACTCAGCGTTGTGATCTCAACTGAAAAGCTCTTCATTATGTCGCGATTGTATAAAATACTAATTTTGTTTCAGATACACGAAATTCGCAGCGACCAACTCCTCAACCCAAACTGTACCGCGCCCCGTCATACTAAAAGCCTTCGAGCACCTCCAGGCCTTAGAGATCCTCATCCCTGCTCGTGGTGCCGACTTCTCCAACGAAACTACCTCCAGCAGAGTGCAGAAGGAATACCAGCTGTTCACTTTAGCAGCCGAAGGGTTGAACGAGGCTGTGGCAGGGTTTAAAGCGCTGCCTACTGAGATTAGCCATTGGCTTAACAGTGGAGACTTTTGACCTCACTACGCTCGAGTTTCTTTTTCATCCCTCGCTCACTTCATTATATAGTTAAAGACTACTGAATTTAAAATAATCGTGATTTATTTATTTAATTTGGATTATATGTCATTTGTTTTATTGGAAATAAAGTACATTAAAACATACAAATATTCGCTACGCTCGAGATTCATTTTCGTCCCTCGCGCACTTCATGATACCAGAGAGTTTCTATTTAATAGAGGCGCACAGTTTAAAAACTTGGAGAGCAAACCAACGTTCGGAAAATGTAGAGGAAACGACATCGTCGACATCTACGCTCCAGCACCATCTAGTAACGAGTAGCGTTACTAAGGTTGCCCATACATTTTCAGTAACTTTGGTTTGTGTATGTACTTAAGGCTGTGTGTGTGTCTCTTTAAAATAGATATTCTCTGTGGCCTATTTAATAAAACTACAGGTGACAATTTACAAGCGGAAGTCCCTTTGTAACTCTATGTATTAGAAAGAGACTACCGCTTGTAAATTGTTAATTGTAGCTTTATTAAATAGGCCACTGGTAATAAATAGTTAAGGGTGGGTTGCACCACGCACAATCAACAGACTCGTCAACGTTAAATATGGCGACGGAGCTGTCATCCCATAGAACACTGTCAAACTTTTCATACAAGATTTTTTTTACGATTACGTTTACGTTCACAGACAGTGTGGTGCAACCGGCCCTTACTCAGGTTATGTTAAAGTCTTGTTATGTTTTATTTATTTATTTAATTTAGTGAAGCGGTTGTGCAATGGCCTCCTGCAGGCCATCCATGGTTGCCATTTTATCACTTATCGCGCTATGCGTCACTTTCATACTTACATACTTGTTAGAACGTGACAGCTATGGTGACAGGCGATAAAACCAGTGTTCACTTGGTTGGGGGACAGGCCGACCTTATATAATGTTAAGTAATGGAAATTGAAATTATTATTATTATTTTTATTTTAATGTTTGTACATTTATATTTATTTTATTTAATTTATTTTATTTCAATTCCTTAACATTAACTTATTGATTGTGATTGTAAATATTTTTGAATTGAATGTTGTTTGTATTATTAGTATTAACTAACACTGGTGTATAAGTAAATAACTGTAATAACTAACTTTTATGGGCACAGCGCCTGAAATAAATGATAATTTAATTTATTTAATTATGTTCTATTTGAAATAAAGTATTTAAAACTGAATTTATCAAATTGTATTTTTTTTTGTTTGAAAGAGTATACTTCACAGTTGGTCCCATTGTCACCAGGTCCAGATCTGATGATGGGATCCTGGAGAAATAGAGGGAACTCTTCAACTATTATAGGCACAGCCTGTGGCACAGCTATAGCATAGAGTAACATATATATAAAGCAGTACAGTCTAAGAACTTTTTGAAGCTCATGTAGGTAGCTCGTAAGTAGGAAAAAAGCTAGCTTTTACTACGGTACGCTATTCGTCCCGAGATGTCGCTGCGACGCAATGTAGAAATAGGAAGAAAAATGACATTTCGCGTACCGTAGTAAAAGCTAGCTTTTTTCCTACTTACGAGCTACCTTTAGGGGACTCTTAACTAGATGGCGCTCTCAGACATGAGCTTCAAAAAGTTCTTAGACTGTGGATGTCTATATTATCTATTCGCTATGTGCGAAGTGCATGGTGGGAGTAACGAGAACGATCGCAGTGCACAATGTGACAAGAAATGAAACTAAAATAGCCCCTGTCTGCTGTCAAAATAGTGAATCAGCCAGCAGTGACATTTCATATAAGCAAGGAATGCAACCTATTTATAAAAAATAAAAAAAGTGATTGAACACCTGCCCAAGAGATGGCGCCACAATCGTGCACACAGCGAATAAGTGGCTATAGTGATTTCACTATTTTTTACAGCAACTCGGCCACTTCCTCTTTGAATTGCGGATCCTAAGGGAAGTCGGTTCTTTTTTTTGTTTAAAATTATATTATTTATTAGTTACCGAGAATTTTGATTTTGTTTCATAGAACGATCTGGGAAAACTTACGCTTCTATTGAATAAAGCTCCACCTAGCGGCCATTCAGGGTCTCACAGTCTAAACTGGTAATTGTCGGAGTTATTCTACTCACCGCTAGATGGCGGGCGTGGCGTGTTACTTAATGACATGTCGCATTGATGGAGTTCGATTTTTGAATCTCACCGGTGACTTTTTTGTATGCAGCCGATGACTATTTAGTACGAAATAAGTCACCCGGTGAGATTCAAAAATCGAACTCATGGATATAACAAGCATTTTCGGAGACCACGAAAGTAGCTAAACTTTCGAGCATAGAGTAACTTAGGTATATAGTAGAGCAGCACAGCCTAAGAATGAATTTTTTTCATGCGTGGTATCATTCGATTCGTTTTGTTGTGAGGATCAAATGTCTATATCGGGCCAATTGCCTTAAATCAACATAAAAGACAGAAATGAGACTTAAAGTCTGTGATTTGCTTTTGTTTCTCAAAACGCTCCTAACAAAATGATATGAAGCCGTGACGTCATGACTTCATAGTTGCCCTGTTTAAAGTATGGAAAAATTATGAAATTGCTATTATTACAGTGAAATATTGCGTTTATGTATATGGTTGCCATACAATTTATTTCACAGTAAAATGTTAGAAACCGAATGGTATCATTGGTTTTTTTAAATTTTGTACTTTCAAAATTCGAAAAAAATTGAAATTTTGAAGCCCTATCTTTGCACCATTTCAATAGATTTTTTAAATGTTTACTTTATTTGTATATTTTGATCATTTTCCATCCTATCAACTAAATTTCATTGCCTAATTCAACATGTGTCATCATCCCTAATAGCGCCCTCTGTCCGAAAGCCCCCTAAAGATACTGATACAGTGCAGGTGACATTTCCTCTTACATTTTGGGTATCTTTAGGTGGCTTTCACGCAGATGGCGCGATTGACTTGAGCTGCAAATAGTTCTTAGCATAGAGTAACTTATATAGTAGCTACTAGTGTACTACTAGTACGCTATCGTTACTAGGTAGTAGCAGTGCAGGTGACAATTCTTCTTACATTTTGGGTATCTTTAGGTGGCTTTGACGCAGATAGTGCGATTGACTTGAGCTTTAAATAGTTCTTAGGCTGTGCTGCTCTACTATATAAGTTACTCTATGGTAATAGGGTCCCGTTATTACCCTTTGGATACGGAACACTAAAAAGCATTCTTGGCCTCCGTCAGTCTAAAAGACCTTCCTAATACCGTGCCACAAGCCTCCCACAGACACCCCCTTACGGAACCTCCCCCCCCTGTGGGTGAGAGGGGTCGCTAGATTATATTTTAATGCAATATTTCTACGTGATCATACGGCGTTTACGATGCGCTGCGCTGTCTACACGGGTTGCGGTTTGGAGATTGGTCTGAAGATATGTGGACGAGTTTAGTGCAAGGGACCACTTTGTCGATTTAAAAGGACACTTTTTCTTTCACTAATAGATGGTGCATTGCGTAGTTTTAGAAAGTACTAGTAACTCCATATCGACAAAGTGGTCCCTTTGTCTTATCTTCTTATACAGGTTGAAATATTAATCGCCGTTCATATTGAGCCAGGCGATTAGGTACCTATTTCATACTGAACATCTTTTACTACAATATGAGACCAACTCCGAAATCGCAAAAATGTTTTGGCTTCCCCATAGAAAACGACAACATGTGATCGGCCGAAATGTATCACACAGTCAAAAATTTATTCTCGATTTCGGAGTTGGCCCCATAGTAAAAGTTGTTCAGTATGGCGTGACATAAATGAACTTTGGTTAATATTTCACCCTGTATAAATAAAATAAATAAAATAAATAAATATTAGGACAATCTTACACAAATCAACCTAGTCCCACAGTAAGCTCAATAAGGCTTGTGTTGTGGGTACTAGGCGACGATATATATAATAGATAGATAGATAATACATAAATACATAGAAAACATCCATAACTCAGGAACAAATATCTGTGATAAACACACAAATAAATGCGCTGACCAGGATTCGAACCCGGTACCTCCTGCTTCATAGGCAGGGTCACTACCCACTAGGCTAGGAGGCCGTTATAGGTATATATTAGGTGTATAGGTGTATATAGGTGTATAGGTATATATTTAATACCATGACGGCGGTAAACAAGCATACGGCCCTGATGGTGAGCAGCTACCGTAGCCTTTGGACGCCTGAACCTCCAGAGGTGTCACATACGGGTTGCCGATATATAAAAGGGAGGATTCACTGTGTTGACGATTATGGAACAAGAGGCCAGAGGGCCCTCGTCGTCAACATACTGGGTCCTCTTTGAGCTCTTTAAGTATGTCGTTCCCTCATCCTTATGGCTGAGGGTCGTAAGGTTTTAAGATTTTTTGTTATATGGGTAGAGGCATATTCGGCAAATTTAAAAATAATTCAACATAAACAACATACATCCGCAGCGTAGGCTTCTGATATGAAAAATATTTAATTTTCCTCTCTATGTGTACGGTCTTAGTGGCTATTAGTGACCGACAACGCTTGACAGCTGAGACCACTCCCATACGTTTGTATTATACCTACTATGATTCGTAATTAGATTCCAAAAACATAACCTCACTCGCTTAATTTTAGCTTTTATTTCTCTGAATAAGGGCAACTGATATTACTTTTTTACATCTGAGGATTAAAGTTACCATTATTACATTATATCAGTGGCATTTCTTTAAAAAAAGAACGTATAAATACACGAAACCGGTAAATACACGAAGTGAGGTTATATTTATGGATTTTAATTACGAAGCAGGGGGCCAAATTTTGACTTTCGAGCGCCCGATTTCATTAAGTTTAAGCTCGAAAATAATCGCACACAAAAGCTTACCGCCAATTTTTTCGCATGAAATTAATAGTTTAAATACTCATGATTTCAAATTCCTATCGCTATTATTTTTAAAACATAATTTCATTGTTTTATTCTGACTTGTAAATGTCACTTTCGAGTACTCGAATCTCAAAAATCACCCCCGAGTATAGTTTGGATGCGTCGCATCGCATAGGTATAGCGCTGCAGGTTACCGCCACTCAATTTGCACATTGTGACAAATGATAACCATAATCATAAAAGTTGATGAACATAATGATGTCATATTTCATACTCATAACATTTTCACTACTATTCGATGAATATTATTTTGATAGCAATACTATTTTTATATCGGACAAGTCAGACGGCTTGCCCTTAATATTTTTATGTTAGCATACGAGTACGTCCCACTGCCAACGCCGTGACAGGGCCCTTGGGCACGTAAGAATATGGGACCTCTATTAGGGACAACGATGACTGAAAAAAAGCCATGTAAAAATTTTCGGGGCCCCCCTTAGGGGACTTCACATATAAGTACCATGTCCTGACGATGTTTTCCTTCACCAAAATGCGTTTGGTAAATATCAAGTAACTTGCCCTGATTTTAGATGTTTGTCAAAAAGTGATGGTTCTCATTTTTATTTCCTAGATATCTTGAGACGTTTCCTGTCATGTGTAGCGGTAACTTCATTTCATCGGGTAGATTAAATTTGGCGAAATTCGAGCGAACTTCATAGCTGTGTACCCTGGGCCACGCAGGTTTTGACGGAGATCGTAAATCAATAAATATTAGGTAACTTGAAACTTTACAGTAGTAGGTATATTTTGAGGCACAAATTGAGAAAATCATTGCCTCGAGAGACTTATCGCGACTCCAGGCTAAAAGCCAACTGAGCTGCCGAGGCTTAACCGTTGCCTGCGAAGTGGTTTAATAGATATGTTTGTAAAAAATGCAATCATTTATATTGTAGCAGAAACTACATTTAGATAATATAGACAGCCATAGTCTAAGAACTTTTTGAAGTTCAAGTCTGAAGCATCTGCACGAGAGCAACCTAAATATATAAATATACCTAATAGGAAAAACTGACAATGCGTCGCAGAGACATCTAGTAATGAGTAGCGTATCGTAGCGACGCTAGATGTAGCGACGCATGTATTTTTTCCTGCTATATTTATTTATATCTTTAGGTTGCTCTCGTGCAGATGGCGCTTCAGACTTGAGGTTCAAAAAGCACTTAGACTATGGCTGTCTATATTATTTATAGACTCTGCTACAATATACTAATGTTATCGTCGAACAAACTCTCAAAATCAAAAAGCCATCGAAATGCCGAGGCGTCCCGTCCCAGTAGCCAGTTGTTTGTAAGAACTCGCTTCGCTTACGCTCCGCGCGTTCGATTATGCTGTATAAACTTACGTCGCCCACCGAACTCGGCTGTAGAATAATGCTCAATTATTAAACAATAATGTTCTCTGCGCCGCGCAGGTTCGCAACCGCATCGGAAGCGGCTCAGCCAAAAAGGTGACATTAAAATGAGAAGGTAGGGTTTTAAAAAGGAACTATTTAAACACCTTTTACCTTACGTCTTATTTATATTAAATACGATAGCAACATATTAACAATACGGAGCTGATTTATCTAACGAGCGTAGCGTAAGCGAAGCGAGTACTTACAAACAAGTTCTAGGGACATCTTAGCATTTCGAAGGCTTATTGATTTTGAAAGATTGTTCGACTATAACATTAGTAACGTTTTCTGATCTTTATGAAATTTGTTGGGGTTGTAGCAGGGATAGGTAGCTACATAAAATTGGAGTTCGCTTAAGAGCTAGATCGATCAAGAGGTTCTAGACTTAAAAGCCGAAAAAAATCTTCATATAGGTCTTGTCATATTAGTCAAGTCGTTTTCAAGTAAATCGCGAGTTCTGAGTTCGAGGCGGACTACTAGTGACAGTAGTTTTTGCCTAAATCTGTTTATTGATAAAACTTCCCTACTACTGACTTAGTTTATTTAATGAATTTCCGCTACCTAAAGGTTGTTTGGAAGAAATCGCTTTTTAGCGATAAGACAGCCTGTTGTTTACCTTCGTTTAATTTTATGTATTTTCTGTACTGGTTTTGTATTTGAGGTGGTCAATAAAGAGTATTTGTAGAAGTCTCTACCAGCGATTTTTGCCACGTAGAACTACTGAATTAAAATACTCCGTTTTCGACCTCATCGACCACTCTTTAGAGTTTTACATTTGAAAAATATTATTATGCCTACAGTTGTTCCAAATTTCAGGATTCTACTTTTTAGTTTACGTTGTGCGTCCGTCAGTCCCTATATGTACAAAACCCTGGCTCTCCCTATCCCTCCCTCAGCTCCCATATACTTAACTTGTGTTACACCTTTAAATCTGACAGATTGGGCCCTTAGAAATTGCAATGTCTTTCGTCCGTCGGATCTGTCCGGTGAATAAATCCATTAATGGACAGCTAAGCCAGATCTGTACCACTATCTAGTTAAAGTCGAAAGTCCTGTGACATAATATGATTTACAACCTTAATGGAAACTATAAGCGATTAATTTTTGAAATGAGGATAAAAAGTCACAGATTATAAATGGTGCCATTTTTCCACCATTTCTGAAGTCCAAGGACTCTGTCTGTAGCCAGTCGCCGTCAGATATATCGGAGCGGCCAGGGTGGTCACAAATATGTGATGATCTATGAAAAGGGACCTTATTGTTGATGGCGCTTACGCCTATGTTAACGCCAACGCAATACAATTACGACGCTGCGCGACGTAAGCGCAATCGATAATAAGGTCCCTTTTTATAGATATTGCCACATATCTGAACAACGCCTCTATTATCGAGGCGATAGAGTGCATGTTCAGATATTTTGTGCCCTGGCCGCTCCAATATATTCGATGGCGACTGTACTTACCATAGACTGTATAGATTTTTGCAAACCATAACCAACTCGCTGTTTATTTCTTTGCTATCGCTACGCCATCTGCGCATATTTTTGCGCGTTTGTCATTTTGAGTTAACATTAAATATTTAAAAGCATATAATTAGCAATAACTAAGATGCCTATGGACTAGTAAATTAAACGATGACTACACTCTTAAAATTAACACTCACACTTAATTACTTTATTTTGTGCAAATACTAATTGAAAAGAACATAACTCAAGATTTATTTACAAACTCATTTATTCTTTAAATTATGGAAGCTGAGTTGTAACTAAATAATCCGTTAAAATAACAACTTATTGTTTGAGCCTTAAGATTGGATGTTGCTAAGACAGTTCGTAAGTCGATGGACTCTCAAATCATTTCAAGTATAAATTGAATTTTTTGTGTAAGTAAAAATACAAATATGTTTAGTTTTATGAAGATATATTAACGAGCGAGAGAGAACATATATAAAACATATAATTTGTTACGTACCGTTATCAGAATGATAGTACAGCGTATATTTTTGATATCACCTCATACGCCAGGGATAGACCCTAATAAACATACTTCGTTTCCATATGTTTTATTAAAATTTTACGACTTTTCCTTCTAAAATATTTCAGCACGCAATGTATTGCTACCTACATGATTACTTTGCCCTACAAATGTCACAACTGATGACGTGTCAAATAAGTGTATACGCAATACATTGCGGCCCGAAGAAATTATAAAATCAATTGCTCTATGTTTACTAAGAGATAACTCAATATTTATTACAATATCGATTTATAATTTCAAAATTGCGTTTGGTACTTTCGGTCAATTCTATTTTTTTTAACAATATTTTCGAAACTCAGCAACAGTTTTATGAACATGTGCCATGGCGCTTATCTTTGTATCACATAACATAGCAGATCCTACGGCCCGTACTATAAATATTTTTTATTATTAAAACATGAGCAGGATCGATAAATGGGTTACGGAACTAGAAGAGTACAAGGTGCAAATAATATTTACATAAAGATCTTGAATTGATCAACTCGTTCGTAAGTAAATCGCTAGTTCCAGTTCATGGCGGATTACTAGCACAGTATAAGGACGGTGGTCTTTTAGACCAGGAGTTCGATTTTTGAATCTCACCGGTGACTTTTTTGTATGCAGCCGATGACTATTTAGTACGAAATAAGTCACCCGATGAGATTCAAAAATCGAACTCCAGTAATCCATCTACGGACAAATAAAAATTCACGTTCGCAATCCAAACTCCGGACGCAGGGCTGTACCAAGCATGTTTCGCGCAACGGTAGCACAGCAGTGGCACACCCCTTATTTTATCATGTTTTTATGTCTATTTCGGTTGCGAACTCGCGTCGTCAGTTGTTTTTGACTGCGGCCCAAATGCGGACAAAATGGCAAAAACGGAACCCTTATAGTTTCGTCATGTCCGTCTGTCTGTCCGTCCGTCGTTTAACTTCTGCTGCTCACTGTTCTGTTGTTGTTGCAGTTGAAGGTTAGTGATTTTGAAGAACGGCGGAAAGTAGACCTTGACAACAGACGGGATGCTCTGAAGGCTCGAACACCTGCAGCCTTAACTTACCACTACCTAGACGGAGTCCTAACATGCCCTCGGTGTGGGCGTACACTGCAGACTAAGATTGGCTACTGCAGTCACATGAGGGCGCACGAGCGGGCGGACCAGCTTAGTTCCCGCAGCTAAAGAACGTTATGCAGTCGTTGTAGCCGAAATCGGCTAGGATAAAGAGAGAGAGAGACATTGCGCTTGCGAAGTTTTTAACGTCATTTGTATAACTAGTAGTCCACCTCGAACTGAGAACTCGCGATTTACTTGCAAACGAGTTGACCAATATAACAAGACCCCAAGGAGGATTTTTTTTCTCCTTCTAGCTCCATAACCACTTGATCGATCTTGCTCATATACGAACTTACAAATTTTATGTATCTCTGCTACAGCCCCAAGAAAATTCATAAAGATCAGAAAAACGTTACTAAAGTTATCGTCAGACAGACTATCGAAATCAAAAAGCCATC
This sequence comes from Pammene fasciana, assembly GCA_911728535.1. Classification (NCBI taxonomy): domain Eukaryota; kingdom Metazoa; phylum Arthropoda; class Insecta; order Lepidoptera; family Tortricidae; genus Pammene; species Pammene fasciana. The sequence goes on from OU452297.1 coordinate 9,057,364, forward strand.
CAAAAGCCGAGACGTCCCAGTAGCCAGGCGACAGTTCGGTCTGGAGTTGTTTGTAAGAACTCACTTCGCTTACGCTCCGCGAGTTCGAATATACTTCTTCCAACTAAATTACAATGGTACTTACTACTTACTCTTTTGTATTGCCTCTCTCAACTAACTCGTAGATTTTCTCGTTTATAATATTAGTTTGATATAATATTAGTGGATAAAACGACCTTTTGAGTGAGTGTATTGTGACGGGCCAGCAACTAAGGAACCCTAACACTATTAAGCATGGTCCGACATGCTCTTGCCCGTTGTGTATTCTGCTATTTACTACTTACCTACACTGAACATTTGAGACAGCTTGAAATACATAAGTTTTTGGTAAATATTTACAACAGAGTAGCGGTCCAGACACTGTCAGTAATAATGTCATTATTTCTGTACCCATCCTTCTCTTCTTCATATAATAGAAAAGGACGGGTACAGAAATAATGACATTATTACTGACAGTGTCTGGACCGCTAGTGACTCGCTTCGCATGGAGCCTGCAAAGTTCGACGTTCGTTGCTAAAATCAAAGAAGTCAACTTGGCTAAAACTATACCATTAATATTGTTACAAAATAAAGGGATTCAGGTAAGGGTTATATTTACTAGGACATTTATTTGGATTCAAATAAGTGTTTGGTTAAAATAACAAAGAACGTTTAGCAATAATTGCTTGTTTGCAATAAAGCTTTATTCCGTGTTTTAAATATGTCTTGGTTGTACGCAACTAAAAATATCTTAACCGAGCCAAATTGGTACCTACTTTGTTAAAGCTCTTTTTTCCATGTTCTATTTAGATTTCACAGGAAACTAGCCTTCACAATTGAAAATGACACCGCTTTCAAACTTCATAATGATACATTTACTTAACCCATTTAGACGTTCCTTCCTAACAAGTTATCAAGACAGCATCAAAAGCATTTCCTACACATAAGTGCATGCTTAAATTAAAATTAACCATTAAAAAAAACATAGACAACTTTAAGTTTTTAAGCGACAAGGATATTACATTATGCTCCCCTATTCTAAATCGTTACAAAGTTACGTTTACAGTCGAAAACGGCGCTAATTTCAGTATTCTCAGTCAACAAAGTAAGAGACTGCTTTGTTTAAATTTTTTGCCACATACGGAGATAAGTTTGTCAAGTTATATTTTGAATTTCGAACGCTAATTGTGGTTTTATTGGCTGATACTTTTAACGGTGACATATTAAGAGTGGTTAAATTTTTTTGAGTGCTATTATGGTGTGAGGGGAACTTTTTTTAATACTATGGGCGGGTCTTTAGTCTGGTTTCATAGCTTTCAATAGGGAATATTACGCAAAACTCTGCGTAGGGGGCGGCACCAGCACCAAAAAAGGGTCTACCACGAAACCCGAAAATAAAAATTTCGTTACCTGGTTCCCTGTCACTCTTACATATTCGAGTGATAGAGAGGCAGATGTCAAAATTTCGATTTTCTCGTTTCACAATAGGCCCTCTGTAAACAAACCGCCTTGGTACACAAATGACATATTTATTCGTTATATATCTATGAAAACTTATAAAAAAAACTGTTTAAGGCCTAGTATGTATTAAGAACTCTATGGTTTACCGATGTGCTAGTGCTGCACTCTGGTGGCAGAACATTGCAGTAATATCCCCTATTGCTTAGTTATTTCTTATCTAAATATGTAAGATGGTCGTGAACCTGGTAAATGATAGATATAGTCTGTTCGGAAAAAGAAGTGTCGTAGAATGTATCAGAACACATAGAAACTGCGACACCTCTTTTTCCTGACAAACTAACGCACAGCTTAAATCGTTACAGGTACAGTGACTGTTGAGCCATTTAGGGTTCTAAGCTTAATTGGACAATCCATAGCGTAAGTATTGAACAAACAATTTAGCTAAGACCCCAAATTACTCAATAATCACGGAGTGCGATGGTTTTTATACCTACCCACAAATGTATAAATATATTTGATTGTTATTCAGCTAAAGGATTTTTTGAAATGAAAAGGGTTTGAAGATGAATGATTCACCTTATCTAATCTTTACTGAATTTAATTAACAAGCAACCATTTACATTTTAATTAATGGTACGGCTTGTTAACGAGACAACGTTTTGATGGGCAAATTTTATAATTTTATAAGCATCTTCATTGATTATTGTTAGCGCTGCAAATATCCATCAAATTATTCAAAAAAGTTAGACACCTATTTTCTCTTCTCTCGATAGATCCTAACGTTTTTGGGTAAATCTCCATTGTTTCTTGTATTATTATTAAAATAATAAATATATGTCCAATATTATTCCATAATCTAACTAACGAACTATTTTGTAGGATTCAAGCTTGCTGGTGAGCTTCGAGAAAATCTTCCTGACAGTACAAACAATAAACACTATGACCAAACTCAATCATGGCGCCCCCTCCATATATTCTCCAAAAAACGGGCGCAGGTGGCGCCCCGCGGCATCTGACAGACTATTAATCCGGATTTAACCGGTCTTAACCGGATTAGGGCGGATTCGGCCGGCGCGCACTAGTTTAAAGGTGTCCGTGTCGCTTTTATATCGTGGTAGGGAATTAGTGACAGTGACAATGACAATGACAATGAGGGTGACAAAGTTTTTATTTATGAGGATATAAAGTTAGTGATGTACCTATTCTAAGAATCTAAAGTCAGTGTCAATAGAAAAGTCAAGTAAGGTAAACAAGTATGGCTGACTGACAACTGATTTTCTATGGAAAATGGCATTTAATACATTCCAAATTATTATTAAAGAAATCGTTTTTGACTGAAATATAAGTAATTACCTGATATTTTTCATAAAAATGAATGTATAAAACAAATTTATGTATGTAAATTGACTATTGTTGTTCTTCTAAAAGCGCGTGTTTGCTAAGCAATGAAAGTAAATGGTTTTTTTTTACTTTTATATTGACAGTATTTAACACAGATCTTAGTGAATAATCCTTTCCTACCGTGAAGTCAGATAAGTTCGTATTTTCCGTATTTTTTTCAGATAACTTCAAAACAGTTTAACGTAATTCTAGTTGTCGTTTTTCATACTGAGTAAAATAAAAAGGCGATACACGATAATCAAACTTGGATCTATTCATGATGTTGAACAACTTTTACTATGGAGTCAACATTGTAAATTAATAAACAGGCCAAGAGCATGTCGGGCCATGCTCAGTGTAGAGTTCCGTAGTTGCCGGCCTGTTACAATACATCCGTTCAAAAAGGTCGTTTGTTAAGGTATACTTGGCGGCGCTTACATCATCATTTCACCCCCCAACTCATGTGTAGGGGAGGTACCCTAATAAAATATTTTTCCAATTTTTATTCTATCATTTTGTTGGAGTGATTAACGCACATACTCATTGCAAATATCAGATTTCTAGTGCTAACAGTCACTGAGCTAGACCGCGGACGGACATGGCGAAACTATAAAGGGTTTCTAGTTGACTACGGAACCCTAAAAAAGAGCTGTTCTGTAGAAAAGGGATAAGTAGACGAACTTGTACGTTGTAATTTTTTTATTCGTTTTTACAATCTGACCCTATGATAAAAATATTATAACTATTTAAAACAAACGGGACTTAACTGCGTATACTTACATATAATTTATAAATTACCTTCGACGTTTCGAGGACGACATTGTCCCCGTGGTCGCGAAGAATCGCGTTTGTTTTAAATAGTTATGTGTAGAAACCTTTGATTATTAAACCAACCGGATGCGAGACGCGCTCTCATTTCTATCGGAAAAAGTCTGCCGTTTTTTGCGGGGGAGGGGAACGTCAAATGTATGCGAAACGTCAAAATAGCCACGTCAAATAAACGTCAGTCCATACAATGAGTATGACGACTGGTCATACTCATTCGGCAGAGGGGAACGCCTGTCAATGGCTACTCCTCTTGGTATAAAGCCCTAAGGTAGAAACCGTGAAAGAGTATTATTATCCAAAATCATGAATTTGATTATCCTGTGTTAGGTTTTCTATTTCTCTCGGTACGATTTCAACGCGGTTGTTAAAAACCTATGTATATTTTATCTTTTTATTTCGACATTTGCAGTTTATAATTTTCGCGTTTAACCAATATAGAAATGTCAATTATTAATACGATAATTAATTGACATGATATCTTATTTCTAGAACAATTTATCTAGTTATAGATTTATGTTGCCAATTTTTCACCAAACCAGAAGATAGAATAGGTAATAAAATAACTTCGTTATTACGAGGCATAAAACTATATTACGTGTTTAACGCAAAAACCAAATTCCGACCACAGACTATTTAAAAAGTTACAACTTTCTTTACCGACCAATTAGAGATGCGAAAAAACCTTTCACGATACCGATTTGTAAGCCCCACAATTCAAAGGACAGAAAAATATTGTCCCCCTTTGTATAGTTTTAAAACGCGTGACTGTCTATGCCCGCCGAGCCGCCATTTTCGGCAAGGCCGTCCTTTCCAATTTTATTATTTTACAGTAGTATTTATTGGTATATTGCGACGGTATCTTCATTACGGACTACCGCAATTCTGAGGGCAATAAAATTTAGTTTTCAATTGTCTATGGTGTTGTTTTGAAAGGAGGATTTGAGTATTGTTTTTAAAGGTTTGCCGGACGCTTTGATGGTCAAATTTGTCGTATTTCATAATTTAGGCCGTTCGCGGTTAATGGTTGTAATAAATTTCTTAGCTCTTTCCAATTGTGGTTAGATGGTGTGGATTTTTTCCTGATATTTCTTGTCTAAGCAAAGGTAACTATAAAAACTCATAATACAACATTATGTTGGTGCCTCTACTAGGTATACTCCTACCTTCAGAAAGAAAACGTTCAACTAAAACTGAATTTTTACGACATTTGATACCTAATATGTTCCAACTTTTAAGATTATATGTTCAAGTGTTTACGCTGTGCAATATATGTTAGTCTATAGTTCCACCCCCTTTTCACCCCCTTAAGGGTTCATTATTGGAACCAGAACTTTCCTTTTTCCTTCCCCAGGAGGCCAATTTTTGACTTTCGACCCCCCGAATTCAAAAAGTTTAAGCTTGAAAATAATCGCACACAAAAGCTTACCGCCAATTTTTTCGCATGAAATTAATAGTTTAAATACTCATGATTTTAAATTCCTATCGCTGTTATTTTTAAAACATAATTTCATCGTTTTATTCTGAGTTGTAAATGTCACTTCCGAGTACTAGAATCTCAAAATTCACCCCCCTGGACTCAAATTATCTCCATTCTTACCAAATTTCATCTTCATCGATTCAACGGTTTGAGTGTGAAGACGTATGTTACCTAACAGACAGACACTTTCGTAATGTAATGGATAGCAAAAACCGTCGTTTATTTCCATTTTACCGATTCCACCTCACAATCCATATTAAATTTACCTCTAGCAACACACACGCGTGTCGCCATAAAAAAAGAAAAGGATTGTCTTTGATTCCAATTTTGAATTCAATCTAGGAGGGCCGGCTCCATGATTTTATTTTCATGACCGTTTGGGGAGTGGGCCGCGATTTCGTTGCGCTGGGGGGGCGAGTTGGAGTCGGGCTTTAAGAGTGCCGTTGGACCTCCTAACCTTAGCCTGGTCGTTGGCAGCATTGGCAGATACCTAGAGACCCTGTTAGGTCGCCTAGACGTCCTAGGTTCGAACCCCGGTACGATTTTTGAGTAAGTTTCTTCCACGGGACAGGTACTGCCTAGTGGTAGGAGATCAGCAACAATAGGGGAGATGACACATGTTGAATTATGCAATGAAATTTAGTTGATAGGATGCAAAATGATCAAAATATCCAAATAAAGTAAACATTAAAAAAATCTATTGAAATGGTTCAAAGATATCGGGCTTCAAAGTTTCAAATTTTTTCGTTTTTTGAAAGTACGAAATTTAAAAAACCAATGATACCATTCGATTTCTAACATTTTATTGTGAAATAAATTGTAAAGCAACCATATACATAAACGCAACATTTCACTGTAAAAATAGCAACTTCATAATTTTTCCATACTTTAAACAGGGCAAATATGAAGCTGTGACGTCAAGGCTTTATATCATTTTGTTAGGAGCGTTTTGAGAAACAAATGCACATCTCAGACTTTAAGTCTTTTTCCTGTCTTTTATGTTGATTTAAGGCAATTGGCCCCATATAGACATTTGATCCTCATAACAAAACGAATCGATTGATACCACGCATGAAAAACATTCATCTAGCCTATTGTACCCCTGTATATTTTTGACAAATAAACAATTTAATTTATGTGTGTTAATATCTTATTAAGGTCTTATGGGATAAGACAAAAATATATTCATCCGGAGAACTAAAAAAACCGGCCAAGAACATGTCAGGCCATGCTCCGTCTAGGGTTCTTTAGTTAACGGGCTGATAGGGCCAAACAGAAATTGGCTATAGCCCGGTACAGTGAGAGAAAACTTGCTGATTTATTCTAGTTATAACTTATTTATCCAAACATTTTTATGTGATATTTTGCGGTACTTACGACATTTTACTATGCGGCACTTACGTCCTTTCACTATGCCGACTTTATTCAATATAGTTTTCATTGAAAGTACTTATTAGTATTAAATAACTACTCTCAAAATTATCAATAACCTGATGCTCTCTCATTTTTTTATTTTTCATAAAACAAATAAAAACTGAACATGACTAGGTATTTAAATAAATCTACCAATCCAAATGGATATGTGTTGCAGATTGAAGATGCTTTTCATTCTATAAATAATTATTTAATAAAAAAAAATCAAGTTAAATGGATTATTTATAGAGTACCTAATAAATGTAATAATGAATGAAATGATAGGTACAAACTACAAAGCTTTTACTAAAATAACCAAGGGAATGTATAAAAATTACGGGTACACGAAAAAAAAGCTACCAGGATATTCTCAATCCAAGACATTATTATTTTCTTGAAAATATTTCCTCGTGACAAGTATTTATTTCCTTTACCAAAAATATGATTCTTCGCTTAATAAAACCACGTTTTCTTAAAATAGAAATACAAAAATGTATTGTTTCAAGAGTATATTGAGTAAATAAAGTATTATCTTAGGGAAAAGAAAACTAGAAAATCTGTAAGAATATATTCGCTTCGTTATATTTAAAACTTTAATTTATTTTCGTTAAAGGAAATAAATACTTGTCACGAGGAAATATTTTCAACATAATATAATAATGTCTTAGATTGAGAATATACCGGAAGCTTTTTTTTCCGTGTAGTTACTATATTACTAATATTTACCGGTTTTATTCCCTAACCTCGACTCCCTTACTCGGTAAGCGATTTTAATAACATCCAGGGCAGAGAGATATGCGACGAATATTTAAATAATAAATGAGGTAACAATCTTGTTATTATATAAGCAAATAAGCGGGGATGATGTGCTGTTATTATTTTTGGGGGTTAGTGTAGGGGACGTAGCGTTCAAGGGTTAAAATACTAGTAATTATGCAGTTTTCATGTAATATAACAACAAGTATAAATTTATCATTTATTCAAATGGCTTTGTCATGTACATAATAAGGTGTTATAATTTTGAAACATATCATGACACCCTGTCAGGGCCCACAGTACATGCTAATCTATGACTAAGTTTATATCTTTCTTTTCGTGTCGAGGTTCCGTTAAGTTTCATACTTGTGATGCCCAGTAGGCGGCGGTGTTGACCGCCCTGAGCGTTGCGTCCATCAGGTCGAGCTCCGAACAGTAATATGGGCAATTGGGCAGGCGGGGCAGGCTAGTAGATGCGCCATGGTTTGCAATGCGTTGCCGCAACCACACTGGGTCGAAGGGCCACGGAGAAGTCCCCATCGGGCCATGTTCTCCTTACAGCGGCCAACTTGGGACCTGAGCCTGTTCAAGGATTTCAAAATTGGCCAAGGCTAAGTTTATATAAATAAAACAAATATAGGTACTTACCTACTCAATTAAATTATTCAAATGATCAATATTGCAAATGAGTTTAGATTTTGATTTTTAACATCAGTAATGAATTGTTTGAACATTTGATTCAATTTAATAATATATAATAAGGGTTCTTAAGATTCGAGGGTCGAAGTTATAAAATGAGGCGAAGCCGAATTTTGTAAAAACAGACCCGAGAATTTTAAGACCTAATTATGTACCGTTGCACACAATAGTTTTTCTACGAGTGCTAGGCAAGCCGGTAAGCATTGAGTTCGACGAATGACCTGCTGCCTCTATACAATTGTCTTCAATCTCCCGGCGGATTGAGCCGGCGCCTCCCTTGCCTACAGCGGCGGGCGGCGCCGGTGCGGGGCCCGCCTCGGTAACAGACCCATTATATCCCTAAGAATCGACTTTTGAATCATCTTATGACAACGTTCATAAAGTATATGCTTTGAATATACATGTCAGTCATTATTGGCAAATTAGAATGCAGGAGTAGAAAAACAATGTTTGACAATATATCTGGTAAAGTAATCGAACTCGCGGAGCGTAAGTGACAATTTACAAGCGGAAGTCTCTTTCTAACCCTATGTATTAGAAAGATACTACCGCTTGTAAATCGTCAATTGTAGCTTTATTAATTAGGCCACTGGTACCTTAGTATTTAAGGCCTCTACAAACGTAAGCAACTAGTCACCTGCGACTTTTAATACATTGCGGTTTTTGATCCATCGATTGATTTCGTTGCACCTACCTAGACGGCAATGTCTCGAAATCGCGCGCGAGTTTTGTGTCAAAATTGCGCCGATTGTAGAGGCAATTAAACATAAATTAAATTCATATTCGATTGCGATATAACAAGATAAAAACAAAACTGTACTTGTATCAGCACCAAAACCACATTCCGTCCTTTTCACCTTCAATATATTCCGACATAAATATATAATCAGACTTGTCACCGGCAGGTATAAAACCGGGGTTATTTTTTAATCCGGGTCGCTCGTAAATACCCGGGCCGGGCATCACGGATATTCCGGGCAATCATCCCGCTATCTCCACTATTTTTTCCGGGGAAAATGTAGCAGTGGACCCCGGGGAACGTCCCTAATATATGTTTTATTTGGACCTTTGGGGCGTGAGGCAAGGGTTAGGAGTGTTCAAAGCCGTTTTGACAAACATTGTATTTTTGTACGAAAGGGAAATAGAGAAGTTAGGTATACGAGTGTCAGCAGCAGAAGGCACAAAATACACAAAAAAATCATGATCGAACAAGTTTATTGCGCTTTCAATTATTTTTAAATCAACAAAAACATACTGAAAGGAATTGGCTTTATCATGACGTCTTGGGCAGTTTTCACAACGTAACAAATCGTAGTGACGTTTCTTAGATAGTTGATTCGAGTACGTAAATTCCATTACCCTGTTTTCGAAGAATTCGGTGTTGTAGCAAACGCAAAGCAGAACCAACGAGTTTAGTCATACACTAAACAAACTATTGGAGCCCAACAACATTATTTACACCTTAAAACAGCGACCGAAACTAATCATTTGCTACCGAACGGCCGTCAACGCCCGGCGCAGCGGGGCGGCCATTATAGCCATAAAACCTTTTTTGAACAATTGCGGGTGACCATAAACTATTTCACGAAACGTCAAAATGTTTCCCTCGTATTCTTTGTTTTTTTTCGACGCCGTTGTTCATTATGCCAGTATATGCTTAGGAGAAATTGTTACAATTTCTTTTTATTGAGTTGTAAACGTGTTCGATTATAGCGTTAAGTTAGTAGTGCTTTTTGTTATACTTTATTGTGCCAAATGTTTTAGGGCTGTTTAAAAATTCATATGAATAATGAGACTAATACAGCGTGAAATAATAACCACCATATTAAGCAAGGTGATTAGGTAGGCCATACTGAATAAATTTGATTATGGGACCAACTCCAAAATCACGAAAAAACAAAACTATAACATCTGATGGGAAATGTATGAAACAGCCAAAAAAAAATCGCGATTGAGTTGGTTCTATAGTAAAAGATGTTCAGTATGGCTTTACCTAATCACGTCGCTCAATATGAAAGGTGGTTATTGTTTCACCCTGTATACATATACGGGCAACGCAGTTAGAAGCTGCTTTTCTGCTTTCCATTTTCATTGTTTACCAATTTATTATAAAATCTATTCGGAAAAACATTTTGGCAGCCCATCTTAGCCCTTTTTAAAATATAAACAGTGCAACGCTTCCTACTTCCCTGCATCATAAAGCCTATTCCAACCTTTGAATTTCTCCGACTACAACGTTTTGAATTTACCAAAGCCTCAAGAAAATATATTCGACCATAAACAACGGAGGGATCCGTCAGACAACAAATTACGCGCCAATTGCCGCGGGAGCGTCGTTTCGCGCCAAAATTAACGTCATTTAGAAGCGCAGACGCGCGGATAAACTGTTATCATTGTCTGTGGAAACTGAAATGGCGGACCGGTTTATTAGTAGTGCTGGCTACAGGGAATATTCTCTAAATAGGGGAACGTTCAACGGTAACGTGGAGAGAAGCTAATGTAAGGACGAATACGGAATTGTTGGCGCGTATTGCCATAATTACCAGTATTAAAATATTTTAATGGAAAATAAGAATAAAAATAAAAATTTCTTACTCAACAAAAAGAGAGCAATAGGCAAATCTGAAGGCTAAGGGTACAGTCAGCAGCAAAAGTAGCTAAGCTGGTAGGCTGTTCAAAATAACTTCTCTCTTATTCTCTTAACAATAAAGTCGTGTCCAGGTCATTTTGAACACCCTACCCGCTTAGCTACTTAAATGTACTTTCCTAGTTAATTGACAAATATTCGTATAAGGATTTTCTATTAATTTGGTAAATATTTATTGAATTCTTTAAACTTTTAATGTGTTACTTAAAATTCAAAATTTAAGTAGGTATTTAAATAAAAAATCCTGATTATGCCGAGTTGGGAATATGTTCGACAAGGGATCTCAAGTTACGTCACTATTTACAAGACATTAAAGCATAAACTTCGTTTACAATGTATCCGGATTATGCTGTTTTCACGTACATTTTACATTTTGTAGGTTAGAAGTGGAATTCCAATTTCAAAATCATGACATCTTACGTATTTGTTATCAATACGATCATTGGTATCAAAACAAAATTTAATTTTTATACACGTTGTTTTTTAAATTTTAGGCATACAACAGACATGATTTTATTGCCGTTTTTATAGATAATGGTACAAAACCCTTCGTGCGCGAGTCCGACTCGCACTTCGCCGGTTTTTTTTGATAACCAATCGGTAATAAGACAACGAAAATTAAAATAATCTAAAAAGTCACCTTTTACACGCTAAGAGGATCCGGGCATCATTTAGTTATAATTTAACAATTGTTGGCGTGATTTAACAAATATTTATGAAAATCTTAGATGTTTACTATGTGTTATGATTTTGACATGTTTGTAAAATGGGAATTAAATTGAAAAATTGACACTTTTCGATTTTTAAAATTGTTGTAAACTTTCAGGAGTTTTCACTAAATTTCGAAAAAAAAATTGAATTTCGAACGTTAAAATAAAACAAAAACGTTCCCCGAATCCGGAACATTGTTCGTAGCACGCTGAATAAAAGCCGGGAAATTACTTTACCCCAACATCCCCTCCAAAAAGGCTTAACCGCCGCCGCAGTGCATCTCTTTCTCACCACAACCTCCCTATAGCGCTGTCACAGTCTCGCACGAAGTGGAAAATCAGGCGAAATAAGTCCTTTCGTTTCTAAGGCTCGTTCATGAATCGCCCTCGCCTGCCATGATAGCTGATTATACAATACAATATGGTCCAGAATTCACTGAACATTTTCCCCAGTAAACTGTACGTGTAAACGGTCAGGGACTTTAGCCCAGAAATCCCGGAGCGAAACGGGCCTTTATCTCTCTCCCGCTATTGGCTGTTTCAAAAAAACTACGCAGCTTGTGATTGGCCAAAACAAATTGCTCGCGCTCCGTTCTTTATTCGAATTTGCGGGTAATATCACAACTGCCTGTATTTAGTTAGTAAGAAAGGGCTTATTTTCCATTACAATTTGATGCGGTTAGGTTTTTTTGGTGGTAAGCAGTCGTGGCTTATACGTAAAAGCGTGAATCGAGAAAGAAATTGCAATATTAGGACAATTATACCAGATTTTCCTTCTACTCTGGGAAGGAAATTTGCGGAGGTGACAGGTTAAAACCAACTGAAAATCTATCGAATACATTTTTTAATTTCTCTTTTTTCCTAAAAGGTTGTATTCCGACCAAAAAGTGTAGAAATTAAAAAGTGGCAACATCGTAGTGTCGTCCCGTTTTCTTAGATTGATTTGTACACTTTTTGGTCGGAATATAACTGGAACAGCCTACCGCGAAGTTCGAAAATCGACAATTCGTTGGCCCCGTCTCTATTGCTCTTGCATATTCGAAAGAGAGTGATGCGAATAGACGATTCGACGAACGAAGTGGTCCGCGGTTATTATAGGCATCTCTTAAAGATATATTATCGCTTTTGCTGTAATTAATAGTTCCTATATGTGTGTCTTGCAATTTACAAATCCTCTGTCCCGGCGTTTTGCACGGAAAAAAAAGCTTCCGAGATATTCTCAATCCAAGACATTATATTATCTTGAAAATATTTCCTCGTGACAAGTATTTATTTTCTTTACCAAAAATATGATTCTTCGCTTAATAAAACCACGTTGTTTTAAATTAGAAAAACACAAATGCATTGCTTCAAGAGTATATTGAGTAAATAAGAGAGATTGTACTTTAATCAAACAATTATTATCTTAGGTAAAAGAAAACTAGAAAATCTGTAAGAATATCATTCGCTTCGTTATATTTAAAACTATAGTTTATTTTTGGTAAAGAAAATAAATACTTGTCACGAGGAAATATTTTCAACATAATTTAATAATGTCTTAGATTGAGAATATCCCGAAAGCTTTTTTTTCCGTGTACCTTGGCTCAATAGAACATAGGCTCCGCTTTGTAATCCAATCCTATGAATTAGCAATCTTATTAAATATATTACCGAATTTAATTGTAAACCGTATGAATTCAAGTAAAATATGTATAGTGTAACATATATTTGTTAGAAAACCGTCAACGCTTATTTAAAAACCATGAACAGACTGAATGTGGTAGACATTTATTTATACAACAGAAGTCTTTAAAAAAACTATACAATATTAACAATAGCTTAGCCCCAATGATTGCTACCGGACTTAAAAACAAGTATTGTTTATTTTATGTTATTATAGTGTCACCGACTCGGATGAAAACAGTATTGTCTATGGGAAGAATTATAACCTTTTTGTTTGAAGATTGCCAATGGTGAGTACTTCTGGTAGTTTTGGTCGAGTTGAAGAAGAAATGTTAATTGATGCCATGTCTAATTTGACATTGTAATAGTTTTGGTTGGACAAATAATAAGTTTTTCAAGAAAAGATGCTAGCTTCTGAATAAATATGACTATCTTTACTTGAACCATAAAATTATCACGGAACGAAAAAACTCTTCGTACGTTTGAAATATTTTTTACGTCACTCTGGGCGCTAAGTAAGATTTACCGCCCTAGGGCGCAGCGGCAAATCTCACTTTACACCCAGGAGAAGACGTAAAATTACGCACCACGGGCGGTAATAAAGAAGGTCTCAGATCGCTTGTTTATGGCCCTTACCTTCGGTTCGGGCCACAAATGCCAGTGATCTGGGCCCTTCTTGACTTTACCGCCCTAGGTACGTAATGTACTATTATTTGTTTTGTTTAAAAGGAAATAATCGAGGCTATTGGAATTTGTAGATGTAAGGACGAAACGAATGTAGTCCCCAGTACGTACTTTGAATTCAAAGGACAAATTTTTTTACGCTTTATTATGTAATTAGCGGAGCGTAAGGCCGTGGTCTCCTATTTTATCGAAATGGATTGAGACGGGGGTTCTGAAATTAGAAGGCCTAAAAAGGTTTTGTAAAGGGGTCCTGTTACATTGGTCATCTTATTTGCTACTTTTACGAGCAAGTATGGTTGAGTTTGGTATCAAACGAAAGGTATTAATTAACACTCTCGTCAAATCCTTATTAATTGCTTACTGTTTCATAACAATTAGCAACATAAAATTGATTTCAAAAATATATTCAATTATATTTTGATTTTGGTGTAAATATTTTTACAACTGACTTTTTTTTTAATTTATTAGAGCTTTGGCTGCTAGGGCCATCAGCATACTGACACACATTAGTTAGAGAGAGTTACCATAGACGCATAATGATGGTGACCAAAACCTATATAGGTGGTCCACAGATGAGAACGACATGTCAAAGCAACAGAGTGAGAGGCATGTGAGAGGTGGATTTAAATTTAGATGAGTCAAAAACTGTCAAATCTGAAGCGATTTCGTCGCGGTAAAATTTTGCGCATCAACCGCACAATTTAATATGGACGTTTAGTTTCACCGTGATGGTTAGTTGAGAAAAAAAATACCCGATACCTGTTTTTGGTATTTGTAGTAATTCTACTATTGCACATTTATGGCGAAACACAAAATTCGCGAGTTCACAGTTCGGGGCGAACTACTAGTGCTATACGCGACGTCTGACGTCAGCGTCAACGTTCCTATACAAAAAAGACGCCAACGTCGACGTCTGAAACAGACCACAACAGTACATCTCTATCGTAAGCATCGTGACGCAGACGCTGTAAGCGGCCGATGGCGTTTATAGGAGACCACGGCCTAAGCGAAGTGAACTTTAAAATTTTTATGTATTGCTGTTTTGAAAAAATAAGTCTTGCCGGTCATAATACTTCTCGGGACAGTGTAAGGTTACCGGTGGTAGTTTTTTTCTCACTTTGACGTTCCTTGTCTTAATTGAAGTACAGTATAATCTCGACAATCCAGACACTGATTGATGCTGACACGAAGGTGCCGGATTATTGGAAAATCCGGATAAGTGAAAAACTATGTAATATCATTATATCAGTAAACAGAAACACGTGTTTTTACTAATAGTACCTATTTTTCTGATTATACCTATTTAAACCAACCCCGTACATTATTTGGCCATACAATATTGATATTTGAAATGTTTTTTTTTATACAAATACATAGGTGGGTAGAACGATTTAACGGTCAGCCGCTATTTCTAGTGCCGGATTAGTGGACGTGCCGGTACATCGAAGTGCCGGATTATTGAAATTGTACTATATAGATATATTCTACTATATGTATAAAAGCTCTGGTGGCCTGGCGGTAAGACGTTAGACTTTCAATCCGAAGGTCTCGGGTTCAAACCCCGGCTCGTACCGCTGAGATTTCATTTCACATTTTATAGTCGCTTTTTGGTGAAGGAAAAACATCGTAAGGAAACTGGATCTAATCCCAATAAGACCTAGTTTCTCCTCTGGGTTGAAAGGTCAGATGGCAGTCGCGTTCGTAAAAACGAGTGCCTACGCCGATTCCCGGGATCAGATTGCCGAGCGGACCCCAGGCTCAATAAGAAAAAGTACTGTATAGATATATTATCCCTTACTTTTGACTATAGTTTTTATGTGTCACCTCTCCAGTCTCGTGCCCCATGGCGCTAATATAAATGGCGGCGCATTTTTCACGGACTCCATCTGCGCTAAGCTGCTGACATTCATGTTTATTTTCTATTAGTCGACGTAATCAAGCCTTTTATTTTACGCCTTCCATAAACTGAAATAGCCATGAAAAAAGTGATCAGTGCTGAAATCGAATAAGTCTGCTTTTGTGGCTGACGCCATTGCAGTCCTTAGACCATCCAGGTAGATTTACAAAGGAACAAATGAGCAAAGCCTCCGGTGCCCAAGGCTGGGATCGAACCAGCGTTTTCTGTATTCGCGGCAAACGCGTTAACCACTGCGCCACCTGGCCACGGAAGCACCGGTCGAATTTTCCCGTGTATATACAATCCTTGTTAATGCTAAGACGCATTTGGCCAATCATCTAAGGTACAACATTATAAGTTGTAACCTTCCTTCCATTCAGAACATCTTAGGAGTTCATTGAATATTAATTAAAAAATAATTTGATTTGTTCTTTCAGTTCTATGTGTAGATTTGTTTCGATTATATTATAAGGCTAGGAGAAAGCACTGATGGCCTAGATAAGTATTTTTAGGGTTCCGTACCCAAAGGATAAAAACAAAAAAAAACATAATAAAATTAATATTTAAGGGGGCTCCCATACAAAAAACATGTTTTTTTTGCCGTTTTTGTCTGTCACCAGGCTGTATGTCATGACATGAATCATGATAGTTAGACAGTTGACATTTTGACAGATGATGTATTTATACTGCCGCTATAGTCGCTATACCAACAAATACTAAAAAAATTGATTACAATTAAAAATTTAAGGTGGCTCCCATACAACAGACATTTTTTTCCGTTTTTTGCCGATTTTAAATTATTCCGATGCAACTCTAATACAACTTCAATATTGATTGAATTTGTTGTATGTACCTACGAAATATACTTTGATATTTATCAATCGCTATTCGGTGAAGGAAAACATCGTGAGGAAACGAGCATACATCCGCGGAGAAATTATAAGGTGTAAGTAAAGCTTCTAACCCGCTTTGGGCCAGCGTACACGGAAAAAAAAGCTTCCGGGATATTCTCAATCCAAGACATTACGAGTATTGACTTGAAATTATTTCCTCGTGACAAGTATTTATTTCCTTTACCAAAAATATGATTCTTCGCTTAATAAAACCACGTTTTCTTAAAATAGAAATACTAAAATGTATTGTTTCAAGAGTATATTGGGTAAATAAGATAAATTGTACTTTAATCAAACTAATATTATCTTAGGTCACAGAAAACTAGAAAATCTGTAAGAATATATTCGCTTCGATATATTTAAAACTATAGTTTATTTTCGAAAGGAAATAAATACTTGTCACGAGGAAATATTTTCAACATAATATAATAATGTCTTAGATTGAGAATATCCGGGAAGCTGTTTTTTCCATGTGGGGATTATAGCCCGATCCCTCTTGTGTATGAGAGGAGCCTGTGCCCAGCAGTGGGACGTATATAGGCTAACATATTATTTATTTTTGTTGTTGTATGTTGGAGTTATGTTAGAACTGAAAGAACAAATCAAATTATTTTAATGAAAATTTTGATTTGTTTATTTTAAGTAGTCACACTACTATATGTATAAAATCCAGCCTTGGGCACCGGAGGCGTTGGTCACTTTTTCCTTTGTATATGACATCTATACAAGTTTATAATTTGGAGTTATGTTTTTCAATGTAACAATAAATGTATTTTTTTTTGGAATACGGCACTATGAGTGTTGATCTGGGGACCCTGAGTCATCCTCCCACTCCGTCTAGTTGAGGCGATCAATGATTGCGAATAACATCATCCCTCATCCCTTATCCGATAGATCTCACATAGTAATATGCTCTCAGTAATAGAGTTTCACGAGATATCATCGTTTGTCTATTTAGATGGAAATATACTGTATTGTTTTTATATCGCGAAGTATTATCGCGTAGGCAATATAGCGTAAGTACACTCCAGGACATTAAAAACGGGGCAACTTATGTGGATATTTCTATACGAAGTCATGCGTTTTAGTTACTTTAGTATAATTGAGTTTTTTAATGCAGTTGCTGGAAAAGTGGCTTTTAAGTAATAGTTTAGCGTGCGGTTTTTTGCAATAGTGCTTTTTTAACCGACTTCAAGGTTTCGATGGAGGAGGTTATCAATTCGTCGGGATCTTTGTTTTTTTTTTGCTTTTTTTATGTGTTCACCGATTATTCGAAGACGGCTGGATCGATTAGGACAATTCTTTTTTTGTTTGAAACGTGTGCTTAACAGTTGGTCCCATTGTCATCAGGTCCGGATCTGATGATGGGATCCTGGAGAAATCGAGGGAACTCTTCAAATATTATAATCACACGTATAGTGATTTCACTATTTCTTACAGTAGCTCGGCCATTTGCTCTTGATGAGGTGTAGCCTATTCGAGTCTGTTCTTTTTTGTTTAAAATTGTACGATCCCAGTTTTACTCTTCTCTACCAAGATTTTGACCCAATTTGTAACCCGAGTAAACTATGTAGATCAAATAAAAACATTGTGTGGTTTTATGAAACCACGATGCAAGTGAAACTTTACTATGTTAGCATGGCGCTTAGAAATTGGTGCCCAATTGGTTTGTCATGCTTGACGTACGAGCTGAAATGACTTGCCAAGTGTAATTCATTAAATATAATCAAATATGATTCTAAAATTTAAAAAAAAAAAATTCTTCCCACGGGGTTTGAACTTGGTTTGAACCCTCGCCCATTGGATCGTAAGTCTCATGCCATACCACAGTGCCACCGCTGCAATTACGCTAAGACGCGAAATATAGATTTGTATACCGCGGTTGACTGCCAACATGACATGAACCTTATTGCTTATGAAATAAGCCTCACCTTACTATAAACGAGAATCAGCGTTACATAATACATATGTAACGCGCGACATGCGGAAGAGAGACTCGAGGCGATAGAATAAAAGTTTCATTTAAAAAAATCCTACCCTATGCATATGCTAAGTACCTAGTACCTATATCCTAAGGCGGCTTAAACACTGCTGCGGTTTCCGCATGCGGCGCCGGTGCGCGAGCGAGTTGCGTGTGTGTAGCGCTGTCACGCTTGCACACCGTCGCGTCATGCAGTTGCGGCGCCAGTGTGATAATCGCCTAAGGCTTGATAAAACATCCTGTAGTTATTATTTTGATATGCCCGCCGGATTTGTCCGACGGATATGCCCGGCGGACAAATCCGTGCGTGTATGGCGCGAGTTGGACACGGATTTGTCTGCGGACACATCTGAATAGCCATGCACGAACGGATCTGTCCGCCGGGCATATCCGTCGGACAAATCCGGCGGGCACATCTGTGCGTGTATTCCTAGCTAATGCCACTTACTATGTGTAGGCGATCCCATTTTTGTCAGTCCCGTTTTTGTCAAAATGATGAGTGTAAATTGTGTGAGTTTAAATCAGTAGGTACCCTGTAGGTATCCTAGCGAGACTAGGAAGCAATAAGGTGCACCACATCACGTCATTCTTTATTGCATTGGCTACCTTCATTTCCTTGGCAGGTAATTGGTTTCGGCAGATTAATGGTCAGCCTTCAACCTTGCCTTGGTCACTAATATCGACTGAACATTTCAGATCACTTTTTTTGCCATTATCAGGGGGAGAATTGCAGGTTTCTGGAAGAGATTGAGAAGCTCAGACAACTGCATTCTAAAAAGCATCTCTGAGATGATTATAACACACAGCAAAATGAATGTCAAGTCAAAGTCAATATTGTCTTTATTCAAGGAGGCATAGCAACAAGCACTTTCGAATCGTCAGAAACAGTTATCTTAAGCTAATAATAATAAATAATTTAGAGCAATATTATTGATACAATTAAAAAAAATACATGTTGTAATGTCAAAAATAATACTAATAAATTCACAATGAGATCGTCAAAACTTAAAAAAAACATAGTATTAAAATACTAGTCACTAATAATAGGGGTGATGACACATGTTGAATTATGCAATGAAATTTAGTTGATAGGATGCAAAATGATCAAAATAGCCAAATAACGTAAACACTAAAAAAATCTATTAAAATGATTCAAAGATATCGGGCTTCAAAGTTTCAAATTTTTTCGATTTTTGAAAGTACGAAATTTAAAAAACCAATGTACCATTCGATTTCTAACATTTTATTGTGAAATAAATTGTATAGCAACCATATACATAAACGCAACATTTCACTGTAAAAATAGCAATTTCATAATTTTTCCATACTTTAAACAGGGCAAATATGAAGCCGTGACGTCACGGCTTTATATCATTTTGTTAGGAGCGTTTTGAGAAACAAATGCAAATCGTAGACTTTAAGTCTCTTTCCTGTCTTTTATGTCGATTTAAGGCAATTGGCCCCATACAGACATTTGATCCTCACAACAAAACGAATCGATTGATACCATGCATGAAAAACATTCATCTAGCCTATTCTAGAACTGAATTTAATGTCACAAGGAAAATTTCAATTGCAATTTAATCCCACGGTGTTATATCATCCATGTAGTCTTGTATACTATGATAGGGTTTAGAAATAAGTCTACGTTTTACATAGTTCTTGAATTTGTTGATTGATAATTTGGTAATTTCTATCGGAAGTTTTTTATAAAACCTTATATAATTACATGCTTTTAAGATAGGGCTGTACAGGCGTACAACTATTGGAATATTGGATTCCGTTATTTCCGTTACTGCTCGTCCGTTCATCATAGCATCCGTCCGTTCATCAAGTGGACGGGTTTCACGCTACGCTGCGCAAGCTGGTGGTGGAGCTCAAAGAATGCAAATAACTTGATGAAAACAAATCCCAGAGTTCTGGGTTTGGTGCAATATTATGGGAAATTGTGTAATTAATTAGATTACCTATAGCATAGCCAGAAGTTTCTTTTCGGAAAAGAAGTGCCAAATAATGTTTAATGCAATTTATAGTTAATCGCCGGCTGTTTTTGTTTCCGTAATAATAGCCAATATTTTTGTTCTAATGTTAAATTAATATAGGCCGTGTTCTATATAAATGACAGAACTTCGGCAATTTTTACCTATTTTGGTATTACTTTTTTCCAATTGAAAAACTTTGTTGGTCTGTCACTCTAACCTCCACCTATTAAAACCTGTCAGATTTCCGGATGTAGCAATAACGATTGCCATTGCACGAAGCAATCTAACTACGTAGGTTTCATTGCTCTCATTATCGAGTTATATATCTGACGTGGCCAGCTCTTAGATAGACCATAAGGCTGTAGTCCTACCTACTGTACGAATGTTTTATTGAATTTTTTTATTGTTTATTTTTTTACTGTAGTATTTGAACTTTTGTCTGAAATAAAGCGATTTTATTACTTTCTTATTTTTTACGGTAGACTACTTTTTAGGAATATAATATAACTTATTGTGAATTTTATTGGCCGACGGATATGCCCGGCGGACAGATCCGTCTGTGTATGGCGCGAATTGGACACGGATGTGTCCGCCAGACGTCTGTCCGCTGTCTGTCCGTTGTCCGATTCGCGCCATACACGGGCGGATGTGTCCGCCGGGCATATCCATCGGACAAATCCGGCGGACACATCTGTGCGTGTATCCCTAGCTAATGTCATCATTTCTGTACCTGTCCTTCTCAATATGAAGAATGAGAAGGATGAAGCGTAGAATGTGCGTGGGGAAAACCACCCTATTTTTTTAGTTTTACCGGCATTCCCCTTTAGGCCGCGTGCTCGACGCTAGCGGACAGCGGAGCGACAAGCGTCCGCTCCGTTCATGGCCATTCATACGCTTGCCACCCGCTACGCCAGTGCCTAGGCCGTAGCCTTAAGACTCTGCTTGTCCAATAATGGCCACCCTCTATAAATCTCATAAACGTGCCAATATAGTGTGATCGTAATTGATAACGCGACCGCAATATCTAGCCGTCTCTATCACCCAATTAGGGAGGTTCAACACGTTCATAGAACTCGATTTTTATTGGACTGCCTAAATTTCATTGCACATTTTTCTTACAATACCGTTTCCACCGGAACGTCTATCAGATAATCGGAGCGGCCAAGGTGGTCACAAATATCTGAAGAACGCCTCTATTGTCAAGGCGATGAAGTGCATGTTCAGATATTTTTGAGTACCCTGGCTGCTCCGATATATTTGATGGCGACTGTGCATAGCGTACTTACATTATACTATCCCATATCGGATGTCTAGTATGACACCAAAGAAGACAACTTTTAAATTTGCGATTTACTTTTTTCCGAAAATACCAAAATACAAAGTGTATTTTCCTCAAAAAAAAAACACTAGCAAAAAAGGCGAACTCTAACTCTAGCAGCTTATTTTTTCCTTGGGCCATCGGATCGAACAGTGTAAAACGCTGCAAATGCTAGTAGGTATATAATGTATTTGTCAATTGAAACAACAAAATCAATTTATAAATAACCTCTTTTTAATTTAAAACATTACTATTTACAATCTTATTTGCTACAAATAAAACATTTTAATAATCTATCGTGAACACTAATTATAACTATACATGCTTTGTACAAAAAGCCAGTGCCCACTTGAAATAAAAAGTTTAGAGAAAAAAATAAAGTATTTCAAATGGGCATTGGAAGTATTGTATCAGCCATTGAAAGCTGATAGATAAAACATTTATTTACATTTAAAAAAACACCTCTCCATTCTGTATTGCACTATGAGGCGTTTCGCTTTGGTTTTTACAATTATTCTATTCTAAATTTAAATATTTTTACATACAATTTCCTAGGATTTGTATAACTGGAATTTTTGAACGGAGTATTATATAAATCTTCAAATAAACAGTATTATTATTTACCACTCGTTCAACTATGGAATTCTCAGAGCTTAAAATCTAATTTTAGGTATAAAATCTAAATAAAAAAAAAGTTAATTACTGAGCGAGCGATATTGCAAAATTGTGGTAAATTGGTCAACTTACATGGAATGGAACAAATATTAAATTATATCCTAAAATAATAAGATTAACATTTTTTATTGTTAGTGACCACCATTTTATAAGTCATACGTTTTATTTTTAAAGGCGTGTAAAAATAACAAATATGAACGCTACTTTTTATCCAACTTGGAAAATTTGGGAATCTATATTTATAGAATTTAAACCATTTGGTTTAAATTGATCGTTTATGTCATACAATATGTTGGGGCACCTGATACGTCACGATGACTACCTACTTAAAAACGATTATTGAAGGGAGAATAGCGAAACGCAGAGGCCGAGGAAGACCAAGACGTGCATTTCTAGACCAAGCCAAAGAAAAAGCCAACATTATGACGTATCAAGAGCTCAAAACATTAGCGGAGAACAGGACAGACTGGCGATTACTCCACCGACAAGAGCAAGGCTCTTAAAATTATGATGATGATGATGTCATACTAATAACTGAATATTAATTATCCTTTTACCGTATTCTGTTTTTAAAATACATAAACAATACATTAAAAATACAATCTATTTCAAACATAACTCCAACACACACTAAATAATCAACCAATATTGAAAATGTATTGAATTTGCATCGGAATTTATAAAAATTCTAATATTTCTGATTCAGACGCTTAAGCGCTAGCTATATTGAGTGGTTAAGGCGGTTATCACACTGCTGCGGATCCGCACGCGGCGCCGGTGCGCGAGCGAGACAGCGCTCTGCATGTGTATAGCGCTATCTCGCTCGCGCGCCGGCGCCGCACGCGGATCCGTCGCCAGTGTGATAATCGCCTAATGCATTGGAGTTGTAATGAAGTTGGATCGTGTCTAATAGTAGTTTATGTAACTTTTACGTAATAGGGGTCCTTAAAACACGAGTGTGGTTTTATGAAACGAATGAAGTGAGTTTCATAATAAGATCACACGAGTGTTTTAAGGCCTAATTACGTACAGTTGCATACACTGCTTAACTACACACATATTATAAACCCTAAATGATGAATGAATGACTGCCATTGCACGGATTGCACCGCCATCGCCATGGCCAACTCGATTGTGTCGGTCGGGGGGGCGCGTGCCCGCTGTCGGAGAGCAGGCCGGATTTTCATAATGATATCGAATTTTTGATTATTATTTGATAATAATAACATCGTTATAGATAAGACATTTGTTCTAACTTCTAACAAAATGTCTATTTTTATGGTGGTCATAACGTGCAGCTTTTGAACGCATCACGGAGATTTTATGATATGGGTGTAGATAAACGTGTTTTAGAGTAAGAAGACGGCTACTTGCACTTGAAATTCTTTAGCATTTTATAAGTACATAACAATTAAAACTGTTGGATTGGAACGTGTTCTGTTATCGATTCTAAGTATACCCAGCCAACTTTTTTTCGAATATCTTCCATGTACAGACTTCAGCTTTATTATATGTATAGAAGATAGATAACAATTAAATGCCACCTAGCCTCATCGATAAACCTAAAAAACCTATTTCTCTACATTTAAATTGAAGTTGGGATACTGCGGTCGTATCGCTTCAGGGTTGACAGGCGATGGGGGCGTTGGGGGGATGTATGGGTAGCGCGGGTATGGGTAGGGGTAGGAGCCGGGGATGAGCTGCGGGTTGTGGAAGGGGGGTAGCAGCGCGGGGGAGGGGTAGCCGTAGGGGAGGCCGACGGAGGAAGCCGCGGCTTGGAGGATGGACGCCGCGAACGCAGGGTCGCTGTAGACGGCCGCGTACGGCCATGCCACGGCTATGCGTTGGCGTTTGTCCTTCATTCTTCGGTTTTGGAACCATACCTGAGGAAGAAACAGAGTTTTGGTTAAGAGGATGATAAGAGCTAAATTCCCTCCCTATCTTTTTCAGCGCGAGTGAAAGAGAAACACTGCGTTACGATTAGTATGGGAGCTCATTGCAAATTTAGCAAAATCATGAATTAAAAAAGAACTATGCATTAATTGAGAAATATAAGGCAACCAAGTTTTTAGTATTAGTGTGGTGGAATTTTGTCCTTAATTACAGACATATAAGTCAAGAAACTAAAGACGTGCAATTGTTTAAAGCTAATTTTAAGATGTAACTTTGGAAATATTTTCTATCGAGCCGATTTCGTCCAATCGTGTATTGGAATTAACGAAGTTCTTTTAAATATAATGAATATAACCATATTTTTTTTTTACTTTTCTAAAACAAGTAGTTATAGCTATATGACTGTTTAAGTAAAGTCAATTCGAAGGTCATCGGGTGTTGTAAGCCTCTTAATTGAGTGGACATGAAAATACCTATTAACAGCAATTTAGATAGCATTTGATTTCCCATAATGCCTAGTTAATTAACTGTTTGTATGATTTTGTAATCCAATACATTTTCTTCATATTTCTATTAGAATATTAAATTCTTCGTTATTAGTAACTATTTAGTTTCAAGTGATTTAGATTCGTAGAACGTCTACGCCGTAGCAATTTCGTAGCATTTCTACGAAATTTTATGATCGAGGCATTTAACCCTTTTCCAGGCCGCTCGAATCCAGAAGATATTTTGTAAAATCCCAAATATCATAAAATAGTTACGGTTCGGTAATTCATTCAAAGGCGAGCAAAATTTTACGATAATCCAAACTAATTTCATTCCAAACCTTTTAATTTAACTCCAAAGATTAAGAGTCGCCAGGACGTTCGCGTTCCCATACAAACGTAGTTCAGTTCTCATTTTAAAACGACATGCTTTAGAACCACGAAATTTAGCATGGGCATTCTAGTAGTACAGATCTAGGTCGGAAATTCATTTTCGTTGCTAAAAATTGTAATACAAAGAAAATACAGTCAGATACAGATTTACATACAAAACTTGTTACAAACAATATTTAAAATATAGCAAAAACAAAATGCCCATACCAAATTTCGTGGTTCTAAAGCATGTTGTTTTAAAATGAGAGCTGAACTACGTTTGTATGGGGACGCGAGTTCACGCGAGCGTCCTGGCGACTCTTAAGGTTTAAAAAAAAAGTAAATGAGAAAGTGCCCGCTTTGTTTCCTTTGTCCAATTATTTTGTCTTTGTCTTCGTCTGATTCCGGAGAATGCTCGCGTTAAATGATACAAAACAATGAAGTGTGAATCAGTTAGTAACTTCACGCAATTTAAATAACAACAGCTACTTAAAACACACACTTATATCTTACATCTGACCGATTTTTGTTCCGGCAATTTTTTTCATAAATAAAAACAAAAAATGAAGGTTAACTTCATAATTAAAAGGCAAACTAAGAGAAATCCAACAGACGTTTGCTTTTCGAGCACTAACACACCAATAAAACATATTTACTCAGCGAGAAACGTTCAAGCCCATCTGAAATCATCAACGCAAAATAATGGCCGGCCCTACAAAGTAAGCAAACAAATAATACGCGAACTTAAAACACCTTTTGTTAACAAAATGGCCGACGCTTTGCTAATTAGCGGGAATTCTCGCCAAGAATTTCGAAACCATAGACAAAGATTATCGCTTTTCAATTTTATTTCAAGTGTTAATTGTATTGATAGTAAAATTCAAATGAAGTGCGAACGAAATTAAACCCGCATGTCGTGTTTATGAACACTATAAAGGTCCATCACAATAAACAAACAACTAGAAATCTCGATTTTTACGACACATCATGTGGTAGCCACGGTTTAATTTAATAGTTTTTAATTGGTATAGTCCCGCCATAAAACAGATGCGCGCATAGACAACCGATGAAGTCTTCATATACACACTAATAGCTAGTTTATGGTCCGTTTTTTTAGCTATGATGTTCATTAGAGGCTGGCTACTGAATAATTCCGCTTTTGATACATCGACAAATTAGCGTGAATGTAAAATTCGAATGGTGTAATAAAAACACATGTTCATTCGGCGCTGCTTTCTTTTTACTTGGAAGTGATAATTGAGATTATGACTGGCCGCGAGGAATTTAGACTTGATAAAAAACTTGTCATGTTTGAATTTGGAACGTTCATTTTGATTAAAGGCCCGTTATATGGGGATATACGCGCAAATATCTTTGGTTATGGCTGGCTAAGCAAAATCATAGACAAAAAAGTTTGGTTTGTTTTTAATTCCAAACCGAGAGACTATTAGAACTCAATTCTTAGGTGTGGGTTTTAACTACATTGTTTAATCCGTTAAAATAAAAAAAAGTAATTTAAGTTGTCTGTTGTCTATTCTCTTACTTAAAAAAACTTTTGATATAATAAAAAAAACGATGAGCTAAAAAAAGAAAGCTTCAAACAAAGAACGTTGCAACAGTCAAACTAGATTTTACAAATCATTGTACAGGAATTAGCGCTTCTATTTCGAAATGGAACGCTGCTATTAGCGCCCATCGTTACACTGTTAACCGACTTGTTTTGAACCTTATTACAGATATATTAAGGACCACCTAAGGTCAGTATCGAGCGCTGTCAGTTGATGTTCTTTTCACACGTTCGTATCGTGATTTCTGCGAATTATCGAGAGCCCATAAAACGTTCGTGATGGAAATTATTGTGTATCTAATTGAAGCATCATACCCAGCCATAAACAGCCTTCCGTGTCAGACAAAGCGACGTACTTACATATCTATATATTAGTTATGTTATAAGAACAGAGTGATCAAAAAAGAACTGGATTCCCGTTGGCTCTAAGGTTTTGGGACGCCACCATTGGTTTTGGAACCTCGGATCGATTTGATTTTTGGAGTTTCGTATGGCCATGAGCGGCGGCGATGAGTAGGTAATTAAATTAAGTAAAAAGGTTCCAAAAATATCCAGGGAGGATTGGTGGCGTCCCAAAACCTAGCTTGCATCAAACGGGAATTTAGTTTTTTTTAGCCTATGCACCACTCTATACCGGGTGTTTCCTGTAATAGGAGCAATAAATTAAAACGTAGATTCTACTCCTCAAACCAGACAACGTTTGTTCAGCA
Organism: Pammene fasciana; assembly: GCA_911728535.1. Lineage (NCBI taxonomy): Eukaryota > Metazoa > Arthropoda > Insecta > Lepidoptera > Tortricidae > Pammene > Pammene fasciana. The sequence continues at coordinate 9,084,872 of OU452297.1, forward strand.
ACTTTTAAAAATAACTTATGGTTTGATTTTTATTTCACTTTAAAGATTATTCGAACACGCAATGTACTACGAAATTGACTATGTCTGTTGGGTGACAAGGCTGACAAGCAATGTCAAATGGACGGATTTTAACGTACATTAAAAATACTATTTAGTTTGTATGAAAAAGAGACAATCTCCAAATTCATATTTTTTTAAACTTGTTGAACAAAAGTTTTATTGTTTGAGGAGTGGAATCTACGTTTTAATTTATTGCTCGTGTTACAGGAAACACTCTGTATACAGGTATAATAGCGTAAACCGTTGTAGGTATAACTTTAAAATTGGAACATATTATTCTTCAAAGGTCATGATTGTCATGAAGCTTTACTGAGGAAGAATTTTTTGAACCTTTTCATTGCTATGACAAAATATCAATTGTAATTGGAGTTGAAAAAGTTGAATTCGAGCTCTGACTCTCGGCCTCTACGGGTATGTGAATTTTCACTAATTTAACTTGCACAATTTTACCAAATTTTTTGTAGGCCAGTATTTATCAAAGTATGTTGCTATCAAATTTGGTATTTGAAATGCAGTTTGGTTGTTCACTACTTTTGTGTAGAAAACATAAGTTTTAATCATGTAAAACCTTACTCAAAGTAATGACAAACCATTTTTTTCCTTTTGACTTAGGTTAAAAACCGTTTTGTTTATGCTATGCACTGTTTTATAGTTCGTCTAAACGTGACTAAGTTACAGTGGAGTCGTGATGGCAAAGTTACGAAATTGTCACTGAAACATTAATTGACAAAAGGCCGTTTCCATATAGGCCACAGCGTGTAGGCGGGGCAGTTTTTTAAAAGAGACACAGTAAAGTTAAAGTGAGTTGAAATTACGAAAAGTCTCAAGATACTTATAATTTTAGCCCTTTATTTTTAGGGTACAACAATCAATATCTTACATATAATAAACGTGTAAGGAGAAATTTGTTTGTTTGCGAACTACGCAAAATCAAATCAAATCAAAATATCTTTATTTCGAAGAACAGACTTCATAGTTGTTAGTAACAAAGTGAAAACAACAAAGTGAAAAAAGCAAAAACTACGCACGGAATTCCATGAAATTTTGTATGGTAAAAATTTATACCCCGCAGCAATATTTAGAGTAGTTCTAGTTTCTACTCCAAAATATAGGCCAGCTAAGCCGCGGGAACAATTTTAAAAATAAGCGCCGGCAAAACTTGAGGAGCATATTTTTCGAGTTAGAGGCAGGAACCTACTTTGATGGTGGACTCGGGAAGGTTGAGCTGGGCGGCGAGCTCGCAACGTCGCGGCCTGGACACGTAGTTCTCTTTGAAGAACTCCTTCTCCAAGCGCGCCAGCTGCTCTCGAGTGAACGCCGTGCGGTACCGTCTGTGGACATTTGACGGGTTACATCTGGAGTCTATTGTCTAGTCAACTGTGGTTGAAGATACAAACTATGCCCATCCCTTTTCATCAGTTAATAGTACTATGGTAAGAAAAAGCCAGTATGATTTGCCTCGCTCGCCCGCGTCGAACCCGGATTGTTGAGCCAATTGCCAGTGTTCGTAATTTAGCCGTGTAATAAATGACCGATATAACTGACAGTTGACAGCTAGTCGGTAACATCGGTCATTTATAACACGGCTAAATTACGAACAAAGGCAAGTGGCTCAAGTTCTACTTTTCAAGGTGTTGTTCCAAAATCACGACTTTTATAAAAATTCTTACCTTATATTTGGGTCGGGCGCTGAATTTGAGTTGGTCATCTGTTCGGACTGCGGACTGAGAGATTCTGTAACAAAAAAAGTTCCATGTTAAAAAAAGCCCTTTTAAAAATAGACTTATGTCTGGATTTCAGAGGACCGATTATCTCTTCAAAAAAGCTACCGCATTTCATAAAGGGTTGTACAAGTACGCTCTTCAGCCTAATCTTAATTACACCAGACTCCAACACAAAGCGCGCCGCGATTAAAAAAACTAATTAGTCTATGGAATTGAGTTATCAAAAAAAACGTTCGGAAACGGTGGCGAAGGTGCTAATTGTACGCAGCCAACGTTTCAAAAGGAATACATTAACACAATGCAAACACAAATAAGCTGTATAATTAAATGGTTTCCCATGTGTTCCCCCTCTATTATACCCACAAAGAAACCGAACGCGCAGCCTTTGCCGCTCAATTTAAGAAAAAACACCGACTTTACAGATCTGATTATGTTGAAGTGCTTCCAAATTTAAACGCTGCCGCTATTGACACTGGCCGTTAAAGCACTTTCTCAGCCATTGTTTAGGGAGAATTGACTGCTTTATAAAAATTATAAATGTAATCGCTTCGTAGCAGTCATACCACACGAAAAACACAGCTCAAATTTATTTTAGCACTTTAATTGATTTTAAAATCGGCAAACTCATATAAAGATGCATTTTAATAATGTAAATCAAAGAACCTTTATATTGACCAATCGTTTTGACGTTTCGTAAAGAAAGCAGATTTGACTCGTCAAAAAAGACGCTTCTTTTAAAACTAGATCTGTTTACATAGACGTCGCCACAAATGTAAAAAACCGCAACCATATTAAGACATCGTTATTGGGAATTTATCACCACTTTGAGTTTAAACATATGATGTTTTTTTAATCTGGTCGGCGTCGTGTCTGGACCACTTGAGCGTTTCCCATGCTGGGTGGCGACAGAGTACTTAAACCAATTTTGCAACGTCTACTTTCGCTTCCTCTTTCAAAACGTTGTTGTCAAACAAACTTTTTTCTAATCGTAACCTTTTCTGTGACTATGGTCACCAGCTGCGCTATTATGGCGTGTGTCTGACGGTTAAAAAAAACGAGGAAACAAGATTTAAAAAGCTTCCGTTTGAAAGCTTCCGTTCGTGTAATTTTTTTATGACCAACGAAATAATCGTAGTTCCAATCATTTCTGAAATTGCAAAAAAGTTTTTTTTCAACTTACTTCAAGATTTCGAAGGAGGAGGTTATCAATTCGTCGGGATCTTTGTTTTTTTATGTAAGTTCACCGATTATTCGAAGACGGCTGGACCGATTTGGAAAATTCTTATTTTTGTTTGACAGAGTATACTTCCCAGTTAGTCCCATTGTCACCAGGTCCAGATGTGATGATGGGATCTTGGAGGAATCGAGGGAACTTTTCAATTATAAGCACACCTATAGTGAATTTAGTATTTGTTACAGCAACTCGGCCACTTCCTCTTGGAATAGCGGATCCTGAGTGAAGTCGGTTATTTTTTTGTTTAAAATTATTTATCATGTCTAACGGACTGCATAGCTAAGTAGCCCTTAGGTCCTAAAGATGGTCCTAGGTTTGAATATCTGTAAGTGATTTGTGTGTTTACCATGTATATTTTCTGTACCCTAATAGTTTTACTTATTTAGTTCAGTTAGGGCTAGGTATTAGATAATATTGCCTCTCTCCAAACATTGAGTAACAAACAGTAGATGACATTACTAACATTTTTTTTGCCCCAAAAGTTTCAGTGAAAATTACTACAAGTCTAAACATGGCGCACAAAATTTGTTCTAGATGTCACGTCTAGTAGGAATACATAAATGCCTCCAATTTTTTTTTCATACTAAGCACCGACTACACTATAAGTCAAATGAGATTTTTGTGAAATATTGCCTCCAAATATTTTTTCATGTTAAGCAATGAAACACTGTAAGTTAAATGTCATATAAAAACACCCACATCAGGCACTTAGTCTTTTTTAAACCGCGGTAATGACATGTGTCATTTACGAGTATAATGTCGAAACGTTTCACCGCCTTTGTTCGTGTTAATTGAAAGAAACAACGGGCTGAGGAAAAGGTGCGTATTCCATGTAGTTTGTCTGGAAAGAGAAGTGTCGTGGTTTATATGAGAGCTCATACATTCTATGACACTTCTCTTTCCGGACAGACTCTATAAAGGTCTCGAACCTTGGTGAACAAACTTTTCATGACGCTTTAAACGTCTTTTCGTTCTTAAAATGCCCTTCATACTCAATGAACTCTATCTGTCATTTTGACTTTTTCGGAAAACGATGTAAATATGCGAACAAATGAAAGTCAAAATGACAAAGATTTATTTAATAGAACACGTTAAAAACTTTCATCACCTGGGTTTAAGACTTCTTTACCTACATGTAATACTTTCCTTTTCCTCAGTCCGTTGTTAAAATTTATTATATGTAGGATTTTAATAGTACATTTCGATATTAGTGCGGAAAGTATGTCATTACTTCACGAGTACCGAGATATCGGGACGAGTGAAGAATGACATTTACGCACGAGTATTGAACGACGTTTTTTAATACAGTTGCGAAAAAATTATAAAATTGTCAATTATTCACTTTGAGGTTACTTTAGTACATGTATCCGAACGCTCCGCGCGGTGCGGTGCGGCGCTGTGATTGGCTGTCTGTCACTGTCATTAGCTGTGATTGGCTGGAAAAGTAAAAAGCACTAGTGCGCGATATCAAACTTTCCGCACGCTAAACCACTACAAGAAAAGCACTTTTTTGAGCAACTGTATTAAAAAATATATTTATATATTCTTCGAGCCTCCTCTTTCCACAAGGACTCTAGGAAAAAGTCAAAAGAAATCTCAAGCGAAAATAATTATGGTTTTTTTTTTGTACAGACGTGGACTCCTAAACAATAAAATTGTACCAAAGTATCCCCTTTTACGTATTTTAATACATTAATAATTAAATTAATCATGCCCATCATATTGTCACATCTTGTATGCCTGTGGGTGTCTAACCTCGTGGAAGGACTGACGAAACAGCTTTTCACACGCGGCCATCATCGTCTAACGAGTAACAAGCACTTGTCTATGGATCGGTTAGCGCCTGCGCGTTGCCAATCATTTGATGGCGCAATGTTTCTGCGAGCGTTCGTTAAATAAATAGTATGGGACAATCTTTCAAACACATAGAGCTCGTTAAAATACTAGTTTGAGTGGTTTGTGGGTTTTTAGTTATATAAGCTAATAATATACTAATCGCTGCGTGCGCCTTTGTACGCGTAGAAACCTTAAATAACGTCTTATATACACCCGAAATGTGGTAGCTTTTCATCACTACATATATTATGTATGTGGATATATGAATTCCAGAATATTATTCTTCTTATAACAGCTTACAACAATTCGTGTTCCAAATATGTCATCCAAATTTTATGGAGCTGTGTTTGCGTTATATATAAATATTTAATATTGTTAGCACAATTTCTTATCAAGTATAATGTTTTAAAGAAGGAGAGAGAAGAGACATGTAAATCATGAAATTAATCAAATATCATATAGAACAACGATATCTGACAAAAAACACCTTTCTTAATTATTTTGTTAATAAATATATGTAGGTACATGTTTTTTTTCATTAATTTATACGTGTTAAATGACAATCTTATGCTAAAAAAAATCATTAGGAATCCAAAAATAAACCATTTTACTTTCAACCTTTCATCACCAAAAAATTTGTCATAAAACACTAAAATGTTAAAAGTCAATCAAAACTAACGGCAGAAGCTAATTGGCCATAAAATGCCGTAAATGCCCAATCGAACGCTTCATTAATAAAAGTGACGTCCAATTTGAGCGGCAAATCCAACCAATATTTCCGAACATCTATCAAGTCCTTAATACCATAGAGTAAAGATTTAATTCCGCCAGATTTACGTCAAAGATAAGTTGGTTAGCTAAATTTGCTATTGGCATTATCGCCCTCGCCACGCGTCGGGGATTGTGTCGTGCTTAATAGGCATTGTCTATGGTTGTCTATGGAACTGGCCAGATCGTTACGCTAAATGCATTACAATAGCGAGCAGCACTAATGGTTATTGGATGAGATTGATACTGGAATAAGATGAAGTTAAATATCCACAGATTACACAGGGTTATAAAAACCGTCGTTTATATTGAGGGAGATTAGGTAAGCCATACTGAGCATGTTTTACTATGCGACCAACTCCCAAAATCGCGATTTTTTTTGGCTCTTTCATACATTTCTGCCGATCAGATATTGTCGTTGCGTATGGGGAAGCCAAAATGTTTTTCGTGATTTCGGAGTTGGTCCCAAAGTAAAAGTTTGGCCTAATTAATCACCTCGCTCAATTATTATCGGTGAAAAATATTTCATCCTGTACCAACTGTCTATCAAAGAAGTCTACACACTTTTGTTGTCTCTGGTTGTGGATTTGGTATATCCAATTAGTTTTTTTTAAGCAACAGAGAACTTATTTGCGCGTTTGTCCTGCTTCGAAATGAAATAAGACCAAACTTCTACAATTTCAGGCAATTATACTAATGTTAAAATGGAGATAAAAAGATCTTCGTATAAGTATTCTTTTTTCGAAATAGGTATTATATGTTAACAAAAATAAAAACAATAAGCTGTTTACCGCATTCATAACTTAAGCCCTAATATCTTAAAATATTGTGAATTATTCATTTATAGATCATTTAATCGATTAAACAAACTATAGTTCTAATACATAAGTCACAAAATGTAAAAATTAGTTATAAATATTGTAATCACGGTTATTGAATTACCTTTCCTTTTCATCAATAATAAATTAGTTTAAAAAGATTAAAACAATATGCCGAGAATAGTGTTACAAGGATTACGCTCCCAAAGGACCAGAAACAATTTGCACCATCCATTTGAACAGTTATCCTACGGACCCAATTATCTGTGACCCCGGTCTCCCCTACACAATGTTCATAATAAAATTCGTATCTACTAGTCGGCAACGATATAATGAAGATAAATATCTCAGTAGGGAGCACCGTGCAATAAAAACAAAATCAGTTTAAGCCCAATTGACAAGACATATTACATTCTCGACCCTTGCTCCTGTACAAATTCATCTATACCGGTGGCGAAATTTGGAACCAACTTTACCGCGTATAGAACTACAGCTAGCGGGGCACACTAGCGCGGTTGTCGACAGCATTGCTAAGTTGGTGAACGTGTGCACAATTAAAAATGGCCACTTGTCAATTTGTGGCGGGCGTCCACCCGCGCTGTTAACTTTTTCTACCATAGACAATGCATTGATTCCGGCCTTTGATTTAATTTGCGGTGTTGGCAGCTGTGGTCAGTTTTACGGCTTTATTTTGATGTTAATTGAACCATTTAGCTTAAACTGCCAACGTGACGTATGCTCACGCGTTTACCGCGATAGGGTAGATTGACGTTAAATGATGCGACTAAATAAGCTATTTTGTTAATTGTCATTTATCGAAAATCTGAAATCGAACTAGAGTAGAATCCGTTTAATACGATTACCTATGCCATTATGAATGAGTTCACGAGTTTGTGTGAGTTTATGCAGAATTTAAAATCTTTTTAAGAGTATAAATTTGCTCATGTTTTTTTCCGGGTATTTTATTTATTATCATAATTATAATTATCAATATTATCATAACTGCTACGAAACAATATTTTTTATTATAGCACACTAGAAAATTATAGTAATTTTCATGAGTCTTTTTAACAAAGACGTTGATATTATTCTACGTAATATTTTTCCCTCGTTAAAATAAGCGAATGCGTCGGCACCTCCAAAGACCAAAGTGACCATAATATGATAACCTAACGGTACGCAATAAAACACCAATAAAAATATTAAACTCAAAATTATCGAGAAAAATACGGTACCAAAGATTTTGTACGTTATAAACTACAACAAAGGAGTCGGCATTCTCAAAGACGTTGTAAAAAGCTCATAATTACTTTAGCAATATTGACAAGATTAACTTTACAGCTCGAAACACACGTATCTCATATTTATAAGTCGTACTGGCTTGTATTAAGGGTGAAATTAGGGTGTCACGGGGTTTAGAAGAAGCATTGTTATTTGGTTTCTACCTGGGTGTTATCTGTATGTGTTTATGACGATTTGTTTAGGTTTTAAACTGGGCCTAATTGCCTATACAACGGTACATTTCAAAGTTTAAATTTAAATTTGACCGTAAGTCATAGATAAGATCTAAATCCTACCTATGCTTTTTAAGATTCAAAATATGTATTTTTTGGCAGTGTAAAAATCTCACATTCATGCAACCAATATGTCTCTCTTTATGATTTAAATAGGTACTTAATCTCGATGCCAACATGTTTCGGAAATTCGAGATTTTTAACAAAGATTTGAGAAAACATTCTAATCGGTGGAAAAAGTTAATTTTAGCTTGAAAACATACAAAAGCTTTCAAGAGAATCAGATAGACGGCAAGTCCAACGTGACGTCATTAATTGACCACAATTTGCACCTTAAACTTTGTTTCTACATGCAGGCTTTACGCGTTTTAATATTTATGCATACCATCAATTCTATGACATCTGTATTGACTAAGTAGCTACTAAGAATAATGAACCCTTCATTAGCTTGAGAAAGTCTAGATAATATATAGCCAGACAACTGCCAGATGGCTAATAAGAGGGGACATTAAATGATCAGGACGTGTAAAGAAATGTATCTAACTACATAAAACAATGTGTCATTATTTTGGTAAAGGTACCAATGTTCATAAAATATCGCGAAATTAAAGCTTCACTAAAAAAAAATTATTTCAAGTTCCGAAATGCAATGGAAACGGGGCGGGTGACAGTTTTAACTTTTACGAGAATGAAGTCGCGGAAGAACGACAACAAAATGTGCATTTATTTTAGAAATGTACCATTCGGAATGTTTGACTATAGTATTTAATCTGCACAACGTACAACCTAAGCGACAGCCGCGAAATTGTACCTTTTCCGTAATGAAAGCACATATCGTTTCAACATAGAATTAATTATTCCATGGAGAAATTTGATAGCATTTTACATGCCAGGAGCTATCAAACTACTCAACATAATTATGAATTCTACTTGAAATACTGTGGCTTTAACTACTTATCGTATTTAACCAGAGTATATGTTTTGTTATCGGGTATTTGCATCACTATCGTCATTATTACCAATGAAAGTGATGCAGCCACGCAACGTAATAAGACGAAGCTTGTGCAAAAACAAAACCCGAAAGTAAACAATTCAATGGGTTTTCGAATGTTACATCCTGTTATCATGCGTGGTGATGAGGCTGAATTGGCAGAAGAACGGTGACAATTGCATTCTTTGACAGTTATAGAAGTAGGTAATGATGGGTTTGTTATTCTCACGTGACATTATGTCATGTGGATAACGTGATAAAATGAATGATATTACCATACGAATGACAAAAATATCGACAACTATAATTTTATACAAACTTATTTCGCATTAGAGACAATATAACTGCAGCCATCATTGCCCTAGCCTTATTTTTTAACGATAAATTATATCTACCTTAAAATGAAAGGCAAAACTTTTCATTTAAGAGACAAACATTCAACAAACCCGGAACTTGAATAAAATATTAAAATATAAATACCTTTGCTTTTCGGTGACGATGGAGGTGTGACATCATAATGTTTCGTCATCAAATCAACCGTCAACATTTTATGATCCATCGAATAACTCCTGTAGGTATCCATTTCTCGAATGTCAAAAAGTTAAAAACAAAAAACCGAACTGTCAAACGCTTTAAGCGCGTTAAAAAGCAAGATTGTCTATGACAGCAGTTAAGGCGACTGTAGCAAGTGGGTGTACTAAAAATCTATAATGCTCCCGTCCAATAACGTGTCCAGTTATCCCCACCAATCAGGGCGGGGCGTTCTCCGTCCCTCTCGCTCACGGGGTGGGGGCACACTGGGATTACGATAACGGGGCTTTTATGGCTGTATTTGTTTTTTTTAATTGCTATGCCTTTAACTTAATACATGACATGTAGTAAAAGTTTCAGAGATTAACATAATTAAATTATGATGTTTGAAGTAATAACCTGCGTTGAATCTTTACCTATGTTATAAACAAGTCTAGTTTAAATAATAATAAAATAGCATTATGATATTTCAGTTAATAACTAAATTGTCTTTAAGTTAACTTCCTTAATTTAATAACTAATAAAAAATAAAAAAGTATCTAATCTTAAGTCACAAATCAACTCCAATACAAATAATAATTATGCAAAAGATAGGTACGACTAGAAGTAAAATAGACAGAAAGGGTAATTTTCCGAATATTTCGGCAAATATTTGTATACGCAGTACAAATCATTTTTTTTTCTAGGTAACATTTGAAAACATATTTCCTAGACTACCGTTCATTCATATAATGTAATGAATGTAGCATTTATCAAGGCAAAACTAGTATACTTATAGCAAAATTACATTCATAGTGCCAGTTCAAAATTTTACACACCGCTGCAAATTTAACTATGATTTGGCAACTAAAACTTCCCGTCCGAAATAAGCAACTACAGTTCGCAGAAACCACCGCATTGACCAGAAATGTGGAAGCAATAAAACCAAATGGAAACCAAACAACGCCCAAATATCCGAAGGATACCATAAAAGAGAAATTTCAAAGGTTGACAACGCGGTCTAAATACTCCATAATTGAGCAAAACAAAAGTTGTGGCCCAACAACCAACAAAAGAATTAAAGCTATTGTCTATGTATCCTTTTCATTTTGGCGGTAAAGTTGACAGACGTCACGCTGGCAAGATGGCGGACAAAGCCAAACAGAAGCTAGGAACAATATGTGCTACTGTGTTTAATTTGTAAATATTAAAGCGTGAATACATGGTAACTCTTTAGATTGGTTTTATTTATTGCCAGATTTGTTTGTTTATTGGTTTACTGCAGTATTTACAAGTTGGTTATTTCGAGGTCGCTTCGATTAGTACTTGTTTTTCTTGCTTAGATAATACCCCAATTACTCTAACACATTTTCTTCCTAAATTTATTAAACATAGTAACTCAGGTTAGCTTATAATTAAAATTGCGTATTTTTCGTCAGTTTTGTGATGAAATATACACGTGAAATCAGTTTAGTGTCGAATGTTAACTTTGTTGGTTCAGTCACGTCTGAAAGTAAAAGAATATCTTGTTTAAAGATAAGTAAATATTGTCTTGGACTAATTATATATCTTTAGCCCAAGATATATTTTACTTGAATTAAGACATTTTACTTGAATCAAGACCACTTTCTAGGCAATTTGTTTCCATCTATATACGAAACAATATTGTCTTGACCAAGAGGGTTTGTCTTCGATGAAGAAATTGTTTTTCGGAGAACATTAATTAATGAGAAAAAATATGTAGCCTCGACTTACTCCAAGTCCTCTATTACCAAGGCGTAAAATCTTGGATATGGGTACATGATTTTGTCACGTTACATGTATTCATATTTTCAGACGTAGCCTACAGTCTTAAATGAAAACCTAATAAATAAATATCAATTAAGAAAAACACAAACTACAAAATATAAAATAAGGCGAAAAGTCTACAAACAAGCCTACAAATATGTCCTATTATGCATAAGAACGTATGTATAGGTATACACATGAGAATAAATAAAATAATTAAAAATTAAAAAACACGGCTGCGTTTGTTTTAAATGAACTGAAAAGTTAAAAATAAGTTCTAAACATGATAGAGAATGTCTTTGAAACCTTATTATGGTTGAGACTGTGCCTTCCTACACCCTGATGTACGCTGGATCTTTTAAAATCTTATTTTAGTTCGATCGCAGTCGGGGGACGTTTTAAACTGTATAACACAATACCTATAAAAAGGTCCCCCGACTGCGATCGAACTAAAATAAGATTTTAAAAGATCCAGCATACATCAGGGTGTAGGAAGGCACAGTCTCAACCATAATAAGGTTTCAAAGACATTCTCTATCATGTTTAGAACTTATTTTTAACTTTTCAGTTCATTTAAAACAAACGCAGTCGTGTTTTTTAATTTTTAATTATTTTATTTATTTAAAACCTTTTAGTGACGTAGAAATAATTAAAGAAACTTTGGATTAGTAGTCGAAAGTATAAAAACTGGTCAAGAGCATGTCGGGCCATGCTCAATGTAGGGTTCCGTAGTTGCCGGCCTGTTACAATTCATTAATTCAAAAGTTAGATGGGGGGGACGCCCTGTTTTAAATTTCGGAGCTATTATTTACGAAAATTTTAGTGTTTACAAAAACTGTTTTAAAAGACCCAATTTTTTTTAAAGACCTATCCAACGATACCCCACACAACTGGGTTGGAACAAAACAAATTTCTCCCCCCACTTCACGTGTACGGAAGGTACCCTAACAAAATATATTTTCCAGTTTTTATTCTACCATTTTTTCGGCTTGGTTAATGCACATAATATATTCAAACCAAATCTCAGCTTTCTAGTGCTAACGGTCACTGAGCTAGACCGCGGACGGACGGACGGACATGGCGAAACTATAAAGGTTTTTATATAGTTGACTACGGAACCCTAAAAATTTTTTTAATTACTTTTTATCACGTAAAAAGCGCTGGTAGCCTGGTAGTAAGACGTCCGAAGATCTGGTATTCAAACCCCCGGCTTGTACCACTGGGTTTTTTGGACAAACCGAATAACCTAATCCCAATAAGGCCCAGCAGTTTTCCCCTCTGCGTTGTAAAAAAGATGGCATTCGCTTTCGTAAAAAAACTAGTGCATACGCCAATTCATGGAATAAGGTTGCCAAGCGGATCCCAGGCTCAATTGAGCCGTGGCAAAAAGCAGGGATAAACGCTAGGAGGATGATAACTTTTCATTTACACACGTACCTCTTTACTTGTTTTTTAGGATCCAAGAGGCTAATTACATTCAGAGTAATGACGCGTAGTTGCAGTGTCCGCGAGGCAACCGGATGGCTCACGGTATTAGAGGTCATTAGAGCGCCTCGGCAGCTGACTGAGCTGACCCACATCGCCTCGTCGCTCAGCGTCCACTCGTTGTCGAGTAGATGTAGTGAGCGCATGGTCATACAAATTCATATAAAGAATAACTATTTAACCGCTCGAAGTGAAGCAGTGAGGGTCGGGTGCTGAGGCGCTCTAATGAGCTGTGACCTTTAAGCTCTCTACGTGCTGTGGAACCACCCTATGCAACCCGAAATGACTCACGTTGGACTTCGTTTTTCATCCTCCTCCTCTCAATTTCCAATATTTTTATGTGATCCAGATCGAGCATGCAAATCGCCCTGTGCACCGGCTGATCGGTAATCGATTCGTCAGCCATCAGAAAAAGGAGGGGGGGGGGGGGGATGAAACACAAAGTACAACGTGGGTAAATCTGGGTTGCACAGGTTTGTTCCACAACACGTAGAGAGCCGTTAAATATACCGCGAGCTATCCGGTTGCCTCTCGGATACTGTAACTACGAGCCATTGCTATAACTATTATTATTCCTCCCTAGTCTCTAATATTTATTACAAGTAAACATGTAAGTTTTATACATCTTTCGATCCAACTTCCAACGCCCTTCCTTTTGACTTTTGATTACATTTCTAAAATGTTCGTATTCACGAAAGAAGAATTTTATATATGTATTATATACTTTTTTGTAATCAGCGTGAAAAGCTCTTCATTTTGATATCCCACTCGATAGGTTTGCAAAAAACTTTTTTCTTAGGGCTAATCAATCTGGAATATTTTGTCCGCCATATTGTTTTTACTGTGACGTCACATAGCCTATGTTACTTGGGATAACGTAACGATTCTAATGATACCCCATACATCGAAATCGGTTCAGCCGTTCAGTTGTTCTAGTGGAACAAAGAATTTTATTTTAGCCACATACATACATGAACGCTGAAAACAATACACTCCTTTTTTTGGGCAGTCGTGTAAAAATCAGGGTGAATTTAAAATTTATTGTGCAAAAATACTATTAAATGTCTTTCCCAATAGCTGCTACAATGTCTATCCGTGGTCTATTCAAAAACTCTCAAACCCCTTTCAAATAGTCAAATTAAAAACTTAATCACTCGATGACAAACACCTGATTCACCGAAGTAATTGAGATTTGAGCCCCTTTTTATCACTTAATTGAATAAGTGCCTCGTCCCGGGGGACTTGGTGCCCCTTTTTAGCCGACTGATGAAGGGTGAGTAATGTTTTTATGCCAGTGTTTTGTAAACAGTGCCAGTGTAATGCTGAATTGGAGAAATGAAAGGGATTAGGGCGATCGTTTAGGGGGTCATTGTATGGGGATTAACTGTTATTTTTAGTTTAAGTTAATGATAATCCAGTTTTTTTTTGTTTGTGTCGGGTTGATAGTTTTATTTGAGTTTGAGTATATTAATTGTAATATTAAAGAATCTGTATCTATTTAAGTACCTAGGTACAGTCGACGTCAAAGATATCGTTACGGACAAAGTTACAAAAATATGTTTACACGACTTTATTGTCTTAGCCATAAAGTCGCGTAAACATATTTTTGTAACTTTGTCCGTAACGATATCTTTGACGTCGACTGTACAACTAGAGAACTTTTTTTTTATTAATTCCCGACGCAAAAAAGGGGGTTTATACGTTTGATCACGCTGTGTGTGTGTTTGTGTATCTGTCTGTCGTATCAAGCGATAAAATCGATGAACCGATTTAAATTCAGTTTTTTTATATTTGAAAGCTGGTTTTTTAACGTATCTTCTTACTTAGAAATTTACTTAAAAAAGAAAGGGTTTCATTATAGTGTGTTTGATTGATTTTTAAATTTACACTTAATTTGTACGTAAACTTATCTTTATCTTTGAACAAAAAAAATCTTTTTGAGTCCCTCAATCCTTTATTTTCTATTAAATTTGGGAAAATATCTAATTAAAATATTTAGGCATTTATTGAAACCCAAAACGGTAAATCAAATTAACATACATGTATTTTACATAATATAATGATTTTTATTTTCATTTCATTGAAATATTTTTTTCATGTTTTTTCTCACATTCATAGGCACCTAAAATGTAGAAAAGTAAATAAAAAGTTAAATAAAGCCTTTTACACGAACTAGTAAAATGTTAAACACATTTCATAATTTTGTTAAAATTAGTAAGTAAATAGAGTAATTAAGATTTAATTTTCATTAGTAAATTTCGATTAAATACTGTTTACAATATTATATTGTTTAACGGATATCTTCCTAAAATTCTATAGGTTATGCCCGGTCATACCTTTTTTTATAATAATCTAAATTTCTTTAAAACGTCTAATAAACAATAGCGGTCTCTTTGGCGGCATCCGCCGGCCGCCATCTTGAACGGTTTACCGCTAACTACAAGATAAAACAAACAATAAGACAATAATAGTAAAAATATTTCAACATCTTTGCCGATTTCATAAAAAACACATAAATATAGAAGTACTATGATTACTATGAATAAGGAACGGATATCTTTGTATGAAAATGTCTTTTGGTGTTTGGTGATAAGTCACTTAACATCATAACATAAATGACAGAATTTAAGACGCGATATTCAAAATATTATTAATTAAAACAAGTTCGCTACAGTATAGTTACAGTATTCTAAAAAACGGTATTCAACCGTTTTTAAGACACATTTGTATTTTTGACGTAAAACGTTTTGAAAATCCAACAGAAAGGGTCACTTGGTTAACGACTTGTGCACTGAAGAATTGTTTGACGTGATATACCTATGGTCTGACATTTTAACATCACCGATTGCCGTCGGCAGGGCGTTCATCATCACATTCTGTAACCTACAGCCTTGGCCAGAAGTATTGAGCATAGGTGTTTTTTGTTTATAATTTTGATGTTAAGCATTATTTCCCTATCCTAACAATGTACGGTAACGGTAAATGTTATATTTTATTTATAAATATAGAAAACTTCACTTAATAACACTTTCAAGGTACCTACTTAAAAAATATGAAAACAGAAGGTACCAAAAATGTAAATTTAAGTCGGTGCGACATATTGCAAATATTCTATGCAGTTACTACTAACTTCAACAAAACATGCCTATTAGTTTAAATTAATTGACAAAATAACTTAAACAAAGATGGAAACGATGGACTAAACTTTCCAGTTTTGTATGAAAATCGCATTGGTGCTCAACACTTCTGGCCAAGGCTGTATATTACACTCTGCGGTTTTACAAATTACTTCCCGCGAGGCGCGAACACTACGGCTGAAAATTACGCTCCTTGGTAAAATTTTCTATAGGGACTAAGTACAGTAGGTATAGGATTCTTTAAAAAAGAGTACCTAAAGGTATTCAAAGGGTCAGCAACGCGTAAATATAACAAGTTGCAGGCGTCCTTAGATTACGGTGAACGCTTACCATTAAGTAAATGTATGCTTGTTTGCCTTTGACATAAAAACATGCAGAAACCAAATGTAACGGAAAGAGTTGGCGCGGTCACTTAAATTAAATCTCTACCACAGTCTCTACTATTCCTACGAGTACTTATAGTAGTTGTCACCTCTTTACGCTTACACCGCTAAACCGATTTAGATAAAACTAGGTATGGAGATAGTTTGAGTCCTGAGCAAGGATATATGATAGCTTTTTATCATGGAAATCACCTCCTAAATAGGTAAAAAGGAGGGATAAAGTTAATATGGAAACTACCCGAAAATACTATTTATACGCAAAGCTAGTAAAAGTTCAGCACTCACCATGTGGTCTTTCATCAACCCCATCGCTGTCCACTTCACTCCTCGCGCTGCCAGGGCTCGCTCGCTTCAGCTCGTCCCCCTGACCCTCATACCCCAACACCCTCTTGTCATATCCCATGAAGAACGGGAAATTCGGTACCCGATTCTGCTGGAAATAATACCCCATCTTCGCATCCCTGATCTTAGCATCCTCGTCTTCCGAAGCAGCGTAATCCTGCGAAATCGAGTTCTCAATATCGATCTCTGGCGATCTTCGATCGTTTATACCAACAATCGATTCTATTGAGAAGTTCTTCGGCGGTATTTTTGTGGGCATTTTGCTGATTTCGGACTCCATTACACTGCACTCACTTCGCGGTTTCGAGCGACGGATCTCGACTGACGAAGCTTCATACTACAGCTTGGAGGTATCGGAAGCCCCGCCTATTCTGTGGGGAGTTGACTATTGTGAGCTAGAAGCAAGGTATTTTTAACCTTAACTATAAAGCTGTAAAGGTCAGTTTTAAATGTTGATAGATTAAGGTTATTGGAGGTGCTTTTAGAAGGAAGGATTTTGAGCTTTGATTAGTTGTAAATAAGAGATATTTAAGATTGTTTTGGTGCTTGGAAGTTTAAACTAATTTCGTCCAATAATGACTCGTTCAATACTGTAGCCTGCGGCCAGGCTGTGAGTACGGACTAAGTATTTTATTACGAAGTAAGTACTTTATTGGTAGTAATTTCGACTAAAACGGGTAATGGGTTTGCAGGTACGTTTGAAATGAAATTTTGGGGGTTTAGGGTAAGTCGTTATGCATTTATTATCTAACGGGAATTTATAATTAACCTGATCTTATGGTTGTTAGCAAAAGGGATGAAAATGGACTCGCATGAACTCCTTTTTTTAACACAGATAATAATAAAATAAAAATCAGCGTATACCACTGGAGGAAAGTCAAAAATATTCAAGCAAGCTTGAGTTAATTAAACTTTCCATTCCTTCGTGAACTTAAGGAAAAGAGCTTAATTTTTTTAATAAGGCAAGTTCTATGGACGCTGCGCTCCTATAGTCTGTATTTTTAGGTATTTAAATAAAAGTAAACAAAATCTACCCTCCAATGGCTCCTTAAGCCAGTTGAGGGTAGATGAAAACATTACCTGATCAAATAATGTAGGTTAAAGTCAGGTCGTTCGTTCAGTGACAGATCTAGGCGCTTTTGTATATGGTTATATAATACTCTTTTTGGTTGGTTAATCAATAAATGTTATAACTACCCGAGAATGTACAAATTGTTTGTTTACTTTTATTTAAATACCTAAAGATACAGACTATAGTACCTACCTATCATTTAGGCTTTATATCATAGTAGCCTAAATAAATGAAAAAGAAAATGTTTATTTGTTGCAAAGAGAAACACAAATATACAGGTAGGTACGCAATAAAAAACAAAAAAAAGACAAAATACACCATAATTTTAAACAAAAAAAGAACCGACTTCACTTAGTATCCGCTATTACTTACGCCACTTACGATTCACGGAGATATCGAGTAACATACATACAAAAAGAAACAGTCTAATTGAGAACCTCCTCCTTTTTTGTTTGAAGTCGGTTAAAAATGGTTGCCACTGGTGACAGGGTAGCCACAAGCCACAACGCTGACATTTTTGGCAACCAGAACTTAAAACTTTACTTAACCTATACTCTGATTCGTAATTAAGTAAATTCCATAAATATAACCTCATTTCTTCACCGGTTTTGTGTATTTATACGTTCTCATTTTAAAGAAATGCCATTTTTATAATGTAATAATGGTAATTTAAATCCTCTGATGTAAAAAAGTAGATAATATCAGTTGCCCTTATTCAGAGAAATAAAAGTTAGTTCTTTTACTTCTTTTGTGAAAATAAATGGCTCTGCCCAAATATTGGGGCAATTTAGCCAATGTCAAAGTGGTGGCGACAAATGTACGGTCGATTAAAAGTTAATAAAAGCTTTTAAAGCTTGACTTTGTACTGTGAAACAGCTCTTTGTAAAGTGATAGCTGTATTTTACAAAGAGCACGTGGCGATCAACCACGGAGTTAACATTCGATGATCAAAACATGGAAAGACACGTTTTGAGACTAGTTTTTCATTATCTGCACCACTTATTCGATAGATCACTGCACAATACGCTATCAATATTAGACACTGAACAACTTTAGTGAACAAAAAACAAAGGACTATCCCCAAATCAACCCGCCATGTTGGAATTCAAATGCAAACTCCAGAGAAATAAAAGCGAAAAGTAAGCCAGTGACAACAATATTTCCAGTTGACATTCTAGATATCACTACTGGCAACCCCACATGACCGGCCACTAAAACCTTTGATCATTAAAGCAACCGGATGCGACACGCGCTCTCATTTCTATCGGAAAAAGTCTGCCGTTTTTTGCGGGGGAGGGGAACGTCAAATGTATGCGAAACGCAAAATAGTCACGTCAAATAAACGTCAGTCCATGCAATGAGTATGACCACTGGTCATACATTTTTGGCAGAGGGGAACGCCTGTCAATGGCCGCTCCGCTTGGTTTAAAGCTCTAAGACTAAAACACAATGTTCAGGTTCAATAATAGTTTTACCTTCTAATCACAACATTAAATCAAGAAGTATCTGGTAAAATTAAAAATACATAGGGCCTAAAATTTTTTTTTTTTTTATTAAGAGTCGCCAGGACGCTCGCGTTCCCATACAAACGTAGTTTAGCTCTCATTTTAAAACGACATGCTTTAGAAACACGAAATTTGGCATGGGCATTCTAGTAGTACAGATCTCTATCGGTAATTTGTTGTGGGTTTCTATTAAAAAGTGGGTAAGGAGTGAGTCGGATTGAAGCAAACAACGTAAAACGCTTCTTAAAAGTGAAAAAAAAAGTAAAAAAGGTGGAGCGGGAAAAGTACATATTGAATTGGATAATGTTTGACTGAAAAACAAGAAAGTTGTATTTATGCAGTAAAAAATGAGTTCAATAAGTGTAGAAAATGTTATTAATACGCTGGCGCCCACCGAAATTCAAGAAACTACACAGGCGGTCGCTAGAAATTTGTTACCAGTAAAATCGCGTCCTAAATAAGAAGGCCCATGAACAGTGATATTATGTACCTATACAATATAATATCCGACGAACAATTCATATTATAGAAGGATGGCGAAAAGAAGCATTTATTTGCAGAAAGTTACATGCTCGTTTACTTTATCGTGCTTGCGAAAAGCATATGAACCTTCAATATCTCGTAATATTAAAGTGTTTGTATTGTTATGCTAATATTTTTTTTATTTTATTTCCTCACAGTAGTCGTGAAAAGCACAATGTAATGTCTCGGCTGAAAGCGCTATAGGTGGACTTGTATCTTCGAGGGCCTCCCCTGGCGGGTCGGCCCTCGAACTAACTCGATCCACCTATAGCTTACTTTCCAGCCTCTACAACAATGTACTATTTCGCATTGGCATTCTTGGCTGAAGATATCCTTTTTTTCCGTGTGCGTTTTGAAAACCAATAGAATCACTTCATTAGTTTATCCTCGCACAACGCAGCTCTAGGATTGGTTCTTAACAAACACATCCCTCCTCATCTCAACGCATCCTCGCTCATCTCTGGTGGAAACGCAGCCTTAAGCTGTGCTCTATTTAAATATATTCTCTTTGACTCCTACTAGAGTACCATTTTGTACCTTTTGGAGTTGAAACTCTAGGTCCATGGGGTCCCAGCGCACACAAGTTTTTTGCAGAAATCGCAAAGCGTCTGTTTGATGTAACTGGTGACCGAAGAGCTGGCGGTTTCCTCGCACAGCGTATCAGCATTGCGATACAACGAGGAAATGCCGCCAGCATCCTTGGTACAATGCCGCAAGGGCCTAGTTTAGATTTGAGCTAGTTATTAATTTAGTTTAGTATTTGTACTGTAGTACCTCTGTATATTTAGTTATGTAAATAAATGTTTTTTTTCTTTACCTACTTATAATTATGAATGCGATTTTTTTCTTGCAAACACGAGTAGGTACAGTCGCTATAAAATATATCGGAGCGGCCAAGGTGGTCAAAAACATCTAAACAACGCCTCTATTGTTAAGGCGATAAAGTGCATTCAGATATTTAAGAGGCTGATAAGACCCGATGACCTTCAAATTGACTTTACTTAAACAGTCATATAGCTATAACTACTTGTTTTGGAAAAGTAAAAAAAATATATGTTAATATTCATTATATTTAAAAGAACTTGGTTAATTCCAATACACGATTGGACGAAATCGGCTCGATAGAAAATAATTACAAAGTTACATCTAAAATTAGCTTAAAACAATTGCACGTCTTTAGTTTCTTGGCTTATATGTCTGCAATTAAGGACAACATTCCACCACACTAATACTAAAAACTTCGTTGCCTTAAATTTCTCAATTAATGCATAGTTTTTTTTTAATTCATCATTTTGCAAAATTTGCAATGAGCTCCCATACTAACCGTAAGGCAGTGTTTCTCTTTCACTCGCGCTGAAAAAGATAGGGAGCGAATTTAGCTCTTATCATCCTCTTAAGTACCTCGGCTACTCCGATATATTTGACGGTGACTACTCATAATGGATTCGTATGAAAGGATGGTACCATAGAGTAAGTAACTTATATAATAAAGTAGTACCTACAATTTCTGAAAAAAATAATTTTAGGGGGGGGGGGGGGCACACCATACATGCAAGTAATTGTCAAAAAATATTTTTTTACCAAATATCAACATGATGCACATCAATCGATACTATAGGTCTTTAAAAATAACATTGAAGTTTCTTTAAAAATTTTTTGATTAAGTGGATGTACGAGGGTCGATCACTAAGTACCCGGTTTTGGAAACAGATGGCGCTGATGAGATAGGTTGGCATTACCGCCGTGTGCTTAGTGCTTTTACGAATAAAAACATATAAATATTGAAAAAAATAATGCGTCACGTTTTATTTAGTAGCTGGTTTTATCACACGGGTTTGGTATATTTCGATATAATGGAAAAAGAACAAAATCGTTTCGTAATTAGGTTTTTATATTTGGATGGAAAAACATGCGATGAAATAAAAGCGAAGTTAGATGCTGTCTACGGGGGTCTTTCACCGTCTATGACAACCGTAAGATATTGGTTCAATGAATTCAAATGGGGTCGCACAAGTGTTTTTGATGAAGAGCGGCCAGGCAGCCCGGTGGATGTGGTTACCGAGGACGTCATTAAAAAGGTCCACAACAATTTTCTCGCTGATCGACGAATTAAAGTCCGCGAATTAGATGAGACTGTAGGCGTGTCGTACGGATCGGTTATCAGTCTATTGCATAATAAGCTGCACATGAAAAAGGTGTGTGCCCGATGGGTGCCGCGTTTGCTAACGGATGAAAACAAGCGGATTCGGATGTCAATGTCGAAGCAGTGTTTGGATCTCTTTAAGCGAAACTCTAAGGACTTTATGCGTCGAGTTTTTACCGTTGACGAAACATGGATATATTATTATACACCAGATACCATGCGACAGTCCAAACAATGGATTTTTCCTTACGAATCTGCTCCAAAGAAGGGAAAAACGGTGCCATCTGCCGGAAAAGTCATGGCCAGGATTTTTTGGGATTCGAAGGGAATAATTCTCATTGACTTCTTGCAGAAAGGAAGAACGATCACAGGCCAGTATTATAGTGAATTATTATACCGATTCGATAACAAATTAAAGGAGACACGGCCCCATTCGGTAAGGAAAAAAGTGTTGTATCACCACGTCAACGCACCAGCACATTCATCCAGAAATGTCGCTGCCAAGTTGTAGAAACTTTGCTACGAATAGTTGCCGCACCCACCATATTCACCTGATCTGGCCCCCTGCGACTTCTTTCTCTTCCCCAACATGAAAACTTGGCTAGGGGAAAAAAATCAGCTCGAACGAAGAGATTATCACCGAGACAGAAGCGTATTTCGCAGGGTTTTAGAAAACGTATTTTTTGGAAGGGTTAAAAAAGTGGCCGAAACGATAGCAAAAGTGTAAAGACCTCCAAGGGGATTATGTTGAAAAATAAAATAAAAAAATTCAAAAAAGAATGCGTCTTCATTCTTAACACGGGTACTTAATGATCAACCCTCGTATTCAGAAATAATGACTCCGAAAGTCTACAAAATTGTGTCCCCCCCCCCCCCCGTAACTTTTGAACCGTAGGTCGTTATTATCGTTTCAACGAAAATTATTTTGAACATTATCGGTTTATGCGTTTTTCAGTTATCTCCAAAAAACTACGTACTTAGGCAGATACGACCTTGCGATATTAAATTTATTCGATAGTAGGTAGCTACGGCCGGTTTTTAAAGATAATGCGGAACCCTTCATGCGCGAGTCCGACTCGCACTTGGCGGGTTTTTTATTTGAATAAAAATGCTTGATTTGTTGATATTTTTTTTTTATCAACAAATAATTATTATGTTTGCCTTTATTTATTTATTTATTCGTATGGCATTAAATATTACAGAGTCGCTTAATAAATTTTAGAATCTAAAGTACTATATCTAGATTCTTCACCCACATGTTTGCCTTTAAAATTTTAGGAGTTCCTTGATTCCTAAGAGGTGGAGGTAATCCTCATTGGAAACTGCCGGCCCGGTTTCCGACAGCATGCCCGACTCAGGTGGGGATTTCTCCCAGCTGCCTACGGACTAAACCCCTCCACCCTGTGCAGTGTTTTGTAACCAGAAACTCGGCGCTAGCGGTATACGCGTTGTTTCCGGGTGAATCGATTCCTAATGGATCCCATCATCAGAACTGCATTTTAACAAAAACGGGACCAATCTGTACAATCAATACAGGGTGTCTGTCAATACAGGGTGATTCAGGAGACGTGAGCAAGAACAACCCCAAATACTTAGTTAACGATAATGAATCGGCCGCCGTCATGTTTAAGTGAAATAAAAACGAATTTTTATTCGGTCACGTCTTACGAGAGGACGATTTTTATTACAGTTTTTTCTTACGTTGTAGAGGGAAGGGGAGTCGAAAAGTGAAAAAAATTGTCTTACGTAATAAATGAACGTCGCCTACGGTGTGTATAATGATCGTAGCATATATTTATTGCTTATAGAATGAGCGGTGATTTTACCTGTAGCGCCATCTATTGTCAAGTAGTTGTTAAGCTCATTTAGTTTTAAAAGTAATTTTAACAGTAGATTGATAATAGCGCCATCTTTTGTCGAGTAGTGGAAGTTAGCAAACTAGTTCTAAGAATAACCGGAGGGGGGAGTCAGTGATCAAATTCACATTATAGAGTAACTTATATGGTGAGCAGCACAGCCTAAGCACTTTTTGAAGCTCAAATCAGTCGCGCCATCTGCGTGAAAGCCACCTAAAGATACCCAGAATGTAAGAGGACGAACGAATAGCGTACAATAGTACACTAGTATTACTTTATAGAATCACACAGTCTAAGAACTTTTTAAAGCTCTGAGTCTGAAGTGCCATCTGAACGAGAGCAACCTAAAGCTAATTTGGGAGGAACTATAGTAACACCAAAGACTATAGAGATATAGACGACCACAGCCTAAGAACTTTTAAAAGCTCTTGTTAATTGCGCCATCTATGTCAAAGCCACGTAATGATACCGAAAATGTAACTACGCTATTTGTTACTAGGTGGAGTAGCAGTGCAGGTGACATTTCTCTTACATTTTCGGTATCATTAGGTGGCTTTGACATAGATGGCGCAATTAACAAGAGCTTCAAAAAGTTCTTAGGCTGTGGTCGTCTATGTCTCTAATAGTCTCTGGTAACACTACTAGTTACTAGATAGCGCTGCACGATTCCTCGTACATTAATACTCTCTGATATTAATTAGGCATAAGCAGGTAAATACTTTGTTTTTATACTCGGCGACTGTAATACTCGAATTGAGATTCTGGTGGCGGAACTACTAGCGCATACTTTTTGATAGAGCTTCTATGGTCGCATATTGTAGCATCCATAACAATCACAGAAAGGATTTCCATACAATATTGTGAAACTGTTGTCGGGCCCTGCACTGCGTGTCGGGCGGGCGCCGCCGCCGGCACAATCCACCGGGAGATCGAACGTTACTCAATTACATAGAAGCAGTAGGTTGTGCACGGCTTTCGTCGAACTCAATTCTTACCGGCTTGCTTAAGCACTCGTAGAAAAACTATTGTGTGCAACGGTACATAATAAGGGTTCTTAAAATACTATTATGGTATAGCTTTAAATAAAACAAAGTGAATAAATAAATTGCTCTATTTCTTAAAATAATAATTCTTCTTAAGTAACAAAGGTAGTATTTTAAAACAAAGAAACAATGTAATATGTTTGAGTCAAATTTCAAGAAAAAAATATTGCCGACGTCGACGTTTGAAAAATAATTACGAACGTCGTAATTAATAAATAATTCTCTTTTAAAAATAACATAAAGTCTTCTTTCAGCAAAATATCCCATCTACGATATTTAAAATAATTACTTTCCCTTGATGTCCCATAGTCTTGGGATGTCCCATAGTCTTGGACCTAAGGATAACCAATTTGGTACATCTTGTATGTCTTATAAGATAATAAATTCTATGGAATTAGGATCTCACTCGGTAAAATATTATCGAAAATAGTTGTCTAGTAAATTGTTGCTCGTTTATTGCAAAGAGTAATTATATATTTAATACTATCGAACAAATAAATGTGTAAAGAGAAATTCTTCGCCTATAAAATAATTGATATCTACTATACAGGGTGTGTCCTGTAATAAGAGCAATACATTAAAACGCAAATCCTACTCCTCAAACAGTAAAACTTGTTCAACAACTTTAAAATAATATGTATTTTGTAGAATGACACTTTTTCATAAAAACTAAATAGTATTTTTAATGTACGTTAAAATCCGTCCAATTGACATTGCTTGTCACTATTGTCAGCCTACAGATATAATCAATTTCGGAATACATTGCGTGTTCGAATAAATTTTAATGTGTCCTAAAAGTCAAAACCATCAAGTTATTTTTAAAAGTCGCTGAACAAACGTTGTCTGGTTTGAGGAGTAGCATCTACGTTTTCATTTATTGCTCATATTTAGAGGATGCACCCGGTATATGCGTGCCCAGTTCTACGTAGAAAATAATAAACTTTCAGTTACAAGAACATATAACCTCTTAAAATAATTTCATATAATACAGGATGTATCAAAAATAATGGTGATCCAATTAAGGGCATAATTGGCATCGTATTACGAGTAAGAAAAAGTAGGAGAAAAAGGAAAGCTAAGTTCACTCCGGCGTGCCTACGGGAGTTATTGACGGCCACGAAGCTAAGTTACACTACTACTACAAAGTGTGAGAAAAATCGCGTTTTGCTCACTGCGCGGCTTTTCCAGCGAATAACTCTGGTCTTTGCTCGTTGGTTCCCGATTCTTTTTCTGATAATTGTCTCTTCGTCACCTGTAAAAATGAAAAGGTTATTTTATAGAAGCATAGAGTAACTTATATAGTAGAGCAGCACAGCCTAAGAAATTTTTGAAGCTCAAGTCAATCGCGCCATCTGCGTGAAAGCGACCTAAAGATACCCAAAATGTAAGAGGAAATGTCACCTGAACTGCTACTTCATCTAGTAACGAATAGCGTAGGTACTAGTAGTGCACTAGTAGCCACTAGGTGGAGTAGCAGTGCGTTGCAGTAGTAGTAGCGAGTAGCGAGTAGTGTACCGTAGTAACGCTAGATGTCGTTGCGACGCAATGTTAAGTAAGGTCACAGCCACAGATAACCTCAACCACTAGATAGATCATAAGTACAGCTCGAAGTCACCACGCATCTGTGCTTCCGTACTAATTTTGTATGAGAGCGCAACCGATTATTTAAATTGAGTTAACGTTTTTGATCAGTACTCATGTGAATTAAAAATATCCACAAAAATCAAGTTACAGGGGTGAACCTGGATTGTAATAATACAAATTTGGTGTAGAATACTGTTCGAATCGTTGAAATTTACGAGAAATAATGAGGTGTCTGTGTAGTCTGTGGTCACGGCTCATTAGGGCCACCCGGCACCCGACCCACGCCGCCTCACCTCGAGCGGATAGTATTCTTTATATGAATTAGTATGGCCATGCGCTCACTACATCAACTCGTCGACCAGTGGACGAGGTAGGGCGGACACTGGGAGTGACGAGGCGGTGTGGGTCGGTTGCCGGTTTGCTCTCATGAGCTGTGGCCTTTAGTACTTACCAGAGACTAAGTATAGGGATATAGACGGCCACAGTCTAAGAACTTTTCGAAGCTCAAGTCAATTGACTTGAGCTTCAAAAAGTTCTTAGGCTATGCTGCTCTACTATATAAGGTACTCTATGGTACTTACGGAGACGCTGGTCACCACCGTGGACTCCCATTGGCGCGCAAAACTCGTCTTGATTCCGAATCTGCAATGGAAAGTTAATAGTAGATTGTATTACAAGGGAGCAAAATGACGTATTTCGGTCGAGGGTAGCATGTTGAATCCCGAACGAAGCGAAGGATTCCAGAATAGAATCCCGAGCGTAGCGAGGGATTCTAACGTGGAATCCTGAGCGTAGTGAGGGATTCAAGTGACCCGAGATCGAAATATTTTTGCTACCGCGTAGTACACTCTACTTTTCACTCCTTCTATGAGAAAAACGAAAACAAAGGTACTAAACTAGCTATCTGCTAGAAAGAGAAGTTATATAATGTTGTCTCATTTTAATTGGTTGTAAAGACAAGGAAAATAGAAATTTTGCTCCCTCTGTAAATGGGCAACAAATCGCAGAGGGAGCAAAAGTAATTTTTGCTCCCTGTAATCGCAGAGGGAACAAAAGTCACTTTTGCTCCCTGTAAATGGGCTACAAATTACCCTTTTTCGAATAGTAGGGGTGAAAAATATAATATAAGTTAAGTTATTATATACTCGTTCAGAAAAATCCAGAGCTGTAAGAGATTAACGTCTTACCTATTGTGTGCGAACTGCCACCGCACGTGCCATAATGAAAAAAATGCTTTGGTTACACGTTAGCGTTGATTGAATTTCTACTATATAGACGACGCAATAAGATTCAATATGAACTTATACAAAAAAGCCCTAAATTCTTTACGGTTGCAACCAGCGCAGGCGACTCAAACGCTCTGGGACCAGCGTAACATAAAATCGAGATCCCAAATAGATATGCGTAATGCGGAGAGCGCCCTTGCACAGGTACTACGAGCGCCCGGCTAGTCAGCTCTTAGGAGGCCAATGGAATTTTTCGCAACTCTCAGGTATAAACAGGGTCGGATTCTGATTGAAACATTTGAATTGATGTACGCTTCACTTTTCTTTATTAACAAATTAATAAACATGATTTAAATAAAACATTGGGTGAGGTATAATTACAATAATAATCAGTCTTATAAATAAATAATCAAAAATAAAAAAAATCCTTAATTTTATACCTTGAACATATAGCAAATTGCGTAATAATGATAACGAAATTCAAATAAATATTTATTCATAAGACTGATTATTATTGTAATTATACTTACGCAATGTTTTATTTAAATCATGTTTATTAATTTGTTAATAAAGAAAAGTAAAGCGTACATCAATTCAAATGTTTCAATCAGAATCCGACCCTGTTTATACCTGGGAGTTGCGAAAAATTCCATTGGCCTCCTAAGAGCTGACTAGCCGAGCGCTCGTAGTACCTGTGCAAGGGCGCTCTCCGCATTACGCATATCTATTTGGGATCTCGATTTCATGTTACGCTGGTCCCAGAGCGTTTGAGTCGCCTGCGCTGGTTGCAACCGTAAAGAATTTAGGGCTTTTTTGTATTAGTTCATATTGAATCTTATTGCGTCGTCTATATAGTAGAAATTCAATCAACGCTAACGTGTAACCAAACCATTTTTTTCATTATGGCACGTGCGGTGGCAGTTCGTACACAATAGATAAGACGTTAATCCCTTACAGCTCTGGATTTTTCTGAACGAGTTTACTAGTAGTCTATAGTACCCTTCGATTTACATCCCTCGCGGTCGGTACATATCTACCTATTATACAGGGTGTAACAAAAATACTGGTGATCCGTTTAAGGGCATAATTAGTATCGATCATATTGCGACTAAGAAAAGGTAGGATTATTTTTTTTTAGCTAAGGGATAAGGGGACCGCTGATCCCTACTACTCGTGGGAACGCTGCGGTGATTCATTTAACTGATTTAACTAATAATCATCCGCATGGCTGCATGAAGCGGCTCACGGAGAGCCGTTCTGCTAAGTTGATCGTAGCAAATGGAAATCCGCGTGATCTCTGCCTGCCCCTTTTGGGATATAGGCGTGATTGTATTTATGCATGTATTTTTTTTGGACGCAATAAAAAAAATCTACGGGACAAGTGGTCCCAGCAGCCGGCCGACCTTCCATATTAAACCAAAAATTTCGCGCGAAAAAAATTTTCTCCTATTTTTTCTTCGTCGCTATAGGTACTATACCAATTATTCTCTTAAAAGGATCACCAGTGTTTTTGTTACACCCTGTATCGCTGATCTTGAAACACCTGTACCTTTGACAGAGCAGCACAAGGATCTCCCTTTTACAGACGAACCAGTAGAATATGAAGATGCCGGTCGAGCAGTTGTAGATGTCGGCAGCCAGCCACGCCCAGTGATCGGGGCTGATGAACAATCCCAGCACGTCCAGGATCCAGCTCACTCCGGTGATCAGCGTCAGTTTCACGTAGATGGCGAATCTGGGGAGTATTGAAATTAAATGTGAGACATGCTATAGAGGTTTACGGTTTCTTCTTTTTGTCCTGTCTTGGCCCTCTTGACAACCTAAGGTTACTTTAGGTCCATCTAACAGGTCCAAGAATCAGAAAGGATCACGAGACTTTTGTGCAGAGCCTTGATTCTTCCTAATCGTTGGTGAAGAGAAGAGCAACCCACCCCATACCTATCAGACTATTCCTTCTCGAATTGATCCCTTGATTCATCCTGATCTTGATCCTAGCAGGGATCAGGTCAAAATGGTGTACTCTACGATGACAACTACGATAATTTCTTAAAGAGCTGACCTTTTACCATGATCTTCGTTGCGTTATGATCTTGATCCTTCCAAGGATCAAAAAGTTTCACTTGATGTGTTTTATATCAGTAAAGTCACGAACCCGGGTTGTTAAGCCACTTGCCATTGTTCGTAATTTTGCCGTGTAACAAATGACCGATGTAACTGACAGTGGACAGCTAGTTGGTAGCATCGATCAACAACCCGGGGTCGTGACACAGTGCACGGCCACAGTGGTAGACCTGATCCTTTGAACTTGATCCTTACTCATCTTGATCCTTGAAGGAATAAGGTTGAGAAAACCGTAAAAACTGACCGGTTCTTATCTTTTTTGGTGTTCCTGCTCTCCCCACAGCCGCCAGGCTTCGTGCTATTCCTCCATATATAAACGGCCGTCATGATGAAGAAGAATATGTTGATAATGGTGGTCACTACTATCGGGCCGTTTATGTAGAGCCGCCGCTCGTCTTCTGTTAAAAACACAGATATTTAAGGACTTGTACCATCGTAACCATCGCCATTGCCAATACGAGGCTCTAAGCACACGGCGGCGTCGCGTAAGCGTTTTGTTAGACGAGAGCGGAACGAGCACGTACATGTTCAAAGAAGTCCGCACATTGTGATTAAATATACACTTAAGTTAACCATAAACTACTGTTAGAAACGCGATATTCACCATGTATATTTATTTTTCTAATAGCACCATACATATAAACAATACATGGTCAACACTCTGTTCTTAATACTAGTAGTTACAATGTTAGCATAAAATTTTATATTCTAAAAACTAGCGTTAGGTACTGTACCGTTTTCGAAGTAACAGAAATTGGTAGCGACGAAGTGTGGCTTTACAAAGTCGGGCATAGAAGTAAAGTCGACGAAGTCGATGCCGACCATGAACGCCAACAGTAGCAGCGGCACGCCGAAACCATACACGCCATACCATGCGAATTTGGCCAGGATCTTGCTGCGCGGCCTCCAGGGAGGTTGGAACATCGTGCTGGGGAAAATAAGGTAGAAGGGTTATTTTATGAAAAATTGCCTACACAGATTTGTTTTATATGGGTAATGTTATGTAATTTCGTCTAAGAATCACGAGCTCTTTCAATTGAATCAAGACAAAAAAGGACAACTTAAAATAAGTGGCTTTAAATGGCCCAGAAACATCTGCTAACAATTTATTTACTGAATGTATGGCAAGATCTAATACAATACATTCGTTCTTTATAACAAGACACCCAAAATGCTGGATTCATTGGATTACGTCATTGTCAAGGGTGAATGCCACTCGCTAACAATATCAAATTATTTATATAAATAAAGAAAAAATCGACACGAGACCCTAAAACTAGCGTATTTGTACATACCAAGCGTTAGACCACACGTCGTAAGACATCACGTTCATCCAAGTGAAGCTGCACCATAATGAGTAGTACAGCATCAGACCTGCAATTAACGGGCTGGAATTAACTAACAGCTCAATGGTAGCAAGAAAGTCGCACTTTTTCAAAAAAAAAATGTTGCCAATCAAACCAGTTTCAGTCAGGTATTGAAACTTATTAAAAAGGGATAAAAAGTCTCTTCCACCAATCCGGTCTCGGCACTAGGAAAGGCACAAATCAAAGAAAACATTATACATATATTTACGATCTAACTTTCGCTGACTGTACAATTTTGGAAAAAAAAAAACAATCGCAATAATTATAAATCTAAAAGTTAGGAAAAGTCTTCTAAGACCATTTTCCCGGAGTGTCATAGAATCTAGTAGCTGCCCTACAAACTGGTTAAAAATATCCCCTCACTTTATAACCCTGTATATACCTAATCATGATATACGTATAGGAGAACACCATTATTTTCACATCAAACCTGACTATATGTCGGTTCAGATCATGCCACATCCACGCTCCCAAGTGCTTTGATTTCATCACAAAACAGCTCAATTTTAAATACGTGTTTGCATATCCAGGTTTCAAGAAGCGTCCCATTAAAAATGGCTCTTTAGTAACGTTTATCTGGTTTTTATACAGTTAAGGTTGTAGCAGGGATAAATACAATTTGATAGTTCTTATATGAGCATGATCCGTCAAGGGGTTACCGAGCTAGAATGCGCAAAAACGATCTTCATAAGAGTTTCCACCAGATATAAGCGAGAATGCGATGCGAAGAATGTGTTTGCTAAAAGAACCAATCCCAGGGGGTTCGCTGTTCGAGGATAAGCGAATGAAGTGATTCTATTGTTTCTTAAAGACACATTCCTCGCAACAAATCCTTGCTCATCTCTGGAGGAAACACAGCCTACGGATCTTGTTATATTAGTCGTTTGCAAGTATCGCAAGTTCTCAGTTCGAGGCGGACTGCTAGTATTTTACCGATAAAGGTGCACCAGCTCTTGCTCGGGCACGGGTTCACCGCGAACACTTGAATCGCCCTGAAGAGGAAGGTCACCATGAGACAGGTCACAAAAGCCATCATCATCAGACCTGGCAGGTTCCTTTTCTGTGGCAGCACAATGTATGTAGCCAGGGTCAGGAGTAGGAAGAAACTGGAAATCAGCATAGCTGTAAGAAATTGGCGGTTATTTTAGCTGATTTTTTTAAATACCACGACGGTGGCATGCAAACATACGTGCCTGTGGACAGTGTGGACGTCTACAACTCTAGAGGTGTCACATGCGAGTTGCTGAGCTTTTGGTATTAAGGAAGATTCACTGTATTAACAACTAAGGGGCCGGTCCTAATTAATTCACGTAGTAATGAAATAGATCGTTTTATGTTATTGTAATAACAGATTTTGGTTTAAAAAAATATTCCTTCCATATACAGAGTATCCCAGAAATCGACGTCAAGCCGTGAATGGATGATAGACCGAGTTATAACAGTTATCAGAAAAATACAAAAAATTATTTATTTATTTTTATTTATTTTTTATTTTTATTTAGTTTTATTTATAATTCTAATTTACTTTTATATAGGTAATTTTGTGAGTATATTTATACATATTGTAATTAGTTTGTTTCATACTTATGATATGAATAAAAAAAATCTATCACATGTTCTTCATAAACAATGAAAATATAAAAAATTGTCATTTGAGGTCAGGGTAAGAGAAACTCCGTGAAAATAAACAGTTGGTCTTATCTCAACTGGCTTTACCTACTTTACCTACCTACTACACCTACTACTCGAGAGCAAAAGTTTCGGGTCACCAGCATTGTCTTGAATATCTCAAAAGATATTAATTTTAAAGTTATTCAAGTTTATGTTACTGACCCGAAACTTTTGCTCTCGAGTGTAGAATTAACTTGAACAACAAGGTACTCACCCGACGCCATGGCATTCATCTTAAGCTCCATATGGTAATCTTTCTCGGAATCAGGCCCAGTACCTTCATTCCTGATTCTGTGGATCAGCTTGACAGAGCCATAGTCAGGAGTACCATTCGTGGTACTTGCATGTACTTCTACGCAGTGGTATTTAGAGGTATAAACGGGGTATGGCCATTGATGTAGATAGTTCACCATCCGCAAAGCGAGGTTGCCATTCTGGAAAGAAAATATACTTTTATGTGTATTGTGTATGCTTCGGTTATGCGTGGTATAGCGATGGGGGACAAAATGCGGTGGGAACTATTCCTTAGTATTATTACTAATTTTAATCATTCTTCATGTACGAGTAAGGCCTCTAAAATGCGTTCAAAAAGCGTAGGCAATGACCAGCATTACAACAATCGATTTTACTATGATACGTTTCTTATCTGTGACAGTAACGTAATTTTAACATTACATGTTCAAATATTGTTAAGAGTCGCCAGGACGCTCGTGTTCCCATATAAACATAGTTCAGTTCTCATTTTAAAACAACATGCTTTAGAACCAAAAAAATTGGCATGGGCATTCTAGTAGTATAGATCTAAAAATTGTAATACAAAGAAAATACAGCCAGTTACAAATTTACATACAAAACTTATTTTTGCTATATTTTCTTTGTATTACAATTTTTAGCGTAATAACGTACTAGTAGTACACTAGTCGTTACTAGGTGGCGCTGATTTTATCTCATGCATATTGGCTCTGTTTAGGTGACTCTGAACTAGATGGCGCTAAATACTTGGAGCCTCAAAAAGTTCTTAGACTATGACCGTCTACTATATATTTAAGTCTATGCTATGACCTACATATTATAATTAATAAATGGTTTCCTTATCTATTTTAATTAATTTATTTTAATTAATTTATACCTGTGGAGATGTTACAGCACTTGTATCTACCTAGTAATGCAGGTCATTTTTGTCTTCGGCTTCTGAACCTATTTTAGAGTACTTGCAATATGTGTGTAGATAAAGTAATGTATGCAACTGTACATAACTAGGCCTTAAAACACTCGTGTGATCCTATAATAAAACTCGTGTTTTAAGGACCCTCATCATGTCATCATCAGTTGCATAAACTACTATTAGGTAACGGGTTTTTACCCACAAAATATTTTTCCTTATTAAACCCGGGTATAACGTCATTGAACTCATTGAACGATAAATAATATATTAATTAACCAATGGATTATTATTAACAAAACAGTGATGATATTTATACTAATACTTCGTTGTTTTTAACCGACTTCAAAAAAGGAGGAGGTTCTCAATTCGACTGTTTTTTTTTAGATTAGTAAATTTGTGGGATTGTCCCAATGCGATTTTTGGGAAAACTATTATAAAATTCGACATTTTGCATCTTATTGTGTTCAGTATGACTAATATTAGATAGGGATACACGCACAGATTTGCCCGCCGGATTTGTCCGGCGGATATGCCCGGCGGACAGATCCGTCCGTATATGGCGCTATTCTGATGTGCAGACAAATCCGTGTCCAATTCGCAAAACCTCGTGAAGGTCGAGAAGTACAAGTCCAGCAAGTATCTATATACATTTTGCGAAGCAGTCAGATTGGGATTTTATTTTTATTTTTTTATTTTAATAATTAATATTTTTTAATATTTGGGGACAATCTTACACAAATCAACCTAACCCCAAACTAAGCAAAGCTTGTACTATGGGTGCTAGGCGACGACATACATACTTAGATAGATAAATACATACTTATATACATAGAAAACATCCATAACTCAGGAACAAATATTTGAGATTAGCACACGAATAAATGCCCTTACCAGGATTTGAACCCGGGACCTCCAGCTTCGTAGGCAGGGTCACTACCAACTGGGCTATGGAGGCCGTCAATTTTGATTACACAATAGGCATGTCTGTCTCTCAAGCTGCTTTGATATACCTTCTTGAAGAACTACGCATTATTGTATATACTATCTTTAATGTATTAGTATTACTGTTTTGAAAAAATAAGTCCCGCCGAGTTTCTTGCCGGTAATAAGTAAATACTTCTCGGGTCAGAGGTGTAGGGTTAGAACCGGTGGTAGTTTCCTTTTCTCTCTGACGTTCATAAGTGCATTGTAATGTGCCTAAATTGAAGAATAAATATCTTTTATCTATTTTTTTTAGACTTGGCTCACGAGGTAACCGCCATGTGGGAGGTTGATTGTGCCGATAGTTGTTTCTGCGAACGGTCTCATAGCGAACTCTCGACCAGCATCTTGAAATACTTTTGCTACGGGGTTGTGGTTGGATCAAGGGTCAGATTCAGAAGGCGGTAATCCTGGACACGGCGCGCATAGTCCGAAGGTTCCTCACTCTGAGGTCCTATACCAGCGGCAGCCTGGGCCTTGCCCCGTTGTAATAATATTGTAAAAAAAACCTAACAACCAAGACCTAAAATGAATAAAGATAATAATAATACATCTTTTGATAATTCCCATAGGGAATGTTCTCATCTTCTCATTGGAATTTTAATTTAAATTCTCGTGTAAGTTTCCGGAAGTGTCCGAGAATGTTACTGAATTTTTGAGAATTTTCTGCAACTTGTACATTGCTAGTTATATAGGTAGAAATATTATAGTTTAGTATCTATAGAAGTATCTTTACGTTACGTTAGTGAAATGATTATTGGCTGTGTGCATGAGTGTGGCGCCATCTCTTGAGCAGGGGGTGAAAGGGTTTTTTTCTTTTTTATTAATCGCATATACTCCTTGCTTATATGAAATGTCACTGGCTGATTCACTATTTTGACAGTTGACCCTACGGGTGATGTCAAATATTTTGAAATGTGATATTGACAAGAGCCCAATTTCTTGTTACCTTGCGCGCTGCGATCGTTCACGTTACCCCCACCATGCACTTCGCACATAGCCAATACTAATGGTTCAGAAAAGCTTACAAAAGTTGTAGTATCTTCAAGCAGACAGAACAAATTAATAGATATTGAAATCATAGAGTAACTTATATTGAAGAGCCGCACACTGATAGCGCCATCTACTCGAAATCTAAATAAAGGTATAAAAATAAAAGAAAAAACCTAGTTACGACGGTACGCTATTCGTTCTTAGATGTCACTGCGACGACGCAATATAAAAGTCAGAATTTTTTTTTTACATTACGTTGCAGTGACATCTAGGAACGCATAGCATACCGTAGTAAAGCTAGGTTTCTTTCTTTTATTTTAGACTTTTAGGTGAATTTCGAGTAGATGGCGCTATCAGACATGAGCTTCAAAAAGTTCTTAGGATGTGGCTTTTTATATTATCTATAGTCTCTGTTAAAATATTCCATGTTCAATAAAATAAAATTTATTAGCACTGGAATCCTAAAACGTTTATAAATAGTATGATATCGGGTTCTTACCTGGTAACGCGGCAAGTGTGATGGGCACCTTTGCGCCCGGGACAACTCGTGGGGGCTTATTTGACGGGGCTTAGGCTTAATTTTTAATTGTATTTTTGACTGTGTATACATACTGTTGGTGTACTTAAATTGTAATCGCGTTTTATTATTAAGTGTGACATGTTGTATTTATATGCGAAATAAATTACCATAGTATGATATTATCTCTGATCATGTAATATACTTACACGTAGTGGCTATTAACTACGCAATGATTGATTACATGTACACAGTTAAAGCAGTTTAACTGATAAATTATAGTATTATTATGGCTACTATGAGTCATCGTTCGTTCGATAGCACATTTATTTATTCTATGTCTTCATGTTACTAGATATAGATAGGCATTTCTTCTCTCGGGTAATAATAGTGAGAAAGCAGATGATGAAGAAAATCTAGTGAGTGCTGCGAGGTCCAGATGGGACAGTGCAGCTGCCAAGTTTGTTACTCTTTTAGCAGCACCCAGGGATTGCGTGTAGGGTTGTCGAAGGTGGTGTAACGCAGAGAAACATTGATCCCCAAATGTCTGAAGCCTAAATATGTTCGATAGCACATATTTAGGCGTAAGTTATATCTAAGTACTCCGGCTTAATTGTGTCCATGGGCTTCATACAATAATTCAGCCACTACTGCCACCATATTAACACTTTCCAGCTGATTTTTGACAATGATAGCCGAATTCCGCGAAGCGTGTGTTGTCTGTCTTATTAGAGTGTTATTAGAGTTTGAAAATAGTACGGTAGAATCAGAGAGTATCTATTTTATAGAGACGCACAGTCTAAGAACTTTTTGAGGCTGCAAGTCAGAAGCGCCATCTGATCGAGAGTTACCAAAAATGTAGGATAAACGATAGTAACACTACTCGTTACTAGGTGGCACTGCATGGTTCCTCTTACATTATCCGTAACTTTTGGGTTGCCGTAACTTTCGTTCAGAATGTTCAGATGGCACTTTAGACTTGGGCTTCAAAAAGTTCTTAAACTGTCGCTGTCTATATTATTTATAGTCTCTGCTAGCACTATAATAAAAACTACTACCGAATTACCGATTTTCATACAATAACCCTGTAGTAAGTTCATCTTTTTTACCAAATAGAATCAAAATCTAAATAATAGTCTTTACACCAATACAAGGCGGGTACTACGCTGTCAATACGTGTGTCCCATAACAAGTGTAGGGGCAGCATCCGCTTTACACAAAACACCTTTATTAATCAGTATTTAAAAAATCACTCACCTCCAATAGATAGAGACTCATAGTTGGGTCACTTGATAGGAAATCTGTTTTATTATTTTCCCAAAAGACGTCTCCGTATACGAATTTGAAGCTTTTCAAATTCTTTTCCGTTTTAACAATCTTCTGTACTACATTTTCATTAAAAATATCCACTTGAAAATCTTCTAATTTGGTTAAATTATACACATTGTCAACACAAGATACCGTTCCATTGCTTTCCAAAATGATTTGATTCGCAGGACAACACTTCGCTAGACAATCTTTGCAATCTTCAACTGTTTCGTTGTTATTAATATATTTAAATATAGCAGTATTGTTGTCTTGTGCGTAGGCGAGATAGAAGAGAAGGAAGCACACGAAAATGCGGTCCATCGCGGCGAACGTGAATGCTGAAACGAAAACACCGTTTTATGATGTTAATCATTAATTATTTGTTAGGCATTGCGCACACGGAAAGTCGCGGCGAAGCGCGGGCGCGATTTCAACGATAGTTTGTACCCCCCCCTAGATATACCCCTCACCTTTTTCTTACTAACTGTAATTTAACTAATTTTATAAAAATTTAATCTACATTTAACATAAACAAAAGAAACTTTCATAACCGCAAAGTCCAGACTTTAAACTTCCAAAATTAACTTTTACAGCTATCCTAGGTCCGCAAAATCTAGACCTAACTCTGAATCAAATCGAATCTAGATTTATTTAAACTTTAATTCAGAGCTACACGGCTGAAAGGATCTCCCACTCGAACCACTAATCACGTTATATCCGCACTTTTTCACTGACTACTTTAAAAACTCCACAAATCTAATAGAATCGAATGTCCGCGTCCTCTTCCAGAATAATAATGCCCCCGCGTCCCCTTGCCCGTTGCGAACACTAAGAATTGAATAAGCCCAATAAAATCCAGAGTAATAATGATGCTCCGCGTCCTCTTCCACCCCTATTTATAGACTATATTGTTAACAGAATGATGACACAATGCTTACACGGTCTAAGAACCTATTCAATATACTCTATGGTCTAAGAGTTGGCCGCGTCAGATGCGACAGATCAAAAAAAGGTTTTAAGTGAAAAAAGAAAGGTATTACCGAAATAGGTAAAACTGCCAAAATTGTGTCCTTTATAGGGAGCTGGGCCCATATTTTAACATTAGAACTAAAAAATCGCGTATTAAAGTGGAAACAAAACAGCAGGCGAGTAACCAAAAATTACATTAATCATCATTTGACACTACTTCCCCCATCAGAAACCTAATCTAATCAATAACATAATTATTTCATTATATTGGATCAAAACCCAGAACTCCAGAATCCGTCCTCCCCAAGTCACTTGCACTCTCCGACCTCCATCTCCCCACAGCTGCCAGATGTCCGCACCCAGAACAAAGCATAGTAGAGAAAACCAACCAAACGTTCGTTTTCGTTATTCTCATTCCTGTGTCACGTCTGCGATGGCCAACTCTTTGTCTATTTCCTATTAAATTAATCTCTAATATCCTTTTTATACTCGGCGACTGTAATACTCGAATTGAGATTGTGGTGGCGGAACTACTAGCGCATACTTTTTGATAGAGCTTCTATGGTCGCATATTGTAGCATCCATAACAATGACAGAAATGATTTCCATACAATATTGTGCAACTGTTGTCGGGCCCCGCATTGCGTGTCGCCGCCGGCACAATCCACCGGGAGATCGAAGTTACTCAATTACATAGAAGCAGTAGGTTGTGCACGGCTTTCGTCGAACTCAATTCTTACCGGCTTGCTTAAGCACTCGTAGAAAAACTATTGTGTGCAACGGTACATAATAAGGGTTCTTAAAATACTATTATCGTATAGCTTTAAATAAAACAACGTGAATAAATAAATTGCTCTATTTCTTAAAATAATAATTCTTCTTAAGTAACAAAGGTAGTATTTTAAAAGAAAGAAACAATGTAAAATGTTTGAGTCAAATTTCAAGAAAAAAATATTGCCGACGTCGACGTTTGAAAAATAATTACGAACGTCGTAATAAATGAATAATTCTCTTTTAAAAATAACATAAAGTCTTCTTTCAGCAAAATATCCCATCTACGATATTTAAAATAATTACTTTCCCTTGATGTCCCATAGTCTTGGGACGCCCTGTATATAAATGTC
The DNA here is from genome assembly GCA_911728535.1 of Pammene fasciana. NCBI lineage: Eukaryota > Metazoa > Arthropoda > Insecta > Lepidoptera > Tortricidae > Pammene > Pammene fasciana. Next base: position 9,124,629 of record OU452297.1, read on the forward strand.
TTGGACCAAAGGATAACCAATTTGATACATCTTGTATGTCTTATAAGATAATAAATTCTGTGGAATTAGGATCTCACTCGGTAAATATTATCGAAAATAGTTGTTTAGTAAATTGTTGCTCTTTTATTGCAAAGAGTAATTATATATTTAATACTATCGAACAAATAAATGTGTAAATAGAAATTTTTCTCCTACAAAATAATTGATATCTACTATGCAGGGTGTTTCCTGTAATAAGAGCAATACATTAAAACGCAAATCCTACTCCTCAAACAGTATAGTACATTACGCACCTAGGGCGTTAAAATAAAGAACGGCTCAGATCGCGGATATTTGTGACCCGAACCGAAGGTAAGGGCCATAGACAAGCGATCTGAGGCCATCTTTATTACCGCCCGTGGTGCGTACACAATTTTACGTCTTCTCCTGGGTGTGAAGTGAGATTTGCCGCTGCGCCCGTGGGCGTAAAATCTCACTTACCGCCCAGAGTGACGTAAAAACTTTTGTTCAACAACTTTAAAATAATATGTATTTTGTAGAATGTCACTTTTTCATGAAAACTAAATAGTATTTTCAATGTACGTTAAAATCCGTCCAATTGACATTGCTTGTCAATATTTTCAGCCTACAGACATAATCAATTTCGGAATACATTGCGTGTTCGAATAAATTTTAAAGTGTCCTAAAAGTCAAAACCATCAAGTTATTTTTAAAAGTCGCTGAACAAACGTTGTCTGGTTTGAGGAGTAGCATCTACGTTTTCATTTATTGCTCATATTTAGAGGATGCACCCGGTATATGCGTGCCCAGTTCTGCGTAGAAAATAATAAACTTTCAGTTACAAGAACATATAACCTCTTAAAATAATATCATATAATACAGGGTGTAACAAAAATAATGGTGATCCAATTAAGGGCATAATTGGCATCGTATTACGAGTAAGAAAAAGTAGGAGAAAAAGGAAAGCTAAGTTCACTCCGGCGTGCCTACGGGAGTTATTGACGGCCACGAAGCTAAGTTACACTACTACTACAAAGTGTGAGAAAAATCGCGTTTTGCTCACTGCGCGGCTTTTCCAGCGAACAACTCTGGTCTTTGCTCGTTGGTTCCCGATTCTTTTTCTGATAATTGTCTCTTCGTCACCTGTAAAAATGAAAAGGTTATTTTATAGAAGCATAGAGTAACTTATATAGTAGAGCAGCACAGCCTAAGAAATTTTTGAAGCTCAAGTCAATCGCGCCATCTGCGTGAAAGCGACCTAAATATACCCAAAATGTAAGAGGAAATGTCACCTGAACTGCTACTTCATCTAGTAACGAATAGCGTACTAGTAGTACACTAGTAACTACTAGGTGGAGTAGCAGTGCGTTGCAGTAGTAGTAGCGAGTAGCGAGTAGTGTACTGTAGTAACGCTAGATGTCGTTGCGACGCAATGTTAAGTAAGGTCACAGCCACAGATAACCTCAACCACTAGATAGATCATAAGTACAGCTCGGGGTCACCACGCATCAGTGTTTTTGTATGAGAGCGCAAACGCTTATTTCAATTGAGTTAACGTTTTTGATCATTACTCATGTGAATTAAAAATATCCACAAAAATCAAGTTACAGGCGTGAACCTGGATTGTAATACTACAAATTGGTGTAGAATACTGTTCGAATCGTAGAAATTTACGAGAAATAATGAGGTGTCTGTGTAGTCTGTGGTCACGGCTCATTAGGGCCACCCGGCACCCGACCCACGCCGCCTCACCTCGAGCGGATAGTATTCTTTATATGAATTAGTATGGCCATGCGCTCACTACATCAACTCGTCGACCAGTGGACGAGGTAGGGCGGACACTGGGAGTGACGAGGCGGTGTGGGTCGGTTGCCGGTTTGCTCTCATGAGCTGTGGCCTTTAGTACTTACCAGAGACTAAGTATAAGGATATAGACGGCCACAGTCTAAGAACTTTTCGAAGCTCAAGTCAATTGACTTGAGCTTCAAAAAGTTCTTAGGCTATGCTGCTCTACTATATAAGTTACTCTATGGTACTTACGGAGACGCTGGTCACCACCGTGGACTCCCATTGGCGCGCAAAACTCGTCTTGATTCCGAATCTGCAATGGAAAGTTAATAGTAGATTGTATTACAAGGGAGCAAAATGACGTATTTCGGTCGAGGGTAGCATGTTGAATGGATTCAAGTGACCCGAGATCGAAATAATTTGCTACCGCGTAGTACACTCTACTTTTCACTCCTTCTATGAGAAAAACGAAAACAAAGGTACTAAACTAGCTATCTGCTAGAAAGAGAAGTTATATAATGTTGTCTCATTTTAATTGGTTGTAAAGACAAGGAAAATAGAAATTTTGCTCCCTCTGTAAATGGGCAACAAATCGCAGAGGGAGCAAAAGTAATTTTTGCTCCCTGTAATCGCAGAGGGAACAAAAGTCACTTTTGCTCCCTGTAAATCAAATCAAATCAAATCAAATCAAATGGGCTACAAATTACCCTTTTTCGAATAGTAGGGGTGAAAAATATATTATAAGTTAAGTTATTATACTAGTAGTCTATAGTACCCTTCGATTTACATCCCTCTCGGTCGGTACATATCTACCTCTTATACGGGGTGTAACAAAAATACTGGTGATCCGTTTAAGGGCATAATTAGTATCGATCATACTGCGACTAAGAAAAGGTAGGATTATTTTTTTTTAGCTAAGGGATAAGGGGACCGCTGATCCCTACTACTCGTGGGAACGCTGCGGTGATTCATTTAACTGATTTAACTAATAATCATCCGCACGGCTGCATGAAGCGGCTCACGGAGAGCCGTTCTGCTAAGTTGATCGTAGCAAATGGAAATCCGCGTGATCTCTGCCTGCCCCTTTTGGGATATAGGCGTGATTGTATTTATGCATGTATTTTTTTTTGGACGCAATAAAAAAAATCTATGGGACAAGTGGTCCCAGCAGCCGGCCGACCTTCCATATTAAACCAAAAATTTCGCGCGAAAAAAATTTTCTCCTATTTTTTCTTCGTCGCTTGGGTACTATACCAATTATTCCCTTAAAAGGATCACCAGTGTTATTGTTACACCCTGTATCGCTGATCTTGAAACACCTTTACCTTTGACAGAGCAGCACAAGGATCTCCCTTTTACAGATGAACCAGTAGAATATGAAGATGCCGGTCGAGCAGTTGTAGATGTCGGCAGCCAGCCACGCCCAGTGATCGGGGCTGATGAACAATCCCAGCACGTCCAGGATCCAGCTCACTCCGGTGATCAGCGTCAGTTTCACGTAGATGGCGAATCTGGGGAGTATTGAAATTAAATGTGAGACATGCTATAGAGGTTTACGGTTTCTTCTTTTTGTCCTGTCTTGGCCCTCTTGACAACCTAAGGTTACTTTAGGTCCATCTAACAGCTCCAAGAATCAGAAAGGATCACGAGACTTTTGTGCAGAGCCTTGATTCTTCCTAATCGTTGGTGAAGAGAAGAGCAACCCACCCCATACCTATCAGACTATTCCTTCCCGAATTGATCCCTTGATTCATCCTGATCTTGATCCTAGCAGGGATCAGGTCAATATGGTGTACTCTACGATGACAACTACGATAATTTCTCAAAGAGCTGACCTATTCTTATGATTTTTGTTGCGTTATGATCTTGATCCTTCCAAGGATCAAAAAGTTTCACTTGATGTGTTTTATATCAGTAAAGTCACGAACCCGGATTGTTGAGCCACTTGGCATTGTTCGTAATTTTGCCGTGTAACAAATGACCGATGTAACTGACAGTGGACAGCTAGGTGGTAGCATCGATCAACAACCCGGGGTCGTGACACAGTGCACGGCCAAAGTGGTAGACCTGATCCTTTGAACTTGATCCTTACTCATCTTGATCCTTGAAGGAATAAGGTTGAGAAAACTGTAAAAACTGACCGGTTCTTATCTTTTTTGGTGTTCCTGCTCTCCCCACAGCCGCCAGGCTTCGTGCTATTCCTCCATATATAAACGGCCGTCATGATGAAGAAGAATATGTTGATAATGGTGGTCACTACTATCGGGCCGTTTATGTAGAGCCGCCGCTCGTCTTCTGTTAAAAACACAGATATTTAAGGACTTGTACCATCGTAACCATCGCCATTGCCAATACGGGGCTCTAAGCACACGGCGGCGTCGCGTAAGCGTTTTGTTAGACGAGAGCGGAACGAGCACGTACATGTTCAAAGAAGTCCGCACATTGTGATTAAATATACACTTAAGTTAACCATAAACTACTGTTAGAAACGCGATATTCACCATGTATATTTATTTTTCTAATAGCACCATACATATAAACAATACATGGTCAACACTCTGTTCTTAATACTAGTAGTTACAATGTTAGCATAAAATTTTATATTCTAAAAACTAGTGTTAGGTACTGTACCGTTTTCGAAGTAACAGAAATTGGTAGCGACGAAGTGTGGCTTTACAAAGTCGGGCATAGAAGTAAAGTCGACGAAGTCGATGCCGACCATGAACGCCAACAATAGCAGCGGCACGCCGAAACCATACACGCCATACCATGCGAATTTGGCCAGGATCTTGCTGCGCGGCCTCCAGGGAGGTTGGAACATCGTGCTGGGGAAAATAAGGTAGAAGGGTTATTTTATGAAAAATTGCCTACACAGATTTGTTTTATATGGGTAATTTTATGTAATTTCGTCTAAGAATCACGAGCTCTTTCAATTGAATCAAGACAAAAAAGGACAACTTAAAATAAGTGGCTTTAAATGGCCCAGAAACATCTGCTAACAATTTATTTACTGAATGTATGGCAAGATCTAATACAATACATTCGTTCTTTATAACAAGACACCCAAAATGCTGGATTCATTGGATTACGTCATTGTCAAGGGTGAATGCCACTCGCTAACAATATCAAATTATTTATATAAATAAAGAAAAAATCGACACGAGACCCTAAAACTAGCGTATTTGTACATACCAAGCGTTAGACCACACGTCGTAAGACATCACGTTCATCCAAGTGAAGCTGCACCATAATGAGTAGTACAGCATCAGACCTGCAATTAACGGGCTGGAATTAACTAACAGCTCAATGGTAGCAAGAAAGTCGCACTTTTTCAAAAAAAAAATTTTGCCAATCAAACCAGTTTCAGTCAGGTATTGAAACTTATTAAAAAGGGATAAAAAGTCTCTTCCACCAATCCGGTCTCGGCACTAGGAAAGGCACAAATCAAAGAAAACATTATACATATATTTACGATCTAACTTTCGCTGACTGTACAATTTTGGAAAAAAAAAAACAATCGCAATAATTATAAATCTAAAAGTTAGGAAAAGTCTTCTAAGACCATTTTCCCGGAGTGTCATAGAATCTAGTAGCTGCCCTACAAACTGGTTAAAAATATCCCCTCACTTTATAACCCTGTATATACCTAATCATGATATACGTACAGGAGAACACCATTATTTTCACATCAAACCTGACTATATGTCCCTTCAGATCATGCCACATCCACGCTCCCAAGTGCTTTGATTTCATCACAAAACAGCTCAATTTTAAATACGTGTTTGCATATCCAGGTTTCAAGAAGCGTCCCATTAAAAATGGCTCTTTAGTAACGTTTATCTGGTTTTTATACAGTTAAGGTTGTAGCAGGGATAAATACAATTTGATAGTTCTTATATGAGCATGATCCGTCTAGGAGTTACCGAGCTAGAATGCGCAAAAACGATTTTCATAAGAGTTTCCACCAGATATAAGCGAGAATGCGTCGCGAAGAATGTGTTTGCTAAAAGAACCAATCCCAGGGGGTTCGCTGTTCGAGGATAAGCGAATGAAGTGATTCTATTGTTTCTTAAAGACACATTCCTCGCAACACATCCTTGCTCATCTCTGGAGGAAACACAGCCTACGGATCTTGTTATATTAGTCGTTTGCAAGTATCGCAAGTTCTCAGTTCGAGGCGGACTGCTAGTATTTTACCGATAAAGGTGCACCAGCTCTTGCTCGGGCACGGGTTCACCGCGAACACTTGAATCGCCCTGAAGAGGAAGGTCACCATGAGACAGGTCACAAAAGCCATCATCATCAGACCTGGCAGGTTCCTTTTCTGTGGCAGCACAATGTATGTAGCCAGGGTCAGGAGTAGGAAGAAACTGGAAATCAGCATAGCTGTAAGAAATTGGCGGTTATTTTAGCTGATTTTTTTAAATACCACGACGGTGGCATGCAAACATACGTGCCTGTGGACAGTGTGGACGTCTACAACTCTAGAGGTGTCACATGCGAGTTGCTGAGCTTTTGGTATTAAGGAAGATTCACTGTATTAACAACTAAGGGGCCGGTCCTAATTAATTCACGTAGTAATGAAATAGATCGTTTTATGTTATTGTAATAACAGATTTTGGTTTAAAAAAATATTCCTTCCATATACAGAGTATCCCAGAAATCGACGTCAAGCCGTGAATGGATGATAGACCGAGTTATAACAGTTATCAGAAAAATACAAAAAATTATTTATTTATTTTTATTTATTTTTTATTTTTATTTAGTTTTATTTATAATTCTAATTTACTTTTATATAGGTAATTTTGTGAGTATATTTATACATATTGTAATTAGTTTGTTTCATACTTATGATATGAATAAAAAAAATCTATCACATGTTCTTCATAAACAATGAAAATATAAAAAATTGTCATTTGAGGTCAGGGTAAGAGAAACTCCGTGAAAATAAACAGTTGGTCTTATCTCAACTGGCTTTACCTACTTTACCTACCTACTACACCTACTACTCGAGAGCAAAAGTTTCGGGTCACCAGCATTGTCTTGAATATCTCAAAAGATATTAATTTTAAAGTTATTCAAGTTTATGTTACTGACCCGAAACTTTTGCTCTCGAGTGTAGAATTAACTTGAACAACAAGGTACTCACCCGACGCCATGGCATTCATCTTAAGCTCCATATGGTAATCTTTCTCGGAATCAGGCCCAGTACCTTCATTCCTGATTCTGTGGATCAGCTTGACAGAGCCATAGTCAGGAGTACCATTCGTGGTACTTGCATGTACTTCTACGCAGTGGTATTTAGAGGTATAAACGGGGTATGGCCATTGATGTAGATAGTTCACCATCCGCAAAGCGAGGTTGCCATTCTGGAAAGAAAATATACTTTTATGTGTATTGTGTATGCTTCGGTTATGCGTGGTATAGCGATGGGGGACAAAATGCGGTGGGAACTATTCCTTAGTATTATTACTAATTTTAATCATTCTTCATGTACGAGTAAGGCCTCTAAAATGCGTTCAAAAAGCGTAGGCAATGACCAGCATTACAACAATCGATTTTACTATGATACGTTTCTTATCTGTGACAGTAACGTAATTTTAACATTACATGTTCAAATATTGTTAAGAGTCGCCAGGACGCTCGTGTTCCCATATAAACATAGTTCAGTTCTCATTTTAAAACAACATGCTTTAGAACCAAAAAAATTGGCATGGGCATTCTAGTAGTATAGATCTAAAAATTGTAATACAAAGAAAATACAGCCAGTTACAAATTTACATACAAAACTTATTTTTGCTATATTTTCTTTGTATTACAATTTTTAGCGTAATAACGTACTAGTAGTACACTAGTCGTTACTAGGTGGCGCTGATTTTATCTCATGCATATTGGCTCTGTTTAGGTGACTCTGAACTAGATGGCGCTAAATACTTGGAGCCTCAAAAAGTTCTTAGACTATGACCGTCTACTATATATTTAAGTCTATGCTATGACCTACATATTATAATTAATAAATGGTTTCCTTATCTATTTTAATTAATTTATTTTAATTAATTTATACCTGTGGAGATGTTACAGCACTTGTATCTACCTAGTAATGCAGGTCATTTTTGTCTTCGGCTTCTGAACCTATTTTAGAGTACTTGCAATATGTGTGTAGATAAAGTAATGTATGCAACTGTACATAACTAGGCCTTAAAACACTCGTGTGATCCTATAATAAAACTCGTGTTTTAAGGACCCTCATCATGTCATCATCAGTTGCATAAACTACTATTAGGTAACGGGTTTTTACCCACAAAATATTTTTCCTTATTAAACCCGGGTATAACGTCATTGAACTCATTGAACGATAAATAATATATTAATTAACCAATGGATTATTATTAACAAAACAGTGATGATATTTATACTAATACTTCGTTGTTTTTAACCGACTTCAAAAAAGGAGGAGGTTCTCAATTCGACTGTTTTTTTTTAGATTAGTAAATTTGTGGGATTGTCCCAATGCGATTTTTGGGAAAACTATTATAAAATTCGACATTTTGCATCTTATTGTGTTCAGTATGACTAATATTAGATAGGGATACACGCACAGATTTGCCCGCCGGATTTGTCCGGCGGATATGCCCGGCGGACAGATCCGTCCGTATATGGCGCTATTCTGATGTGCAGACAAATCCGTGTCCAATTCGCAAAACCTCGTGAAGGTCGAGAAGTACAAGTCCAGCAAGTATCTATATACATTTTGCGAAGCAGTCAGATTGGGATTTTATTTTTATTTTTTTATTTTAATAATTAATATTTTTTAATATTTGGGGACAATCTTACACAAATCAACCTAACCCCAAACTAAGCAAAGCTTGTACTATGGGTGCTAGGCGACGACATACATACTTAGATAGATAAATACATACTTATATACATAGAAAACATCCATAACTCAGGAACAAATATTTGAGATTAGCACACGAATAAATGCCCTTACCAGGATTTGAACCCGGGACCTCCAGCTTCGTAGGCAGGGTCACTACCAACTGGGCTATGGAGGCCGTCAATTTTGATTACACAATAGGCATGTCTGTCTCTCAAGCTGCTTTGATATACCTTCTTGAAGAACTACGCATTATTGTATATACTATCTTTAATGTATTAGTATTACTGTTTTGAAAAAATAAGTCCCGCCGAGTTTCTTGCCGGTAATAAGTAAATACTTCTCGGGTCAGAGGTGTAGGGTTAGAACCGGTGGTAGTTTCCTTTTCTCTCTGACGTTCATAAGTGCATTGTAATGTGCCTAAATTGAAGAATAAATATCTTTTATCTATTTTTTTTAGACTTGGCTCACGAGGTAACCGCCATGTGGGAGGTTGATTGTGCCGATAGTTGTTTCTGCGAACGGTCTCATAGCGAACTCTCGACCAGCATCTTGAAATACTTTTGCTACGGGGTTGTGGTTGGATCAAGGGTCAGATTCAGAAGGCGGTAATCCTGGACACGGCGCGCATAGTCCGAAGGTTCCTCACTCTGAGGTCCTATACCAGCGGCAGCCTGGGCCTTGCCCCGTTGTAATAATATTGTAAAAAAAACCTAACAACCAAGACCTAAAATGAATAAAGATAATAATAATACATCTTTTGATAATTCCCATAGGGAATGTTCTCATCTTCTCATTGGAATTTTAATTTAAATTCTCGTGTAAGTTTCCGGAAGTGTCCGAGAATGTTACTGAATTTTTGAGAATTTTCTGCAACTTGTACATTGCTAGTTATATAGGTAGAAATATTATAGTTTAGTATCTATAGAAGTATCTTTACGTTACGTTAGTGAAATGATTATTGGCTGTGTGCATGAGTGTGGCGCCATCTCTTGAGCAGGGGGTGAAAGGGTTTTTTTCTTTTTTATTAATCGCATATACTCCTTGCTTATATGAAATGTCACTGGCTGATTCACTATTTTGACAGTTGACCCTACGGGTGATGTCAAATATTTTGAAATGTGATATTGACAAGAGCCCAATTTCTTGTTACCTTGCGCGCTGCGATCGTTCACGTTACCCCCACCATGCACTTCGCACATAGCCAATACTAATGGTTCAGAAAAGCTTACAAAAGTTGTAGTATCTTCAAGCAGACAGAACAAATTAATAGATATTGAAATCATAGAGTAACTTATATTGAAGAGCCGCACACTGATAGCGCCATCTACTCGAAATCTAAATAAAGGTATAAAAATAAAAGAAAAAACCTAGTTACGACGGTACGCTATTCGTTCTTAGATGTCACTGCGACGACGCAATATAAAAGTCAGAATTTTTTTTTTACATTACGTTGCAGTGACATCTAGGAACGCATAGCATACCGTAGTAAAGCTAGGTTTCTTTCTTTTATTTTAGACTTTTAGGTGAATTTCGAGTAGATGGCGCTATCAGACATGAGCTTCAAAAAGTTCTTAGGATGTGGCTTTTTATATTATCTATAGTCTCTGTTAAAATATTCCATGTTCAATAAAATAAAATTTATTAGCACTGGAATCCTAAAACGTTTATAAATAGTATGATATCGGGTTCTTACCTGGTAACGCGGCAAGTGTGATGGGCACCTTTGCGCCCGGGACAACTCGTGGGGGCTTATTTGACGGGGCTTAGGCTTAATTTTTAATTGTATTTTTGACTGTGTATACATACTGTTGGTGTACTTAAATTGTAATCGCGTTTTATTATTAAGTGTGACATGTTGTATTTATATGCGAAATAAATTACCATAGTATGATATTATCTCTGATCATGTAATATACTTACACGTAGTGGCTATTAACTACGCAATGATTGATTACATGTACACAGTTAAAGCAGTTTAACTGATAAATTATAGTATTATTATGGCTACTATGAGTCATCGTTCGTTCGATAGCACATTTATTTATTCTATGTCTTCATGTTACTAGATATAGATAGGCATTTCTTCTCTCGGGTAATAATAGTGAGAAAGCAGATGATGAAGAAAATCTAGTGAGTGCTGCGAGGTCCAGATGGGACAGTGCAGCTGCCAAGTTTGTTACTCTTTTAGCAGCACCCAGGGATTGCGTGTAGGGTTGTCGAAGGTGGTGTAACGCAGAGAAACATTGATCCCCAAATGTCTGAAGCCTAAATATGTTCGATAGCACATATTTAGGCGTAAGTTATATCTAAGTACTCCGGCTTAATTGTGTCCATGGGCTTCATACAATAATTCAGCCACTACTGCCACCATATTAACACTTTCCAGCTGATTTTTGACAATGATAGCCGAATTCCGCGAAGCGTGTGTTGTCTGTCTTATTAGAGTGTTATTAGAGTTTGAAAATAGTACGGTAGAATCAGAGAGTATCTATTTTATAGAGACGCACAGTCTAAGAACTTTTTGAGGCTGCAAGTCAGAAGCGCCATCTGATCGAGAGTTACCAAAAATGTAGGATAAACGATAGTAACACTACTCGTTACTAGGTGGCACTGCATGGTTCCTCTTACATTATCCGTAACTTTTGGGTTGCCGTAACTTTCGTTCAGAATGTTCAGATGGCACTTTAGACTTGGGCTTCAAAAAGTTCTTAAACTGTCGCTGTCTATATTATTTATAGTCTCTGCTAGCACTATAATAAAAACTACTACCGAATTACCGATTTTCATACAATAACCCTGTAGTAAGTTCATCTTTTTTACCAAATAGAATCAAAATCTAAATAATAGTCTTTACACCAATACAAGGCGGGTACTACGCTGTCAATACGTGTGTCCCATAACAAGTGTAGGGGCAGCATCCGCTTTACACAAAACACCTTTATTAATCAGTATTTAAAAAATCACTCACCTCCAATAGATAGAGACTCATAGTTGGGTCACTTGATAGGAAATCTGTTTTATTATTTTCCCAAAAGACGTCTCCGTATACGAATTTGAAGCTTTTCAAATTCTTTTCCGTTTTAACAATCTTCTGTACTACATTTTCATTAAAAATATCCACTTGAAAATCTTCTAATTTGGTTAAATTATACACATTGTCAACACAAGATACCGTTCCATTGCTTTCCAAAATGATTTGATTCGCAGGACAACACTTCGCTAGACAATCTTTGCAATCTTCAACTGTTTCGTTGTTATTAATATATTTAAATATAGCAGTATTGTTGTCTTGTGCGTAGGCGAGATAGAAGAGAAGGAAGCACACGAAAATGCGGTCCATCGCGGCGAACGTGAATGCTGAAACGAAAACACCGTTTTATGATGTTAATCATTAATTATTTGTTAGGCATTGCGCACACGGAAAGTCGCGGCGAAGCGCGGGCGCGATTTCAACGATAGTTTGTACCCCCCCCTAGATATACCCCTCACCTTTTTCTTACTAACTGTAATTTAACTAATTTTATAAAAATTTAATCTACATTTAACATAAACAAAAGAAACTTTCATAACCGCAAAGTCCAGACTTTAAACTTCCAAAATTAACTTTTACAGCTATCCTAGGTCCGCAAAATCTAGACCTAACTCTGAATCAAATCGAATCTAGATTTATTTAAACTTTAATTCAGAGCTACACGGCTGAAAGGATCTCCCACTCGAACCACTAATCACGTTATATCCGCACTTTTTCACTGACTACTTTAAAAACTCCACAAATCTAATAGAATCGAATGTCCGCGTCCTCTTCCAGAATAATAATGCCCCCGCGTCCCCTTGCCCGTTGCGAACACTAAGAATTGAATAAGCCCAATAAAATCCAGAGTAATAATGATGCTCCGCGTCCTCTTCCACCCCTATTTATAGACTATATTGTTAACAGAATGATGACACAATGCTTACACGGTCTAAGAACCTATTCAATATACTCTATGGTCTAAGAGTTGGCCGCGTCAGATGCGACAGATCAAAAAAAGGTTTTAAGTGAAAAAAGAAAGGTATTACCGAAATAGGTAAAACTGCCAAAATTGTGTCCTTTATAGGGAGCTGGGCCCATATTTTAACATTAGAACTAAAAAATCGCGTATTAAAGTGGAAACAAAACAGCAGGCGAGTAACCAAAAATTACATTAATCATCATTTGACACTACTTCCCCCATCAGAAACCTAATCTAATCAATAACATAATTATTTCATTATATTGGATCAAAACCCAGAACTCCAGAATCCGTCCTCCCCAAGTCACTTGCACTCTCCGACCTCCATCTCCCCACAGCTGCCAGATGTCCGCACCCAGAACAAAGCATAGTAGAGAAAACCAACCAAACGTTCGTTTTCGTTATTCTCATTCCTGTGTCACGTCTGCGATGGCCAACTCTTTGTCTATTTCCTATTAAATTAATCTCTAATATCCTTTTTATACTCGGCGACTGTAATACTCGAATTGAGATTGTGGTGGCGGAACTACTAGCGCATACTTTTTGATAGAGCTTCTATGGTCGCATATTGTAGCATCCATAACAATGACAGAAATGATTTCCATACAATATTGTGCAACTGTTGTCGGGCCCCGCATTGCGTGTCGCCGCCGGCACAATCCACCGGGAGATCGAAGTTACTCAATTACATAGAAGCAGTAGGTTGTGCACGGCTTTCGTCGAACTCAATTCTTACCGGCTTGCTTAAGCACTCGTAGAAAAACTATTGTGTGCAACGGTACATAATAAGGGTTCTTAAAATACTATTATCGTATAGCTTTAAATAAAACAACGTGAATAAATAAATTGCTCTATTTCTTAAAATAATAATTCTTCTTAAGTAACAAAGGTAGTATTTTAAAAGAAAGAAACAATGTAAAATGTTTGAGTCAAATTTCAAGAAAAAAATATTGCCGACGTCGACGTTTGAAAAATAATTACGAACGTCGTAATAAATGAATAATTCTCTTTTAAAAATAACATAAAGTCTTCTTTCAGCAAAATATCCCATCTACGATATTTAAAATAATTACTTTCCCTTGATGTCCCATAGTCTTGGGACGCCCTGTATATAAATGTCTTGGACCAAAGGATAACCAATTTGATACATCTTGTATGTCTTATAAGATAATAAATTCTGTGGAATTAGGATCTCACTCGGTAAATATTATCGAAAATAGTTGTTTAGTAAATTGTTGCTCTTTTATTGCAAAGAGTAATTATATATTTAATACTATCGAACAAATAAATGTGTAAATAGAAATTTTTCTCCTACAAAATAATTGATATCTACTATGCAGGGTGTTTCCTGTAATAAGAGCAATACATTAAAACGCAAATCCTACTCCTCAAACAGTATAGTACATTACGCACCTAGGGCGTTAAAATAAAGAACGGCTCAGATCGCGGATATTTGTGACCCGAACCGAAGGTAAGGGCCATAGACAAGCGATCTGAGGCCATCTTTATTACCGCCCGTGGTGCGTACACAATTTTACGTCTTCTCCTGGGTGTGAAGTGAGATTTGCCGCTGCGCCCGTGGGCGTAAAATCTCACTTACCGCCCAGAGTGACGTAAAAACTTTTGTTCAACAACTTTAAAATAATATGTATTTTGTAGAATGTCACTTTTTCATGAAAACTAAATAGTATTTTCAATGTACGTTAAAATCCGTCCAATTGACATTGCTTGTCAATATTTTCAGCCTACAGACATAATCAATTTCGGAATACATTGCGTGTTCGAATAAATTTTAAAGTGTCCTAAAAGTCAAAACCATCAAGTTATTTTTAAAAGTCGCTGAACAAACGTTGTCTGGTTTGAGGAGTAGCATCTACGTTTTCATTTATTGCTCATATTTAGAGGATGCACCCGGTATATGCGTGCCCAGTTCTGCGTAGAAAATAATAAACTTTCAGTTACAAGAACATATAACCTCTTAAAATAATATCATATAATACAGGGTGTAACAAAAATAATGGTGATCCAATTAAGGGCATAATTGGCATCGTATTACGAGTAAGAAAAAGTAGGAGAAAAAGGAAAGCTAAGTTCACTCCGGCGTGCCTACGGGAGTTATTGACGGCCACGAAGCTAAGTTACACTACTACTACAAAGTGTGAGAAAAATCGCGTTTTGCTCACTGCGCGGCTTTTCCAGCGAACAACTCTGGTCTTTGCTCGTTGGTTCCCGATTCTTTTTCTGATAATTGTCTCTTCGTCACCTGTAAAAATGAAAAGGTTATTTTATAGAAGCATAGAGTAACTTATATAGTAGAGCAGCACAGCCTAAGAAATTTTTGAAGCTCAAGTCAATCGCGCCATCTGCGTGAAAGCGACCTAAATATACCCAAAATGTAAGAGGAAATGTCACCTGAACTGCTACTTCATCTAGTAACGAATAGCGTACTAGTAGTACACTAGTAACTACTAGGTGGAGTAGCAGTGCGTTGCAGTAGTAGTAGCGAGTAGCGAGTAGTGTACTGTAGTAACGCTAGATGTCGTTGCGACGCAATGTTAAGTAAGGTCACAGCCACAGATAACCTCAACCACTAGATAGATCATAAGTACAGCTCGGGGTCACCACGCATCAGTGTTTTTGTATGAGAGCGCAAACGCTTATTTCAATTGAGTTAACGTTTTTGATCATTACTCATGTGAATTAAAAATATCCACAAAAATCAAGTTACAGGCGTGAACCTGGATTGTAATACTACAAATTGGTGTAGAATACTGTTCGAATCGTAGAAATTTACGAGAAATAATGAGGTGTCTGTGTAGTCTGTGGTCACGGCTCATTAGGGCCACCCGGCACCCGACCCACGCCGCCTCACCTCGAGCGGATAGTATTCTTTATATGAATTAGTATGGCCATGCGCTCACTACATCAACTCGTCGACCAGTGGACGAGGTAGGGCGGACACTGGGAGTGACGAGGCGGTGTGGGTCGGTTGCCGGTTTGCTCTCATGAGCTGTGGCCTTTAGTACTTACCAGAGACTAAGTATAAGGATATAGACGGCCACAGTCTAAGAACTTTTCGAAGCTCAAGTCAATTGACTTGAGCTTCAAAAAGTTCTTAGGCTATGCTGCTCTACTATATAAGTTACTCTATGGTACTTACGGAGACGCTGGTCACCACCGTGGACTCCCATTGGCGCGCAAAACTCGTCTTGATTCCGAATCTGCAATGGAAAGTTAATAGTAGATTGTATTACAAGGGAGCAAAATGACGTATTTCGGTCGAGGGTAGCATGTTGAATGGATTCAAGTGACCCGAGATCGAAATAATTTGCTACCGCGTAGTACACTCTACTTTTCACTCCTTCTATGAGAAAAACGAAAACAAAGGTACTAAACTAGCTATCTGCTAGAAAGAGAAGTTATATAATGTTGTCTCATTTTAATTGGTTGTAAAGACAAGGAAAATAGAAATTTTGCTCCCTCTGTAAATGGGCAACAAATCGCAGAGGGAGCAAAAGTAATTTTTGCTCCCTGTAATCGCAGAGGGAACAAAAGTCACTTTTGCTCCCTGTAAATCAAATCAAATCAAATCAAATCAAATGGGCTACAAATTACCCTTTTTCGAATAGTAGGGGTGAAAAATATATTATAAGTTAAGTTATTATACTAGTAGTCTATAGTACCCTTCGATTTACATCCCTCTCGGTCGGTACATATCTACCTCTTATACGGGGTGTAACAAAAATACTGGTGATCCGTTTAAGGGCATAATTAGTATCGATCATACTGCGACTAAGAAAAGGTAGGATTATTTTTTTTTAGCTAAGGGATAAGGGGACCGCTGATCCCTACTACTCGTGGGAACGCTGCGGTGATTCATTTAACTGATTTAACTAATAATCATCCGCACGGCTGCATGAAGCGGCTCACGGAGAGCCGTTCTGCTAAGTTGATCGTAGCAAATGGAAATCCGCGTGATCTCTGCCTGCCCCTTTTGGGATATAGGCGTGATTGTATTTATGCATGTATTTTTTTTTGGACGCAATAAAAAAAATCTATGGGACAAGTGGTCCCAGCAGCCGGCCGACCTTCCATATTAAACCAAAAATTTCGCGCGAAAAAAATTTTCTCCTATTTTTTCTTCGTCGCTTGGGTACTATACCAATTATTCCCTTAAAAGGATCACCAGTGTTATTGTTACACCCTGTATCGCTGATCTTGAAACACCTTTACCTTTGACAGAGCAGCACAAGGATCTCCCTTTTACAGATGAACCAGTAGAATATGAAGATGCCGGTCGAGCAGTTGTAGATGTCGGCAGCCAGCCACGCCCAGTGATCGGGGCTGATGAACAATCCCAGCACGTCCAGGATCCAGCTCACTCCGGTGATCAGCGTCAGTTTCACGTAGATGGCGAATCTGGGGAGTATTGAAATTAAATGTGAGACATGCTATAGAGGTTTACGGTTTCTTCTTTTTGTCCTGTCTTGGCCCTCTTGACAACCTAAGGTTACTTTAGGTCCATCTAACAGCTCCAAGAATCAGAAAGGATCACGAGACTTTTGTGCAGAGCCTTGATTCTTCCTAATCGTTGGTGAAGAGAAGAGCAACCCACCCCATACCTATCAGACTATTCCTTCCCGAATTGATCCCTTGATTCATCCTGATCTTGATCCTAGCAGGGATCAGGTCAATATGGTGTACTCTACGATGACAACTACGATAATTTCTCAAAGAGCTGACCTATTCTTATGATTTTTGTTGCGTTATGATCTTGATCCTTCCAAGGATCAAAAAGTTTCACTTGATGTGTTTTATATCAGTAAAGTCACGAACCCGGATTGTTGAGCCACTTGGCATTGTTCGTAATTTTGCCGTGTAACAAATGACCGATGTAACTGACAGTGGACAGCTAGGTGGTAGCATCGATCAACAACCCGGGGTCGTGACACAGTGCACGGCCAAAGTGGTAGACCTGATCCTTTGAACTTGATCCTTACTCATCTTGATCCTTGAAGGAATAAGGTTGAGAAAACTGTAAAAACTGACCGGTTCTTATCTTTTTTGGTGTTCCTGCTCTCCCCACAGCCGCCAGGCTTCGTGCTATTCCTCCATATATAAACGGCCGTCATGATGAAGAAGAATATGTTGATAATGGTGGTCACTACTATCGGGCCGTTTATGTAGAGCCGCCGCTCGTCTTCTGTTAAAAACACAGATATTTAAGGACTTGTACCATCGTAACCATCGCCATTGCCAATACGGGGCTCTAAGCACACGGCGGCGTCGCGTAAGCGTTTTGTTAGACGAGAGCGGAACGAGCACGTACATGTTCAAAGAAGTCCGCACATTGTGATTAAATATACACTTAAGTTAACCATAAACTACTGTTAGAAACGCGATATTCACCATGTATATTTATTTTTCTAATAGCACCATACATATAAACAATACATGGTCAACACTCTGTTCTTAATACTAGTAGTTACAATGTTAGCATAAAATTTTATATTCTAAAAACTAGTGTTAGGTACTGTACCGTTTTCGAAGTAACAGAAATTGGTAGCGACGAAGTGTGGCTTTACAAAGTCGGGCATAGAAGTAAAGTCGACGAAGTCGATGCCGACCATGAACGCCAACAATAGCAGCGGCACGCCGAAACCATACACGCCATACCATGCGAATTTGGCCAGGATCTTGCTGCGCGGCCTCCAGGGAGGTTGGAACATCGTGCTGGGGAAAATAAGGTAGAAGGGTTATTTTATGAAAAATTGCCTACACAGATTTGTTTTATATGGGTAATTTTATGTAATTTCGTCTAAGAATCACGAGCTCTTTCAATTGAATCAAGACAAAAAAGGACAACTTAAAATAAGTGGCTTTAAATGGCCCAGAAACATCTGCTAACAATTTATTTACTGAATGTATGGCAAGATCTAATACAATACATTCGTTCTTTATAACAAGACACCCAAAATGCTGGATTCATTGGATTACGTCATTGTCAAGGGTGAATGCCACTCGCTAACAATATCAAATTATTTATATAAATAAAGAAAAAATCGACACGAGACCCTAAAACTAGCGTATTTGTACATACCAAGCGTTAGACCACACGTCGTAAGACATCACGTTCATCCAAGTGAAGCTGCACCATAATGAGTAGTACAGCATCAGACCTGCAATTAACGGGCTGGAATTAACTAACAGCTCAATGGTAGCAAGAAAGTCGCACTTTTTCAAAAAAAAAATTTTGCCAATCAAACCAGTTTCAGTCAGGTATTGAAACTTATTAAAAAGGGATAAAAAGTCTCTTCCACCAATCCGGTCTCGGCACTAGGAAAGGCACAAATCAAAGAAAACATTATACATATATTTACGATCTAACTTTCGCTGACTGTACAATTTTGGAAAAAAAAAAACAATCGCAATAATTATAAATCTAAAAGTTAGGAAAAGTCTTCTAAGACCATTTTCCCGGAGTGTCATAGAATCTAGTAGCTGCCCTACAAACTGGTTAAAAATATCCCCTCACTTTATAACCCTGTATATACCTAATCATGATATACGTACAGGAGAACACCATTATTTTCACATCAAACCTGACTATATGTCCCTTCAGATCATGCCACATCCACGCTCCCAAGTGCTTTGATTTCATCACAAAACAGCTCAATTTTAAATACGTGTTTGCATATCCAGGTTTCAAGAAGCGTCCCATTAAAAATGGCTCTTTAGTAACGTTTATCTGGTTTTTATACAGTTAAGGTTGTAGCAGGGATAAATACAATTTGATAGTTCTTATATGAGCATGATCCGTCTAGGAGTTACCGAGCTAGAATGCGCAAAAACGATTTTCATAAGAGTTTCCACCAGATATAAGCGAGAATGCGTCGCGAAGAATGTGTTTGCTAAAAGAACCAATCCCAGGGGGTTCGCTGTTCGAGGATAAGCGAATGAAGTGATTCTATTGTTTCTTAAAGACACATTCCTCGCAACACATCCTTGCTCATCTCTGGAGGAAACACAGCCTACGGATCTTGTTATATTAGTCGTTTGCAAGTATCGCAAGTTCTCAGTTCGAGGCGGACTGCTAGTATTTTACCGATAAAGGTGCACCAGCTCTTGCTCGGGCACGGGTTCACCGCGAACACTTGAATCGCCCTGAAGAGGAAGGTCACCATGAGACAGGTCACAAAAGCCATCATCATCAGACCTGGCAGGTTCCTTTTCTGTGGCAGCACAATGTATGTAGCCAGGGTCAGGAGTAGGAAGAAACTGGAAATCAGCATAGCTGTAAGAAATTGGCGGTTATTTTAGCTGATTTTTTTAAATACCACGACGGCGGCATGCAAACATACGTGCCTGTGGACAGTGTGGACGTCTACAACTCTAGAGGTGTCACATGCGAGTTGCTGAGCTTTTGGTATTAAGAAAGATTCACTGTATTAACAACTAAGGGGCCGGTCCTAATTAATTCACGTAGTAATGCAATAGATCGTTTTATGTTATTGCAATAACAGATTTTGATTTAAAAAAAATCCTTCCATATACAGAGTGTCCCAGAAATCGACGTCAAGCCGTGAATGGATGATAGACCGAGTTATAACAGTTATCAGAAAAATACAAAAAAATATTTATTTATTTATTCATTTTTATTTATTTTTTATTTTTATTTAGTTTTATTTATAATTCTAATTTACTTTTATATAGGTAATTTTGTAAGTATATTTATACATATTGTAATTAGTTTGTTTCATACTTATGATATGAATAAAAAAAATCTATCACATGTTCTTCAAAAACAATGAAAATATAAAAAATTGTCATTTGAGGTCAGGGTAAGAGAAACTCCGTGAAAATAAACAGTTGGTCTTATCTCAACTGGCTTTACCTACTTTACCTACCTACTACACCTACTACTCGAGAGCAAAAGTTTCGGGTCACCAGCATTGTCTTGAATATCTCAAAAGATATTAATTTTAAAGTTATTCAAGTTTATGTTACTGACCCGAAACTTTTGCTCTCGAGTGTAGAATTAACTTGAACAACAAGGTACTCACCCGACGCCATGGCATTCATCTTAAGCTCCATATGGTAATCTTTCTCGGAATCAGGCCCAGTACCTTCATTCCTGATTCTGTGGATCAGCTTGACAGAGCCATAGTCAGGAGTACCATTCGTGGTACTTGCAGCATGTACTTCTACGCAGTGGTATTTAGAGGTATAAACGGGGTATGGCCATTGATGTAGATAGTTCACCATCCGCAAAGCGAGGTTGCCATTCTGGAAAGAAAATATACTTTTATGTGTATTGTGTATGCTTCGGTTATGCGTGGTATAGCGATGGGGGACAAAATGCGGTGGGAACTATTCCTTAGTATTATTACTAATTTTAATCATTCTTCATGTACGAGTAAGGCCTCTAAAATGCGTTCAAAAAGCGTAGGCAATGACCAGCATTACAACAATCGATTTTACTATGATACGTTTCTTATCTGTGACAGTAACGTAATTTTAACATTACATGTTCAAATATTGTTAAGAGTCGCCAGGACGCTCGCGTTCCCATATAAACATAGTTCAGTTCTCATTTTAAAACAACATGCTTTAGAACCAAAAAAATTGGCATGGGCATTCTAGTAGTATAGATCTAAAAATTGTAATACAAAGAAAATACAGCCAGTTACAAATTTACATACAAAACTTATGTTTGCTATATTTTCTTTGTATTACAATTTTTAGCTTAATAACGTACTAGTAGTACACTAGTCGTTACTAGGTGGCGCTGATTTTATCTCATGCATATTGGCTCTGTTTAGGTGACTCTGAACTAGATGGCGCTAAATACTTGGAGCCTCAAAAAGTTCTTAGACTATGACCGTCTACTATATATTTAAGTCTATGCTATTACCTACATATTATAATTAATAAATGGTTTCCTTATCTATTCTAATTCATTTATTTTAATTAATTTATACCTGTGGAGATGTTACAGCACTTGTATCTACCTAGTAATGCAGGTCATTTTTGTCTTCGGCTTCTGAACCTATTTTAGAGTACTTGCAATATGTTTGTAGATACAGTAATGTATGCAACTGTACATAACTAGGCCTTAAAACACTCGTGTGATCCTATAATAAAACTCGTGTTTTAAGGACCCTCATCATGTCATCATCAGTTGCATAAACTACTATTAGGTAACGGGTTTTTACCCACAAAATATTTTTCCTTATTAAACCCGGATAACGTCATTGAACTCATTGAACGATAAATAATATATTAATTAACCAATGGATTATTATTAACAAAACAGTGATGATATTTATACTAATACTTCGTTGTTTTTAACCGACTTCAAAAAAGGAGGAGGTTCTCAATTCGACTGTTTTTTTTAGATTAGTATTGTGGGATTGTCCCAATGTGATTTTTGGGAAAACTATTATAAAATTCGACATTTTGCATCTTATTGTGTTCAGTATGACTAATATTAGATAGGGATACACGCACGGATTTGCCCGCCGGATTTGTCCGGCGGATATGCCCGGCGGACAGATCCGTCCGTATACGGCGCTATTCAGATGTGCAGACAAATCCGTGTCCAATTCGCAAAACCTCGTGAAGGTCGAGAAGTACAAGTCCAGCAAGTATCTATATACATTTTGCGAAGCAGTCAGATTGGGATTTTATTTTTATTTTTCATTTTCATTACACAATAGGCATGTCTGTCTCTCAAGCTGCTTTGATATGCCTTCTTGAAGAACTACGCATTATTGTATATACTATCTTTAATGTATTAGTATTACTGTTTTGAACAAATAAGTCCCGCCGAGTTTCTTGCCGGTAATAAGTAATACTTCTCGGGTCAGAGGTGTAGGGTTAGAACCGGTGGTAGTTTCTTTTTCTCTCTGACGTTCATAAGTGCATTGTAATGTGCCTAAATTGAAGAATAAATATCTTTTATCTATTTTTTTTAGACTTGGCTCACGAGGTAACCGCCATGTGGGAGGTTGATTGTGCCGATAGTTGTTTCTGCGAACGGTCTCATAGCGAACTCCCGACCAGCATCTTGAAATACTTTTGCTACGGGGTTGTGATTGGATCAAGGGTCAGATTCAGAAGGCGGTAATCCTGGACACGGCGCGCATAGTCCGAAGGTTCCTCACTCTGAGGTCCTATACCAGCGGCAGCCTGGGCCTTGCCCCGTTGTAATAATATTGTAAAAAAATCCTAACAACCAAGACCTAAAATGAATAAAGATAATAATAATACATCTTTTGATAATTCCCATAGGGAATGTTCTCATCTTCTCATTGGAATTTTAATTTAAATTCTCGTGTAAGTTTCCGGAAATGTCCGAGAATGTTACTGAATTTTTGAGAATTTGTCTGCAATTTGTATATTGCTAGTTATATAGGTAGAAATATTATAGTTTAGTATTTATAGAAGTATCTTTACGTTACGTTAGTGAAATGAATGAAATGATTATACTAATGGTTCAGAAAAGCTTACAAAAGTTGTAGTATCTTCAAGCAGACAGAACAAATTACTAGATATTTAAATCATAGAGTAACTTATATTGTAGAGCAGCACACTGATAGCGCCATCTACTCGAAATCCACCTAAAGGTATAAAAATAACAGAAAAAACCTAGTTACGACGGTACGCTATTCGTTCTTAGATGTCACTGCGACGGAATATAAAAGTCGGAATTTTTTTTTACACTGCGTTGCAGTGACATCTAGGAACGCATAGCATACCGGAGTAAAGCTAGGTTTCTTTCTTTTATTTTAGACTTTTAGGTGAATTTCGAGTAGATGGCGCTATCAGACATGAGCTTCAAAAAGTTCTTAGACTGTGGCTTTTTATATTATTAGTCTCTGTTAAAATATTCCATGTTCAATAAAATAAAATTTATTAGCACTGGAACCCTAAAACGTTTATAAATAGTATGATATTACCTCTGATCATGTAATATACTTACACGTAGTGGCTATTAACTACGCAATGATTGATTACATGTACACAGTTAAAGCAGTTTAACTGATAAATTACAGTATTACTATGAATCATCGTTCGTTCGGTAGCACATTTATTTATTCTATGTCTTCATGTTACTAGATATAGATAGGCATTTCTTCTCTCGGGTAATAATAGTGAGAAAGCAGATGATAAAGAAAATCTAGTGAGTGCTGCGAGGTCCAGATGGGACAGTGCAGCTGCCAAGTTTGTTACTCTTTTAGCACCACCCAGGGATCACGTGTAGGGTTGTCGAAGGTGGTGTAACGCAGAGAAACATTGATCCCCAAATGTCTGAAGCCTAAATATGTTCGATAGCACATATTTAGGCGTAAGTTATATCTAAGTACTCCGGCTTAATTGTGTCCATGGGCTTCATACAATAATTCAGCCACCACTGCCACCATATTAACACTTTCCAGCTGATTTTTGACAATGATAGCTAAATTCCGCGAAGCGTGTGTTGTCTGTCTTATTAGAGTGTTATTAGAGTTTGAAAATAGTACGGTAGAATCAGAGAGTATCTATTTTATAGAGACGCACAGTCTAAGAACTTTTTGAGGCTGCAAGTCAGAAGCGCCATCTGATCGAGAGTTACCAAAAATGTAGGATAAACGATAGTAACACTACTCGTTACTAGGTGGCACTGCATGGTTCCTCTTACATTATCCGTAACTTTTGGGTTGCCGTAACTTTCGTTCAGAATGTTCAGATGGCACTTTAGACTTGGGCTTCAAAAAGTTCTTAAACTGTCGCTGTCTATATTATTTATAGTCTCTGCTAGCACTATAATAAAAACTACTACCGAATTACCGATTTTCATACAATAACCCTGTAGTAAGTTCATCTTTTTTACCAAATAGAATCAAAATCTAAATAATAGTCTTTACACCAATACAAGGCGGGTACTACGCTGTCAATACGTGTGTCCCATAACAAGTGTAGGGGCAGCATCCGCTTTACACAAAACACCTTTATTAATCAGTATTTAAAAAATCACTCACCTCCAATAGATAGAGACTCATAGTTGGGTCACTTGATAGGAAATCTGTTTTATTATTTTCCCAAAAGACGTCTCCGTATATGAATTTGAAGCTTTTCAAATTCTTTTCCGTTTTAACAATCTTCTGTACTACATTTTCATTAAAAATATCCACTTGAAAATCTTCTAATTTGGTTAAATTATACACATTGTCAACACAAGATACCGTTCCATTGCTTTCCAAAATGATTTGATTCGCAGGACAACACTTCGCTAGACAATCTTTGCAATCTTCAACTGTTTCGTTGTTATTAATATATTTAAATATAGCAGTATTGTTCTCTTGTGCGTAGGCGAGATAGAAGAGAAGGAAGCACACGAAAATGCGGTCCATCGCGGCGAACGTGAATGCTGAAACGAAAACACCGTTTTATGATGTTAATCATTAATTATTTGTTAGGCATTGCGCACACGAAAAGTCGCGGCGAAGCGCGGGCGCGATTTCAACGATAGTTATCCTGCTATTATTAATGTGAAACCTTTTTTTCCTCGTATCAAATTTTTTCATCCGTCTTTTGTACGTCGCTGTCGTCGCATTACATGCAACGCGACTAATTTTAAAACACGTTTCAAGATGTCTGTAGCATACTGTAGCCAACCTACATTATTTAAGTAGTCCCTGCGTATCTTGAAGGGAAATTGCATTCTGTCAAATTTCGTGTAATCTTTTTAAATCTTAGTTTCTCATTATTACAATACGAAACCAATTATGCCTTTAAAAAGATCAGGATTTTTGTTACACTTTGTGTAGTCCTCGACGAAGGTAGACGAAGGGTACACGGAAAGAACATGTCTAGTCACTTTGACAATATTTTGAGTTATAGCGGTTTTAAAGTTTGGAATGATTCAATTAGCCATACTATTTTCGTAACTAGATGGTTTTTATGAATTAAAAAGTGGATTTATGTTAAAAATTCCAGCTGTTACAGAAGTTGTTGCTAATAGTTCATTGCAAGCTCTACATTTTGATACAAAAATCTCATTTTACGGAAAAGGGACTAGACATGTTCTTTCCGTGTACCCTTCAGACAGTATAATATATTAATTGACCAACGTGCTATGCCGCGCCGCGCGTGGCCCGTGTGTTTCATTCCTTATCTTGGAAATTAATTAAATTAATTAACAGGAAAAACGTAAACGTTACTCGTTTCAAATGGTACAAAATAGCGATAAGGGCCTATATAAGGATAACATTTCCGGTACTAATTTATTTTATAATTCAATCTCACTATTTATGTGTTTTTAACGTCATTCGCAAAATAGTACTTAGTTTATGTAACTGTTATGTAATACGGGTCATTAAAATAGGAGTGTTTTAAGGACTTATTACATACAGTTGCATATAAACTACTTTTATGCCACACCTGGCCATAAAGTGGCTTTTTCCGCACGCTGCGCGTACGGAAAAAGACGCTTTCTGGCCAAGTGTAGACATAAAACGATGTACAGAACACGGGAGGTAATAAAGAAAGCCCTCGATCGCATATTTACGTCCCTCGCTTGCACCTCGGGCCGCAAACTTCTGCGATCTCGACGTTTCTTTGTTTTACCACCCTATAGTTGTGTAATGTACTATATCTACACACATATAATAACGGTTTTCGAACTCAGAAAAGAGGATTTATGATATGGGTGTTAATAGTACATTTTGCAATAATTTTGTTAATGTTAAGACTCAAGTGTGGCAATATTTTTCTATCTTACTCGTATACAGGATGAATTTTAAGTCGTGAATCCAAATATGTTTTTCTAACTAGGTATAAACAACGAACAATTTATCGACCCCACTCTCACTTAAATATTTTTTTGACATTTATTTTTCTTTTAAAGGTGATATTGTAACCTTAAAACGGCTGTTTAACATTTTTTTGATGTAAAATTAAGTAAATCTTATCTTTCGCTAGGATAAATTACTAAATTTATGCTCATGATAGTTCCAGATCAAAGAGCCAATTCAATTCACTAATTTAAATATCTTAATAATTCGGTGTAATTGCATGAAACCGCCATTAAAAGAAAAATAAATGACATAAATATTATAAAAAAAACTGTTGTGTTTTTAGTGAGAGTCGGGGCATTAAATTGTTCGTTGTTTATAGAGATAGAAGAACATATTTCGAAATTCACCCTGTAGGATAATTACACGCAATATTTTTTGTACAGTCGCCATCAAATATATCGGAGCAGCCAAGGTTGTCACAAATATCTGAACAACGCCTCTATTGTCAATGCGATAAAGTGCATGTTCAGATATTTTTGAGCACCCTGGCCGCTCCGAAATATTTGATGGCGACTGTACCTAGTCATATTATTCGGATAATATCAGGATAATTACAAGCAAAACATTTCAAGCTAAAACCGACCTAAGTTACGTAAGTAACCCGTTATAAATAATTTTAATATGTCAGACACGCGAGTTTTATAGTTAAAATATGACTTTACTCTTCCTGCGTGGAATGCAATGCTTTTTGAACGAGTGTGATAAAAAGTAATAAACGGCCTAAGTCGTTTAACAACGGGAGGTTGAATAGTTGATTGGTATTAATAGTAGCCCTTCCTACTCTACGGATTGAGCTTAACTATTCATGTATTGGTTTATATTTAAGTAATATTTTTAGCAGCAAATAAAACCTTGAAGAATGCCATGGGCCAAATTATACCTGGGGGGTGATTTTTGAGATTCGAGCGCTCAAATCTGACATTTAAAACTACGAATAAAACGAAAGAAATGATGATTTAAAAATAACAGAGTTAGCAATATAAAATCATCATTATTTATACTATTAATTTCATGCGTAAATAATGGCAAAACACTTTTGTGTGCGATTATATTCCAGCTTAAATTCTTTGATTTCGACCGCTCGCAAGTCAAAAATCGGCCCCCTGGACTAAAATGTCTATGTCTATACAAAATCACGTTCCAATTCACTGCATTATCGACTTATCGTCAACAGCTACAACATTGCCAACGAAGCACAACTTTGTCTGGCTTATAAAACATGGTTCTCTTCACTAAACAGCATTTTTTATCTTATTCCTGACATGGGAAAAAGGCGACAGCTCAGAAATAAGATATTAATAGCTGTTTTATAAAAAAAAACACGGTTTTCAAGCCATGCAAATTTGTGTATCGTAGGCATATTTGTAGCGGGTGCGGCATTAGTAGTAGTACTAGTAGTAGTAAAACACTTTATTGCACTAAAACATTGTAAACTAAACAATTATGAAACATACACATAATTTGTACAAAGGCGAACTTATCAATTTAAGGGATCTCTTCCAGCTAACCGTAGAGTAACTGAGAAATGCTGAGATCTGGCAAACATATTGAAATTGATTATGTACCATTGGGTAAAAAAATGCATGGCCAATTTATGAATGAATTCATTGATAAATTGGCCATGCAATTATGAACCCGATCGTACCTAATACAAGTACGTAGTAGAGTTACGATTTACTATAAATAAGTTTTATTTGTAAGTGTACACATCCGCTTTTTTAATTAATAAACTTTATACTTACAGTGATCACATTGCATGTAAATAAATGTGTGCAGCCCGACTTGCGCTTTTCCACCAAATGAGCGAGGTGCGATGTTTCGCGTGATAGCAGTTCGGCGACCAAAACATTAACCCACAAAGTTTTGTACGACTCGGAATAAAATGATGAAGGTTCCGTAGCTCAATACTTTATGGTTTTGAGAAATTAACATCAAATAAAATCGGCATTTTATCGAAGGTGCTACGTTTTTTCTTCTGATTAAGGATGATTCACGGTGTCCATTCCCGGGTCCGCCACGTCGACGGGCCGTTAACGGGCGTTCCGAGCACTACACGATCAGTGACCGGGCGGTTCCGGGCCCGAGCCTTCCGATACCGCCCTGTTATATATGAGAGCTTCTAGACGGAGAGCTGGCCACGTCAGATATGATACAATAATGAGAGCAACGAAACCCCTTTATATAGTTTGCTATACTATGCTTATTTCTAGATCCGAACATCTGGCAGCTGTAAAGTGGTGGAGTTCAAAGAATGCAAATAACTTGAAGAAAACAAATTCTAGAGCTCTGGTTTTGATCCAATATTATGAAAAATTATGCAATTAATTAGATTATATAATATCCAAAAGTTTCGATTAGGGGAAATACTGCCAAATGTATAATGTAATTTTTGGTTACTCGCCTACTGTTTTAGTTTGCGCAATAAAACACAATGTTTTTTGTTCTAATGTTAAAATATAGGCCCTGTTCTCTATAAATGACACAATTACAGCAGTTTTTACCTATTTCGGTATTACTTTTTTTCAACTTAAAAACTTTGTTGGTCTGTCACTCTCATCTCCACCCGTTAAAAGCTGCCAGATGCCCGGATCTAGCAATAAGGATGGTTATGCAATCTAACTGGACTGATGACAAACCTCTCATTATTGTGTCACATCTGACGTGGCCAGCTCTTAGACCATTCCGTCGAGCTTCCGGGCACGAAGCGAGCCGAGTCCGGGCTGTTTTCTTTCCGACACATCTTCACGTGGTCATTGCTTAGTACTTATAAACTGACCGAGTAACGAATAAGCTACGCCCTCATATTTAACATACAATTTATTGACATTTTGCAACCTACATATTTTGGCAAATATATATATATATTATAGTATTTTTACCACGAGGGAGGCAAACAAGCTTGCGGCCCACCTGATGGTAAGCAGCTACCGTAGCCTATGGACGCCTGCAACTCCAGAGGTGTCACATGCGCGTTGCCGACCCTTTACAAAAAGGAAATTAATACATGTCACGAGAAAATATTTTCAAGATAATATAATGTCTTGGATTGAGAATATCCCGGAAGCTTTTTATTCCGTGTAATTGTCTATCAAATCCAAAATGCAGTTACTGCAGTTTGTCCCTATCTAAGCTTTATGAATTAAGGCCATTCCTCGATTCGGATAAGCCACGCCCATCCGTTAGAGACACGTTTATGGCTCCCGTGCACGATAGAAAGAGATGCAGCGCTCTTAAGGATCAGTCTTTTTGACCCAACTACGATAAATAAGTGAATCTATAAAGTTTTGTCTAATTTTGCTTCTGTGACTATTTAGATAAACCAGAATGCCATATTTTAAACTTTGTTATATTGCTTAATCTCTAATAGTTTACGTAAGCTAAGAAAAATAAGGGGAAAAAGGACCCAACTTGGATTTTTTTTCTATCGAGGCAACTTTCAGCAATCGTGTTTCGGCTTGTGCCAAAAACACATACAGTCTAATAATATATATTCGAAAATAAATTCAGTCCCTTTTCCCGTTTAGTCACTAGAGCGTTTGAAAACACCTATAATAATGTAAGGGTTTTATCGTCGTCGCATGGAACCCTAAAAGTAGACTAATTAAGACACCCCAGGGGTTTGAGAGGTAATTCCATTACGTTAGACGAATTTATGGATAACGGTTACAAACGACTATAAACAGACCATTTCGACACTAATTATTTTTTTAGAATTGTATCAATACATTGCTCTAAATTATTTATATTTTTATTCATCTCAAATCTTAGGCTAGGGTTTTTATAATATGAATATAAAAGTAATATAAAATACAACATACAAAATACAATATAAAATATAAACACATTATAAAAAACCTAACCTAGGTTGCCGCCGGCAGCAGGGCAGGGCCCAGGCTGCCGGTGGTTAGGGCCGCAGTGAGAGGAACCGGCGGACTATCCGCGCCGTATCCATGACCACCGCCTTCTGCATCTGACCCTTGATCCAGCCACCTAGCGAGAGTCTCTCGAGGTGTTGATCGAGACTCTTCGCTATGAGACCATTCGCTGAAACGATTATAGGGACAATGATCGTCGAGTCAACGTCCCACATGGCGGTTATCTCGTGAGCCAAGTCTAGGTACTTGCTGGACTTGTCCTTCTCGGCCTTCACGAGATTCTCTATTCTAAATTATTTATTATTATTAGCTTAAGATAATTGTAACTGACGATTCGAAAGTGCTTGTTGCTATGCTACTTGAATAAAGACAATGTTGACTTGACTTGACTTATATCACAAGGGACTTTTGTTCTAATTCCTCTTAACGTAATGTTTTACTAAATTAGTAGTTTTTATCTTAAAGGGCCGATAAGCGACCCTTTAGTTGCAAATATATGAGAGGTTGCGTTGATTTCAAAAAGTTGCCATCGAAAATTGCTTGTATAGTCGTCATCAGATATATCGGGGCGGCCAAGGTCACAAATATCTGAAAAAAGCCTCTATTGTCAAGGCGACTTGCATGTTCAGATATTTTTGACTACCCTGGCCACTCCGATATACTTGATGGCGACCGTACTTAGCATTTTTTCCGGGATGGTATACATTTTTGAACCTTATTACAAAGGAGTAAGGCGCAAAAGTGTACACATGTTTATGGCGTTGCATGTACTGTCAATTATCACCAGTATAAACTACTTCGAACCAGATCTCCGTTCCGGCTTTGCATTTAACAGGTGTGTGACAAGTGACATGCTAACTCTTCCCCGCGTTAACAAAAAGACGTAAGCGACAGTAACCAAAACTCGATAGCGAATCCGTTGGTATTCTTGAAAACGTCGTATCTGACTACTAAACCGATATCAGAGACTATAGAGATATAGACGACCACAGCCTAAGAACTTTTTGAAGCTCAAGTCGATTGCGCCCTCTGTCCGAAAGCCGCCAAAGACACCGAGTCTGTAAGAAGAAATGTCACCTGCACAGCTCTGCTACTCCACCTAGTAGCTACTAGTGTACTACTAGTACGTTATTTGTTACTAGGTGACATTTCTTCTTACAAATTCGGTATCTTTGGCGGCTTTCGGACAGAGGGCGCAATCAACTTGAGCTTCAAAAAGTTCTTAGGCAGTGGTCGTCTATTATCTCTATAGTCTCTGCCGATATTAAGATACGAGGTTGATAAAGATCTTTATCTCATACAAGTATTTTCATTCGTTATGTATACGTACGGACTGATGCGAGCTCTTTTAGGTATTAGCAACTAGTTTTATTGTAAAAGAATTCGGCTGATTTTACTAAAAATGGGATTTAATTTACCATTTTGTAAAACCAATATCACTTATTAAAAAAAATATTAACAAAAAAAGCCATGTGAATGATTTACTTTATCCAGTTTGCCTGCATCATACAGGCCGACAAAGTAATAAAATTAAGACTTACCCCAACCCAAGTAGGTACTACTGTCAGTCCAAATAATTTTAAACAAAACAAGAACCGACTTCACTTAGGCTCCGCTTTTCCAAGAGGAAATGCCCGGGTTACTGAAATCACTATAGCCTAATAGTTGAAGAGTTCCCCCGATTTCTCCAGGATCCCATCATCAGAGCCGTACCTGGTGAAAATGGGACCAACTGTGAAGTATACTCTTGCAAACCAAAAAAGAGTTTTCCAAATCGGAGCCGTCTCCGAATAATCGCTGAACATGTTGAAGAATTGAGAACCTCCTTCGAAATCTTGGAGGCGGTTTAAAATAGCTCCACAATAGTACCGCAAGATCAACTCATGCAGTAGTTTCTCTGACAGTCTTATTACAGTATAAAACTAGCCGGTTACAAATTTTCACAAGCCATATTTTCAGTAAATCTTTAATTCAAACTCTCACGATTTTCATTTATTATTTTGACAAAAGTGGGACTTAATCGCATACACTTACTTTTTAAAGTGAAACTTTTATTCCATCGCCTCAAATTTTAAAGCCTCTCTTCTGCATGTCGGGCGTTATATAACTGCAGCGGTGGCACTGTGGTATGGTATGAAACTTACGATCGAATGGGCGAGGGTTCAAACCCCGTGGGAAGAATTATTTTTTTCTTAGTAACATATTTCGATTATATTTAATGAATTACATTTGGCAGCATGACAAACCAATTGGGCACCAATTTCTAAGCGCCATGCTAACATAGTTAAGTTTCACTTGCATCGTGGTTTCATAAAACCACACAATGTTATTTATTATTTTCCTGACGTTTCGAGCGTATCGTAACGCTCGTGGTCGCAGGCAGACTCAAAGATAAAAAATATAAAAGTAAGTGTACGCGATTAAGTCCCGTTTTTGTTAAACTATGTACATTTATAATGACAATTGATTTTAATCCCTCACATCCAATTTTTCCCCTTTTCTAACGACCTAGCAACAACAACCTCCATTGAGCATGGCCCGACATGCACATAACCGGTTAATACCAAAAGTCTGTTAGCATTACAATCTTCGAGGCTCCTAATAAGAGACTAATATATACAATATACATTGTCACCCGAATAAAGCGTGATTGTCATCCACACTCAACAACTATGAAAACGGGTAATTTCGTGTAGAAAAATTGATCAAGGTTACCTGTTTCAATTGTCCTTTAGTTTATTTCAGTGCCTTGAAACTGGTACTGATGGGACATATATTGGGTTCGAATGATATTCGGTGATACTTATTGTTAATGTAGCTACTTTATTAACGTAAGAAAAGTCGAACTCGCGGATCGTAAGCGAAGTGAGTTCTTACAAACAACTCCAGACCGAACTGTCACCTGGCTACTGGGACGTCTCGGCATTTGGATGGCTTTTTGATTTCCATAGTTTGTCCGACGATAACTTTACTAACGTTTTTCTGATCTTTATGAAATTTCTTGGGGCTGTAGCAGAGATACATAAAATTTGTAAGTTCGTATATGAGCAGGATCGATCAAGTGGTTACGGAGCTAGAAGGAGAAAAAATACTCCTTGGAGTCTTGTTATATTGGTCAATTAGTTTGCAAGTAAATCGCGAGTTCTCAGTTCGAGGCGGACTACTAGTATAAAGTACAGTCACCACTTGGGAAGCAACTTGCCACTGTTCGTAATTTAGCCGTGTAATAAACAAGCCTAGGATTTTTCATCGCATGGTAAGATGAATGAAAACTATGGAGCCGATATTAAAACTAAAATTTTACTCATATTCATACTCATACTCATTCATTTAATTAATACCGAAACTAAATTAAAAGTGAAATAAATAATTTGAATTGAATTTAATTATATATTAAATTAAAAAAAATAACTGCCATAAAAAATTAACATTACGTCTACCGCAACAAAATAGTATGTATTATTAACTAGGTATGTAACTAAGTTAATATAGTTACATGATAAATGTAACCCTTTCCCAAGCTAAAGGCATATATAGCACTACTACAAAATTTATTTTAGTTACAGCAAAAAAAAACTTTCGATTGACATTTTCGATCTATTATTCTATTAGCCAGATAAAGGGGTGAAAGTATTACGGGACTAAGAAAATAAGTGAGTACGAGTAGGATTATGAGTAAAATTTTAGTTTTAATATCGACTCCATAGTTTACATTCATCTTACCATGCGATGAAAAATCCTAGGCTTGGTAATAAATGACCGATGTTACCGACTAGATGTCAGCTAAAGCTAGCATTGGTCTTTCATTACACGACCAAATTACGAACAACGGCAAGTGGGTCAACAATCTCGTGTGGTAACTGTACCTACGGCAATAGTATCTTACTAGACGAAGGCCGCAAAAACATGTGACACGCTCTTAAAGCCATACAAAAAAGAGTGTCATGGCTCATCATAGGGACGCAGTTAGGCGTTGGAGGGAGCTAACGATATTGCGATCTCGTTCCGTCGTATAGCTATGGCCCATCATGTAAGAGCAGCCATCACATACTTCGTGTAGGAACTTATACCCGGTGATTACCTATTTTTGCGCGCTACGTTGAGTAAGATATATATTAATGCAGGTGAACGTACAGTTACAAACAGGGATTATTTTGACAAAAACGGGACTTAATCGCATACACTTACTTTTATTATTTTCCTGACGTTTCGAGCGTGTCGTAGCGCTCGTGGTCGCAAGCAGATAGGAGAGGAATTGTATTATTATTTATTATTTATTTTATTTATTAAACATAAAAAGATACAGCTTAAACTAATATAGAGTACCACAAAACAGTTTTCACGGTTTGACTGTGGGATCGTGCAGTCTCTACTCTCTATATATATATCAGCATCTCCTAGCCGCTTGGGTTAACGTCAGGAATAGTACATTACGTACCTAGGGCGGTAAAATAAAGAAGGGCTCAGATCGCTGGCATTTGTGGCCCGAACCGAAGGTAAGGGCCATAAACAAGCGATCTGAGGCCTTCCATATTACCGCCCGTGGTGCGTACATAATTTTACGTCTTCTACTGGGTGTGAAGTGAGATTTTCCGCTGCGCCCTAGGGCGGAAAATCTCACTTAGCGCCCAGAGTGACGTAAAATTATAAAAGTCAGTGTATGCGATTAAGTCCCGTTTTTGTCAAAAAAATAAGTGGAAATCGTGTCAGTTTAAATCAGTACAAACGGATTGTTGAGCCATTTGCCATTGTTCGTAATTTAGCCGTGTTATAAATGACCGATGCTACCGACTAGCTGTCAACTGTCAGTTACATCTGTCATTTATTACACGGCAAAATTACGAACAATGGCAAGTGGCCCAACAATCCGGGTTTGTGACTCAATGACTACCACTAGTAGTTCTGTGAACCGTAGACTTTGGAGCATTTCCCCCCTTTTTCCCCCTTTCCCCCTCCCTCGAAACGTTTTTTACAACAACCTCTAAGGAAGTGTGGGCTTGACTTTTACTCGAAAACGATTGAAATCCGTCCATAAATAACGCGACAGCAAACTTCCCCCCTTTTTCTCCTCATTTTTCTCCCAATCAAAAAAATGGCTCGACAATTTTTGGCAAATAAATCAAGGAACGTACATGCCAAGTTTCATCGAAATCGGATGAAAAATGCAACCTCTAGACCGACACCACCACCAACCAACCAACCAACCAATACACACAACACGCACCCGCGCGCCCGTGCGGCCTCTCCTTGTGAGTTAAAGCGGAGACGTTCGTCGCCTCCCTACGCTCGGCTCCTCAGTCAAAAAAATGTCGAAAGATAAGACAAAGTAAGGCACTGCATCTCATTTTGATTATGGGATTATAAATAAATGTTATTGGACAATTTTACACAAATCAACCTAGTCCCACGGTAAGTTCAATAAGGCTTGTGTTGTGGGTATACTATAAGCGATGTTATAGGCGACGATATACAGGTGGATTTTCTCTTTGGGTAAGTGAGGGCAGCTACCAGATTCCGTGATGCTACGTGAAAATGGTCTTAGAAGACCTTCCCTCTATTTCAAATTAATGAAGCATGGTATTTACAGATTTTGGAAAAAACATACAGGGTGCGAGAAAAAGGTCATTTTGCCAAACTTTTTTTTTTGATGTTATTTGATCCCATTCCTATCCAGGATCAAAAGCTTGTATGGGACCAAAAAAAAATTCCGGCTAGAAAAGCCACAAATCGAGGAAACATTTTCCCATACATTTTGTATGAAAATGAAAGCTTTTATTTTTCACAAGCAATTTTTTTATGCCAGTCGATTCCAATCCTATTCACTATCAGTAGTTTCCAGGGGCTCAGCTTACGGTAATGCACCAAACAGCCACAAATTGAAGAAACTTTTTCCATGGACGGATATGTCCGCCGGGCATATCCGCTGAACAAATCGGGCGGGCAGATCTGTGCGTATATCCGTAGCTAATAAATATGCAACGATAGTCTGTTGTATTGTATACTAATGTCTGGTTTTGAATTATTTGCAAATGATCGCATTACTCTAAGTCTTTTTCAGCCATCATCAATGTCATCACTCTTTAGTCACGCCATGCATATATAAGCGACGTTAAACGCTCAAGACCAGTTTACTTGTCCA
Source organism: Pammene fasciana (assembly GCA_911728535.1). Lineage (NCBI taxonomy): Eukaryota > Metazoa > Arthropoda > Insecta > Lepidoptera > Tortricidae > Pammene > Pammene fasciana. Next base: position 9,161,144 of record OU452297.1, read on the forward strand.
TTCGACATGGACTTCAAAACGCGTCAACGCTGTCTTAGATTTTAATCTCCGAATAGTTTTCAGTATAATGTGTCATTGCATGAAATAAATAGTTTTAATTTGAATTTAAAGTTAAATATTTATTATTAAACAAAAATAAACTGAAATTAAAACTTAAAATACTTAAATGATAAAGTTGAAAAATACGTTGAATGTGAATATATTGCGTATACGCAATAGATACTTAGTTATCATAAAGTGAATTTGTGGTAAAAGTGTAAAACGTTATAACGTTTAAATATTATCGACTGAAAAAGGTTTATTTCTTTAGAGAGAAGTTAATTATCAACAAAAAATATTTAATGAAATAATTAAATTAAATTATAGGTTAAGTTTTATTTACTTTGGTTAGGAGTTAGTTATGTCTATCTGTGTCCCCAGTAATTAAAATATTTAAAACTCTCAAATCTCAGAACGAACTATTTACTATATCTATCATAAATTAATGTTATTATAATTAAAATGTATATGGACCTGATCTGAATTAAATAATCTTATTCTTATTCTTATAAACTCAAACTCAGTGACATACCTCAAGATGGATGAGAATAGAACGGACTGGAACCTCACAGAGCCGAGGATAGGGCTCCGGTCTCCAAACCTACTGGTGAACAGTACTGTCAACCTTCAGGGGAACTTCGAGATCGATTTAGAAGACACTAACTGGATTTTGACGTCTTCTTTCATCATTTTCACTATGCAAACTGGTAAGGTTTTAGACACTGCAAATTTCATATTATTAGTTCATCCTGTATCTTAAGAGTCGCCAGGACGCTCGCGTGAACTCGCGTCCACATACAAACGTAGTTCAGCTCTCATTTTAAAACGACATGCTTTAGAACCACGAAATTTGACATGGGCATTCTAGCAGTACAGATCTATGTCGGTAATTCGTTTTCGTTGCTAAAAATTGTAATACAAAGAAAATATAGCAAAAATAAGTTTTGTATGTAAATCTGTATCTGGCTGTATTTTCTTTGTATTACAATGTTTAGCAACCAAAACGAATTACCGACATAGTTCTGTACTACTAGAATGCCCATGCCAAATTTCGTGGTTCTAAAGCATGACGTTTCAAAATGAGAGCTAAACTACGTTTGTATGGGAACGCGAGCGTCCTGGCGACTCTTAATATGCTTCCTATGTCATGTATGTCCTATCATCATATTAAGCTAACCCCCGTTTAAAGATTCGACATAATGATTTAAACACTGTATAATTATGGTCCTAGGTACCAATTTAGTTTTACATTTTAGAACCATATACAATTCAGCTTGTACTAATTAATTAATTTAACTAAACAATTAATCTTGTATTTACACATTTAGTTACATCAAAACGTCTCGAAGGGTTTCAATTTTCAAATTAAATAAGTATAGTCTTTTTAACTAATTGTTAGGCTAGCCTTTTAATTAATTGCATTGGACTTAATGTGTTTATTTAAATAATTAGTGGATACTTTTCCATTTTCAAACATATAAAAGTTTAATTTACAAAAATCCTTTGTTAGTGCTCCATTTCATTTGAAAAGTATATATTTTGTATGGAAAACGTAATTTTTAATTGATCCTTTCCTAGTGGCTTAACTTGGTTAGGTATTTGGTATATAAAGAGACTTTTAATTTCTTTTAAAAACATGATCGACTAGCAAACATTTTATTGGGAAAAAATTACGTTCATCGACCACATTATAACCACATGAAATGTACGTGACTGTACATTTTTCAAAAATTGTCGCTAATTACAAAGTTACAGAAGAACTTAGATCATTTTCATGTAGCAGCGTAGGATCTGGTAGCTCACTGACCCGTTTGGAATATCCACCCTGTATAGACAGTTTTCGTTTTTCGTTGCTAAAAATTGTAATACATAGAAAATATAGCAAAAATAAGTTTTGTACATCTGTAACTGGCGGTATTTTCTTTGTATTACAATTTTTAGCAATGAAAACAAATGTCCGACATAGATCTGTACTACTAGAATGCCCATGCCAAATTACATAGTTCTAAAGCATGTCGTTTTAAAATGAGAGCTAAACTACGTTTGTATGGGAACGCGAGTTCACACGAGCGTCCTGGCGACTCTGAAATGTCAGATTTGAGAGAATGTCAGAAATCGCCCCACTGGTAGTTGCTTCTCTTCTCTTCTCTTCTAATATAAAATATCCTCAGGGTTTGGGATGCTGGAATCGGGCTGTGTGTCAATAAAGAACGAGGCAAACATCATGATGAAGAATCTGGCAGACATCTCTCTTGGTGGTAAGTCCTCTTTATGTGCTTACCATAGCACCTGGTTCCCATGTCCTTGCTTAACATTTTTCAATTTAGTACCTTTACTAGAGTTCATCCACAAAAGTAATGCTATTTATATTTGTCATACAGAATCATCGCATAAGGGATAAAAAGCGCCTTTCATAGACATTGTGGTGAAATAGTACATTACGCACCTAGGGCGGTAAAATAAAGAACGGCTCAGATCGCGGATATTTGTGGCCCGAACCGAAGGTAAGGGCCATAGACAAGCGATCTGAGGCCTTCTTTATTACCGCCCGTGGTGTGTACACAATTTTACGTCTTCTCCTGGGTGTGAAGTGAGATTTGCCGCTGCGCCCGTGGGCGTAAAATCTCACTTACCGCCCAGAGTGACGTAAAATTTTTTTTTTCTCAGGCTTGACCTACTGGATCTTCGGCTACGGCATGTCATTCGGGCAAGGGCCGTATTCGAACCCGGTGATCGGCGTGGGGGACTTCCTGGTGGACCCGCCGGTGGGCGACGAGCTCATGGGGCCCGTGTTTGCATCATTCCTCTTCCAGTTGTCCTTCGCTACCACCGCTACCACCATCGTGAGCGGGGCTATGGCTGAGAGGTACTGAAACAGAGAGAGAGAGAGAGAGAGAGAGAAAGAGAAAATCGAGCACAAATTGACATAGACGCAACGTAGACGGGAGTTTTCAGAAAAAAGTGTACCAATAAAAAAAAAGTATATATTCGGTATCTTTAGGGGGCTTTGACATAGATGGCGCAATCGACATGAGCTTCAAAAAGTTCTTATGCTGTGGTCGTCTACTAGTATATCTCTATAGTCTCTGGTATTATTTAATTTAGGACTTACACGTGTCGTGTTCAAATTTGATTACATACTTATGTTCCTCTTCTTTTTCTTCCTAGCGTTTGGCCCGGCTTGGAATCCGCTTGACAACCTAATCCCATGAATTGGCTTAGACACTAGTTTTTCCGAAAGCGACTGCCATCTGACCTTCCAACCCAGAGGGGAAACTAGGCCTTTTTGGGATTAGGTCCGGTTTCCTTACGATGTTTTCCTTCACCGAAAAGCGGACCGAAAATGATATTTCGCACATAAGTTCCCGAAAACTCAGTGGTTCGAGCCGGGGTTTGAAGCCGAGACCTCCGGATTGAAAGTCGGACCGTCTTACCGCAAGGCTACCAGCGCTACATACTTATTTTCCTATTCGCTATGTGTGAAGTGCATGGTGGGGGCAACGAGAACGATCACAGTGCTCAATGTGACAAGAAATGAAACTGCAAATCCCCTGACTGCTGTCAAAATAGTGAATCAGCCATTTACATTTCATATAAGCAAGGAATACAACCTATTTATAAAAAAGGAAAAAAAACGATTGACCACCTGCCCAAGAGATGGCGCCACAATCATGCACACAGCGAATTACAATACTATTCGCTGTGTGCATGGTAGTGGCGCCATCTGTTGACGCATGGTGTCAATATTTTTTTGAATGGCTTGTACTCCTTGCTTATACAAAATGTAACAAAAATGCTGGTGATGCTTTTAAGGGCATAATTGGTATCGTAATCTATTATATCTGTAGATATTTTTTTATAGCCTATGTTGTGTCCCACTGCTGGGCAAAGGCCTCCCCTCCTTTCCGCCACTAGATAAATTACGTCATCGATTTTTGAGAAATCATCCAAAGATTACCCCTCCCTAAAATCATCCAAAGATTAAGTATTCTTCGAATGGCCCCATATCCTCCTACGTTATTCTACCGTCATCCGATGTCCAGACCCCCCCCCCCTATTTTGAAATGACGTAATTTATGAATAGCCCCTAATTATGAAAACCTAAGAAAAAAAAATCTCGCGAAAAAAAATGTTTTTTTTGTGTCAGCCGGCTTTTCTTTTTCTCCTACTTCATACTCGCAATACTATACCAATTTTGCCCTTAAACGGATAACCAGTATTTTAATTACACCCTGTATGAAATGTCACTGTTGCTTCATGATTAGTTGACCGAGTTGAGTTATGTTATGTTATGGGAAATATTTTACCCTAGTTATATGTAGTGATCGATAGAACAATTATTGTATGAAAAAATAAACCGGCCAAGTGCGAGTCGGACTCGCGCATGAAGGGTTCCGTACCATTATTTATAAAAACCAGCCGTAGTAGCTACTATCGAATAAATTATTATCGCAAGGTCGTATCTGCCTAAGTGCGTAGTTTTTTGGAGATAACTCAAAAACACCTAAACCGATAATGTTCAAAATAATTATCGTTGAAAGAATATTTAAAGGTATATCTTCTTGATTTTTTCATAATTTTTAGACTTACGGTTCAAAAGTTACAGGGGGGGGGGGACACAATTTTTATGACTTTCGGAGCGATTATTTCAGAAAATATCCACTTAATCGAAAAATGTTCAAAGAATCCTCAATATTTTTTTAGAGACCTAGCGATTGATGTGCATCATGTTGATATTTGGCAAAAAAAAATTTTTTGACAGTTAGTTACATGTATGGAGTGCCCCCCCTAATTTTTTTTTTAGCATTTTCTCTACAAAACTAAGTAGCGGCACACACAATACACTTTATGTAAAAAATTAATAATGATACGTCTTATAGTTTCCGAGTAAAATGGCTGTGACACGGAAGGACAGACAGACATACAGACAGACAGACATGACGAATCTATAAGGGTTCCGTTTTTTGCCATTTGGCTACGGAACCCTAAAAACGAATAAAAAAAATACGCCAATTCGTTTCCTTAATCGTACATACATACATACAATCACGCCTATATCCCAAAAGGGGTAGGCAGAGATCAGATTCCTTAATCGTGCCTTACCATAATGCTGATATTAACGAAAAAAAAAAATCACGTGTAAGATACTCTCTGACAGTATTTTTTTTTTCAGATGCAACTTCAAGGCGTACTGCCTCTTCTCATTCTTGAATACCATAGTGTACTGCGTGCCGGCGGGCTGGGTCTGGGGGTCGCACGGCTTCCTAAGCCGACTGGGGGCCGTGGACATTGCCGGCTCGGGGCCTGTGCATCTTATTGGTAACGTTTTATCCTCCTAACACCTAACAACAACGGAACTGCTGGCTACTGAGTCCGTGGATTTCCATGGCTTTTCAACCGACTTCAAGATATCGAAGGAAGGTTCTCAATTCGTCGGGATCTTTGTTTTTTTATGTATGTTCACCGATTATTGTAAGACGGCTGGAGGCCGATTTTTGACAGCCGGACGATCGAATCCAAAAAATTCAAGCTCGAAAATAATCGCACACAAAAGTTTGTAGCCAATTTTTTCGCATGGAATTAATAGTTTAAATAATCATTATTTAAAATTTCTATCGCTTTTATTTTTAAAACATAATTTCATCGTTTTATTCAGAGTTTTAAATGTCACTTTCGAGTGTTCGAATCTCAAAAATCACCCCCCCTGGACCGATTTGGAAAATATTTTTTTTTTGTTTGAATGTTTGTCCCATTGTCATCAGATCAGAAATCGACGGCACTCTTCAAATATTATAGGCAAACCTATAGTAAATTGAATATTTTTTACAGTATATCGGGCATTTCCTTTTGGAAAGGTAGAGTCTAAGCGAAACTAGTTCTTTTTTGTTTAAAATTATTGATTTTTAATGTGTGATCTGCGACAACTTTAGTAAAAAATTTCTGATCTGAAATTTGTTAGGGTTCTTTGAGAGTTATTTTAAAAGCAGGATCGATCAAGGGGTTATGGAGCTAGAAGAAACATAAGGGATTTTATTTTATTTTATTTTAATTTATAAGAAGATCTTCATAAAGGTCTTGTTATATTGATCAACTCGTTTGCAAGTGAATCGCGCGTTCTCAGTTCGAGGCGGACTACTAGCAGAGAGTATATATACAGTGTGTGGCCCATAACACGGGCGAAGGATTGAAACGTAGATTCTACTCCTCAAACTGAACAACGTTTGTTCAGCGACTTTTAAAAATAACTTAGGGTTTGATTTTTAGTACATTTTAAAGTTTACCTGAACACGCAATGTATTGCGAAATTGATTATGTCTGTAGGGTGACAAGACTGACAAGCAATGTCAATTAGACGGATTTTAACGTACATTGAAAATAATATTTAGTTAGTATGAAAAAGAGACAATGTAAAAACTACTTTTTTTTAAAGTTGTTGGACAATAGTTTTATTGCTTGAGGACTACAATCTACGTTTGAATTTTTCGCTCGTGTTTTGGGCCACACACTGTATATTTAATAGAGCGATACAGTCATCTGAACGAGACCGACCCGCAGCTGTAAAGGAACCACGCAGCGCCATCTAGTAGGGAGTAGCGTTACTACGATCCTTCTTAAATTTTCGGTAACCGGGTGATTTGGCTTGGAGCCTCAAAGGTTCCGTTAAATGGCCCAACTTTGCCCACCTACCAAACTTTGCCCCCATACAATTTTCTTCTTGGGCAAAGTTTGGTAGGTGGGCAAAGTTGGGCCATTTGACGGTTAGCCTTTATGAAATAGATAAGTACCCCGCTAATAATTATTCTTCAATAGTTATTTTTGCTACAATAAAATTGTAGAGAACAAGTAATTTCCGAACGAGTGGCGGTGTGATGTAAAACACGACCGAAGGGAGTGTTTTAATACCGACACGAGTCGGAATTTACTTGTTTTATACAAATGTAGCATACAACATTTTACAATTTATTATGTTAATAATAATAATTGGATTTAGTGTAGTATATAAACTAGCACTGTGCAGACTCGCACTCTCGCAGAGAAGTAGGTAAGTACACCGCGTCGAGTGGCGATGGCGGGCGGGTGTATGCCGGCCGGTGTGCGGAAAAGTACTATGCAAATCCTTTGCCGCATGTGTGCGGAAAAGAATCGCAGTCTATGCATAGCATTATCCTTAAAAAGAGCACTTTCCGAGCTCATGCATTGTAAAAGCTATTGCTATATACAGGTGGTTCCTCAGCCTTCGCCTCAGCCTTGATGCTGGGCCCACGGCTGGGCCGCTACGCGAAGGGCACCGCCCCCCTCCCCCTCGGCAACCCCGTCAACGCCGTGATGGGCACCTTTGTGCTGTGGTGGGGCTGGCTCGCCTTCAACTCCGGGAGCACTTACGGGGTAACGTTGTAGCGTTCCGCGTCCTATACGACACTTCCGACACTTCATTTTGTCAGTGTGTCATATTAAATGATCGTGTCAAGCGTGATCTACTGTATTATGAGCGAGACGTGATCTTTTATTTATGGAACTGTACGGCCATTAGTTATTTTATTACGACATTGACGTTTTCGAGAACGAGTATCGAGTGTTCTATCTGTGCATCTTGCTCGTAACATATCAGTGTAAACGAGATGCCCAGATAGAAAATTCGTTACTCGAATCGTTAACGAAAAATGAAAATGTCAAACTCATGGTAGCCGTGCAGTACTGCCTGCGCGCAACAAAAGCCCTTTCCTGAAAAAGTGTCACATATTAGCACGATCAGTTACGCCATTTTCTTCACGTTTTAAAATAAATAGCCGCATTAACCTAACGACGGTAATACATCTTACCTAACCGTTTCAAAGTCAAGGTAAACAAATTGAATAATAGATAACATACAGGCCAATTAACTAAATTATACTATTTACAAATGTATGCAAATTAGATGCCATTTTGAGTAAACAGCCGCCATTTTGAATTGAATGGCCGCGTTTTGCCGCACGCAAATGTGTTTTTCTAGGATCCTGCGGAGTTAATGTAGTCAATACATATTAAATATGCACATGTTTGGGTATACTGTGTCGCCATCAAATATATCGAAGTGGTCATGATACTAAATAATATCTGAACATGCACTTTATAGCATTGATAATAGAGGTATTGTTCAGATAATTGTGAACAACTTGGCCGCTCCGATATATCTGGTGGCGATTTTACATATGTATTGCAGCATCAACAAAAAAAAAACCGGCCAAGTGCGAGTCGGACTCGCGCACCGAGGGTTCCGTAAAAACCTAAAACAATTGCTATTTCTTATGATTGCGTGGACATGAAAGTTTCGTTTTGCTACAGCAGAAAGATATTATAGAGCTGAGTATATGATATGAATTTCAATTTAATACCTCTACGTGTTTACGAGGAAACAGGTAGTAAGTTTAAAATTAAAAAAAATATTTTAAGTACTATTTTACTAAAAATGTCTACTTTTCGTAATTTTTCCTTTGTCTTTGCTATATGAAGTTTCTTCGTGCCAAGTTTCAAGTTTCTGAGTTTACGGGAAGTACCCTTTAGGTTTTGAGTTTCTTGCGAGTACTCATCTCCAAAATATGCAACTTAAATTGCTATTTCTTTTGATTGCGTTGACATGAAAGTTTGTTTTTGCCACAGCTGAAAGATGTAATAGACCTGAGTATTTGATATGAATTTCAATTTAATACCATTACGCGTTTACGAGGAAGAAGGTAGTAAGTATAAAATTTAAAAAAATATTTTTTGTATGATTCTACTGAAAATGTCTACTTTTTATAATTTTTCCTTTGTTTGTGCTATATGACGTTGCTTCGTGCCAAGTTTAAAGATTCTGAGCTTGCGGGAAGTACCCTTTAGGTTTTGAGTTTCTCGCGAGTACTCAGTTTCAAAATATGCAACTTAAATTGCTATTCCTTTTGATTGCGTTGACTTAAAGATTTGGTTTTGCTACATCTGAAAGGTACTATAGCCCTGAGTATTTGACATGAATTTCAATTTAATAACTTCACGCGTTTACGAGGAAAATGGTAGTAAGTTTAAAATTTAAAATATATTTTATTGTATGATTTTACAAAAAATTTCTACTTTTCGTAATTTTTCCTATATCTGTGCTACATGAAGTTTCTTCGTGCCAAGTTTCAAGTTTCTGAGTTTACGGGAAGTACCCTTTAGGTTTTGAGTTTCTTGCGAGTGCACAGTTTCAAAATATGCAACTTAAATTGCTATTTCTTTTGATTGCGTTGAAATAAAAATTTGGTTTTGCTACATCTGAAAAGTCCTATAGCCCTGAGTATTTGACATGAATTTCAACTTAATAACTTCACGCGTTTACGAGGAAAAAGGTAGTACGTTTGAAATTTTAAATATATATTTTTGTATGATTTTACTAAAAATGTCTACTTTTTTTAATTTTTCCTTTGTCTATGCTATATGACGTTGCTTCGTGCCAAATTTCAAGTTTCTGAGTTCATGGGAAGTACCCCGTAGGTTTTGCGAGTGCCGAAAACTCTAAAATTTGCAGCATAAACGACTGTATCTTTTGATTGCGTTGGCTTTTAAGTTTGATTTTTTCACAGCTTCAAGGGACAATAGACCTAAGTATTTGCTATAAATCTCAGCTTGATACCTTTACGCGTTCCTGAGAAAAATGGTCTTGACAGACAGACAGACAGACAGACAGACAGACAGACAGACAGACAGACAGACAGACAGACGGACAACAAAGTGATCCTATAAGGGTTCCGTTTTTTTCCTTTTGAGGTACGGAACCCTAAAAACAAAAATCGATGTACGTATACCCTATATCGATTTTTGTTCGAGTGGGGTAAGGGAGATAGTTTAATTCGCTGCAGAAAAGAGGATCAATATACTTAAATAGTATTAGAATTCCATACATGTGTTTTAATTACTCAGGGTTTTCTTGGCTCAATTTGACTTTATACAGTGTGGTTACCACACTCGGTTTGCTATAATAATTTAACAAGAGAGTTTTAACTTTAACTATAAAACTCTCGTGATACTCTATAGTAAAAATATTTACACATGACATGTTTCGATCAATAATAATGATTATCGTAAATTGTCGAGCAAAAATCGACCAAAATTACGTGAGTGACCCGTTATGTATAAATATTTTTAAGATAGGATTTTTTTAAAGTTATACATACAATCACTCACTAAGACCGAGGTTACTGGCCACAGTGGATCTGTATGTACTAGCATGGTACGTGGGGCGCCGGCGCAGGCTAGCCGAGCCTCACGCACACACGCTTCATAGGGTTACTACCCGGATTGATTTATTCCATTGTTCAGAGAATGACTTCACTAAATTGACTTTGTATTAGTTGTATAGTTATTGTGAAAAAAAAGCCAGCAATCCCACTTTTCCCGGCCTCTGCAGTAATGTACCTATTATTGTTATCTTCAGGTGAGCGGCGCGAAATGGCAGTACGCAGCACGGGCGGCGGTCATGACCATGATGGGGTCGTTCGGAGGAGGCTGCTTCGGTCTACTGTGAGTAAATATCCCAGTATCATCATCATCAGCTCGTTTGTGGTGCGCGTGCCGCGGCCGCTGCAGGATGCCATCGCGAGTGCAGACTTCTGGCCGAAGGGTGTTGTGTTTCGGCGGTTCCGGGGCACTCTGCCGAATCCTGCACTAGATCAGACGACGCAACGGAGCCACGAAGTTACATCGCCTAGATCAAACTAGTCTTAAGTTATTTTATATGTTTTGTTTTGTAGTTCGCAGTGCCTTGGTTTTTACTGTAATGCTGTGTAACGAATAATTTGAATAAATAAATAAATAAATAAATCATCATGGGTAGCGACAAGATGAGTTAAAGAGTACGATTAATGTCAACAATATGTTTATCTATACCCAATTACCCATATCATAAATCCTCTATTCTGCGTTGGGAAACCGTATGTAATTATTATTATGATTATTGCAACCGTAATGTAACATCAGTTTATTATCCGTGCTAGTGTCGTAAAATTGTATGAAAATTCATTACCACATCGATATCGGTAACGTAATGAAAATCCATCCGGATTCGGGTCGGGAAGGACCGCCGGCACAATCGAGTTGGTCATGGCGGTGCAATGGCGCTCATTCTTATGGTTTCCGAATACCTAATTTAGGATTTATTAACCGCGCGATAGCTAGAAGGTCGCCGATTTGGCTTGGGCCAATATGCTTTTGTAAATCCGGCTGTTTTCCTCCACAGAACACAGGTATCCTGCCTTTTCGCCGAAAATTGCATTGCAGAATTTCACTTGCCAACCAACTTTTCGCAGAAGTTTCATTTGGCCGAACAACTTTTACCAAATAATTATTTCGCAACCATTTCATTTCCCAACCCCATAGTTGGGAAGATATTATTTTAAACAAAAAAAGAACCGACTTCACTTATGATCCGCTATTCCAAGAGGAAGTGGCCGAGGTGCTGTAAAAAATAGTGAAATCACTATAGGTGTGCCTATAATAGTTGAAGAGTTCCCTCTATTTCTCCAGGATCCCATCATTAGACCCCGACTTGGTGACAATGGGACCATCTAGGGGTTATACCTGTTCGATTAAAAAAATAATTTTGAAAATCGGTTCACGATTCACGGAGATATGGAGTAACATACATACAAAAAAAAAATGATAAAAAAAAAACCGGCCAAGTGCGAGTCGGACTCGCGCACCGAGGGTTCCGTAAAAACCTAAAACAATTGCTATTTCTTATGATTGCGTGGACATGAAAGTTTCTTTTTGCTACAGCAGAAAGATATTATAGAGCTGAGTATATGATATGAATTTCAATTTAATACCTCTACGTGTTTACGAGGAAACAGGTAGTAAGTTTAAAATTAAAAAAAATATTTTAAGTACTATTTTACTAAAAATGTCTACTTTTCGTAATTTTTCCTTTGTCTTTGCTATATGAAGTTTCTTCGTGCCAAGTTTCAAGTTTCTGAGTTTACGGGAAGTACCCTTTAGGTTTTGAGTTTCTTGCGAGTACTCATCTCCAAAATATGCAACTTAAATTGCTATTTCTTTTGATTGCGTTGACATGAAAGTTTGTTTTTGCCACAGCTGAAAGATGTAATAGACCTGAGTATTTGATATGAATTTCAATTTAATACCATTACGCGTTTACGAGGAAGAAGGTAGTAAGTATAAAATTTAAAAAAATATTTTTTGTATGATTCTACTGAAAATGTCTACTTTTTATAATTTTTCCTTTGTTTGTGCTATATGACGTTGCTTCGTGCCAAGTTTAAAGATTCTGAGCTTGCGGGAAGTACCCTTTAGGTTTTGAGTTTCTCGCGAGTACTCAGTTTCAAAATATGCAACTTAAATTGCTATTCCTTTTGATTGCGTTGACTTAAAGATTTGGTTTTGCTACATCTGAAAGGTACTATAGCCCTGAGTATTTGACATGAATTTCAATTTAATAACTTCACGCGTTTACGAGGAAAATGGTAGTAAGTTTAAAATTTAAAATATATTTTATTGTATGATTTTACAAAAAATTTCTACTTTTCGTAATTTTTCCTATATCTGTGCTACATGAAGTTTCTTCGTGCCAAGTTTCAAGTTTCTGAGTTTACGGGAAGTACCCTTTAGGTTTTGAGTTTCTTGCGAGTGCACAGTTTCAAAATATGCAACTTAAATTGCTATTTCTTTTGATTGCGTTGAAATAAAAATTTGGTTTTGCTACATCTGAAAAGTCCTATAGCCCTGAGTATTTGACATGAATTTCAACTTAATAACTTCACGCGTTTACGAGGAAAAAGGTAGTACGTTTGAAATTTTAAATATATATTTTTGTATGATTTTACTAAAAATGTCTACTTTTTTTAATTTTTCCTTTGTCTATGCTATATGACGTTGCTTCGTGCCAAATTTCAAGTTTCTGAGTTCATGGGAAGTACCCCGTAGGTTTTGCGAGTGCCGAAAACTCTAAAATTTGCAGCATAAACGACTGTATCTTTTGATTGCGTTGGCTTTTAAGTTTGATTTTTTCACAGCTTCAAGGGACAATAGACCTAAGTATTTGCTATAAATCTCAGCTTGATACCTTTACGCGTTCCTGAGAAAAATGGTCTTGACAGACAGACAGACAGACAGACAGACAGACAGACAGACAGACAGACAGACAGACAGACAGACAGACAGACGGACAACAAAGTGATCCTATAAGGGTTCCGTTTTTTTCCTTTTGAGGTACGGAACCCTAAAAATTCAGCCGAATTGAGAATCTCCTCCTTTTTTGAAGTCGGTTAAAAATTACCTACCAGGTTGGGTTAGGTTAGGTTGGATTATGTAAAGTTGGGAAATGAAATTCGGCCAAATGAAACTTCTGCGAAAAGTTGGTTGGCAAGTGAAATTCGGCAATACAATATTCGGCGTATTTTAGAAAATGTATTTTGGTCCACGTCCAAGGTGGAAAAGTAGATACATGAGATGAGGATACGGAATTTGAGTAAACTAGGTACTTGTTTAATTTCAGATTCACCCTGATTAAGAACAAGGGGAAAGCTGACGTTATGGAGCTGATCAACAGTGTGCTCGGGTCGCTGGTGTCTGTCACTGGTAGGAATTGATTACTAGAAGATAGATGACTGTAACCTAACCCTCATAGATGACTGTAACCTAACCTGACTCATTTCTAACAATTCTGACTCAGTTCTTTACACTGTCACTGCCAAAAAGCTGGCTGAGTTGTAGGAAATGTTGTGAATATTGAAAGCCTATGATAGTTTCAGATAGGTAATTGTAATAAACGTATCACAAATTGATTTATTACTTGAAAATAAATCTAATTACTAGAATGAGTATAGCATAGAATAGAATAAAGTTGTATTCAGACAAAAGCATATTTACAGAAATGTTAAAGAAGTACAGAACAAAAAGATTTGAGGCTGAAGTGCTGTCCACTTAGCAATGCAGGTGGCACAACTTATCGTTGTCAACGGCGGCGCTAGTTTTCTGCGGAGCCAGTAATAATCATCAAAGATGCTGAACACCTCAAGCGGCGCAAATATGTAGACATCGACAGTGGTTACATGTTTGAGCCGTTTGGGGTGGAGACGCTTTGCAGTGGGGACCAGGAGCTCACAAAATTTACAGGAAGCTAGCCAAGCGCCTTATTAATGCGACGGGTGACCAGAAGGCTGGCATACTTTGCCCAGCGCATCGGTATTGCCGTCCAACGCGGCAATGCCGCCAGCCTTCTGAGCACCCTACCGAGTGGTACTGATCTGGAGCCCATTTTTTATTTGTAGGTATGTGTTAGGTTTTAGTATTAGTTTAGTTTATATCATCAAAGACCATATTGTTCCTAGATACTTATACAAAAGCGTAACCCCGTGATTTAAGCAAACGCACTAGCGCCGCATTTCGCATCATTTAGTAACTTTTCCTAATCTTCACGGTATTTGTTGGGGTTGTGAGAGATAAATATAATAAAATAAGGAAGTTCTTATGATTGAGCTGGATTGACCAGAGGATTCTGAAATCAGAAGGCCTAAAAGAGTTTTATTAAAAGGCCTCGTTGTACTGGTTAACTCGTTTGCAAGAATCGTGAGTTCTTAGTTCGAGGCGGACTGCTATATAACCCAACCGTATTTTCCAGCGGGTTGCTTCCTCTACCGCGCCTGGGAATCCATCCTGATTGGTCTGATCGGCGCCGCAATAGCTTGCGCCACTACCCCGCTATTTGACAAGCTTCGAGTTGACGATCCTGTTGGGGCTTCAAGCGTTCATGGTGCCTGTGGTTTATGGGGTAACTACTCTTAGTGTAAGGCCTGAGTGGATGCTGGAGTTGGGCGTGCAGCGGTACGGGGGTTCAGTGTACATATTAAACAAATGAAACTTATACTGGTGTCCTGAGTCGACGCTGCACAAAGCGAATGCACGCTCGCCCGCCACGCTGCACGCCCCGCTGAACGCTCCGCTTTGAGCTCCCACTCAGGCCTTGCACTTGCTTGAAATAAGGTAGAAATTCCTGTAACAGGAACCATAGTGGCGGGCCTGGCCATACATATAGCGTCCATGGTGCCTGTGGGTTATGGGTTATGGGCTACTATTTACTAACTACTCTTATACGCTTGAAATAAGGTTAAAATTCCTTTCACTTTAACCATAGTGGGAGATTAGGAGTTGGTCCTGGCTTGTAGCCGCGAACCACTTCGATCATCGAATCGTTTATTTGCATCACTCTCTTTCGAATATGCTAGAGCGATAAAGACAGGGTCAACGAGTTGTCGATTTTCGAACTTCGCTGTAGGCCCCCTGTTCGGTCTCGACATTGAGATCGTCCATTGTGCATTGGTGCCTGCAGGTTCTAGGATAAATACACTCTTATACGCTTGAAATAAGGTTGATGATGATTCATATGATATCTAACCGTCTGTTTTAATTCTAGGAGTACTGGCTGTGGGTCTCTTTGCTGATAACCCTATACCAATGGACACCACTAATGGCAGATCTGGGCTGTTCAAAGGTAAAAAATAAAACATAACTCTGATAATAGAAACCTTAATCTCTAAAACCCTTGCAGGTATTAAAGCCTAACAAGTTCCTTTTTAGCCCTGATATAGTGTCGCTACAAATAGCTTAGATATAGCAACACTACGTGTACGTCATGAAAAGTCGGGACAGTGTGTATTGGCATCGTGCAAGAGCGAGTGAGATATACTATTATGTACTTGTGACTTGTAGAAGTATGTTTAGTACCAAAGTAACTAGTTTATTACAACCACAGTATCAATGTCAGTACCCGTCATGTCAACAACTAATTTCACAACGTTGTTTAATGGAATGCTACTGAATTCCTCATCCTTTTTGTGTCGCAAGTATTTTAATGTATTTAACATTATTGGATTTGCATCGGTGTGAAATTTTTTGGGCATATTGATTGCAAAACTATTATTATCCTGAAATATTTACAATTATTTTCGATTTGTTTACATTGGGTGACATTCAATGACTTTTAACGTTTGTTGTCAAAAATAATCATTGCCATTAAAATAAATTAGTTCCATTGACAATCCGCAATATGGCGAGCTGATGATTTTCTTACCATTTCTAGGTGGTGGCTGGTACCTCCTCGGTGTGCAGGCCCTCACAGGCGTCTGCCTCATAGCCTGGGGGGTCCTCGTGACCATGCTGCTGCTCTGGCTGATTGACTGTGTCCTGCCCATCCGCATGGACCCTTATGAGGAACTCCTGGGCGCGGACCTTACAGAGCACAGGATTCGGCATGGCCAGGTGATGAATCAGCAGCTTTCCAGCCCTCACAGGCGCCTTCATGGCCTAGGGTCTGGTGACTATGTACACCTGTGGTGTTGCCCATCCGCATAAACAATAAATAAATATTTAAGGACAATCTTACTCAATAACCTAGCGTGAAACCGAGAACGAATAAACCAATAGGACCGATACTGCAGGTGTCCTATATTCAGGGATGTCACGAATGTCGTTTTTCTCACATTCGCGAAGGCGAATGCGAATGCGAATATTCAGGATGCGAATGTCCGAATGCAAATGCGAATACGAATGTTACGGAGTAGATTCAAAAAACTTAATCTTGCTTCCATAGTTCAAAAATACAGAACATGACATGTGATGGAGTCCTATATTAATGATCAAAAGGAGTCAAGTGATACCGTCGTATTCACTTCCTGTGTATGGTCTGACCCGGACCACCGCACTGACCCGCACTGACCCGGCCAATGGTCATATGCTTGCTAGCATATGACCATTGGCCGGGTCAGTGCGGTCAAAATAGGATGTGTTCTACCAACATTCGCATTCGAAAAATATTCGCATCATTTGATGCGAATGCGAATGTTGATACGAATGTCAAAAATGATGCGAATATTCGCATTATACGAATGCGAATATTCGTAACATCCCTACCTATAATTTAGGCTTTTGCATTAGCACCATCGCTATATCCGTTTCATTGTCATATCCAGTTAACTTATTTTTTTATAAATCTTAACGTATTGCATCTATATTAACCTCATGAACGGTTTACAGGTCGGGGTCTCCCGGGCCGTGTCGGCCCTGCGACCCTACCACCGCTCCACCAGCATAGAGGAGGTCGGCGGCATCGGCGTCAACACTGGACATAGTCTGGTCGTTGACAAGCTATATGAGGTCAGTTGAGGCAAAAAATACACAACACAATACATAATATATTATGCACTGTTGTGGACTTCACAAGCCCAGTAACAGTGAACAATTAGTTAATTAGTTACTCTAACATACTTTTAAGTTAAGTCGTGAATAATCTACTAACATTTTATGAGTCACGGGCTTGAAATAAAAGTTATTTAATTTAATTTAATAAGTCAGGTCTCTTTAGGAAAAACTCATCGTATAGCAGTTTTTAAACGGAGCAGATATTTATCAATGTAGTTACTTAAATGCCAGGAAACGACAGTCAACACCTCATTTTTAGGGGACTTGGTTACCG
This sequence comes from Pammene fasciana, assembly GCA_911728535.1. NCBI lineage: Eukaryota > Metazoa > Arthropoda > Insecta > Lepidoptera > Tortricidae > Pammene > Pammene fasciana. The sequence goes on from OU452297.1 coordinate 9,178,659, forward strand.
CAAGGTGCGTTACGAAAGCCAAAAGTCATTACAGAAAACTCGAAAAGGTCACACAGAAACATAAACTATAGGTACTGTTTTCTCCTATCTGTCTTTTATTTAATTTTATGCTGATTTTAACAATCACAATGATAATACCTCATCATCATTCTCCTAGCGTTTAGCTCCTGGGGTCCGCTTGGCAACCTAATCCCGTGAATTGACGTAGGTACCTACTACTTTTTACGAAAGCGGCTGACATCTGACCTTCCAACCAAGAGGGGAAACTAAGCCTTTTTGGGATTAGATACGATTTCCTCACGGCGTTTTCCTTCACCGAAAAGCGACTGGTAAATATCAAAAGATATTTCGTACACATTTCGAAAAACTCAGTGGTACGAGCCGGGGTTTAAACCCGAGACCTCCAGATTGAAAGTCTTACCGCCAGGATAAAATGATAATGTATATGCTTTAACCAATTTATATGTGGAGTGTTCTTGAGCTGTTGAATAAATAGAAAATGGCAGCTTCTCTGAAGCTTTTGCTATGCATTTTTATATGATTACTAGCTATTCTAGCTAGACTCTGATATAAAATTCATAAAAAAAAAAATGAAATAACATACCAAAGAAATCGCAACACATATTATTCAGATCTTGAGCTTCTTAATCTACAAACGTTTGCCCTTGTAACTGATATTAGTTATCTAACAACCATAACTATATTCCGACCAAAAAGTGTAGAAATTAAAAAGTGGCAACATCGTAGTGTCGTCCCAATTTCTTAGATTGCTTTGAAAGGGACGACACTACGATGTTGCCACTTTTTAATTTCTACAGATTTTGGTCGGAATGTAATTTAGTTTTTAAAGCGTTTCTTACTACAATCAACTTTCAAAAACAAGACCGACTCCAGTAAAATTGATGAATTATTTAAGTATATCCTCTTTAAAATTAAACTAACAAATATGATGTGCTCGTTAGTGGTTACTTACAAATATACATATTTTTCTGTTAACAGGCACAATTAGAAAAAAAGAAACATAAATTCAGCGGCCTGCAGATATTCAAAAACAAGGCTTTTGAAGAAGACGAACCACCAAATACCAAAATAAAAAACGAAGGGTTTTTAAATAAACGAAACGGAGATCCTGAAAACGAACTTCACCGAGCTATCGATTCAATGGCGGATGACCTAAACGGTACTACTTTTAAAAAGAATGCAGCAAAAGGTTCTAAGGTCGTTCCGGAAGAATTGAAAGGGAAAAGGCTTAAAGAATTGTCTGTGACTGAGTTACAAGGAATGGGGGAATTGAATGCGAGTGAAGACAGGTTTAGACATAGGTTTAATGAAGAGAATTATGATGAGGATTTGAAGAGGGCTAAAATGACTTGGATAGATTAAATTTATACAAAGTGCTCTGTTTTTATTGTCCTTTGAGTGTACATTGAGTGTACAGTCAACTACAAAGAGATGTATCCACTTTTTCACCGTATTGCGTTGTAATAAGGTGAAAAAGTGTGTGTAGTGTGTGTGGGTGTAGTCGACTGTACACAGGCTTTTTCGTATCGACCTAAGTTATGTTTAATAGTCACGTTAGATACCTCGACTTATTTAAATTGGGTTAGGGTCGAAAGTATTTACAGATGGCGCCAGCGTAGGTTGTTCCTGTCAGTCCTACCAATAGTGTCAAATATGTACTTTTTTTTACCTGGATGGAAGCCAAATCCCATAAAGAAATACTACTGAGAGGTACCCTTTGCTGGGTTAACCATTGACAGTGATTCCCCGTTAAATCCTACAGTTATGTAAAACATGAAATTTATTTAAACAAAATTAAATTTTAAGTATTAAGGAAGATCGTTTTAATATTTAATATGTTATATAATAAGTAATAAATAACATAAGTATAGCAAGCAGAATTAGTCCAACCAGGTAAATTTTGCACCAAAACGGTACTAAGTTAAATTAACTTTTTTCAAATATACAATAGAATAATATCGTTACGTTTCTTATAACTTATAATTATAACAGACTCGGAAGTATTCTGTTTTGGGCACAGTAACTCGAGGGAACTGTTATGGATTTTCATACAGTTTTTACGCTTAGGCCTAGAAAGTAAGCTTGCCATCAAAGATGGCGGCAGGGCCGGCAGGTTTTACGAGCAGCTGTTTTTTTTTCTCGTACCAGGATTCTTATCTTTAACTGAAGTGAGAATAATAATAAAGTTTACGAGTAAGAATAGACAAATGCCTTATTAACTGAACTTATAAGTAATTGTTTTCATAAGATTCTTTCCTTATTTCATTGCATGTTTGAGAAAAGCAATATACGTACACTCGGCGTGAAAACAGATTACCGGCCTCGTATTTGTATCCTACTTGACCGGTAATCCCTTTTTCCCGGCCTCTGCTGTATAAGTAATGTACTATTATTCAACATTAAATTAGAGTCCTTTCAGAAAGAGCAATGTCATAGAATAAATTAGTTTCAATGTATAATCTACGTCACTAAGTACTCTTTCCGTACAAACCCTAAAATGTACCTAAATAATAAAATAATAATCGGGGGTGCCGCGGGTTGATCCCAGTGCCGATGAGGTGGATATTGCGAATCAGAGTGTGAGTAGTACAGCCAATGAGGAACTGAGGAGGACTTTGGAAGAGGCAATTACGCAGTATCGCTCCACAAACATCACTAGGCCACGAATACCACGCTTGCCTATGAATAGACGCAATCTAGCGTTAATGGGAGCCCTAAATGATTTACTAGCTCCATTCCTGCGGACTAGTAAAGACTAAGTCTATGAATATAACATAATTTTATATAGTCCTAGCGGTACGCCTAAATATGCTGCAAATGGTGTTAAAAGCACGAAAATTGGAACGATTGGTCTTTAGGCCATATAAATCAATTCGACCCGAAGCAGTAAAAAAAAATAAAAAAACCGAGAGGAGTTATGACGTCACCTTTTTTTTGTATGCAAAAAAAAATTTTTTCTTCTGAAACCTATTGTGTGTAGTATCAAATGAAAGGGCTTTTTGAGCTGATTCTAGAAATATATCACATTATTACATTTTAGCCACTTGTTTTTAAATATAATAAAAATCATTTTCGAAACATACCAAGTTTGGGCTCCTGCAGATACGATACTGTCAAATTTTTTTTTTATAAAATATACCTTTAATGATACTTAATATCCTCAAATGTAACCCCAAGGAAGTTTTTTCGAAATTATTTTCATTTAGTTTTTTTTTTTAAATTTTTAATTATAACAAAGTTTTATCTATCAATATATCAATTAAATATTCATAAAAAAAGCATAAAACACTGGTGTTTGTGCAATAATTACGAAGTATTCTGCTATTGCTTCGCTTTTGATTCGAAATTTGTCTTGGGCATTGACCCCGCCCCCACTTCCTGCCTGTTTCCCTTTCCTGCTCACTCGGCGGCCGAAAAACTGAGTCACCCCCCACCCATCAGGATTTTTTTGACTTAAAGCCTATTACTCAAGGAATATGTAAAACAAATTTCAATGCTCCGAGACTTATTTTACCCAAATGATATTATACCCGCATTGAGTAATTAATAATAATTAAAACTTAAAAAAAAAAAACTAAATGTAAATGTTTTCAATATTGCTTTCTTGGGGTTATATTTGAGGATATGAAGTATCATTTGAGGTATATTTTACTAAAAATGATTCAACGGTATCGTATCTGGAGAAGCCCAAACTTGGTATGTTTCGAAAATGAATTTTATTATAATTTAAAACAAGTGCCTAAAATGTAATGATGTGATATATTTTTAGAATCACCTCAAAAAGCCCTTTCATTTGATACCACACACGATAGGATTCAGATGAAATTTTTTTTTTTGCATACAAAAAAAAGATGACGTCATAATTCCTCTTGGTTTTTTTTCTTTTTACTGCTACGGGCCGAATTGATCCATATAGCCTAAAGATCAATCATTCCGATTTTCAGACCTTTAACACCATTTGCAGCATTTTACCGAATTTGGGGGTGTACCGCTAGCACTAATATTATATCACTTTTCCGTCCGTCCGTTGTACGTTAAAAAGTGACAAAAGCATTTTTTATTTTAAAGTCTTTTAAAATACAAAATACGTGTACTTTTTAGTATTTCAAATAAAATACAAAATAGTTTTCGAAAAAAGTATTTAAAATACAAAATAGAAAATAGGTATTTTGTATTTTGTATTTGTATTTCAAATGCTTTTATTTCAAATAATTAACATCTCTGTCTATAACATCATTGTCGTCAAGATTACATAAAACTACATTATAAGAGCAAGCATAAGAATCAATATTGTCCGTGTATCCTTTTACGTACAACGACTCCTTAACTTGTTCATTCAAGTCCACAGTAGGGCGGTAGTGCACGGAGCAGGCCGTCATGTTCCGGATCCTGCCCTGCTCCACCACCATCAGCCCCGCGCCGGCCACGGGGTTCCCCGCCAGCAGGCTCGATGTGTGCTTGTCACCTCTCTTATGAACCTTCGAGAGCAGGAGCTGGCCGTCTGGACCCAAAACAAATATGGCGGCCTTCACCGAGTGACTTTCGTCAGCATCGCTCGTATCTAGGAGGACCCCTTGGGAGTCGTATAACTTGCCATTTTTCACAGACACCTCCAACTGCGCCCGGCGGTGAACGTCGTAGTATGTAACTGTGGGTGGACAAGTGTAAAAACCTTCCCAAATGCACTTTTCGGACTCGATACGGTATTTATTTTGCATACCAAATGTAGCATATGCAAAGGAGATGCTCACGGCTTTGTCGTTGCTGGCAAGGAGTTGTTTAGAACTTGAACCTGGGTCAAGAACAAAGATTCCATTTGACTTTTGCACAACATACAATTTCCGGTTATACAGAACCATGCTACTATGTCCATTGTTACTGCCGGTTGTACTATACTCATGACATTGACCACCTTCCAAATTTGAATACTGGATTAAACCAAATTCTCTTAGTGCATACATTTTCTCCTCTAAACGTACGATTCCGGTAAGATCCGAACCGCCATATTTATAAAAGTTCTTGCAATTTTGTTCTGACGTTAAAGAACAACGATCAACCTGCGCATATGAGCCGGCGTAAAGGAATGAGTCGAAAGCAGCCAAAGATGTAAGACTCCTACTGACGGCAGCGTAGTTCCAGTTCCAACAGCTATGAGGCGTGTCCAGTTGGCATCGCAAGATCGTGCCATTCTTGAGCCCCGCGTGGATAAACCCGGCAGCTACCGCCAGACCGGCGATTTCAGCGCCAGCTCGGTTGAATTCGTAACAGGACTGTCTCTTGTGCCATAGACAACGGAGCATAGTGCCTGACGCCAGCGACGCGTACAAGTACTCCCCGTGAACCACGGTTGAGGTCACAGCCACAGTGGATCCATAAGAATAATAGACTTCACAGGAGTTTGGCTCTGCGACCGGGCAGCGAGTTATACTTCCATTGTTGTTACCAATGATCATCATGGGCGGCATGTAGGGGACTTTGTTGGTGATCTCCTTCGATATTATGGTTTTAGTCTCATGAACCCTGCTGAAGATGGAGTCCTGGTCTGCGGCGTCGATGCTCGCTGCTCGGCACACGGTGACCACGAGCGCGGACAGCGCCAGGATCGAACACTTGAGGAGCATGGCGGCTGTCACTTGCGACTAAGTGATCCCTCTTTTCAGGTTGACTGGAGCTTTGTTCGGTGAAACGTCGAATTGCGGAGTAGGCGGAAATCTTCACATCACAACCACACGAGCAGTTGCTACCGTGGAGTACTCCAGCCGACTATGATTTTTGCGACGATGAGCTCGGTATATATCGGGATTTGGGGGAACGTCCCAATTGACATCGTCTTGTTTATCACTGAACACTATCACAGTAGCATAAGGTCCATAGTGCAATGCGCGACGTTACTGATAAGAGCGTAGTTTTTAGGGAAATTATCACAGTTTACAGGGGTCAAGAGATGTTTGTTTGTCATAGGTATTGTTAAATTTTAGGAAATCCTTATTTATGCCAAAATATAGTATAGGTAAACTAAATTTATTAATTTAATATATATTAGGTAGATTTCTAAAATCGAGTCTACCTATTCATTTGTTCGACACAATCGAATTTTGAAAAAAAATCTTTACAGAAGGTCTAGTTATGACCCCCAGATTCCAAAATGACGACTGATTCAAAAGTTTATTTATATATATGTATTTATATATATATATATATATATATATATATATATTCTACCAGGGATATACATTTATTAAAATACAAACAAAAGGAGAAACAACAGTGTATAGAAAACTTAGACTAATTAATACTACCTAGCCTGGGCTACGTAGTATTAATTAATACTACCTATCCTACGTGGTTTAAACTATATGTACAAATGTCCCCTATGTCACCGCTATTAGGTAAGGTGCCCATAAGGCTGGCTGCGTTACCTCGCTGAATGGCAATGCCAATATATATATACTAGCTGTACCCGCGCGGCTTCGCTCGCGTGTGTTGCAGTTGATTCTGTTACTTTTCGTTATCGTCAACAGTCCATTGCTGAACGCTTTCTACTTGTAAAATTTTATAAAGTCAGTTTAGCAGTTTAGCTAAAACCGACTTCTTCCATATAACTTCGACATCCCAAAAGATCGACGGAAAGCGTCTAAGATTGGACTGTGTCAGCCATGGTCAAGAGAAGCATGTGAGTGGGAAGATCTGGCGAGCTAAAAAGTCAGAGCTTCCTTTGTAGAGTCATGTAGAGTCGAACGGCCGAAGTGTCTCAGAGGAAAGTGCAGCAGGAGGTCAGAGATCGAACACAAATTAATGATAAGTCTTAAAAGTAAACCGAAGGGTGGAAAGACCAATAATAAGGCAGCCCTTCCACTAAGGCGGAGATGAGAGGAGACGTGCGGGAATCAACCAATAGCCGGGAATTAATTAAGAACCGTCACCGTGACCATGACTAATGCCTTGCTGATGATCGATTCCCGCATGTCCCCTCTTATCTTTAATCGTATCCGTATCAATAGCAAGGCAGCTTTAGTGGTAAGGTCTTCGTAGGCCGACAGCTAAACACTAATTAGAGTCGAAAACCCGAAGCGTCCCAGAGAAAACAACCTTGATGTTAAAGTGTAAGCAAAATGGCCCCCAAGCAGCCTTTCACATAGTACACTCTATCAAAACTGTTATTGATTCCGTCTTAAATATTCAACTTAACCATTTTTGGTATTAATAGTGAAAGTACTGTGTGTTTTTGGTTTATGCAAGCCTTCTGCCGCTTATGCCATAAGTCCCATAACGCAAACTCTATCAAAACTTTTTTCTTCCCATGTGAAATATTCAACCTTACCATTTATGGTAAAAATAGCAATGGTACGGTGTTTTTGTCTAATGCGGGGGGCTCCGCCCCCGAGCCCCCCTTGTACCGTCTGCCGCGTGGAAAACTCTGTCAAACTCTTGCTCCCATCTTAAACATTCAACCTTACCAATTTTGATAACAATAGCAATAGCGCAGTGTGTTTTTTCTTTATGCTATTGGTTACGTGAAAGGCGGGTAAAGGGGGACCTTTAACCGCCTTTCACGTGCTAAAACCTATCAAAACTCTTTTTCTCCCATCTTAAATGTTTAACCTAACAATTTGTGGTATAATTAGCAATGGTATGGTGTTTTTTTATCTTCATGCGGGGAGCTCCGCCCCCTGAGCCTCCCTTTGTTTACCGCCCGTCACATGGTAAAACCTAACGAAACTCTTTTTCTCTCATGTTAAATGTTCAACCTAAAAATTTTTTGGTATAAGTTGCAATAGTGCGGTGTGTTTTTTCTTTATGCGGGGGCTCCGCCCCCCGGGGCCTCCTTTCTTTGCCGCCCGTCACGTGCTAAGCCCTATCAAAACTCTTTTTCTCCCATCTTGAATGTTTAACCTAACAATTCTTGCTATACTTAGCAATAGTACGGGGTATTTTTTCTTTATGCGGGGGGCTCCGCCCCCCGAGCCCCCCTTGTTTACCGCCTGTCCCGTGGTAAGCCCTATCAAAACTCTTTTTCTCCCATCTTGAATGTTTAACCTAAAAATTTTTGGTATACTTAGCAATAGTGCGGGGTGTTTTTTCTTTATATGGGGGCTCCGCCCCCCGAGCCCCCCTTGTTTACCGCCTATCCCGTGGTAAGCCCTATCAAAACTCTTTTTCTCCCATCTTGAATGTTTAACCTAAAAATTTTTGGTATACTTAGCAATAGTGCGGGGTGTTTTTTCTTTATATGGGGGCTCCGCCCCCCGAGCCCCCCTTGTTTACCGCCTATCCCGTGGTAAGCCCTATCAAAACTCTTTTTCTCCCATCTTAAATGATTAACTTAACAATTTTTGGTAAAATTAGCAATACTTCGGTGTTTTCTCTTTATGCCCGAGCCCCCCTTTAATTGCGGCCCGTCACGTGATACACCCTGTCAAAACTCTTTTTCTCCCATCTTGAATGTTTAACCTAACAATTCTTGCTATACTTAGCAATAGTGCGGGGTGTTTTTTCTTTATGCGGGGGGCTCCGCCCCCCGAGCCCCCCTTGTTTACCGCCTATCCCGTGGTAAGCCCTATCAAAACTCTTTTTCTCCCATCTTAAATGATTAACCTAACAATTTTTGGTATCATTAGCAATAATACGGTGTTTTTTCTTTATGCGGGGGGCTCCGCCCCCCGAGCCCCCCTTTAATTCCGGCCCGTCACGTGATACACCCTGTCAAAACCCTTTTTCTCCCATCTTGAATGTTTAACCTAACAGTTCTTGGTATACTTAGCAATAGTACGGGGTATTTTTTCTTTATGCAGGGGGCTCCGCCCCCCGAGCCCCCTTGTTTACCGCCTATCCCGTGGTAAGCCCTATCAAAACTCTTTTTCTCCCATCTTAAATGATTAATCTAACAATTTTTGGTATAATTAGCAATACTACGGTGTTTTTTCTTTATGCCCGAGCCCCCCTTTAATTGCGGCCCGTCACGTGATACACCCTGTCAAAACTCTTTTTCTCCCATCTTGAATGTTTAACCTAACAGTTCTTGGTATACTTAGCAATAGTACGGTGAACTTTTTCTTAGTGCGGGGGGCTCCGCCCCCCGAGCCCCCCTTTCTTTGCCGCCCATCACGTGCTAAACCCTATCAAAACTCTTTTTCTCCCATCTTGAATGTTTAACCTAACAATTCTTGCTATACTTGGCAATAGTACGGGGTGTTTTTTCTTTATGCGGGGGGCTCCGCCCCCCGAGCCCCCCTTGTTTACCGCCTATCCCGTGGTGAGCCCTATCAAAACTCTTTTTCTCCCATCTTAAATGATTAACCTAACAATTTTTGGTATAATTAGCAATTTTACGGTGTGTTTTCCTTTTTCGCGGGGTGCTCCCCGACCCCCTCCCCCTTCTACCAACCACCTCGTGGTAAGCCCTATCAAAACTCTTTTTCTCCCATCTTGAATGTTTAACCTAAAAATTTTTGGTATACTTAGCAATAGTGCGGGGTGTTTTTTCTTTATGCGGGGGGCTATCCCGCGTCCATAGGCTACGCTAACAGCTTGGCATCAGGCGGCGGGCCGTATGCTTCAATGTCAGCGTCGTGGTATAAAAAATATATAGTTAAAATACGATGGCATATATTCCCATATAAAGTCATTTCCGATACAAAGTTCAAATCTAAACAGACAAACAGACAAAAATTCTAAAAATCGTCGAAACGTGTCCTGTTATCGATTCTAAGAGCTACTAACTCATTTTTTTACTAATATCTCCAATGTACCTACAGATTTTCGACCCTTTTCAGCTTTATTATATGTAGGTATAGATAGAAGATTTACAAACGATTCACAAACATTTATAATACAGAGGTGATCGAGTAATTTTCCGATGAAAAGGAAAAATATACAAATTCGTATCCGCAGCAATCATTCGTCTTTTCAACCACAAACATCAGTGTTTTCAACAGCTCTGTTGATGAGATAGGCGTTGCTAAGCAACCGCGTGCTAGCGCGCCAGGCCTCAACAGAAAGAGGTAGCATAGATAGTACCTACCTACTATAGCCATCTAGGGAAATCTCTGCGAACTCGTGTTGCATTTAGTATGCACCTAAACTACATATGTAGTGGTCAGATTTTGCGTAGGGAGGACTCGGTTAGTGACAAAGTCCTGCGAGAGATAGCGTTACCTAATCGAATAGCCAAAGACATATCTAGATACCCCTTTTAATGGTACGTATTTTTTACTTTTCCACTATATTTAACCAGTATATTATTATTTAACCCATTTATTTATTTATATATGAATGAATATAAACTAACCGAAAGTAGTTAAACAAATATCAATTTGCTGCTTGAGCTTAACACTCATATTCAAAGTTTAAACCCCCCTTAAACCCCCTTAAATCCAAAATGTTCGTATTTTTTATAGCCTATGTCCTGACCAGAGGTCTGTTGAACCTGCTAGTGAAGTTTTTATCGAAATCGGTTCAGGCGTTTTGACGCCAACTCTCCCCATCCAAACAGACAAACAGACAAACAGACAAAAATTCTAAAAATCGTCGAAACGTGTTCTGTTATCGATTCTAAGAGCTACTAACTCATTTTTTTACTAATATCTCCAATGTACAGATTTTTTACCCTCTTCACCTTTATTATATGTATAGATAGATTGCGTAGATATCCGCAGCCCGATTTTGTCATCACGATAGCGGTCGCATCTTTGCACCAATTGCTTTCAAACTTGGTACAAAAATCGCCCTAGTTGATACCTTGGACAAGTTCGTGAACGGGCGGAATAGGGTTAAAGGGACGGCTAGGACCTCACTTTTTATGAAATCAGTTTTTCGGAAATAACTTTTTTCCTATGGAAAATATACCATCCGTTTTTCTTTTATATGGCGTGGGACCTGAATATCTATAACTCCCTAAATCATATCTTTAAGAAAATATCGTTAATTTTAGTCGAAATTTTAAAAAAACCTAATTTTTCTGGAGAAAATTCATAACTCCTAAACGGTGAATAATTTTATGTCAGCGATATTTTATATCGAAAGGTTATTTTTTTCTCTAAAATATTCAATAACTATGTCTGTCGGAAAAATGCATAGTTTTCGAAAAAAAAATCTGAAAGTGCGGATTTTGGGTTCCCATACAAACGTAGTTTAGCTCTAATTATAAAGCGACATGCTTTAGGACCATGAAATTTGGCATGGGCATTTTAGTAGTACAGATCTAGGTCGGACATTCATTTTCGTTGCTAATAATTCTAATACAAAGAAAGTATATAAAAAATAAGTTTTGTATGTAAATCTGTAACTGGCTGTATTTTCTTTGTATTACAATTTTTAGCAACGAAAACGAATGTCCGACCTAGATCTGTACTACTAAAATGCCCATGCCAAATTTCGTGTTTCTAAAGCATGTCATTTTAAAATGAGAGCTGAACTACGTTTGTATGGGAACGCGAGTTCACGCGAGCTTCCTGGCGACTCTTAAGTTACTATCTATACATACACTACTAAAATAGAAGAGTGGCGTTCATTAAGTAAAATTCTACAAAAAGGTACATAAAACTTAAGAGCATAAGTGGTATCGTATATACAGGTGGATTTTCTTTTTGGGTCAGTGAGGCTATCAGATCCCGTGCTGCTACGTGAAAATGGTCTTAGAAGACCTTCCCTTGATTTCAAATTAGTTAATGAAGGATGGCATTTACAGATTTTGGAAAAAACATACAGGATGCGAGAAAAAGGTGATTTTTGGCAAACTTTTTTTTATGCCATTTGATCCTATTCCTATTCAGGATCAAAAGCTTGTGTGGGACCAAAAAAAAATCCGGCTAGAAAAAATGACAATGATGACATCGATTTCCAGAGCCTAGATAGGTGCGACGCGCTAATTGGTCGGTTTTACAGGAGGTCGTTAAGTATTTATAAACTTAGCAATCAAACACAGGTGTCATTGAGAAACTAAAGGGCTATTAAAATAAAAACCGGCCAAGAGCATGTCGGACCATGCTCAGTGTAGGGTTCCGTAAACTGAGACCATTAATTCAAAAGGTTGTTTCTTACGGGAAATTTGGCGGCGCTTACGTCTTTTTTACTTACGTCCTTTCAGTTTCACTATGGGTTTTTGAATGATAAGATGATAACTCAAAAACGGCTCAACCGATTTATTTCAATATAGTTTTCATTGAAGGTACTCATTAGGCCTCAGTTTCATGTTTTTTTCAAAATTTTAGGACCCACGATTCAAAAGTTAGAGGGGGGGGGGGGGGACGCCTTAATCATAAATCATAATCATAATCTTTATTTGCATAGAATAAGTACAGAGACTCATTGTCAGAGTACTTATTTTAAACTTTCGGAGCTATTATTTCCGAAAGTATTAGTTTTATCCAAAAACTGTTTTGAAAGACCCTAATTCTTTTTAAAAGACCTATCCAACGATATCCCACACAACTTGGTTGAAAGAAAAAAAAATTTGCCCCCCACTTCACGTGTACGGGAGGTACCCTAACAAAATATATTTTTCGCGTTTTTATTCTACCGTTTTGTCGGCTTAGTTAATGCACATATTCAAACCAAATTTCAGCTTTCTAGTGCTAACGGTCACTGAGCTAGACCGCGGACGGACGGATGGACGGACGGACATGGCGAAACTATAAGGGTTCCGTTTTTGCCATTTTGGCTACGGAACCCTAAAAAGTCGGTTCTGGCGCTCGCCGGCCGCTGCCGCTGCCGCGGCACGCGCGCTTCGCTTGCTCAGCGTCGCGCGTTGTTTTGTCGCGGTTGACCTAACACACTCCTCGCTTCGCTCGTCGTCGCACCTATCTAGGCTCTGGCAACCGACCAATCAGAGTGCGAGGGACTTTCCGTTTGACAATATAGCGGTTCCTAGTCGATAGTTTATAATCTAACGAAAAATAATTCGTTAAATTGTAAGCAGTACGTTACGGTTCACAATTTTTCGATAGTTTACAATCTTGCTAGTTAGATTATAAACTAACGGTATTTACAATTTTACGGTGGCATATACACTCAAATATTGGCACCCATACCACTCCAACTGTTGAATAAATCAATAAAATAAATTATTGATTAACATATGAACAAAACGATAACAAAAATGTAACAGGTCTCGATAAATTCGAAAGTAATAGACAAATGTACAGAAAAAAAAAGAAAAACAGCACAGAGACACCCGGGGCCGTATTCTAATTTTAAAACACGCACAGATAGGATCCAACTTCAATGCAAATCCAATGCAATAACAACACAATACAGCTTAAAGCCTTCACGTCTGAATCAAAAATAACGGAATTTACTTGGAAATTACTGCGATACAACTACAATACGACTTCAATATTGGTTGAGTGTTGGAGTTATGTTTAAGACAGATTGTGTTGTTAATGTATTGTTCATACATTTTAAAATTAGAATACGCCACCCCGATGAACATAAAAAAGTTAAATTAAATATCTTAGGCTTGTTTTCAAATAATGCATATCTTCGGAAATTCTTGACTATCATCATCCTCTGATTAATAATCTACTATTTCTTATATTACGACTCTTATGCACTATTATAAATACAGTCTTTAGTTGTGTTAAGCCGCGTGTATTTATAATAGTGTTATAATAAATAAATAAATAAATTATTATCGGACAATCTTACACAAATCAACCTAGTCCCACAGTAAGCTTATTAAGGCTTGTGTTGTGGGTACTAGGCAATTATGTACATATACACTCAAGAGCAAAAATTTCGGATCAGTGACATAAACTTTAATATTTTTAAAATTAATATATTTTGAGATACTCAAGAAAATGCTAGTGACCCAAAACTTTTGCTCTTGAGTGTATATATCTATGAATTATATACATAGATCAATTTAAAAAAAGGCTAGTTGAAGCAACCCGTGACCATAAGGCTGGCATTCCTCGGGCAAAGAATAGGCATCGCTATACAACGAGGTATAGTTGAATTATCGAGAGCGTGGAATTGCATATGTAGTGGTTGTACCGTGTTGTGCCTCTTTGTGTGCGGATTCAAATATAGAATGTCTGTACACAAACAATACTACTACATATGCAATTCCACGCTCTCGATCATTCATCTATAATGTAGCAAGCCTTATAGTGTCACATAGCGCCATCTACTGGTTTTTGGTGGAACTTCGTTGTTTGTATTTTTTATTTCTGTTAGCTTACATTTTAGAAATATTAAACATAATTTAATTAATTTCGCTACAAACAGAAATACAGCATTTTTCTTTACTATTGTGTTAATTGTGTTGTTGGGTATTTAAACCTATTGGTTTAGAAAGGTTCGGCTATTGTACTGGCAACGTGCAGTACTGGCTGTGTTAGAAGATACAAAATTTGAATATAGAGAAGAAAAGAAGGCAAGCTAGACTTCAAAGATGACATTGGTTTTCTGAATGAAAATATTAAATAGATAACGTATTAAACTATTTTCGTAAGGAGTTGTAATTAATTGACGCCGTGGTTGAAGGGATTTCCAACCAGCGATTTGAATACGGCGCGGCAAATGAATTTTTCCTGTCGCGAGACGCTGAGGAGGGAGGAGCGTGCCCTGGAGCGTGGCAAATTTATGTAGATCACAAATCTTCTATAGCGTGGGACGCCTTCATGGCTACTGTTACGTGTCCCACATGTTTTTGTTGACCGTTGCAGATTTTCCTGACGTCTGTTACGATCGTCAGGCGACGGAGGTGAAATGCAAAGGAGTGCATGACAAGACAAGTATCGTCTGTGGCGGCAGGTATGTGTTGGCCCTTAGGTAACCCTTAGGAATACTTCTAGAAACCTTTAGGGAATCTTTAAATGGCTTAGTTTAATTGTAATCTCGAAACTGTAATTCAAGGCCAAAAAAGTTACTACAATGTTGCCACTGCAGTAAAATGTTTGTACAATGGTATATTCCCTTTTTTATTAAAAACACGCTAAGATAATTTATTTGTTGGTAATTTCAATCCTATAATTTAAAGAAGCAATTGTATTTACTTATTTTACATAAATAAAAGACGCCCTAATAAAAAGTTAAACATCCGTGATTTTTGGTTGCAAAGCTGGTATTGCACTTGTATTACTTCGGGTATTCATAACATTTGGTACAATAATTTACGACTAAGTTAAGAAGTACATCAAGTCAAAAACGAAACCTTATCGTGTTTAATATGTTCGTTAGAATTGTCTCCGTGTTAGTTTACTGTTGAAAGTAGAGTACAGTCGGCGACAAAAGTTCATACCTACCTTTTTTTTACAAAAACCTTATTTTAACTAGTACCCCGCTTCGAACCAAGAGCTCGTGATTTACATGCAAACGAGTGGACCAATATAACAAGACACTTTATGATGATTTTTTCGCGCCTTCTAAGCTCCATAACGCCTTGATCAATCTGGTCATATTTGAACACTCAAATTATATTATTTATCTATGCTGCATCCACAAGAAATTTTATTAAGTTATCGTGGAACAATTATTTAAAATCAAAAATCTATCGAAATGCAGAGACGTCTAGGTAGCCAGCTGACAGTTCCGTTGTATCCGTACGTCTGTAAGTACTTCACTTCGCTTACGCTCCACTCTTTAGATAATGTCACAGAATAAATAATATGATAATGTTGGCCAATATAAAGCAGCGTATTATAAAAAGGTTGGCGAAACCTGAAAAGTTTACTTGACAGTGACATAAGCGACAATGATGGTTATGACACTGACGTATCTGTCATAGATTTTTTGGCCTTGAATTACAGTTTCGAGTTATAGTTCAAGTTTTGTGATTGTCGTAGATCGACAACCTTTTACTCTTGTCTCAATTATAAGAAGTAATTTAATTTAATAACAAAGGTTTAATGAGATCTGATGGACAGTGTTGCTTGTCAAATTTAATGCTTAGGTGCATCTTTTCAAATGATAATTTCTAGTAAACAATTAACTTGATGGTGGTTTATCCTGTTAGGTAAGATTACAGATATTAACAAACCAACAGCTCTACCGTTGGCAGACTGAGCTAGAAGTTGTATTTTAGGGTATGTACGAGTAAGGAAAGAAGAAATAAAATAATTATCAAGTGGACTCTTGTGTTCTTATTTCATATAATACATCCCTAGGTTTTACGTAACCAGCCGGGTACATTTTTGCAGTTCGCATAGGTTTACAGGTTACAATAGGCACACTTTCACAGGGAACAGATCTGGGGGACTTAGCTTAGAGTTTTTTTACGTACCCACCTAGGTATATTTTTTATTTATTTTAGTTTTTAATTTAGTTTTAATATTAGTGTATTTTTAAGTACCTACTTTTAGTTTGTATTGTAATTGTACACTTGTAATAATTGATCTTATAATAAAACACACGGATGACGGTTGACAAGTAACGGGATTTTTATTCCAAGACCAATGAATGCATAGACACACGTTTACACAGTAAGTAACTAGATGGCGCTAGTAACTCCATTTTAAACTTATTTTGATATTAATTTACAACAGATCTGGTCATCATCAACTATCATCAACTATTTAAGAGCTGGGCTCTTGTCGGTGGAGCATTTTCCATGTATATCTATCCTTTGCCTTCTCCTTGATGGCCTCACAGAACAGATCTGGTAAGCAAAAAATATAAATAATAAATATAGATAAATTCTTAAATACATAGAAAACATCCATTACTTAGGAACAAATATCCAAGATAATCACATAAACAACACAACAATAGCAAACCGTGAGGTCACTAATATATTCGTTTTAGTTTATATTATGTACAGTCGACTACAAAGAGATGTATCTCTTGGAGCTTGTTTGGAAATGTGGATACACCTCTCTGTAGTAGTCTGTAGTCGACTGTACCTAATATGTGTATGCTAGTCAACTTAAGAGTCGCCATGACGCTTGCGTGAACTCGCGTCCCCATACAAATGTAGTTTAGCTCTCATTTTTAAACGACATGCTTTAGAACCACGAAATTTGGCATGGGCATTCTAGCAGTACAGATCTATGCCCATGCCCATGCCCATGCCAAAGTTCGTGGTTCTAAAGCATGTCGTTTTAAAATGAGAGCAAAACTACGTTTGTATGGGAACGCGAGAGTCCTGGCGACTCTTAAGTTCTAATCTATTAGCCACTTGTTGTCTGAAAATAAACGTATTTCATTTCAAATAAATGGGACCAGGATTCGTAGCCGGGACCACATGCTTCATAGGCATGGTCACAACCGACTAGGCTAGGATGCCGTTTAATGCACGGGGCAGTGTAACTGTAAACGGCTGGGATTTTTTCTCTTATACAATGAAATGCTCATCCCAAACACACGCAAAAACATTTCGGCGAATCGCACGTGACTGATAAGAACTAAGTAACATATCATAAAAATTGTAACACAAAGAAAACATAGCAAAAATAAGTTTTGTATGTAAATCTGTATCTGGCTGTATTTTCTTTGTATTAAAATTTTTAGCAACGAAAACAAATTACCAACATAGATCTATACTACTAAAATGCCCATGCCAAAGTTCGTGGTTCTAAAGCATGTCGTTTTAAAATGAGAGCAAAACTACGTTTGTATGGGAACGCGAGAGTTCTGGTGACTCTTAAGTTCTAATCTATTAGCCACTTGTTGTCTGAAAATAAACGTATTTCATTTCAAATAAATGGGACCAGGATTCGTAGCCGGGACCACATGCTTCATAGGCATGGTCACAACCGACTAGGCTAGGATGCCGTTTAATGCACGGGGCGGTGTAAACGGCTGGGATTTTTTCTCTTATACAATGAAATGCTCATCCCAAACACACGCAAAAACATTTCGGCGAATCGCACGTGACTGATAAGAACTAAGTAACATATCATAAAAATTGTAACACAAAGAAAACATAGCAAAAATAAGTTTTGTATGTAAATCTGTATCTGGCTGTATTTTCTTTGTATTAAAATTTTTAGCAACGAAAACAAATTACCAACATAGATCTATACTACTAAAATGCCCATGCCAAAGTTCGTGGTTCTAAAGCATGTCGTTTTAAAATGAGAGCAAAACTACGTTTGTATGGGAACGCGAGAGTTCTGGTGACTCTTAAGTTCTAATCTATTAGCCACTTGTTGTCTGAAAATAAACGTATTTCATTTCAAATAAATGGGACCAGGATTCGTAGCCGGGACCACATGCTTCATAGGCATGGTCACAACCGACTAGGCTAGGATGCCGTTTAATGCACGGGGCAGTGTAACTGTAAACGGCTGGGATTTTTTTCTCTTATACAATGAAATGGTCATCCCAAACACACGCAAAAACATTTCGGCGAATCGCACGTGACTGATAAGAACTAAGTAACATAATTTTAAATTAATAGGTAAATATATTAATGGTCAGCTGTTATCTGAACGTCAATGGTTTAACCAGTTGTGTTGTAGGGTATTTTACTGTGATAATAAAATATAAAATATTCTTCAGTTTAGGCGCATTACGGAATGAATGTTACACAGAAAAAAAAACTACTACCGATTCTAAACCTACATTTCTGACCTAGCAATGTACCAAAGAGAAGTTTCCAAAGTTGCGAATCTTTCCATACGGAATGTTTCTTTCTCTCATTCTTTCTTCTCGGAACTTAATTTTTACGAACAATAAAAATGATTCAGAAAGTCGCTGGATACTGCCGTTACCAACTTTTTTAACTGACTGTCTCATGTAAGAGTTTATAAAAATAATACGATTAACACATTTTTTGATAACTCCCATATGCTGATGCTCTTATTCATCATCATCATCATCATCATTCCCGTGTAAGTTTCCGGAAATATCCGAAAATATTACTGAGTTTTGGGAATGTTCTGCAACTTGTACATTTAAAACAATTTAAGAGACCAAAAATGTACCTATTGTGTAAATAAACAAATATTATTCTCTGTAACGTCGGTTTACCAAGGATAATTTTGCGTGATAACGTCATAAGAAAACGTGGCCGTAACGTTACCATGGAGACCTGTCCACCACGTGACTCCTCAGAACGTGACACTTTTTCGTGCATGCCGGTGTTCATCGATTTATAAGACGTAATCACGTCAAAATAATTTCCAAATCTGACTGCTTTACAAAACGTTTGATATGCTTTCTTACCTGAATTTGTGTCCTCTACACTGTCTTCAAGAAGAGCCTAGTCTTCTTATTATTGGTGGAAATGATTTTGTAGTAGGTAGTCTCTGGTTTGGGCCATGCATCTTCGTCCGTCATACACTCTTCGTCCCTGTAATAACCCTTTGACATTTTTCGTGCATGCCGGTGTTCATCGATTTATAAGACGTAATCACGTCAAAATAATTTCCAAATCTGACTGCTTTACAAAACGTTTGATATGCTTTCTTACCTGAATTTGTGTCCTCTACACTGTCTTCAAGAAGAGCCTAGTCTTCTTATTATTGGTGGCATTGATTTTGTAGTAGGTAGTCTCTGGTTTGGGCCATGCATCTTCGTCCGTCATACACTCTTCGTCCCTGTAATAACCCTTTGACATTTTTCGTGCATGCCGGTGTTCATCGATTTATAAGACGTAATCACGTCAAAATAATTTCCAAATCTGACTGCTTTACAAAACGTTTGATATGCTTTCTTACCTGAATTTGTGTCCTCTACACTGTCTTCAAGAAGAGCCTAGTCTTCTTATTATTGGTGGCATTGATTTTGTAGTAGGTAGTCTCTGGTTTGGGCCATGCATCTTCGTCCGTCATACACTCTTCGTCCCTGTAATAACCCTTTGACATTTTTCGTGCATGCCGGTGTTCATCGATTTATAAGACGTAATCACGTCAAAATAATTTCCAAATCTGACTGCTTTACAAAACGTTTGATATGCTTTCTTACCTGAATTTGTGTCCTCTACACTGTCTTCAAGAAGAGCCTAGTCTTCTTATTATTCGTGGAAATGATTTTGTAGTAGGTAGTCTCTGGTTTGGGCCATGCATCTTCGTCCGTCATACACTCTTCGTCCCTGTAATAACCCTTTGACATTTTTTTGACGTGATAACGTCATAAATCGATGAACATCGGTAGCATGCATGAAAAAGTGTCACGTTGTGGACATATCTCCATGGTAACGTTACGGTCACGTTGTGGACAGATCTCGATGGTAACGTATATTTTTCAATTAACTCCTTCTTTGTATTATACAAAATAATGATAATAATAAGGAAGTTGACTCGGCGATCATTGTGCCGATAGTTATTTCTTCTTTATATAAACGTAAGTATATAACAATAACGAGCAACCGAATGAGTTATGATTATTTTTCTTTTGCCAATATAGTTTTTTTGCTCTCCTGTTTTTTGTCCGTTACGCCCTTTAAGCCGACGGTAGTCGATATTTCGTTAGTAATTAGACATCTTAATAAATTATTTGTAAGTAGGTATTTAACTTGAACATAGAATAAGACATATTTTGATTGGTATGAAATAAGCTTTCTATTCATATCTACACTTTTTGAATAAAAGCTTTGTATTATATTTTTTCAGTCAAAACCCTTGTGACAGAACTTATGAACCGGCTAATTAAAAGTCGGTCAGTTTAAAAACGACGACTGGTTCCTTAAGGATAGGCAACGCAATGTGGCTTCTGGCGTGCAAACATCCCTAGGCTATGGTAACCGCTTTCCATCAGGGCCGTACGTTAGTTTACCATCAATTGGGTAAATCCGCGCTCATAAATATTTGGGCAACAACACGTGATGATAAGAACTAGAGCCCTGACCCTGGGGTCAGTAATATCAACGCACATTAGAATCAAGCTTAATAAAAACAAGATTACTCATTATCATATCAGTTATCTTCCTAGTATCTACACGACGGCCCAAACTGAAGCATTTGTAGAATTTCTGTAAAAAGTACCTTTTCACGCCACCTGCTCGGAAATGTGGCAAAAGAAGATCAAAATCCAAGCTGGAAAGTAAGCAATTGCTGTAGCATCTGAACTACCACTACAAGAATTGCTATTTTGCAGCAATGAAATGTCAGTGGATTGGACCCGCCAATGAGAATCATTTAAAACATTTAAAAGGTCTTTTTTTGGCACCACTTTTTCATTCAAAAATAAAATAAGGTTGTTTATCGAACCAATTTACTTGTTTAAAAAAAAGAAACGTCAAAATCATTTGGATCACCCTTAAGGCGTTTTTACCTTTTTAACCGTTTGTGGTTTTCTATCAAAAAGTGGGTAAGGAGTGAACCGGCTATTAGACATGGCAACTTGCAGGGCCCAATCTGTTGTGTACCCTGCCTCTCCCTCTCCCTCCTGCAGGTTGCAATGTCTAATAGCCGTTTGAGTCGGATTGAACCAACATCGTAAAACGCTTCTTAAAAGTGAAAAAAAAAGTAATAAAGGTGGAGCGAGAAAAATACATATTGAATTGGATAATGTTTGACTGAAAAACAAGAAAATTGTATTTATGCAGTAAAAATGAGTTCAATAAGTGTAGAAAATGGTATTTATACGCTGGCGCCCACCGAAATTCAAGAAACTGCACAGGCGTAGAAATTTGTTACCAGTGAAATCGCGTCCTAAATAAGAAGGCCCATGAACAGTGATATTTTGTATACAATATAATATCCGACGAACAATTCATATTATGGAAGGATGGCGAAAAGAAGCATTTATTTGCAGAAAGTTACATGCTCGTTTACTTTATCGTGCTTGTGAAAAGCATATGAACCGTCAATATACCTATAAATAGTATCTATTAAAGTGTTTGTATATGCCAATTAATTTTTTATTTTATTTCCTCACAGTAGTCGTGAAAAGCACTATGTAATGTCTCGGCCGAAAGCGCTATAGGTGGACTCGTATCTTCGAGGGCCTCCCCTGGCGGGTCGGCCCTCGAACTAACTCGATCCACCTATAGCTTACTTTCCAGCCTCTACAACAATGTACTATTTTTTTCGTCGGGGGGAAAATCCATTATGGATACTTCCGCGCCACGGGGACAGCGCGGAAGTTATGTCGGAGTCGTACCGACTAAAAACACTCCGAGGGTCCTCCAAAACGCTTTTTGGACGGCTCTGGGATCTCCTAGGGAACGCGCCACTCGCCAGTGCCGATCGCCCCTACGGCGGTTCCAGTCTCTTTGAGGATCACAGCCCCCTACTGTGACCCTTTACTGCCCCAAGACTCCCTTTAAGTTGCCTCGTACGACAGGTAGGGAATACTGTAGCCGTATTCTGATGCCCGGGCTACAGGGCGCCTGTAAAAAGTACCTACGGAAATTCAGAGAAACTGAACTTTGAAAAAAACGGGCCTTAATCACCTAGGTAGTTAGTAGTACACTATTTTTTCTTATTATTTTAAGGTTTTTAGGGTTCCGTACCTCGAAAGGAAAAAACAGAACCCTTATATACATATAGGATCACTTTGTTGTCCGTCCGTCTGTCTGTCAGACAACCACAAGACCATTTTTCTTAGGAACGCGTTGAGGTATCGAGCTGAAATTTATATGAAATACTCAGGTCTATTGTCCCTTGGAGCTGTGAAAAAAATAACGCAATCAAAAGATACAGTCGTTTATGCTGCAAATTTTAGTTTTCGGCACTCGCAAAACCTACGGGGTACTTCCCGTGAACTCAGAAACTTGAAATTTGGCACGAATCATCGTCATATAGCATAGACAATGGAAAAATGACAAAAATAGACATTTTTAGTAATAAAAATGTCTACTTTTGTAATTTTTCCAGTCTCGAATTATGACGTCATCAAAATTTCTTCCCCTTCAAAAAGTCCAAATTAGACCCAAATTGTGTAGATGTTACACAAACACATGTAGGGTATCAAATGAAAGTAGGTACAATACTATGTAATATGCTACAAATGTTTAGTGCAGTATGCGCTCGATCTCTGAGGACTTTATACAAAAAAGTCAAATAATAAAAGTACATAAATGCAGCTATGATACACCTTGGGAGTCCAAAAAAATATCTTAGTATTAATACTATTAACTACATGAAAAAAATATCCCTGTAAATACCGTGATAATTTTCCTCAAAACTACGCTCTTATCAGTATCGTCGCGCCTTACACTATGGACCTTACGCTATTGTGATAGAGTTCAGTGATAAACAAGACGGTGTCAATTGGGAGCAGTCCGCCAAACCCCGATATATACCGAGCTGGTCATCGCAAAAATCATAGTCGGCTAGATTACTCCAGGGTAGCAACTGCTCGTGTGGTTGTGAAGATTTCCGCCTACTCCGCAATTCGACGTTTCACCGAACAAAGCTCCAGTCAACCTGAAAAGGGGGGATCACTTAGTCGCAAGTGACAGCCGCCATGCTCCTCAAGTGTTCGATCCTGGCGCTGGCCGCGCTCGTGGTCACCGTGTGCCGAGCAGCGACCATCGACGCCGCAGACCAGGACTCCATCTTCAGCGGGATTAAGAAGACCGAGACCGTAATCTCGCAGAAGATCACTAACAACGTCCCCTACATGCCGCCCATGATGATTATTGGTAACAACAATGGAAGTATAACTCGCTGCCCGGTCGCAGAGCCAAACTCCTGTGAAGTCTATTATTCTTATGGATCGTCAGTAGATGTGACCTCAACCGTGGTTCACGGGGAGTACTTGTACGCGTCGCTGGCGTCAGGGACTATGCTCCGTTGTCTATGGCACAAAAGACATTCCTGTTACGAATTCAACCGAGCTGGCGCTGAAATCGTCGGTCTGGCGGTAGCTGCCGGGTTTATACACGCGGGGCTTAAGAACGGTACGATCTTGCGATGCCAACTGGACACGCCGCATAGCTGCTGGAACTATGCTGACATCCAACGGGACATTTTTTCATTGGCTGCTTTCGACTCATTTATTTACACCGGGTCAAGTAATGGACGTATTGATCGTTGTTCCTTAACATCCAAACAGTATTGCAGCAAGATTTATGAAAAACCATGGACTTCGTCTAAAGTAACCGGAATAGTACGTTTACATGACAAATTGTATGCACTAAAGCAAGCTGGTTTTATTCGCCGCTCAAATATAGACACTAATCACAGTGATGAGTATCAAATAATCAGTTGTGATTACACATCCATGGCTCTTTATAACCAGAAATTTTATACGGTAAAGAAATCAAAAGGAATCTACAATCACAACGCAGGTTCAGGCCCAGGACAACGCTTTGTCAGCAATGTAAACGCCGTGAGCATCTCCTTTGCGTTCGAAACGTTTAGTATGCAAAATAAATACCTGATGGAATCACAAAAGTGCATTTGGAAAGGCTTTTACATTTGTCCCCCAACTGTGGTGTACTACGACGTCAGGAACAGAGCGCAGTGGGAAGTGTCTGTGAAAAACGGCAAACTGTATGACTCTCAAGGTGTTCTCCTAGATACGAGCGACGCTGACGAAAGTCACTCAGTGAAGGCCGCCATTTTTGTGATGGGACCAGACGGGCAGCTCCTGGTCTCCAAGTTTCACAAGAGAGGGCACACGCACACGTCTAGCTTGATGGCGGGGAGCCCCGTGGCCGGCGCGGGGCTGATAGTGGTGGAGAAGGGCCGGATCCGGAACATGACGGCCTGCTCCGTGCACTACCGCCCCACCCTGGATTTGAACAAACAGGTTAAGGAGTCGTTGTACGTAAAAGGATACACGGACAATATTGATTCTTATCCTTGCTCTTATAATGCAGTTTTGTGTAATCTTGATGACAACGATGTTAATACTATTAGTTAAACTTTTATCGTGATGCGTCTATTATTATATTTGTATTGTTTGATATGTGTTTTATGTGTAAGTATTGTATTTTTTAAATCATATTTAAATTTTAAGTATATATGATTGAAATAAATTGTTTTTTATTACACATTTTGTTTCATTATGGGTATCTAAACGTATTTAGTAGATATGTTAGATTTAAAATAATTATGGTTATTAATTCGTCGGTAACTTTTTTCAATTTTTTTTCCCCAATTCAAAATAAATCTCAATTTTATGCGGAACTCTGTTAATTCTGGTACAGTGAAATAATCAGTCTCGTCTTGTAGCTCATCTAAATTCAGTGCTCAATCCAGCAAAGATATAGATAAATAAAAAATAAATTAAAAAATTTAAAAAACCCGCCTGCGTAAAAAACTAAAAGGCCGAAAACAAGACCAATATACCTACGTTACGAATTTGTTATGTAATATTGAAAATCATAAGATACATATTAAATTCTAATGTGGAACATAGCGACATTAAACAGTTGGGACCCATTTGAAATCTAGATTGGCGCAAACCTTCCCTAAAATGTCTAAAGCATGTCGTTTTAAAATGAGAGCCTGAACTACGTTTGTATGGCAACGCGAGTTCACGCGAGCGTCCAGGCGACTCTTAAACAGACCGACTTTTAATTAGCCGGTTCATAAGTTCTGTCACAAGGGTTTTGACTGAAAAAATATAATACAAATCTTTTACTCAAAAAGTGTAGATATGAATAGAAAGCTTTTTTCATACCAATCAATAT
Source organism: Pammene fasciana (assembly GCA_911728535.1). Taxonomy (NCBI): domain Eukaryota; kingdom Metazoa; phylum Arthropoda; class Insecta; order Lepidoptera; family Tortricidae; genus Pammene; species Pammene fasciana. Next base: position 9,204,151 of record OU452297.1, read on the forward strand.
TTGGGATTTTAGGTAAGTTTTTAGGTAGTTTTATATATTTATAGTTGTATTTAGTTTTAATTTAGTTTATTTAATATTAGTTTAGTTTAGTTATTTTAATTTCATTTTTGTTACGTGTTTATTTTTACACTTAATCAAAATATATTTTAGTCTTATTCTGTATTCAAGTTAAATACCTACTTACAAATAATTTATTAAGATGTCTAATTACTAACGAAATACCGACTACCGTCGGCTTAAAGGGCGTAACGGACAAAAAAACAGGAGAGCAAACAAACCATTTTGGCAAAAGAAAAACAAATCATAACTCATTCGTTTGTTTGTATATATTTATGCCTGTTTATGGTTTAATATTTATTTATTCTTATATTTAGGAGCTCTTTTATGCTGATTTGTGTGTTTTATGCTAAGATGCTTAGTTACGGAAATAGCATTTCTCTTCTTTCATAGCGGTTCTCTAGTTATTTAATTGGCCGCCGTCAAAGAATAAAAGTAGAAGCCTCCCGTTCTTCCTGGTGCAGTACGTTGGCTGGTGTTCCACAGGGCGGCGTGCTGTCACCTTTGTTATTTTCGCTATTTATAAACTCCATCACTCAGAATATTTCTTCAAAGTATCACCTTTATGCTGACGATCTCCAGATCTATAAGCAGGGTGTACTTGGCGATCTCCCGTCTGTCATGAACAGCATGAATGATGATTTGGCGCGTATTCTGCAATGGAGCACTAATTTTGGTCTAAAAGTAAATCCTGCAAAGACCCAAGTCATCATAATCGGCAGTGGTAAATTAATTCCCCGTGTGGTTTACCTCCTATACACTTTGATGGTATCCAGTTACCTCTCGCGAGCCAGGTTAAAAATCTAGGTATTGTTATGGATCGCACTTTATCTTGGATACCTCAAGTGGGAGAGGTGAGTCGCAAGGTGTTTGCTGCTGTCGCTTCTCTTAGAAGACTCCGAAACTTTTTACCCATCGCTACAAAAATTTCGCTGGCCCAAACTCTGCTACTACCGATACTCGACTACGCCGACATCTCGTATCTTGATCTGACGGAAGATCAGCTGAGTAAGCTCGAGCGTATCCAGAATGTATGCATTCGGTTCATATTTGGCTTGCGCAAATATGATCGTGTTTCTAGTTTCCGCACTCAACTCAAGTGGCTTCCTATCCGCCATCGTCGTAACCTTCACATTCTCAGTCTCCTCTATAGTATACTTTTTAATCCCACTACTCCCCGCTACCTCAAAGAGCGCTTTAGTTACATGAATTCTATCAGGTGCTCTCAAAATTTTATCCTTTGTGTCCCTACTTCCTCTTCCCAATTTTATAATTCTTCGTTTACTTCTCAAGCAGTTCGCTTGTGGAACTCCCTTCCCGTGGACTTAAGGCGGGCTAAATCACTTGGTGCATTCAAAGCCCATCTCAAGGATTACTACTTGACCCTTCCTTAGTGTTTTACTGCTGGTCGTCGTTAATGTTCATGACATTATTACTACTTTTGGCTGATATATATGTGTTTATATTTGTGTATATTATATATATATATATATATATATATACATATTTATATATATATATCTACATACGTTTGTATTTATTTGTATTTACAAAATGTAATATATGTTCGTATTTATTAATTTATTTATTTATGCATGTCTGATTAGATTAGTATTTCAATGTTCGTGTTTCCACAATAAGTTTTTTGCACCTCCTATTAACTTTTCTACTTTATCTTCTCCGCTACCCCAAGGTTGTCTGGAAGAGATCGCTTTTTAGCGATAAGACCGCCTGTTGTTTGCCTGTTTTTTGTTAATTATATCTTTTTCTACTGTGTTGTAATTTTTGAGGTGTTCAATAAAGCATTTATTCATTCATTCATTCATTCATTTCCGTTAAACCAAAAAGCATGAGTGTTTTCAAGTTAGGTGTCCCTTACGCTCTATCGTGATTTCTTCCTTATTTAGGTTTAAGATCTTTATTCTCAAAAGAAGATATACAAACTTCACTTATTAGCAAAAGGGCGTAATGTACAAAATATAAACTATCTTTACTACCAAATGTCTAACATTTTACTATAAATATACATCTTGGGTTGTTGCATTTTAGAAAAGTAATATATCGTGTATTTATAATCTATAAACTTTTTTTAAACTTATTGAGATCAATTTAAGTTTTCTATATGAATAAAAATCAATTGATTGCTCGTTATTGTTATAGGGCAGATGCCCCGGTTTTGGCCACTTTAAGGAGAGTTTGTCTGTTCAGATGTCCGTCATTTTGTGTCAATAAGGAATTATGACACTCTTTATGTGCATAATCATTGAGAATTGATTAGGTACTATATTTATATGAATCTCCGCTGTTAAGATTCTGTCATTGCATCTAATTTTTTATTTAATGAAATGTCAGAAAGGGGCCCAGGAGCCACTTTTGGCCAGTTTTGACCCAGTTGTGGCCACACCTATTGTGCCAGTTTTGGCCTCATTTAAAAATATGAATGTTTCCAATGATATATCATAACATATTAATATCAGACGGTAAGTTTACATTTCAGTACAACAACTGAACAGAAAAAACCGGCCACGTGCGTGTCGGCCCACGCATAATGGAGGGTTCTGTATAAAGTAGTTTTTTGAACATAACTCAAAAACAGGTAAACTGACAATGTTCCAAAAGACCGCAACACCTTCTACAAAATGGAAAAAAAATACACATATTTCCTTACTAACTTAAGTATTTATCGTTAGAATTGGAACAAATGTGTTTTTTATTAACCGATTTCAAAAAAAGGAGGTTATTCTCAGTTTGACCCGTATATTTGTTGACGATTATCTCGCGTTTGGCTGTACCGAAATTGATGCGGTTTTCAAAAAAGTATTAGTTACACTCTGGAGAAGGTTCTAGTATAGACAAAGGGGTCATCCATTTATTACGTAAGTCAATTTTTGCCACTTTTTGACCCCCTTCCGCCCTACGTAAGATAAAATCCTCCTATTGTAAGTATAAGTAAGGCATGTGCGAAAAATGTGAAAATGTTGATGAAGGTAAAGAAGAAGAACACAAAGAATTAGATAATGATAAAGATCAATATAAAGAATATGCAGAAAACTGCGATGAAGAAGATACAGAAGAAGACCAAGTACGCAGAAGATTAACAAGAAGATGAAGATGATAAGAAGAAGAAGAAGAAGAAGAAGAAGAAGAAGATGATGAATATTACTTTGCTTTGCTATTATAGTTATTAATGCGGTTAAAAATCGGTCGAGTTGAACTATATCGCTTAATAACGGATCCACGCGGGCGACGTCACGGATATCCTTTTGGGTGCCATTCATTTCTTACGCAAGACAATTTAGGCGGGGAGGGGATTGACCATGCCTTACTTCTACTTACAAGAGGAAGGTGGTCAAAACTGGCTAAAATTGTCTTACGTAATAAATGGATGACCCCTTTGTCTATAATAAACCCTCTTCAGAGTGTAACAAATACTTTTCTGAAAACAGCATCAAATTCGGTACAGTCAAACGCGAGATAATCGTGAACAAACATACATACAAACAAACATACGGGTCAAACTGAGAACCTCCTTTTTTTTAAGTCGGTTAACAATATACTTTTATGTATGCCAAAAAGACGTAACGATTTTCTATGAGGGCGTCTATAATTCATTTGGTCTTAACCCAACGCACTTGAATAATTTTTAGGGTTCCGTACCTCAAAAGGAAAAAACGGAACCCTTATAGAATCACTTTGTTGTCCGTCTGTCTGTCTGTCAAGACCATTTTTCTCAGGAACGCTTGGAGGTATCAAGCTAAAATTTATGTCAAATACTCAGGTCTATTGTCCCTTGAAGCTGTGAAAAAATCAAACTTAAAAACCAACGCAATCAAAAATTAAAGTCGTTTATGCTGTAAATTTTAGAGTTTTCGGCACTCGCAAAACCTACGGGGTACTTCCCGTGAACTCAGAAACTTGAAATTTGACACAAAGCAACGTTATATAGCATACACAAAGGAAAAATTATAAAAAGTAGATATTTTTAGTAAAGTCATACAAACATATATATTTAACATTTTAAACTTACTACCTTTTTCCACGTTAACGCGTGAAGTTATTAAGTTGAAATTCATGTCAAATACTCAGGGCTATAGGACCTATCAGATGTAGCAAAACCAAACTTTTATGTCAACGCAATTAAAAGAAATAGCAATTTAAGTTGCATATTTTGAAACTGAGTACTCGCAAGAAACTCAAAACCTAAAGGGTACTTCCCGTAAACCAAGAAACTTGAAACTTGGCACGAAGAAACTTCATATAGCACAGACAAAGGAAAAATTACGAAAAGTAGACATTTTTAGTAAAATCGTACATAAAATATTTTTTAAATTTTAAACTTACTACCTATTATCACTGCATGCGGCTGTACTCACTTGTGCTCTCCGAAACATGTCGCGCGGAGTGACTAAAAACAAGTAAGTACAGCCGCATTCAGTGATAATAGTGTTAATGTGTCTCACGAAAGTTTAAATTCAATAAACTTACTACCTGTTTCCTCGTAAACGCGTAGAGGTATTAAATTGAAATTCATATAATAATACTCAGCTCTATAATATCTTTCTGCTGTAGCAAAACGAAACTTTCATGTCCACGCACGCAATCATAAGAAATAACAGTTGTTATAGGTTTTTACGGAACCCTCGGTGCGCGAGTCCGACTCGCACGTAGCCGGTTTTTCTATAGTAATGCGAACATTTGCGTAAATAATTGGAGAAAAGAAAATTGTAATATGTAATATTAAAATTTAGGACCAATACTAGGTGGCCAAAACTGGGTTAGTATGTGAGCCAGTTATGGTCATAGACATGGCCACAATTGGTGAAATCACGAAATCAAGGTGCCAGTTTTGGCCATTAGGCATACCTCAATTTCTGAATGGCGCGCCAAGAAAGTAACCTAACATATCCTTAGACAACACTTTTGACATGTACATTAAACAATGAGCTCATAGAAATACAAAAGGGGTTTCCAAAATAATGGCAGATTACGGAGCTTCCACCCTTATTGTGTTGGTTAACAAATAGCATGTACCACGTAACCTGACACAACATAGCTCCTGAAAACTGAATGACAACTGACACATGACAGATGACAGTGTCATCTGTATTGCCATAATTTTCTCTTGTATTTAGTATAAGCCATAGACTTATAAAGTTGTCTATACCTTAGTTAACCCAATTCAAAGTTGAAACTGGCCAAAACCGGCACAGTGGCCACAACCGGGGCATCTGCCCTATACTTACGTTTATATAAAGAAGAAATAACTATCGGGACAATGATCGCAGAGTCAACTTCCTTATTATTATCATTATTTTGTATAATACAAAGAAGGAGTTAATTGAAAAATATACGTTAACATCGAGATCTGTCCACAACGTGACCGTAACGTTACCATGGAGATATGTCCACAACGTGACACTTTTTCATGCATGCTACCGATGTTCATCGATTTATAAGACGTTATCACGTCAAAAAAATGTCAAAGGGTTATTACAGGGATGAAGAGTGTATGACGGACGAAGATGCATGGCCCAAACCAGAGACTACCTACTACAAAATCATTTCCACGAATAATAAGAAGACTAGGCTCTTCTTGAAGACAGTGTAGAGGACACAAATTCAGGTAAGAAAGCATATCAAACGTTTTGTAAAGCAGTCAGATTTGGAAATTATTTTGACGTGATTACGTCTTATAAATCGATGAACACCGGCATGCACGAAAAAGTGTCACGTTCTGAGGAGTCACGTGGTGGACAGGTCTCCATGGTAACGTTACGGCCACGTTTTCTTATGACGTTATCACGCAAAATTATCTTTGGTAAACCGACATTACAGAGAATCATATTTGTTTATTTACACAATAGGTACATTTTTGGTCTCTTAAATTGTTTTAAATGTACAAGTTGCAGAACATTCCCAAAACTCAGTAATATTTTCGGATATTTCCGGAAACTTACACGGGAATTCAAATTAAATTTCCAATAAGAGCATCAGCATATGGGAGTTATCAAAAAATGTGTTAATCGTATTATTTTTATAAACTCTTACATGAGACAGTCAGTTATATTAGTTGGTAACGGCAGTATCCAGCGACTTTCTGAATCATTTTTATTGTTCGTAAAAATTAAGTTCCGAGAAGAAAGAATGAGAGAAAGAAACATTCCGTATGGAAAGATTCGCAACTTTGGAAACTTTTCTTTGGTACATTGCTAGGTCAGAAATGTAGGTTTAGAATCGGTGGTAGTTTTTTTTCTGTGTAACATTCATTCCGTAATGTGCCTAAACTGAAGAATATTTTATATTTTATTATCGCAGTAAAATACCCTACAACACAACTGGTTAAACCATTGACGTTAAGATAACAGCTGACCATTAATATATTTACCTATTAATTTAAAATTATGTTACTTAGTTCTTATCAGTCACGTGCGATTCGCCGAAATGTTTTTGCGTGTGTTTGGGATGACCATTTCATTGTATAAGAGAAAAAATCCCAGCCGTTTACACTGCCCCGTGCATTAAACGGCATCCTAGCCTAGTCGGTTGTGACCATGCCTATGAAGCATGTGGTCCCGGCTACGAATCCTGGTCCCATTTATTTGAAATAAAATACGTTTATTTTCAGACAACAAGTGGCTAATAGATTAGAACTTAAGAGTCGCCAGGACTCTCGCGTTCCCATACAAACGTAGTTTTGCTCTCATTTTAAAACGACATGCTTTAGAACCACGAACTTTGGCATGGGCATTTGAGTAGCACAGATCTATGTCGGTAATTTGTTTTCGTTGCTAAAAATTGTAATACAAAGAAAATACAGCCAGATACAGATTTACATACAAAACTTATTTTTGCTATGTTTTCTTTGTGTTACAATTTTTAGCAACGAAAACGAATTACCGACATAGATCTGTACTGCTAGAATGCCCATGCCAAATTTCGTGGTTCTAAAGCATGTCGTTTTAAAATGAGAGCTAAACTACATTTGTATGGGGACGCGAGTCCTCGCAAGCGTCATGGCGACTCTTAAGTTGACTAGCATACCTACACATATTAGGTACAGTCGACTACAGAGAGATGTATCCACATTTCCAAACAAGCTCCAAAAGATACATCTCTTTGTAGTCGACTGTACATAATATAAACTAAAACGAATATATTAGTGATCTCACGGTTTGCTATTGTTGTGTTGTTTATGTGATTATCTTGGATATTTGTACTGATTTAAACTCACACGATTTTCACTCATTATTTTGACAAAACACGGGACTTAATCGCGTACACTTACTTTTAATTTTCCTGACGTTTCGAGCGTGTCATAACGCTCGTGGTCGCAGGCAGACTGGCGAGGAATCGTATCAGCATCTCCTAGCCGCGCGGGTTTTTCGAACTACCCGCACTTGGTCTTGATTATTCACATTTACGCTAGGGTTGTCACTTTGCCTACACACGACACTCACAACATCCGATGGTTTGGAAATGCACGTATTTCGACGCTTACATTTGCTGATCACTGGATTCCACGAAGAAGAAATCCCCTGCCCCTCGTTCTGGTTGAAGTTTTTATACTTTCTAATTTCAATTGCTTCTCGTAGTTTCCTGCTATAACGACGAGGTACGCGATTAAGTCCCGTGTTTTGTCAAAATAATTGGATATTTGTTCCTAAGTAATGGATGTTTTCTATGTATTTAAGAATTTATCTATATTGATTATCTATATTTATTGCTTACCAGGGGGCCGATTTTTGACAGCCGGACGGCGTATATGGCTTTCCGTATTCAGTACGTCCCCCTATGAGAGACGAGACAGGTACGCTTTTCTACGGCCCGAAACAACTGAAATAGCGTACCGAGTATGTCACCTCGAGGTGACGAAGTGGATACGCTTTTACAGTTATTACGCTTGATAAAGTTACAGAAATCCGTACTCATTGAGTCTTCATTTAACAAGAATATACACTTAGTTAGGCGCAAAACTGTCCTAATAGTAGCATCTTAGTAGAATCCGGAGAAATGAATCCGCCTAACATATGATAACACATGGTATTTACGGTTATTTTGTAATTTAGGAGCAGAAATGAGAATATGGCAAATCTAAATACCATACAAAATAAAGAAATTCAGCCTCTACAAAATAGTCACGATTTTATTTTAAATGAGGCATATTTTTAAGTTTCTTCTTGGTGACAAATAGTTCGGTGCAAAAGCTTATACCAAATTACCAATATAATATATATGTTGGAATTGTTAGTCCTACAATTATTTTGTATTAAGCAGAACGACTGCTAACGATAACACAATATTAGTCCTATGTTAAAGACAACTAACTGTTACGAGTAGGTACTCTAACATAACCACCAAACTTAAGGAAACCTCGACACGAAAAGAAGAAAAACCATCATAGCTATAAAATTGTGTTCATGATTCAAACATTTGATACCTCATTTTATAGACGCTGTATTTCTTAATTTTGTATGGTTCAGTATTTGGATTGGAGTTTCACAAGGGGAACTTTAAAATATTGGAAAGAATACAAATATTTTTGTCTACTTTCAGATCCCAAATTACTAAATAATTGTAAATGCAATGTATTATCAATTATCATTTTGCCTGTCTAAAAAAATACGATTTTCTTCCAAAACGCTATATATTTTTCAATTCTAATAATAGTAAAAGTCGTATGATTTATTTGGCAACCCATTCTTAAAAACTAAATTTTTGTACCATGACAGTTAATTTTGAACACAATTTATTGTCACAGCATGCAAACAGACACGTGTTTTCTCAGTGTCTCCAAAACTTTTGTCATTACTTCAAAAAGTAAATAACATAGCTTCTTGCAGTCTATTGAAATGATCAGTAATAAAACTCTTTTCTTTGTTTTGTCTACTTTCTTTGGAAATATACCATATTAAGGCTTGAATTCCGATGGGTAATATTGTGGAATATTTTTTTAAAACACAGGTGCCTAATTTGGCCTTTACTAGGGTTGTTACAATATACTTGTCTGCGTAAAAAAAAATATAGGCATCACGCGTGAAGATGTTTATAATTACGTGCCTATTATACTGTAGTATGCACTACCTATACCTATGTACTGAAAGCATTGGATATATTATAGGAACGTGCGGCTTTATAGTAAAAACATATATCTGTTTATTTCAACTTAACTGTAATCTTAAAAAAAAGGTTGCGAAGGCAGTTTATTGGAAAACATTTATTTATATTTTATGTTATATGAAAAATGCACAATAACAGCGTAGATTGAGGGAAAGCGACAGCAAGTGCATTTCGTTCAGCATCTGAATCATCAGTCATGATAACGTTGGGATTGAATTTTACATCACATTTTTTTCACAAACTATGACCTTAGAAAGGAAGTATTTGAAGCGATGAGTCAGATAGGTACGCTTTCTTTCGAGTGTTTCGTCAAAAACCGTACCTAGTTCGTCACCTCTCTTGGTAGATGTATTACATACGGTTTTTTAATGGTTTAAGCCTTTACGGTAGTTGTAAAAGCGTATCCAATTCGTCACTTCGAATAGACATACTCGGTACGCTATTTCAGTTGTTTCGGGCCGTAGAAAAGCGTACCTGTCTCGTCTCTCATAGGGGGACGTATTGAATACGGAAAGCCATATACGCAGCCGGACGCTCGAATTCAAAGAATTCAAGCTCGAAAATAATCGCACACAAAAGTTTGTCGCCAATTTTTCCGCATGGAATTAATAGTTTAAATAATCATTATTTTAAATTTCTATCGCTTTTATTTTTAAAACATAATATCATCGTTTTATTCAGAGTTTTAAATGTCACTTTCGAGTGCTCGAATCTCAAAAATCACCCCCCAGATCTATTGTAAATTAATATCAAAATAAGTTTAAAATGGAGTTACTAGCGCCATCTAGTTACTTACTGTGTAAACGTGTGTCTATGCATTCATTGGTCTTGGAATAAAAATCCCGTTACTTATCAACCGTCATCCGTGTGTTTTATTATAAAATCAATTATTACAAGTGTACAATTACAATACAAACTAAAAGTAGGTACTTAAAAATACACTAATATTGAAACTAAATTAAAAACTTAAATAAATAAAAAATATACCTAGGTGGGTACGTAAAAAAACTCTAAGCTAAGTCCCCCAGCCCCAGATCTGTTCCCTGTGAAAGTGTGCCCATAATGTAACCACTTTTGGAGCTGGTTTGGAAATGTGGATACATCTCTCTGTAGTCGACTGTACCTAATATGTGTATGCTAGTCCACTTAAGAGTCGCCATGACGCTCGCGTGAACTCGCGTCCCCATACAAATGTAGTTTAGCTCTCATTTTAAAATGACATGCTTTAGAACCACGAAATTTGGCATGGGCATTCTAGCAGTACAGATCTATGTCGGTAATTCGTTTTCGTTGCTAAAAATTGTAACACAAAGAAAACATAGCAAAAATAAGTTTTGTATGTAAATCTGTATCTGGCTGTATTTTCTTTGTATTACAATGTTTAGCAACGAAAACAAATTACCGACATAGATCTGTACTACTAAAATGCCCATGCCAAAGTTCGTGGTTCTAAAGCATGTCGTTTTAAAATGAGAGCAAAACTACGTTTGTATGGGAACGCGAGAGTTCTGGCGACTCTTAAGTTCTAATCTATTAGCCACTTGTTGTCTGAAAATAAACGTATTTCATTTCAAATAAATGGGACCAGGATTCTGTTAGATATCGGGACGGGACAAGTGAAACGACGGCTGCTCTGATACGCACTGACGTTTATTCGCCATGACACATTGGTTTATACTATATAGAACATGCATACATAACATTTCTCCCCGTTTTAATGGAGAGCAGACTTCTTAAAACTAAGTTACACTCTTGAATAATTCATACAATAAAATGGTCTATAGTCCGTTCTAGGGATTGGGCGCAACTGCATTCCAGACACACCGCCCCTGGAATTCTGGTCGGCGGGCGTTGCTACCTGTTGCGAAAGGTTATTATTCTCAGATGCTTCAAAGAATTCCTCAACGTCTCCACCTGACGAAACCGCAGCATCCTGGGTGGACCTGCATGAGGTATCATCTCCCTCTTCTCCTCTCGCTGGCAAGAGCGAAGGCGGCACCTCGCTGGTGGTCGCAGGTGTGGCTGGCTCGTTTGCAGCACTACTGTTATTGTTAACTGGGGGTTCGTCAGGTTCGTCTAAAGTATCTAAACTTTGGTAGCTGGTGTATCGGAATCCGGCGCCGTCCAGCCCTTTAAATGGTATAAGCTGGTTAATATGTTTTTTATATTGCACCAGTGTAACATGGTCCTTAACTAAATAAATTGTTTTACCAATTCTTCTTACGACTAACCCTCTGTCCCAAGTATAATTTTTGTTGCCATTGTTTTTTTTATACATAACGTTATCACCAGGTTTGAAAAATGGCCTTTTTTGTCCTCCAAAAGCTTTACCCTGCGAACACTGATTGCGCTCCACTGTCTTAGAGTGATTGTGTGACGAGGACGGCGATAGCGGGGAATATAATAAGTCCCAGCGCGAACGAAGTTTGCGGCCGAATACGATCTGGGCGGGCGAAGTCCCCGTAGTGACATGAACAGAATTTCTATAATCGAAAAGGTATTTGTATAAGTTTTCCTCAACTTTTTTCTGATTAGTGCTAACCATTAAACAAGAACGTATGCCTTTTTTTGCTACCTTTACATAAGACTCCGCCTGCCCATTACTGGCTGGATGGTAGGCAGGAGATGTTAAATGCGATATTCCATTCGCAGAGCAAAACGTACGAAACTCGTCAGACAAAAAGCATGTGGCATTGTCACTCACCAGTGTGTGTATTAACCCAAATCGTGACATAAATTCATACAATTTAGATATCACGACTGACGAAGACGTAGAACTAACCCTATACACCTCGACCCATTTCGAGTACGCGTCTACTAATACTAAATACAACCAGTTATTAATAGGGCCCAAGAAATCTATATGCACCCTATCGCACACCTGTTTAGGGTATGGCCACACTGCGAGCGGAGCGCGAGGTGGAGATGGTCTCAGCTGATTACAAATGTCACAACTTGCTATCATCGTTTCGATGGCCTTATCTATACCAGGAAACCAGACCCTACTCCTAGCTTCCGCTTTGCACTTAACAATACCGAGGTGTGACTTATGTAACTCGGACAAAAATTTTAATTTTAATCTTTCCGGTACCACAATTTTATGACCCCGCATAACTACTCCATTTTCCAATGACAATTCATTTTTACACAGCAAGTATGGCTGAATAGCCTGCTCCGATATCTTTTTCGGCCAACCGTTTAAAATTAATTGTATAACCTTGGTTAAAATAGGGTCATTTTGTGATTCTTTACGAAGTATTTCGAGTGTAACCGGTAGACTGTCATCAACTACAAAATTGATGTATGATGCTCGTTCCTCGATAGACAGTGGGGCTCCACCCTTATTATGGTGAAGATCGGTATGTGAGTCATCATTGTTTACGCTCGCCCGCGATAGATAGTCGGCACTATTATCAGCGCTGCGAATGTATTCAATTGTGTAGTTATAAGCACTTAAAAACATCGCATAGCGCTGAAGCCTATTAGCCGATACCTCCGGAATACCGCGATGAGGCCCAAAAATGGTAGTTAACGGCTTATGATCGGTACGAAGAACGAACGGCACAGTCCTACCATAGAGGTATTGGTGAAAACGACGCACGGCAAATATGATGGACGTAGCCTCTTTCTGTAATTGGGAGTAATTTTTTTCAGCCGCATTTAGCGTGCGTGAAGCATATGATATCGGACGCTCTAAACCGTCATCACCAATTTGACTCAAAATGGCACCTAGGCCAGTAGGTGATGCATCGGAAGTCACAACAATTTTCGCATTTGGATTAAAATGCGCCAGCACTTGATCCGATGCCAAGTGTTGTTTGATTTTTTTGAACGCTATATCGTGTTCCGCATTCCAGTGCCACTTACTGCCTTTTTGTAATAAGTTATAAAGCGGACTGAGTATCGAAGATGCCCCTGGAACGAAATTCCGATAATAATTGACGAGGCCTAGAAATGATTGTAACTTATTGACATTGTTTGGTACTGGTGCATTCAAAATGGCACTAACTTTTGCTGGTGACTTTTTCAACCCCTCTTTATTAATCACATAGCCCAGGTATTCTACTTCGTCCTTAAAAAACTCACACTTAGTTTTTTGAAGTGTCAGCCCGGCATCCTGTAATCTTTGTAATACCGCATGCAACCTACCTAAATGTTCAGCCTTGGTGCGTCCGGTTATCAAAACATCGTCTAACATACATAACATTTCTCCCCGTTTTACATACACATACATGCATACATAACAGATTCGTAGCCGGGACCACATGCTTCATAGGCATGGTCACAACCGACTAGGCTAGGATGCCGTTTAATGCACGGGGCAGTGTAAACGGCTGGGATTTTTTCTCTTATACAATGAAATGGTCATCCCAACACACACGCAAAAACATTTCGGCGAATCGCACGTGACTGATAAGAACTGAGTAACATAATTTTAAATTAATAGGGAAATATATTAATCGTCAGCTGTTATCTTGACGTCAATGGTTTAACCAGTTGTGTTGTAGGGTATTTTACTGCGATAATAAAATATAAAATATTCTTCAGTTTAGGCGCATTACGGAATGAATGTTACACAGAAAAAAAAACTACCACCGATTCTAAACCTACATTTCTGACCTAGCAATGTACCAAAGAGAAGTTTCCAAAGTTGCGAATCTTTCCATACGGAATGTTTCTTTCTCTCATTCTTTCTTCTCGGAACTTAATTTTTACGAACAATAAAAATGATTCAGAAAGTCGCTGGATACTGCCGTTACCAACTAATATAACTGACTGTCTCATATACGAGTTTATAAAAAATAAATACGATTAACACATTTTTTGATAACTCCCATAAGCTGATGCTCTTATTGGAAATTTAATTTGAATTCCCGTGTAAGTTTCCGGAAATATCCGAAAATATTACTTAGTTTTGGGAATGTTCTGCAACTTGTACATTCAAAACAATTTAAGAGACCAAAAATGTACCTATTGTGTAAATAAACAAATATTATTCTCTGTAACGTCGGTTTACCAAGGATAATTTTGCGTGATAACGTCATAAGAAAACGTGGCCGTAACGTTACCATGGAGATCTATCCGCAACGTTACCATGGAGACCTGTCCACCACGTGACTCCTCAGAACGTGACACTTTTTCGTGCATGCCGGTGTTCATCGATTTATATAAGACGTTATTACCTACGTCAAAATAATTTCCAAATCTGACTGCTTTACAAAATGTTTGATATGCTTTCTTACCTGAATTTGTGTCCTCTACACTGTCTTCAAGAAGAGCCTAGTCTTCTTATTATTCGTGGAAATGATTTTGTAGTAGGTACTCGTAGTCTCTGGTTTAGGCCATGCATCTTCGTCCGTCATACACTCTTCGTCCCTGTAATAACCCTTTGACATTTTTCGTGCATGCCGGTGTTCATCGATTTATAAGACGTAATCACGTCAAAATAATTTCCAAATCTGACTGCTTTACAAAACGTTTGATATGCTTTCTTACCTGAATTTGTGTCCTCTACACTGTCTTCAAGAAGAGCCTAGTCTTCTTAATTATTCGTGGAAATGATTTTGTAGTAGGTAGTCTCTGGTTTGGGCCATGCATCGTCGTCCGTCATACACTCTTCATCCCTGTAATAACCCTTTGACATTTTTTTGACGTGATAACGTCTTATAAATCGATGAACATCGGTAGCATGCATGAAAAAGTGTCACGTTGTGGACATATCTCCATGGTAACGTTACGGTCACGTTGTGGACAGATCTCGATGTTAACGTATATTTTTCAATTAACTCCTTCTTTGTATTATACAAAATAATGATAATAATAAGGAAGTTGACTCGGCGATCATTGTCCCGATAGTTATTTCTTCTTTATATAAACGTAAGTATATAACAATAACGAGCAACCGAATGAGTTATGATTATTTTTCTTTTGCCAATATAGTTTTTTTGCTCTCCTGTTTTTTGTCCGTTACGCCCTTTAAGCCGACGGTAGTCGATATTTCGTTAGTAATTAGACATCTTAATAAATTATTTGTAAGTAGGTATTTAACTTGAACATATAATAAGACTAAAATATATTTTGATTGGTATTAAATAAGCTTTTTAATACAGTTGCTCAAAAAAGTGATTTTCATGTAGTGGTTTAGCGTGCGGAAAGTTTGATATCGCGCACTAGTGCTTTTTACTTTTCCAGCCAATCACAGCTAATGACAGTGACAGACAGCCAATCACAGCTCCGCACCGCACCGCGCGGAGCGATCGGATACATGTACTAAAGTAACCTCAAAGTGAATAATTGACAATTTTATAATTTTTTCGCAACTGTATTAAAAAAGACCGTCGTTCGATACTCGTGCGTAAATGTCATTCTTCACTCGTCCCGAGTCTTGCAGATATCTCGGTACTCGTGAAGTAATGACATACTAATATCGAAATGTACTATTCTATTCATATCTACACTTTTTGAATAAAAGCTTTGTATTATATTTTTTCAGTCAAAACCCTTGTGACAGAACTTATGAACCGGCTAATTAAAAGTCGGTCAGTATAAAAACGACGACTGGTTCCTTAAGGATAGGCAACGCAATGTGGCTTCTGGCGTGCAAACATCCCTAGGCTATGGTAACCGCTTTCCATCAGGGCCGTACGTTAGTTTACCATCAATTGGGTAAATCCGCGCTCATAAATATTTGGGCAACAACACGTGATGATAAGAACTAGAGCCCTGACCCTGGGGTCAGTAATATCAACGCACATTAGAATCAAGCTTAATAAAAACAAGATTACTCATTATCATATCAGTTATCTTCCTAGTATCTACACGACGGCCCAAACTGAAGCATTTGTAGAATTTCTGTAAAAAGAACCTTTTTTTTTCGTCAGGGGGAAAATCCATTATGGATACTTCCGCGCCACGGGGACAGCGCGGAAGTTATGTTGGAGTCGTACCGACTAAAAACACTCCGAGGGTCCTCCAAAACGCTTTTTAGACGGCTCTGGGATCTCCTAGAAAACGCGCCACTCGCCAGTGCCGATCGCCCCTACGGCGGTTCCAGTCTCTTTGAGGATCACAGCCCCCTACTGTGACCCTTTACTGCCCCAAGACTCCCTTTAAGTCACCTCGTACGACAGGTAGGGAATACCGTAGCCGTATTCTGATGCCCGGGCTGCCTGTAAAAAGTACCTACGGAAATTCAGAGAAACTGAACTTTGAAAAAAACAGGCCTTAATCACCTAGGTAGTTAGTAGTACACTATTTTTTCTTATTATTTTAAGGTTTTTAGGGTTCCGTACCTCGAAAGGAGAAAACAGAACCCTTATATACATATAGGATCACTTTGTTGTCCGTCCGTCTGTCTGTCAGACAACCACAAGACCATTTTTCTTAGGAACGCGTGGAGGTATCGAGCTGAAATTTATATGAAATACTCAGGTCTATTGTCCCTTGGAGCTGTCAAAAAATCAAAAGATACAGTCGTTTATGCAGCAAATTTTAGTTTTCGGCACTCGCAAAACCTACGGGGTACTTCCCGTGAACTCAGACACTTGAAATTTGGCACGAATCATCGTCATATAGCATAGACAATGGAAAAATGACAAAAATTTTTAGTAATAAAAATGTCTATAGTTGAATTATCGAGAGCGTGGAATTGCATATGTAGTAGTATTGTTTGTTTACAGGCATTCTATATTTGAATCCGCACACAAAGAGGCACAACACGGTACAACCACTACATTATGCAATTCCACGCTCTCGATAATTCAACTATACTTTTGTAATTTTTCCAGTCTCGAATTATGACGTCATCAAAATTTCTTCCCCTTATTTCAAAAAGTCCAAATCAGACCCAAATTGTGTAGATGTTACACAAACACATGTAGGGTATCAAATGAAAGTACAATACTATGTAATATGCTACAAATGTTTAGTGCAGTATGCGCTCGATCTCCGAGGACTTTATACAAAAAAGTAAAATAATAAAAGTACATAAATGCAGCTATGATTGGGAGTCCAAAAAATATCTTAGTATTAATACTATTAACTACATGAAAAAAATATCCCTGTAAATACCGTGATAATTTTCCTCAAAACTACGCTCTTATCAGTATCGTCGCGCCGTACACTTATGGACCTTACGCTATTGTGATAGAGTTCAGTGATAAACAAGACGGTGTCAATTGGGAGCAGTCCGCCAAACCCCGATATATACCGAGCTGGTCATCGCAAAAATCATAGTCGGCTAGATTACTCCAGGGTAGCAACTGCTCGTGTGGTTGTGAAGATTTCCGCCTACTCCGCAATTCGACGTTTCACCGAACAAAGCTCCAGTCAACCTGAAAAGGGGGGATCACTTAGTCGCAAGTGACAGCCGCCATGAACCTCAAGTGTTCGATCCTGGCGCTGGCCGCGCTCGTGGTCACCGTGTGCCGAGCAGCGAGCATCGACGCCGCAGACCAGGACTCCATCTTCAGCGGGATTAAGAAGACCGAGACCGTAATCTCGCAGAAGATCACTAACGACGTCCCCTACATGCCGCCCATGATGATTATTGGTAACAACAATGGAAGTATAACTCGCTGCCCGGTCGCAGAGCCAAACTCCTGTGAAGTCTATTATTCTTATGGATCGTCAGTAGATGTGACCTCTACCGTGGTTCACGGGGAGTACTTGTACGCGTCGCTGGCGTCAGGGACTATGCTCCGTTGTCTATGGCACAAAAGACATTCCTGTTACGAATTCAACCGAGCTGGCGCTGAAATCGTCGGTCTGGCGGTAGCTGCCGGGTTTATACACGCGGGGCTTAAGAACGGTACGATCTTGCGATGCCAACTGGACACGCCGCATAGCTGCTGGAACTATGCTGACATCATCCAACGGGACATTTTTTCATTGGCTGCTTTCGACTCATTTCTTTACGCTGGATCAGATAATGGACGTATTGATCGTTGTTCCTTAATATCCGAACAGGATTGCAGCAAGTTTTATCATAAAAGTGGGTCGAATGTAACCGGAATCGTACGTTTAAACGAAAAAATTTATGCACTAAGATATGGTGGTATTATTCAACACTCAAATATGGACGCTGATCACCGTGACGAGTATGAAATAATCAGTTTTCATTACACATCCATGGCTCTTTATAACCAGAAATTTTACACGGTAAAGAAATCAAAAGGAATCTACAATCACAACGCAGGTTCAGGCCCAGGACAACGCTTTGTCAGCAATGTAAACGCCGTGAGCATCTCATTTGCATTGGAAACGTTTGGTATGCAAAACAAATACGTAATGGAATCAAAAAAATGCATTTGGGAAGGCTTTTACACTTGTCCCCCAACTGTGGTGTACTACGACGTCAGGAACAGAGCGCAGTGGGAAGTGTCTGTGAAAAACGGCAAACTGTATGACTCTCAAGGTGTTCTCCTAGATACGAGCGACGCCGACGAAAGTCACTCAGTGAAGGCCGCCATTTTTGTGATGGGACCAGACGGGCAGCTCCTGGTCTCCAAGTTTCACAAGAGAGGGCACACGCACACGTCTAGCTTGATGGCGGGGAGCCCCGTGGCCGGCGCGGGGCTGATAGTGGTGGAGAAGGGCCGGATCCGGAACATGACGGCCTGCTCCATGCACTACCGCCCCACCCTGGATTTGAACAAACAGGTTAAGGAGTCGTTGTACGTAAAAGGATACACGGACAATATTGATTCTTATCCTTGCTCTTATAATGCAGTTTTGTGTAATCTTGATGACAACGATGTTAATACTATTAGTTAAACTTTTATCGTGATGCGTCTATTATTATATTTGTATTGTTTGATATGTGTTTTATGTGTAAGTATTGTATTTTTTAAATCATATTTAAATTTTAAGTAGGTATATATGATTGAAATAAATTGTTTTTTATTACACATTTTGTTTCATTATGGGTATCTAAACGTGTTTAGTAGATATGTTAGATTTAAAATAATTATGGTTATTAATTCGTCGGTAACTTTTTTCAATTTTTTTTCCCCAATTCAAAATAAATCTCAATTTTATGCGGATCTCTGTTAACTCTGGTACAGTGAAATAATCAGTCTCGTCTTGTAGCTCATCTAAATTCAGTGCTAAATCCAACAAAGATATAGATAAAAAAACATCAACACTCGTCTAAAAATTGTCTATGGGCTGTATGCAAAGAATCAGAATCCATAGACAATCTTCAGCCGTGCTGAGTTTTTAGTGTTTTTACTCTTATGCTGAATTCAGATCAAATGTGCGACGCGCCTAAAGCCCATTTCAACCAGCGTAAAGTGTAAACTTTACCATTTTAAGGGTTTCGACTTCCGTAAATATATCAATCTGACATAGACAATACCACCCATAGACCTGACTCGGAATTAATAATACCAAGATTGAACGGGATGGTCTTAACACTTTCCATAGATATGACAGAGAAGGCGCTATTATCGTTGGTCCTTATCATAGACTCACCCTTGTGATTATTGCTTACTTCCAAAAGGCCCGAAGTACAATAGAAACGTTTATTACCCTCCACCGCTCTTTGAAGGGTAACAATGAAACCGACTAAATTATGTAGGTTAGTTACGGTATGCTATCAGCCATCTTGAAACGTGTTTTAAAATCAGTCGCGTTGCGTATGTTCCGTCCTTTAGGGTGTGTCGCGTATGCAGTCTCAAATCAAATAAAAACCTAAAATAATGAGTTCTTGTGTGCAGGTACAGTCGACGACAAAACATGTACTCGACTGTAATATGGTTCAAAATTGTAATATTATTTTTGGGATTGACTGTAGGTACGTGTACAGCCTGCTACAAAAGTGGCTGAAGCGGGCATCGTTCGGCATGTTTTGACACGGTCATGTTGTTCAGTCGCCATCAGATATATCGTAGCGGGCGAGGTCCTCAAATACTTCTGAGCAGCCTCAAATTTCAATAAATTCTTTACACTACATGAGGCCATTAACATCTGTGTCGCGCGCAGCGCGATTCGCCATAGAAAAATCGGTATGTATCAACACTAGTAATGTCAATCTATTTGTAGTGTGGTAACACCACTCTTGTCTTTGACTAACTTAGTATGTTGGTACCTTGGTAGAAAGATGGCGGGAATAATGGCCGCGGTGAACACGAGTGGAGGTGAGCAAAAATCGTGTGGTCATAAGACCAGTTAGGAGCTACGAGCTTCTAGGAGGCCTGCGCCCCAGAGAAACACCCCGGGTGAGTGAGTGTTTATATTACTATATTGGTATGTCGACCTATATGTACATGATACGTGGAAAGATGAGGAGACCTATAAGGCATAATGTTCTTTCCGTTACTGGTAGTCCAATCTTGCAGTGCAAAGCACATTTGGTAGTCAAGGACATTGGACAGAGGTGTGTCGGGAAACACACTATGGGTACGGTCGACTGAGTTGGAGCATCCGTGGCGAGACTATGGGGAAGGTGGAGGTCTCCGGGGGGCCAAAGGCCCCCTGTCCGGCTAAGTGACTATTGGCAAACATGATTAGAGTCACCAGGGTTGCACCCTGTTTAGACCGGAGCAAGTCGACCGATGCCCAACAACTTGAGGTGCGAAGCCATAGGAAAAACAATAGTTACTCTATGGTAGACGTGGATTTGCAACCACGCAGGTGTAACTAGGAATGGCAAGGCACTTGGTAAAACCAAACATGCATGTGAGTGGCATAGCCACAAGTGAGAGGCACGACCTCACTGTATTTGTATACACATTGACGATAGTGAAAGTAGAATAAAATGGTCGACTTATCTTTCCACTGTCATGGTAAATTAAAATGTGTAATGAAACCCATGTCGTCCATTCATAAATGTGAACCCAGTATTAAGTATTTGATACAGACATCATATGGAGGGACGACATTTTGGTGGAGTATGCAGGGAATTTTTAAATTAACCCTATAAACATGGCTTATTTTTTGTCAAAATGACTATAAATAAGGATTTAACGAAGATCACGTGCATAGTTCTTCGTCGAAGCAGATACATGTAGCTACTGCTACGGAAACATTACTTAATAAAGAAATTCCACGGTGTACTATTTATTTTAGATTTAAGAAATTTCATACAATGTTTAAAGTTAGTAGGTAGTAGTAATATTACTATTTTACTGAGTGATTGTCAGTCTCTCTGAACGAGTGAACTGAAAGGCGCACAGATCGTCCGAAAGTGTATAAACGGCTTAAGATTAAGTTTAATACAGGATAACAGGATCGTGTGGACTACGCTTAAGTTTGTTATTTTAAGTTTGCAGCATTGCGGAACTTCTACGAGTGTCTATGGTTTGCGTAGTGCTGTACCATAGTAATCGGTATTAACCGATATTAGATATAAACGACAATTTAAAATAAAATTGTTTTGTTTAATGGAGGTTTCCAATGTACTTACTAGTTTTAGTTGTAGTCGTATGTATGACTACAAAATGCATTATGTTTTTAAATATATAATCAATAAATGTCATGCAAAATGTGATTGCAAATTATGATAAACGACAAGTAAATCGGTAATTGGGTCCGGCGTGACAACACTACTGTTTGTTGTTTTCGCTTCCGTTTTCCCGCGTCGGGCTCCTGTTGTCTATGGATTTTTCTTGCTGAAAGTTGTGGATTTGCAAAGTTTTGGATTTGTTCCTCGAGTACAGTTTTTATTCTTTGAAAAAGGCTATAGTGGGCAATAACTTTGTGAATAAGTGAGTTTGTTAAGTGTTAGTGACAACGAGCTTGTTGAAATACACGGATCATCGTTGAACGAGGTAAATTTGCACTACTTCCATAACTCCGGCCGGTCATGTTTTTCTCGGCGGTTACGGGTAGTAAAATTTACTTGTTGTTGGTTGGTTTCAGTTCAAAAGGAACAAGAAACAAGGCTAGATTCCAGCGCGGCCTCATTTAGTGGGAAAGCGGGAGTTCTGTGGTAAGTTTGTTTACAGGTGCATAATTACCTGATCAAAATCGTGATTTATTTCGAACACCCACATTAGATTTTTTTCTCTCGCGTGTTTCAGCCGTCGCCATGGAAGAAGTCCTTGTCGAGGTCGTTAACCTACGAAAAGGAAAACTGAAGGAATTTGTAGACAGCAGTAGAACTAGTTACGAGTCTAGTGAAATGTTATTCGAGACCGCCCAAAAAACTGTGACGCGCCTGAAAAACCTGATAACCAACCTTCAAAATGAAATCAGGCACTATACTAACACCTCGACACAACCGCAAATGGATGTGGTCCGGAATGCAACAGAAATACTTCTACAAGCGGAAGACTTGATGTCCGATATTGAATCCTCTTTGTCTACTAGTTCTGCAGTCTCTGTTCCCGTAAAGGAGGTGAATATTAAACTTCCGAAATTGCACCTGCCAAAATTTAATGGGGATCACCTCAGGTGGCTTGAGTTTTGGGATAGGTTCGCCTCAAATATCGATAGCCAAAACATGGCAGAAGCCGATAAGCTGACCTACCTCATTAGCTGCTTAGAGGGTAAGGCCTTAGAAGCAATCGCAGGGATAAGTATTACCAATCACAATTACTCGATTGCATTGGATACTTTGAAGTCTCGGTATGGCTCTAACGATAACCTTATTGATGCCCACTACAGTGCACTTGCTAGTATCAAACAGGCAGATTACACAGCCACAAGCTGTAGGTATACCCTAGACGAAATAGAGCGGCACCTAAGGGTATTGGAGAAACTAGGGGAGAACATAGCCGGGAACCACTTACGGGCTACTATTTTAGCAAAGTTTCCCCAACAGATTGTGCACCAATACCATTTAATGCCACAGTCTAAGGATAACTCCACAGCCGTAGTTAGGAGTATCCTCCTTGACATAGTCATAGCCATGGAAAGGGCTCAGCTTCCCACTACTGTCAAGGAGGCAGATACCATAACAACGGAGGTGCTACAGACCAGGAGTGAGACCGGATATAAACCCCGAAGAGGTCTCAAGCGAAAGGCTGAACGTCCAACGGCTAATATACCAAAGAAGAGAACCAGATTACCCTGCATATTTTGCAAATTGAGTAATCATAACAGTATGGATTGCAAAAAATACTGTGATCTGGAATCCCGGAAGAAGCAGCTGGCTGACAGGTGCCACAATTGTTTGAGGAGGAATCACAAGGCCGACCAATGCCGTAAAAAGATTTCGTGCTTTAGATGTGGAGAGGGGCACCTACAACTTCTGTGTCCGAAGCCGAAGGGTAAGGAGAATTCTAACGATGATGCTAATAATACGGTCAAGTGCCTTGTGTTAAATAATTATAATTATTTGCAGACGGCCGTGGCACAAGTCACCAACCCCAACAACCAAACAAACAAACATAAGTGCAGACTTGTGTTGGACTGTGGCTCACAAAGGAGCTACATCACGGCAAAGGTTGCCTCTAAACTACGGTTAACACCTGATAATGAAGACCGCCTCTTAGTGTTCACGTTTGGAGCGACTAATCCAAAGGAAATGCCTAGTCCATCCGTCGACATCCTAGTGGTAACTAAACGTGACACCAGAAAACAAATAAGAGCCAATATCGTCCCACACATCACAGGGAGATTACCAGTAGCTAAGTTTGATTACCCAGCTGTAGATATAGTGGCTGATGATGATTCTACTGGTGAAAGTGTGGATGTTTTAATAGGGAACGACTATTGTGAAGGCTTCAGACGTCAAGCAAAGAAGAAAATTAAAGAAAATTTATATTTGATAGATACTGACTTTGGTTGGCTGTATTCTGGAGATGTGAACCGAGACCATGCTGCGAAACAAGAAAACATGTTAACTGTAACTACTTATTGCCACTGTCACAATTCAAGCTGCCCTTATTTCACGGAACCGGACTTACCTCTCAGAACAATTGACATGAAATTTTTATGGTCTCTCGAGTCCATTGGTATAACTGACTCTCCTAAAGCCACTCGACAGGAGGAAGCAGTGAAACATTTCAATGATACGATACAATACAAGAACGGGCGTTATGAAGTAACATGGCCATGGATCGAATACCCACCTCAACTCCCTGTCAATTTTGGCATGGCACTAGGAAGACTGAAGAGTTTAATCAACAGGTCGGATTCTGCCACACTAAAAGAATATAATGATATTCTCAAAGAACAATTGGACGGAAATATCATTGAAATAGTTGAACCACAGGGTACTGATGCTGAACACCCTGTACACTATCTGGCCCACCACATTGTAAAAAAGGGCGATGGGAAGCGCGGACGCTTGGTCTATGATGCTTCAATGAAAGGAAAGGGAAGTAAAAGCTTAAATGAATGTCTGTACAGTGGACCATCCATGCTGGAAGACCTCACGGCTCTTCTATTGAAGTTTAGGACGAAGAAAATAGCAATCGTAGCAGATGTGGAAAAGGCATTCTTGCAAGTCGGGCTTCAAGAAAAGGACCGTGATGTGACGAGATTTCTGTGGCTAAAGGACATCACTAAGGACCCTACGGAAGAAAATCTGCTGTACCTTCGATTTTGTCGAGTCCCGTTTGGTATAATCTCAAGTCCATTTCTATTGACTGCGACGATTAGATACCACATGACGCAAACGGACGTAACGTTACTAAAGGAAATAGCTAATAATTGCTATGTGGATAATTTGGTGACAGGAGCAAACTCCGTGAAAGAAGCACAAGAAATATATGACAGGACAAGGGAAACGTTTGATCAGATGTCCATGAACATCAGGGATTGGCTATCAAACAATAAGGAGTTTCTTAACCATGTACCGACAGAACAACAAGCAAAGCCTGAGGATGCGGTGAAAATTCTTGGGCTGTCGTGGAACGTGACAAAGGACACTTTAAAACTGAAAGTCACTGATCAACACTTTGATGTAGATGCACCAGCTAATACTAAGAGGAAGGTACTTCGTTCCTTAGCCCGAATCTATGACCCATGTGGCTTCATTTGTCCACTGACGCTGCCATTGAAGACCTTGTTTCGGAAAATCTGCGTACAAAAACATAAATGGGATGAGATCTTACCAGAAGATTTGACACAAACCATGCAGGAGACTCTCAACGTCATGAGAGCTGCTACACAGCTGGAACTACCAAGATGCGTGACGAACGACGTTCCTGAGTCCGAGACGAAGTATCAGCTGAATTGCTTCTCTGACGCATCGAAAGCGGGATATGCGGCTGTCATATACCTGACATCTAGGAATGACCATGGAACATCAGTCTCTTTCTTGATGGGAAAGTCAAGGATAGCAAAAACTGAAGATTCATCCGAACTTCATATACCAAGACTAGAACTCCTGGGTTTGCTTATGGCAAGTAGGCTCTTAAAATACATAAGGGAGAATCTGTCTCTGCCTATCAGCAAAGAAATGTTATGGTGTGACAGTTTGGTCGTCCATGGATGGATGCGTTCTAACAAATTGCTACCTCCTTTTGTGTCAAACAGAGTAGAAGAGATCAGAAAAAACCAAATGCAAGCAGAGTTGTACTATATCAACACGAAGACAAACCCAGCAGATGTTGCCACAAGGCCTGATAGATGGGATGAATCAAAAGAACTCTGGTTCAACGGCCCCTCCTTTCTAAAGGAGGAGGAGACAAAATGGCCTGTAGATAGGCATTATATGAACCATATGAATATGACCGTTCTTTCCGTTGGGGAGGGCCTGGACCAGAGTGATAGTCCAGGAAACCAGCGCAGATCAGCCGATCCAAATGAAATACAAGAAATGGAAGTAGACAACGAAATTGACCAATCATTAAACGAGAATCCAAATGAGGATATAGTTGAATCTGATTTAATTCAGGAATCAAACTGCCCATCGAACTCTGCAGACAACACTATAGCGGAGATTAAGAAACTGCAAAAACTTCATTTTGCTGATGAAATTGCAGGAAAGAAAACACACCTGACAAGAAACCTCGGACTGTTTCTCGATGTGGATGGCATTCTCAGATGCCAAGGACGGATGGTCAATACCGCATGGAACTATGACATGAAACACCCTATATTGCTACCTAAAGATAGTGAATATACAAACAAGCTTATCAAGGATACGCATGAAGCTAATTATCATGTTGGCGCTACCCATACACTCAGTCTCATTAGAGAAAAGTACTGGATACCTCAAGGTAAACGTCAAGTGGAACGAGTGATCTCAAGATGTCAACAGTGCCGCAAACATGGAAGTGGCCCTTATCGTTTGCCAAGTGCGCCAGATCTACCCAGTGAGAGAGTGAACTATAGCACCCCGTTCACATACTGTGGAGTAGATTATTTTGGACCACTGTTCGTTAACACGCCAAATGGTAAACAGAAGAGATGGGTTGCTTTATTCACTTGTCTTGCTGTCCGAGCCATTCACCTTGAAATTGTAAATGATTTAAGCGCAGAAGAATGTCTCCTGGCTTTAAGAAGATTTTCTGCCACTAGAAACTAGTGTCCGACCGAAGTTTCGGTTTCGGTTTCGGTTTCGGCCAGTTTCGGCCAAAAAACCGTGTTTCGGCCCAAGTTTCGGTTTCGGCCAAAAAACGGCCGAACCTTTCGGCCGCGCCGAAACTTACAACATTGAGCTTAATCGGTCCACAAGTTCTGTCTCAGTAACGTGTTTAAGTGATAATATTATAATAAATAAATATCAAAAAAGTGTACATATGTGTTTGGAAGATTATTTCATCAATTATAATATGATAATAACATTTAAGTATTAATTTTATCGTACATTAAACTCTCGAGTTCATGCAAGAGACTGCCCAAAGAAGTGCGTCGGCCTACGCTGAAAATTATACACGAAGAAATCAAGTAAAAACACTTGACGATTTATTTGAAATACTGATTGTGAAATTAAAATAATCCATGCAATCTTGGCGAATTATTTTATAGAGACTTGTTACCAGCATTGATGTCTCAGTCGATGAAACTTTGCTGTATAACTAACTGCAGTATAAGTAATGAATAACACACAAATTTAAAAAATCGTATTCATAATTTAAAAGAAAACATAACAATTTTAATAAAGCACAAATGTTTGTTTTTCCAACTCATATATTTTTCGTACTTTTTTTTAACAAAACATATTACTTTAACCATAGAGATAGATGCTATAAAAACTCCAAGTATCGAACAAAACTTTCATATTTTTATTTTGTTTACTGATCGTAATTCTACTCTGAAAATACATCTGTCAAGTTTAAAATCGTGTGGGTTATTTTATTGCGTATTTTAACGTAGCAGATCCTAAATCCTAAAAAATACCAATGTAAAAAAAACTGATGTCAGACATCTGTCTATTTCCCACGTTTGCGTACATATCTATGTACGAAAACATGGTCGACTTGTGACAATGGTACTTTCAATAAGGTGGGTAAAATTATACGTTACAGTTGTTAAAAAGTTACATAATTATGTTTATTCATTCATATATTTCGTGCTCTGCATTTATTTCGCGAAAAAAAAACTGAAAGAAGAAATGAATTTAGGGATCAAAATACGCCTTACACCGAAATAATTTGGAGTTGTGGACAAACTAGAAAAAATCATGGGATTAGGTTGCCAAGTGAACCTCAGGCTCCGTTGAGTCCGTGGGAAAACGCCAGCACAAACGCTAGGAGGATGATCAATCAAAACTTACTAACCATGTTCTTCTTATACCACCTATCCTGCACAAGTTACAACGGCTTATTGACATTTAACTCAACGATTTTAACGTGTCTATAAAAGTTTCGGTTTCGGTTTCGGTTTCGGCCGAAACTGCACCTAGAGCCGAACCTTCGGTTTCGGTTTCGGTTTCGGCAAAAAAACATGTTTCGGTCGGACACTACTAGAAACACACCGAAACGACTATATTCAGATAATGCCACATGTTTTAAACTAACAGCCGAAGTCGTTAGTAAGCCATACTGCATTGCAAGGGGAATCGAGTGGAGATTTATACCCCAGCTGGCACCGTGGCATGGTGGATTTTACGAACGTCTGATAGGTGTAGTGAAGCATTCTATGAAACGCACTCTAGAAAAGCACCTTCTAGGAGACAGCAAACTGCTGACGGTCATAAAGGAACTGGAATTAGTCGTCAACACTAGACCGCTTACAAAGGTTGGAACTGAAGTGATACACATACTGAGACCATCAGATTTCTTAAGTCTGGGAAAATGCCTAACTCTGACCCCAGCAACAAACAGTGTTGGTACGGTGGACGGTTCCAAAATCAAAGCCAATTTGATTGAGAGCTGGAAAAGAGGCCTGATAATTCTTGAGGAGTTCAAGAAAATATTCATGGCACAATATCTGATGAGCCTGAGAGAGAGATACCAAAACTCTCCCAAACAGCCAAGAGTTGTTTCTAATTGTGAACCAAAACCAGGTGACATAGTTCAAATAAAATCAGATGCAAGGAACCGCGAATTATGGAAGGTTGGAAAGATAACGGAACTGGTGAAGAGTGCAGATGGTAATCATAGAGTCGCTAAGGTTAAGGTAGGAGACTCTATTATGACTCGATCTGTAGGTCAACTCTACCCACTTGAGACGGAACAAGACCTGACTCAGCAGTCAGGACCCACAGGGGAGGAGTCGGCAGCACCACCTCTGGATGCTCCAGTTGAATACTTGGATCTGGATGCAGCCCCGAATCCAGTGGATGATGTGCAGCCACCACCAACTACTCAAATACCCGAGAGTCATGACAACCAGATAGACTGCGATATGGAAGTAATGCCAACGCAAGAATCTATGATGGATACTGACCACACTGAAGTAACGAGACCTGAGGAAGCTACTTCCAGCCCTGACAATGTGCAACCAGGGACCAGGGCCAAGAGAGACGCTGCTATCCGGGCCAGAGAGAAAATCCTGGAGTGGACGCGTCACCTGCTCACACTACTTCAATAGCACTCCTCTTGCTTGTGGGAGTGTCGCGCGCAGCGCGATTCGCCATAGAAAAATCGGTATGTATCAACACTAGTAATGTCAATCTATTTGTAGTGTGGTAACACCACTCTTGTCTTTGACTAACTTAGTATGTTGGTACCTTGGTAGAAAGATGGCGGGAATAATGGCCGCGGTGAACACGAGTGGAGGTGAGCAAAAATCGTGTGGTCATAAGACCAGTTAGGAGCTACGAGCTTCTAGGAGGCCTGCGCCCCAGAGAAACACCCCGGGTGAGTGAGTGTTTATATTACTATATTGGTATGTCGACCTATATGTACATGATACGTGGAAAGATGAGGAGACCTATAAGGCATAATGTTCTTTCCGTTACTGGTAGTCCAATCTTGCAGTGCAAAGCACATTTGGTAGTCAAGGACATTGGACAGAGGTGTGTCGGGAAACACACTATGGGTACGGTCGACTGAGTTGGAGCATCCGTGGCGAGACTATGGGGAAGGTGGAGGTCTCCGGGGGGCCAAAGGCCCCCTGTCCGGCTAAGTGACTATTGGCAAACATGATTAGAGTCACCAGGGTTGCACCCTGTTTAGACCGGAGCAAGTCGACCGATGCCCAACAACTTGAGGTGCGAAGCCATAGGAAAAACAATAGTTACTCTATGGTAGACGTGGATTTGCAACCACGCAGGTGTAACTAGGAATGGCAAGGCACTTGGTAAAACCAAACATGCATGTGAGTGGCATAGCCACAAGTGAGAGGCACGACCTCACTGTATTTGTATACACATTGACGATAGTGAAAGTAGAATAAAATGGTCGACTTATCTTTCCACTGTCATGGTAAATTAAAATGTGTAATGAAACCCATGTCGTCCATTCATAAATGTGAACCCAGTATTAAGTATTTGATACAGACATCATATGGAGGGACGACAATCTGTACGTATATACAGTTTTTCATAAATATTATATGAGCAGCAATTTAACTGTAAGTTCTGAACCCACAGCAAGGAAAAAACATCTGAACGCATAAAGCGTCAAAGATATCTAAGCAACAAAAGGGGTCACAAATATAACAAGACCCTTATGACGATTTTTTTTCGCCTTGTAGCTCCATAACCCCTTGATCGATCCTGATCATATACGAACTCTCAAATGATATGTATCTCTGCTACAAACCCAACAAATTTCATAAAGATCAGAAAAACGTAACTATATAAAGCTATAGCGGAACAAACGCTCAAAATCAAAAAGCCATCGAAATGCCGAGACGTCGCAGCCAGGTGACAGTTGCAACCGAAGTTGTTTATAAAAAACCGGGAATCAATGTTACTCTGCGTCCGGAGGAAAAACATTAGACAACCCTACACGTGATCCCTGGGTGGTCCCAAAAGATTACAAACTTGGCAGCTGCACTGTCCCATCTGGACCTCGCAGCACTCACTGGATTTTCTTCATAATCTGTTTTCTTACTACTATTGCCCCAAAGAAATACCTATCTATATCCAGTGACAGTAGCCGTACGATAAAATAAATAATTATAAAAAAATTTCGCTTCGCTTACGCTCCGCTCGTCTGATAAAATCACTCATACACCGGTTTCGTGTAATAATGTTTTTTTAACGCATTCACTGCCACCCTTTTTTCCTGACCACTCGCCAGGTGCCACACTTTACTGTGTGCCCCAAACGCACATGTGAGTTCAACCGACTATTGCCCAGTGCCTCCAACGCACATATGCGTTCATACTGTTTCATTCAAAATGAAGAACGCATATATGCGTTGAAGGCACTGGATGAAAGTCACTAAATACTATGAACGCGTCTGTGCGTTGAAGGCACTGGGTGAAAGTAACGAGAACGCGTATATGCGTTGGGGGTAGTGAATGCGTTAAAGATACCACACGATGATGATATATTTTATTTACTGGTATTTTTACTCCCTTCAGAAAAATACTAGCGAAAATTAAATACTAAGGTTACATTTTTGGACCTAAATAGGATTCATCATCAACACACTCCTCTAACAGACATCTCATCACTACATAGTATAAAACAAAGTCGCTGTCTGTCTGTATGTATGATTACATCTTTAAAACTACGCTACGGATTTTGATGCGGTTTTTTTAAATAGAGTGATTCAAGAGGAAGGTTTATATGTATAATTGCACCCGTGCGAAGCCAGGGCGGGTCGCTAGTAAATAATAAAACATGTTTTTTTTAATAAAAATGAACAATTTATTTGAATTCTTACAAAAGTATGTTTACATGTCTCACCTACCAGCGCTTCAGAAATGATATTCGGTGAGAAGAAACGCCGCAAGAAACTCACCTCGAGCTCTACACATAACCTTAAAACTAATTAACCTTTTGACCGCTACTGGCGGATATATCGTCAGGTGACAAGCAAAACTCATTACAAAAAAAAACGAAAATCAACCTTGTTATGTTGCCAGTATGGTTCATTATTGCTATGAAATGAAATTAATTTAATCCAGAAACATGTCCATATTGTTATAATACAATTAATGAATTATACTAATAATAAAATAAAATAATTCTGGACACGGCGCGCATAGTCCGAAGGTTCCTCACTCTGCG
Source organism: Pammene fasciana (assembly GCA_911728535.1). Lineage (NCBI taxonomy): Eukaryota > Metazoa > Arthropoda > Insecta > Lepidoptera > Tortricidae > Pammene > Pammene fasciana. The sequence continues at coordinate 9,235,793 of OU452297.1, forward strand.
GCCCTAACCACCGGCAGCCTGGGCCTTGCTCCTTTGCCGGCAAACTGGCTATCGGTGCTGTGTATAAATGGAGTCGCGAGCTGATGAAGTATTTTCTCCAATATTCAGGCTATAATATTTGCTAACGCTATGGGGCGGTAATTAGATGCACTAGTGACGTTCTTCTTTCTATTTTTACAAATAGGTACAATCACTGTAGCCGTCAACTCGCGCGGTAAATGACCGATTTTAATAATAGCCGTAAACAGAATGGCTAACATATGCAGTACAGCCGGGCCGCCGTATTGCGTATGCTCGATTGTAAGCCCGTCCAGACCAGGAGACTTCCCGCGCGTCCCGCGCTATGAACTTGTTGTAGTACTTAGTGAGTTTTGTTTGTCACCTGACGATATACGACAACGGCTATAGCCGACACCTTTATAGACCTACGCGGGACTCCACAAAGTTCAATTTCGCTGCGATTGCGTGACGTCAGTAACGCATCATTTCAACGGTTGGCGATCAAAAGGTTAACATAAACTTAACTACATACTAACATTAATATAACCTCGAAAATGTTCGACCTCGTCCGATAGGACGAAGCGGGCTAACGCGGCCAGTTTGTATTGTAACAGTAGAGCTATGCCGGTAGGGGTAGGTAGCGCCGGCAAGTCGTGTTCGACCTCGTACGACAGGACGAAACCGGCTAACGCGGCCAGTTTGTATTGTAACAGTAGAGCTATGCCGGTAGTTTGTATTGTAACAGTAGAGCTATGCCGGTAGGGGTAGGTAGCGCCGGCAAGTCGTGTTCGACCTCGTACGACAGGACGAAACCGGCGAACGCGGCCAGTTTGTATTGTAACAGTAGAGCTATGCTGGTAGTTTGTATTGTAACAGTAGAGCTATGCCGGTAGGGGTAGGTAGCGCCGGCAAGTCGTGTTCGACCTCGTACGACAGGACGAAACCGGCTAACGCGGCCAGTTTGTATTGTAACAGTAGAGCTATGCCGGTAGTTTGTATTGTAACAGTAGAGCTATGCCGGTAGGTGTAGGTAGCGCCGGCAAGTCGTGTTCGACCTCGTACGACAGGACGAAGCCGGCGAACGCGGCCAGTTTGTATTGTAACAGTAGAGAGGCCGGTAGGTGTAGGTAGCGCCGGCAAGTCGTGTTCGACCTCGTACGACAGGACGAAACCGGCTAACGCGGCCAGTTTGTATTGTAACAGTAGAGCTATGCCGGTAGTTTGTATTGTAACAGTAGAGCTATGCCGGTAGGGGTAGGTAGCGCCGGCAAGTCGTGTTCGACCTCGTACGATAGGACGAAACCGGCTAACGCGGCCAGTTTGTATTGTAACAGTAGAGCTATGCCGGTAGGTGTAGGTAGCGCCGGCAAGTCGTGTTCGACCTCGTACGACAGGACGAAGCCGGCGAACGCGGCCAGTTTGTATTGTAACAGTAGAGCTATGCCGGTAGTTTGTATTGTAACAGTAGAGCTATGCCGGTAGGTGTAGGTAGCGCCGACAAGTCGTTGTAAGGAGTTAGTTCATAAGTAAGTAATGTCGCAAACCTTTGCTATTTGTATAACTATAAATTACGTGTTTATTGAATAAAGTTTAGTCTTTAATCAGCATTCACTGTGTTTACTTGAACATCCAACTTCCCGTCCCACATGGCGACCCTGCCAGGGTCACATCGTGTTCGACCTCGTACGACAGGACGAAGCCGGCGAACGCGGCCAGTTTGTATTATAGCAGTAAAGCTATGCCGGTAGGTGTAGGTAGCGCCGTTCCGCGTCGTGTTCGACCTCGTACGTCAGCAGGACGAAGCCGGCGAACGCGGCCAGTTGTTCGGCGACGTCGAAACCGTCGTCGACCAGTTTCACTGTCAGCTCGTCGTAGCTTCGGGCGCTGTAAAATAATCATTACTTTAGCGTTTGTTCCGACTTTTTAACCGGCTTAAAAAAAGGAGGAGGTTCTCAATTTGACTGATTTTTTTTAAATCATTTTTATTTTTTTTAATATTATTTTTTTGTATGTATCTCCGTGAATCGTGAACCGATTTTCAATTTTTTTTTAATCGAACGGGTATAACCAAGTCACAGTCAGGTCACCAAGTCGGGGTCTGATGATGAGATCCTGGAGAAATCGAGGGAACTCTTCAACTATTATTAAGTGAATCGGTTATTTTTTGTTAAAAATTATATTAACGTTTTGAACATCAAGCATCGGACGGAAAAGCAAGGCAAACCGGTTATATATTGGGCGTGATATCACGTCCTGGCGCTGAGGCCACGAGAGAGATCTGACGTCATTGGCGGTCAAAGGGTTAAATGGGTTACTAACATGATCAGCGCTTCCATAGTCTTGTCAAGGACCAGTTGCTTGAGCATGTCTGCGCGGGTCCCATCGGTCCCGCCGGGCACGCCAGCCAAGGTACAGAGCATGGCGCGCGCCGGCAGCGCCAGCCAGCGCGGCTGCAGCGGCCGCAGCTGGTCAGCGGACACAAACGCCGTGTTCCCGTAATCTATGTACATCACCTGCAAATAATCGAACGAGCCGGACGTAAATAAAAATAAATATTATGAGACAATCTTACACAAATCAACCTAGTCCCACAGTAAGCTCAATAAGGCTGTGTTGTGGGTACTAGGCGACGATATATACTAGCAGTCCGCCTCGAACTGAGAACTCGCGATTTACTTGCGTGTTGACCAATATAACAAGACCCTTAGGAGGATTTTTTTTTTCTCCTTCTAGCTCCATAACCACTTGATCAATCCTGCTCATATACGAACTTACAAATTTTATGTACCTCTGCTACGGCCCCAAGAAATTTCATAAAGATCAGAAAAACGTTACTAAAGTTATCGTCAGACAAACTATCGAAATCAAAAAGCCATCCAAATGCCGAGACGTCCCAGTAGCCAGGTGACAGTTGGGTCTGGAGTTGTTTGTAAGAACTCACTTCGCTTACGCTCCGCGAGTTCGATAATAGATAGATATAGATAAATACTTAACCCTTTAACGGGCAAGACTGAAAAAATCCTCCATTCTAGCCTCATCGCCAATCTATAGTCCTAAAAATTCTGTACAAGCAATGATTTTATATATACTAGTAGTTCGCCCCGAACTGTGAACTCGCGAATCTTGTGTTTCGCCATAAGTGTGCAATAGTAAAATTACTACAAATACCAAAAATAGGTATCGGGTTTTTTTTTCAAAACTAACCATCACGGTCAAACTAAACGTCCATATTAAATTGTGCGGTTGATGCGCAAAATTTTACCGCGACGAAATCGCTTCAGATTTGACAGCTGTTTTTGTCTCATCTAAATTTAAATCCACCTCTCACATGCCTCCCACTCTGTTGTTTTGACATGTCGTTCTCTTCTGTGGACCACCTATAGAGGTTTCGGTCACCATCATTATGCGTCTATGGTAACTCTCTCTAACTAATGTGTTAATGTCAGTATGCTGATAGCCCTAGCAGCCAAAGCTCCAATAAATTAAAAAAAAGTCAGTTGTCAAAATATTTACACCAAAATCAAAATATAATTGAAAATATTTTTGAAATCAATTTTATGTTGCTAATTGTTATGAAACAGTAAGCGGTTAATAAGGATTTGACGAGAGTGTTAATCAATACCTTTCGTTTGATACGAAACTCAACCATACTTGCTCGTAAAAGTAGCAAATAAGATGACCAATGTAACAGGACCCCTTTACAAAACCTTTTTAGGCCTTCTAATTTCAGAACCCCCGTCTCAATCCAGCTCATATACGAACTCGCAAATTTTGTTGGTCTCTGCTACAAGCCCAACAAATTTCATAAAGATCGGAAAATCGTTACTAAAGTTATCGTCGGACAAACTATCTAAATCAAAAAGCCATCCAAATGCCGAGACGTCCCAGTAGCCAGGTGACAGTTGTTGTTTGTAAGAACGATCTTCGCTTACGCTCCGCTCGTTCGATTATAACTCAATGTGTACAAGAAAGAAATACAAAAAGATGCTGTTACAGGTGGTCTTTTTTGAGACCGTTGCCCTATAAAGGGTTAAATACATAGAAAACATCCATAACTCAGGATTCGAACCCGGGACCTCCAGCTTCATGGCAGGGTCACTACAGACTAGGCTAGGACGCTAATATAAAGGGTGCGTAGAGTGCGTAAATGAAGCGAAGTTCTTACATACTTCTGGCTACTGAGACGTTTCTATGGCTTTTTGATTTTGAGAGTTTGTTCCGCGATAAATCGTGTAGTGTTGTTCTGATATTTATGAAATTTGTGGGGGTTGTAGCAGAGCGGGCGAATGGCCGCAGTCGGGGAGGCCGGATTTTCATATTTTTTTCTACTCCCGTACTTTTATCTGTCATTTATACATTCGTCATCACCTATATAACAACATAGACAATATACTCGAAGAAAAGTCTATCTAGTCTATTCCCCAAAATAGCACTTGTTCTATAAAAGCGCCAAAATAGAACTACTTGCTGTCATGACTTTAGAAGAAAATAAATTACTGCCAACCTAACAAACCTAAATAAACGCAGCGTTTTTAGAAAAAAAACTTTAAAATAAAAAAAAAGAACCATAGACATACTTCGTAGTTTTTACGTTCGTTTGTGGGGGCAAACTGCAAACTTTGAAAAATTATATATTTTAACTAATCTCTGTTGCACTGATTCGATAATTGATTAAATAACGACTGTTTGTGTTAGTATTCTTCTTGAAATACTGTGTTTTAAAAGGTGAAACTTAAATTATTGTTGAATTTGTTAATTATGTGACAAAATAACTGCAATATCCAGGTTGTGTTCAATTTCGAATTTAATGTAAAAGTAAGTGTAGTCGTAGAAAAAGTAATGTATGCAACGTCGTATAAGTCTACGGCTCAAATTGTTACCCACGCCACTCACCTTTTTTGACTCCTCTTATACAACTGTTGCATAAACTACTATTATCGAATTCGATGTTATTCTTTAGCAATAATAACATTGTTACAAATCTAACTTCATTTCATTTGTTCTAACTTCCAAACAGTCTATTTTGAACCGACTTCAAGATTTCGAACGAGGAGGTTAACAATTCGTCGGGATCTTTGTTTCTTATGTTCACCGATTATTAGAAGACGGCTGGACCGATTTGGAAAATTCTTTTTTTGTTTGAGAGAGTAGGTATACTTCACTGATTGTCACCAGGTCTGGATCTGATGATGGGTATTCTGGAGAAATCGAAGGAACTCTTCAACTATTATAGGCACACCTATAGTGATATCACTATTTTTTACAGCAACTCGGTCATTTCCACTTAAAATAGCGGTACCTAAGTGAAGTCGGTTATTTTTTGTTTTAAATTAAGTAATTTATCGAACACATCAGGGAGGGTTTATGATATGGGTGTAGATAAAACAATAAAAGAAAGAATCCTACGCGTCTTACCTCTATTTTCTCATCAGCTCCTAGGACCCGAGCCCGGTAGTAGCGAGCGTCCGAAAACGGCGCCGACACCAACTCACCGGGCGCCGGCTCCAACTATACACACAAAATAAATAATAGTATTTCATACAGAACGGCCAAGCTACGCCCCGCCCCGATCGGAATGAGGGCTTCACCAGAAATCACGTGAGGTTTTGGGCCACATATAGACCCCCCCCCCCGGCGATCTTTGGTGAGATTTTAAATTCTAATAAAAAGTAAGTAGGGCAGATGCCCCAGCTGTGGCCACTATGCCGGTTTTGGCCACTTTCAACTTTATTAAGCTATAGACAAAATTACAAATCTATGGTTTATAGTGAATATAAGAGTAAATTATGGCAGTACAGATGGCACTGTCATCTGTCATGTATCAGTTGGTATTTAGCTATCAGGAATCATGGAAAAAAGTGGCCAAAACTGGCTCCTGGCCCCTTTCTGACATTTCATTATAGAATAAAATAAAATGTAATGTCAGAATCTTAACAGCGGAGCTTCATATAAATATAGTAATATATTTTCAATGAAGTACATAACCACTTGACTGTCCGACGATAGCATAGTATCCGAAACCAATATGCTTTTAACCGTCCGCGGGAACGTTACTATCCAAAGGGGTGGATGAAGGAACTTGATTTCAGAGCCATCTAATGTAATATTTCGGCATTATTTACTAATTTTCTTATGCAACAACGTAGCCTAACCAAATAGTTCACACCTAAAAATATAGATGGCAGTGTACACAAGTTACTTCGATAATAAAAATGTGGATGCGCAGCGCGGGGCGTGCGTCGCTAAAAAAACCCGGACGGTTGAGAGGAAAACAGTCTCGCGGGCCGGACGGTCAAGTGGATAAAGAGTGTCCTAATTCCTTATTGGCACGAAATGACGGACGTCTGAATTGAATAACTTTCCTTAAAGTGGCCAAAACCGGGGCATCTGCCCTATATCAAAAATAAGTTTTGTGTGTAAATCTGTAACTGGCTGTATTTTTTTTGTATTACAATTTTTAGCAACGAAAACGAATGTCCGACCTAGATCTGTACTACTAGAATGCCCATGCCAAATTTCATGGTTCTAAAGCATGTCGTTTTAAAATTAGACCTAAACTACGTTTGTATGGGAACGCGAGTTCACGCGAGCGTCCTGTACCTACGTCTAGCATGACTTACGTTGCTGCGCGACCCCATACTTCAGGCGCGACTCGAAATATGGAGTCGCGCGCGACAGCTCATGTCATGCTAAGCCTCCTGGCGACTCTTTAAGTTTCTAGAAAATCTAAATGATTTACCACGTTTGAGCCCATTTTATGGTCTAATGCACGTTCGGTTTCGCATGTACAGTAAAAAATATACGTGAGGTCACCTTATAGCAGTGACGATTAGAGATGCACCGAATATCCGGTTTCTATCCGGTATCCGGCCTATCCGGCCCTTATTTTAGTATCCGGCCGGATACCGGATATCTTCGTACTATCCGGCCGGATACCGGATGTAGTCAAGAGTCACTCACTGCTCAAGATAAGACTACAAACTTATTTTTTACACAAAAATACGCGAGCGCGTGTGTACTTTTGAAAAAAGTTACTCCGTACTGACATACTAAAACTAGTTTTGTTGCCTAGAAATGTGTCCGCGCGAACGTTCACTAGGAATCAAGTCGAAACCTGCACGACGCGCACCTGCGAAACTCAAATTGTAGGTATAGTGCCGCCGGCCGAATATTCGGCGGCCGGATACCGAATATTCGGCGGAGCGTCAGGCCGAATATCCGGTATCCGGTATCCGGCCAAACCACTATCCGTTGCATCTCTAGTGACGATACTTCAACTGTCATAATCACCTGTAATGGTCTGGAATTCTCAGCGGCGAGGGTCATTTCGTCCACCAGGTCAGCCAAAGACATGGGCTCCTCTGAAAAATACATTTTTTAAACTCATTTATATATTAGACAAAGAGCTTGCCACATTAGATATGACGTGACACAATAATGAGAGCAACCAATAGTGGAGTACAATAACGCCTTTTTAACCTATAAAAATGACAAAACTCACAAGTCCGATTTTATTTTGTTACAAATATTTTCTAACAATTGTTATCATGGCGCTAGGTATAATACACGTATTTGTTTGCTACATAAAGAAAAGATTATGCAAGTTTTATTTTTCTCTACCAGACTATCGCTTTTTATTATTGCTACATAACTACACATTTTATAACGGTTTTGTCAATGGCATTCATCGTCTTAGAAATTTGTCATTCGTTTAGAATTCAAGGTCGCGCATATTTTTACAAATTGTTTTCGAATATGCTTACATAATCTATTGACCAAACTGTTAAAATGACAGATGATATTGAAATAGTTGAATGCAATAGTGTGGTAAAGAAAAATATAATTTGGATAATCTTTTCTTGGTGTTATTAACAAATATCTATATAATACCTAGCGCATCGTCAAAAACTGTTAGAAAATATTTTTTACTATGACTAGTCATTATTACAAACCTGGACACTCGAAGTGCACATAGAGCCGGCACGTGTCGTCTACGTGCGTGACCTTGACCTAGTGCCACGTGCCCGGCGCGGGGCGACATTTGACTGTCACTCTAACCTGGACACTCGAAGTGCACATAGAGCCGGCACGTGTCGTCTACGTGCGTGACCTTGAACTAGTGCCACGTGCCCGGCGCGGGGCGACATTTGACTGTCACTCTAACCTGGACACTCGAAGTGCACATAGAGCTGGCACGTTTCCTCTATGTGCGCGAGCTTGACCTTGAGCCACGTGCCCGGTGCGGGGCAACATTTGACTGTCACTATTACTAATCTGGATCCTCGAAGTGCACATAGAGCCGGCACGTGTCGTCCACATGCGTGACCTTTAACTTGCGGTACGTGCCCGTTGCTTAGTGACATTTGACTGTCACTATTACTAATCTGGATCCTCGAAGTGCACATAGAGCCGGCACGTGTCGTCCAAGTGCGTGACCTTGACCTTGAGCCACGTGCCCGGTGAGGGGCAACATTTGACTGTCACTATTACTAATCTGGATCCTCGAAGTGCACATAGAGTCGGCACGTGTCGTCCACGTGCGTGACCTTTAACTTGCGGTACGTGCCCGTTGCCTAGTGACATTTGACTGTCACTATTACTAACCTGGACCCTCGAAGTGTACATAGAGCCGGCACGTGTCGTCCAAGTGCGTGACCTTGACCTTGTGCCACGTGCCCGGCGCGGGGAGGGGTGCAGGGCGACATTTGACATATATAGGCACACGGTCTAGAGTCCAGCCGTCTGTAGACAATAGGCTTCATTTTTTTTTCATGCATGGTATCAATCGATTCGTTTTGTTGTGAGAATCAAATGTCTAATATGGGGCCAATTGCCTTAAATCAACATAAAAGGCTGAAAAGAGACTTAAAGCCTGAGATTTTCATTTGTTTCTCAAAACGCTCCTAACAAAATGATATGAAGCTACAGTGACGTCACGGCTTCATAGTTGCCCTGTTTAAAGTATGGAAAAATTATGAAATTGCTATTTTTACAGTGAAATGTTGCGTTTATGTATATGGTTGCCATACAATTTATTTATTTATTTAAACTTTATTGCACAAACGAAAAACTTGATGTACAAAAGGCGGACTTAATGCCATGAGGCATTCTCTACCAGTCAACCTTAAGGCAAAGCAGAGAAGTTGTTGTTATTTCAAAATAAAATGTTAAAAATCGAATGGTATCATTTATATTTCATGGTTTTTTAAATTTCATACTTTAAAAAATCTAATGAATTGGAAATTTCGAATCGTGATATCGTTGTACAATTTCAATAGATTTTTTGAACGTTTACTATATTTGGATATTTTGTTCATTTTGCATCCTATGAACTAAATTTTATTACATGCATGTGTTATCATCCCTAATAGTTCAGGCACATTCATAAATATATTAGCGTAGGATAAGCCTTAGGATCGGCTAAGGTGGATACATACAATCTGAACAACAGCAGATTATCCATGCAATAAGGTGCGTGTTGAGATATTTTTGAGTACCTTGACCGCTACGATATATTTGATGACGACTGTACTGAGGACGCAATCCATGTCTTTTTAGTCGTGGGCACCAAGTATAAGAAAAGAAGTATAAAAATTGTAAGTACCTGGGTGAATTTTGACGTGTCGCTTTTTGCAGCGGCTCCCTTTGAAGCATCCTTCACCGCCCTTATAGTGCTTGCAGATGTCCATTTCATCCCTATTACTATAGCCCTGTTGAAAAATTAAAAAAAAAGCATACTAGGGTAAATCGTCAATAACTGACCAACTTATACCAATAATTCTAAACAAAAAGAGAACCGACTTTAAGAGGAAGTGACCGAGTTGCTGTAATATTAATTTTAAACAAAAAAAGAACCGACTTCACTCAGGATCCGCTATTCCAAGAGGAAGTGGCCGAGTTGCTGTAAAAAAGAGTGAAATCACTAAAGGTGTGCCGAATTCTCTTTACTTATAAATACTAGTCGTCCGCCTCGAATTGAGAAGAAGAATTGCAAACAAGCTGACCAATATAACATGACCCATGTAATGATTTTTCCGCGCCTTTTAGCTCCATAACCACTTGATCGATCCTGCTCATATACGAACTTACAAATTTTCTGTATCTCTGCTACAGCCGAAACAAATTTCATAAAGATCAGAAAAACGTTACTAAAGTTATCGTCGGACAAACTATCGAAATCAAAAAGCCACCCAAATGCCGAGACATCCCAGTAGCCAGGTGACAGTTGGGTCTGGAGTTGTTTGTAAGAACTCACTTCGTTCGATAATTGATAGATATAGATAAATACTTAAATACATAGAAAACATCCATAACTCAGTTCGAAAATGGCCAGTTATTGACGATTTACCCTATTAAGATGAACCTACTATATTTTCGTCATTTTATTACACACTACACTAGGATACCAGTGATTTTTAGCTCATCATCATCATATATTTAAGAGGCAGGCTCTTGTCGGTGGAGCAATTTCCATGCCTGTCTGTCATTTGCCTTCTCCTTTACAGCCTGATAGGACACGACGTTTATTTTTTCCTTTACTTGATCCATGTATGCTCTCCTTGGCTTTCCTGGCTTCCTTTCTGCCTCAACTCTACCTTCTATGATATTTCTTATAAACTCATCGTGCCGCAGCAGGTGTCCAAGCATCTTCCCTCTCCTGTTATCTATGGTTCTCAACAAACTTCTCTTCTCTTATTTTTAGCTACAAAGGTATAAAAAAAGAACTCACCGCAACAGCCTCCACAGGGTTTTCATATTCTGGACATTTCGAATAATCCAAATCGTCATCCAAATCCATATTTTCAATCGCCTTCATATGTACTGGATTTATTTCTTGAATATTATCACCGTTCCCCATTTCATCATTAATTGGATCTGATAGTAATTTATTTTCATTCATAATTGTTTCTAAATCAATTCCATTGATATTTTCATCCTTCTTATTTGTTAGTCGTTTATTTCTATTTATTTCTTCTTCGCTAGTAAGTATTTTAACATTTTCTTCAGTAGTTTTGATATTGTTATCAATTTTACAGGTTTTGGAGTTATTATTTAATTCTGTGTCGTCTAGAAACATAAAAAATACTATTGGAAGTATTGGACAGTTACGAGTATAACGCAAATGTAATGGTAATTTATTGAATAAAGCGTACAAATTAATTTTACATCAGTCAACTTAAGAGGATGATAAGAGCTAAATTCCCTCCCTATATTTTTCAGCGCGAGTGAAAGAGAAACACTGCGTTACGATTAGTATGGGAGCTCATTGCAAATTTTGCAAAATGATGAAGTAAGAAAAAAATATGCATTAATTGAGAAATTTAAGGCAACGAAGTTTTTAGTATTAGTGTGGTGGAATGTTGTTCTTAATTACAGACATATAAGCCAAGAAACTAAAGACGTGCCATTGTTTTAAGCTAATTTTAGATGTAACTTTGGAATTATTTTCTATCGAGCCGATTTCGTCCAATCGTGTATTGGAATTAACCAAGTTCTTTTAAATATAATGAATATTAACATAATATTTTTTTTACTTTTCCAAAACAAGTACTTATAGCTATATGACTGTTTAAGTAAAGTCAATTTGAAGGTCATTGGGTCTTGTCAGCCTCTTAACTAGAAACATTGCTGCCGTTCGTTGTCGTTTCCGGTGCAAAAGTGCCCATAACGCTAGCGGCATTACCCCGGATAGCTACGGACAACCTTTGCACCAGAAAGGACTCGGAACGGGGTCCTCTGCTATAACGCAAATTAGGGTGCCAAAAATCAAAAGTCAAAAATATTTTATCAATAAATAAAACCAGCCAAGTGCGAGTCGGACTCGCGCATGAAGGGATCCATACCATTATTTATAAAAACCAGCCGTAGCTATACTATCGAATAAATTACTATCGCAAGGTCGTATCTGCCTAAGTACGTAGTTTTTCGGAGATAACTCAAAAACACCTAAACCGATAATGTTTAAAATAATTTTCGTTGAAAGAATATTTAAAGGTATAGGTACATCTTCTTGATTTTTTTCATAATTTTTGGACTTACGGTTCAAAAGTTACAGGGGGGGGGGGACACAATTTTTATGACTTTCGGAGCGATTATTTCTGAAAATATCCACTTAATCTAAAAATGTTCAAAGAAACCTCAATGCTATTTTTAGAGACCTATCGATTATTGTGCATCATGTTGATATTTGCCAAAAAAAATGTTTTTTGACAATTAGTTACCTAGATGTATGGAGTGCCCCCCTCCCCCAATTTTTTTTTTGCAATTTCTCTACAAAACTAAGTAGCGGCACACACAATACAAATTATGTAAAAAATTGATAATAATACGTCTTATAGTTTCCGAGTAAAATGGCTGTGACATACGGACGGACAGACATGATGAATCTATAAGGGTTCCGTTTTTTGCCATTTGGCTACGGAACCCTAAAAAGTGTATATTTAAGTAGGATGTTAGAGTAAATAAAAAATTATGTGATTAGTCCATCAATGGGGACTGCCGGTGAAAACTTATTGTAGAATGCGCTGTTCTAGATTCCATACAATAAGAGAGAGAGACAAGCACTGGTAGCCTTGCGGTAAGACGTCCGACTTTCAATCCGGAGGTCTCGGGTTCAAACCCCGGCTCGTACCACTGAGTTTTTCGGAACTTATGTACGGAATATCATTTGATATTTACCAGTCGCTTTTCGGTAAAGGCAAACATCGTAAGGAAACCGGACCTAATCCCAAAAAGGCCTAGTTTCCCCTCTTGGTTGTAAGGTCAGATGGCAGTCGCTTTCGTAAAAACTAGTGTCTACGCCAATTTATGGGATTAGGTTGTCAAGCGGACCCTAAGCCGGGATAAACGCTAGGAGGAAGAATACAATAAGGGAGAGAGAGAGAGAGAGATAATATGAGAGAACGAGACTGAGATGAATGGTCCTTAACTGGTATGCAGTCAAAGAGATTCTCTTACGCAAAAACCTTTTCTGTGACTTTAATCTACAGGATTTTAATTTTAATGTATTCAGAAACCGGTGGATTTCAATTGGCTTCGCTTACAGAATATTAGATTTTTTTTTAATAATTAGATGTTGTAAAATAGTGAATTTTGCGATACTAATTTCAAGGATTTGGAATATAGTTGCGATATACATTATTTATTGAGTTTTTAAGCTACAAAATTCTGATACGACATGTTGTCATTTTAGTGATCGCCTTGGCATTGCATGTTTAAAAATAAGTTGGCGTAGTGACATTGACAGTGACAGTGACAATGACAACTTAACGTTGATGTCGTTGATCGGTTGATAACAGTTGACAGCTGACAGTTAATCCTTATTTGACAGTACTTTGACAGGCCCATGTCAAAGACAATCTAAACTTCTGCTATATTTTCTCCTTTTGGCACAAGTAATATAACTTCAATGCCACCACCATAGTGTCTGAAGGTCAAACTAAGGTTAAACAAGCTTTTGTTAAAATATAGCTAACATAAATGTAATTTTAAGCCACAATGGGGTTGGCCGGTGAAAACTTTTGCAGAGGGCGCTGTTCCAGATTCCATACAATAAGAGAAAGAGATACAAACAATGATAGAAAGAAACAGACGATGAATGGTCCCTAACTTGTATGCAGGCATAAAGCTTTTCTTAGGCAAAAACCTTCCCATTGGCGTTAATCTACATCATTTTAATTTTAGTGTATTCCAAAAACGGATGGATTTCAATTTCGGAGCAATTCGAGACAAAAAATTGAGTCATTTTCGCGAAAATAAATAAAAACTACTTCGCGCCATACAAATTTAGCTTTTCTAGGGACCAATTTTGAAGATGTCACTTTGACAGTTGCCAACCCCATTAGAAATACCTGTTCACAAGCCCTATCTCTCGAAACGGTTTTCGAAATAGACATCGTTGTACATTTATAAGCGAAGCCAATTTTCGGGCAATTCGAGACAAAACATTTAGTCATTTTCGCGAATATTAATAAAAACTACTTCGCGCCATACAAATTTAGCTTTTCTAAGGACATGTCACTTTGACAGTTGCCTTCCCCATTATGAAAAAAATATTAGATATAGTTTGGCCAGGGTTTTTTTTACTTCAAGCATAGACAGAGATATTTATACTGTCTCTTTCTTACGCTAGTACCCTCGCAACTGAAAAAGAGATGAGTATAGCTTATTATTTCCACTGTTACTGCACTTATTTGTCAACTAGACTATACCTGTTTTTACTTATTGTCAATATGCAAAAAATAATAAAGATAAGATGTGTCAAAATCCGAGAGTGGGGGGCATTTGTTACACTTTTGAGCACGGCGTGACGTCACAAGGAACGTTTTTGTTTAATGGTCAAAAGAAAAAAAATTTTTTTTTTTGATTATCTGACGGACTATATTTTTTTTAGGAAACAAGCCTAATAGATCAAGTTAAGGTCTTAGGCAACCCTACCTCATCGAGTATCAGAATTTGGCTTATGCACGATAAAAATGTCATGTTCCTGGTAGCCTCTGAGCCAAAGTTGGGTCATTTTGTACAGTCAGCAGTCAAAAAATAGGGATTTTTTTTCTGACTGTACAAAATGCTCCAGCTTTACCACTACCAGGTACTAAAATACATGACATTTTATCGTGCATCGCCCTACATAAGCCGAATTCTGCTACTCGATGAGGTTGGGTTGCCTACGGCCTACTCTAAATAAATAGATAAATTTAAATATTTTGGGGACAATCTTACACAAATCAACCTAACCCCAAACTAAGCAAAGCTTGTACTATGGGTGCTATGCGACGATATACATACTTAGATAAATAAATAAATAAATACTTATATACATAGAAAACATCCATAACTCAGGAACAAATATTTGAGATTAGCACACAAATAAATGCCCTTACCAGGATTCGAACCCGGGACCTCCAGCTTCGTAGGCAGGGTTACTACCAACTGGGCTATGGAGGCCGTACTAGACATGTGCGCCGCGCCGCCGCGCCGCCGCCGCCGACGATTTTTCCACGCCGCCGCCGCCGATGATTTTGACCGGCGCAAAATCGGCGTGGCAAATTTTAAGTGTTTTAATGCCCGGAAACGGTAAATGACTAATGAGTGGCCAGTATACTATGTATTTTTTAAAGATGCTTTTGCGTCTTGACTTATCCTTTGCCAGTTACATCAACTGACGTCATTTCGATGTTATTGTAAGATTTACGTCAACGACTTATCGGTGATTTATGACGGCTGGTTTTTGGATTATAGGCTTTTATTTGTTTTGTCTATTTGCTATCTATCTTCTTTAATTTACCGTTCGTCTTAGGTTAGGTTATGTTATTCACAATATTTTTATAAAAGTAAAATACAAAAATACATCAAAAACAATAAAAATATTATAAAAACCCTAACCTAGGGATCCGCCGGCAACGGACCAAGGCCCAGGCTGCCAGTGGTCAGGGCCGCATAGAGAGGAACCTTCGGGCTGTGCGCGCCGTGTCCAGGATTACCGCCAACTGGATCTGACCCTTGAACTAACCTCAACCCCGAAGCGAAAGTCTTTCAAGATGTTGGCCGAGAATCTTCGCAATGAGAGCGTACGCAAAAACTACAGTCGTTACAATTATCGCCGAACCGAATCAACCTCCCACATGGCGGTTAACTCGTGAGCCAAGTCTAGGTCCTTGCTGGACTTGTCTTTCTCTGTTTTCCTTTCACATGGTTCTCGTGACGGTGATGTCGACGAGCATTGCCCTGCGAGCCATCTATCAGCACGATATCAGGCTTATTGGTAGCAATAGTTCTGTCCGTGATGATAGATTGATCTCAATAGAGCGCAGTACGACCATTTTGGAGGACTTTTAGTACGGCACTTCACGGTCCCGGACCCGTACATAAAAGCAACCTGCTGTTTTATAACCCTAGCTACGAGATTATGTCTGATTAGGTGTGTCCCGTGAGGGCCCTGTAGAACCGCCCGTGTACTCGTAGCTCCTTACTCTTCTTTTTTTTTGTTAGGTCCCCTAAAGTCAAGTTTGATGTTGGGATCCTTGATAAATCGAGGGAACTATTTAAGGCCACTACCTGACTTGGCGATACGGTATCGGTGCAGTAAAGGATGTTTGATTTTTTTACCGATTCCTTACCAAGCGCCTATATTTGAATGCTTCCTGATTGGCGCGGGCTACGTGGTAAAAACCTGCATGCCAATTACACCGCGTGTAATTTCGTGAACAAAATGGCGGCGGCAAGAGCCACGTGTATTATTTTAGTTGCCGATGTGGAAAAATATCCACTTTTATATAATTAAAACTGAACGAACTAAACTAGAATCATTAGTATGCATCTTCTTCATCTGACATCCTTGTCTTTTAGGTTATAGAACTCAACGTACAATTTAAATTTACTAAATACTGATTTAGCGTTTGTAATTCGTGAGAGACCAACTGTGGTTTTGCACTTATTTTTGTGTTATCGTATTCAATGCAAGTGGTGTAGCCAATTCTACATAGATAAAACAAAAAAATATGTCTATATAACTAGCCTATCTTTTGTAAAATTCTCTAAAATAATGTCTTGTAAGTATTTGAAATATGAAAAGTTTGCTAGACAATCATACATTATCAGAGATTTGGGGAGTTTTATTTACGCAGGTCAGTAGGCTTCGATTTAGAGGGTATTTTGTCAATTTCCCCAGTAATATATAATAAATATACCACGCCGATTTCACGCCGATCACGCCGCCGCCGCCGGTCAAAAAACGATCGGACGCCGCCGCCGATGATTTTGGCATCGGCGCACACCTCTAGGCCGTACTCTTGATCTATAATGCAGGTTTTGAGATTATTTTCCAGAGTTAAGTACTACCTCAACTTACTTGAAGCCAGTGCTTGTACCAGCGCATTGATGGTGGTTCCGTCGTCCAAAAACATGTACACGTTACTGAAATAAAAAATTTTTTTCTCAAAAATTTCTCTTTTCTGAAATGTTAATTTTGCTGACTGTACTCTTTATAGAATCCTTAACTGCTCACCAAGACGAATGCAACGAGCCCAAACACGACGTTATAATGTTGAGTAGTTGAGTTCCTTTGGCCACCTTCCAGCTCCATCATCAGATCAGCTCCATGTCATCATAATATTGCATTGTCACATAATATACATATGCGTGCAAAATTTCAGCTCAATCGGAAAGCGGGAAGTGGGTCATATTGAACTTGCAAGATTTGATTACAGACAACTGAATAGGTGAAACTAAATAAAAGCTTGTAAAATAATTTTAAGTCACTCTGGGCGCTAAGTGAGATTTACCGCCCTAGGGCGCAGAGGCAAATCTCACTTCACACCCAGGAGAAGACGTAAAATTATGTACGCACGCTAATAAAGAAGGCCTCAGATCGCTTGATTATGGCCCTTACCTTCGGTTCGGGCCACAAATGCCCGCGATCTGAGCCCTTCTTTATTTTACCGCCTACTTCACTTAATCTACACGTTACCAAGAGCAAATGTCTATGTACAGTCACCATCAAATATATCGGAGCAGCCAAGTTGGTTATAAATATCTTTACAACGCCTCTATTGTCAAAGCGATAAAGTGCATATTCAGATATTTCTGAGTACCCTGACCGCTCCGATATATTTGATGGCGACTGCATGTAATAAAAATAATAGTTTCTTACTTATCCTCGTTACCATCTTGCACCAGTTTCATCTTGTACCGCCGCCCCAAGTACTGTTTAAGATAATCGGTCCGTCTGTCCTCTAAACGTGTATCTTCAGTTTGGTCCACCTAGAATAGTATTTTGTACAACAGTTACATATTTTGTATTTTTGAATATAGAATTTTGTAAAAACAGACCCGAGAATTTTAAGACCTAATTATGTACCGTTGCACACAATAGTTTTTCTACGAGTGCTAGGCAAGCCGGTAAGGATTGAGTTCGACGAATGACCTGCTGTCTCTATACAATTGTCTTCAATCTCCCGGCGGATTGTGCCGGCGCCTCCCTTGCCTACAGCGGCGGGCGGCGGCGGCGCGGGGCCCGCCCCGGCAACAGACCCATTATATCCCTAAGAATCGACTTTTGAGTCATATTATGACAACGTTCATAAAGTATATGCTTTGAATATACCTGTCAGTCATTTTATTGCAGGAGTAGAAAAAAACAAATAAGACTAGTGGTTCTGTGAAACGTAGACTTCGGAGAACATTTAACGCGACAGCAGACTTCCCCCTAATACCTCTCATTTTCCTCCGAAAAAAAATGGCTCGACAATTTTTGGCAAATAAATCGAGGAACGTATATGCCAAGTAGGGTTGCCACCATTTTTTTAGAGAAATATAGTATTTTCCAAACCTACATCAAAAAAATATAGTACACCTTGTTGTTATCTCATGAAACGTTCCAAAAATATAGTATTTTCGTCTTTTTTGCATGTTTTCAACAGTACACCAAGCTAAAATATAGTACGATACTATATATTATAGCACGGCTGGCAACCCTAAATTGCCAAGTTTTCTCGAAATCGGATGAAAAATGCGACCTCTAGACCAACACTGACCAACCAACCAACCAATACACACACATCAATCTGCCAAATCGTCGTACCAGTGAGAGACCCCAGACCCAACACGCACCCGCGCGCTCGTGCGGCCTCTCCTTGTGAGTTAAAACGGAGACGTTCGTCGCCTCGCTACGCTCGGCTCCTCAGTCAACTGCAAACTGCGGGGCGAGTGGGTACAGACAGACGGCTTTTGATAACTGGTTTTAAATTCCCCGTGTGTACTTGTAATACTTTTAGAGTTAGACAATGAAATCCTTATACTCACGTCGGCTAAACAACACAGATGGGCCAGAGCCGGGATGACTGTGAACTGTGGGGCGAGTGGGTACAGACGGCCTTTGACAGCTGGTTGATATTCCCCCGTGTCCACTAGAACTACTTCTGGATCATTTTCCTGTAAAAAAGGTAATTAAAATAAGCATTTAGTATCACCTGTCCCGTTGTCTGTAATAAAATCTTGCAAGTTAAATTTGACCCACTTCCCGGTTTCCGATTGAGCTGAAATTTTGCACGCGTATGTATATCGCGTGACAATGCAATATATGATGACATGGTGCTGACCTGATGATGGAGCTGGAAGGTGGCCATAGGAACTCAACTACTCAACATTATTCCGTCGTGTTTGGGCTCATTGCATTTGTCTTGATGAGCAGTTAGGGATTGTACAATACAAAGAAAAGTACAGGTAGCAATAAAAAGTTGTCGAAAAAAATGATTTTTTTAAATTATAAGTTATGACATACCTCGGATGTTATATAGAGAGCTCTAAAAAAATACTTAGTTTCAATTTCATCGTAGTAAGCACAATAACTGTGAGGAACATAATCTTCAACCATCTCTCGATTTTGGTAGTGACTGTACATCTCTTCTGTAAGCCTAAAAAATTGTCATTTAATGTTTTTTTTTTAGATCATATGTACAGACAGCATCAATAATATGTATACGAATTTGAGTCTTATCCCACAGACATAAGTGCCGAAATGTATACATATTTTTGATGCTGACTGTACAGTCGCCATCAAATATATCGGAGAGGCCAAGGTGGTCACAAATATCTGAACAACGCCTATATTAATTATCAAGGCATAAAGTGCAAGTTCAGATGTTCAGATAATTTGGGTACCCTGGCCGCTCCTATACATTTGATGACGACTGTACCTACCTAGTACGAGGGCTGCTATTTATATATTCGGAATCCGGGATTCGAACATTTTTAAACGCTATATCTGACCTCCAAGTTAAAATTAGAACTTTTTTAAAAATCTTGCCGCAATATTTGTTTTTCTTATGTACGTTAGTCTTTTGTTTTTGGCGGGTTTAAAATGTCATCTCGCTGCAAGAATGGAACTCACTCGTCAAAATATTCGTGCTATGATTTAATATGATTTTCGGCGGGGTTTAACGCAACAACAGTGCATAGATCAATTAACATCGACTTTCGGTAATGAAGCTCCATCAAAAACCACTGTGTATCACTGGTTTAGTGAATTCAATCGTGGACGTAGTATGCTCACGGACGAAGTTAAGGAAGGTCGCCCGAAATCGGTCGTTGTACCACAAAATATTGAAGCTGTGCGAAAACTTATAATGCATGACCGTCATGTTACATATCGCGAGATAGAGGCGACTTTGGGCATATGTATGACGAGCATTAATAAGATATTGCATGAACATTTAGCTGTAAAAAAATTTGTTCGCGTTGGATCCCACATAACTTAACTAAGGATCAAAAAGAGGCTCGTGTCGAATGGTGCGAGAAAATGTTGAAAACATATAACCATGGTAACTCAAAAGCTGTTTATAATATCTACACAGGTGATGAATCCTGGATCTATGCGTATGATCCCGAAACTAAACAACAATCAACAGTGTGGGTGTTTCAAAATGAGCCAAACCCTACGAAAGTAACTCGTGCAAAAAGCACCTTGAAGCAAATGGTGGCCTGTTTTTTTGGTATTAATGGCCATGTGGCTACAGTGCCACTAGAGAATCGCAAAACGGTTGATACGGAGTGGTACACGACCATTTGTTTGCCGGAAGTCTTTGAAGAAATACGTAAAAACAACCAGCGACGTAGAATCATTCTTCACCATGACAATGCCAGCTGTCATACATAACGCGAAACAACTTGATTTTTTAATGGTCAAAATATAGAATTGACGGGTCATCCACTGTACAGCCCTGACTTGGCACCCAATGATTTTCATTTATTTCCGAATGTAAAGAATAAACTACGTGGTCAACGATTTTTGACCCGTGAAGATGCCGTCGACGCGTTCAAACAGCACGTTTTGGAGATACCTCAGTCAGAGTGGAAAAGTGCTTTAAAAATTGGTTTCAACGTATGCAAAAGTGCATCGATCATCACGGGGAATATTTTGAAAAACAATAAAACCATATTCAGTCATATACGTTTGTTTATTTTTTCTATTCCGGATATATAAGTAGCAGCCCTCGTATGAAACACACTTCATAAGCTTGTGTTACGGACGGACAACATATTAAACATACACATAACAAAAATATAACGCATACAGTTAGAGAAACAAATAATAGTACATTACACAACTAGGGTGGTAAAACAAAGAAAAGCCGAGATCGCAGAAGTTTGCGGCCCGAGCTGCAAGCGAGGGACGTAAATATGCGATCGAGGGCTTTCTTTATTATCTCTCGTGTTGTGTACATTGTTTTATGTCAACACTTGGCCAGAAAGCGTCTTTTTCCGTGGGAAAAGCCACTTTATGGCCAGGTGTGGCATAAAATTATTTTTCACTTCTCTTGCTCTAAAAGTTCGTCTTTAAGAGTCGCCAGGACGCTCGCGTGAACTCGCGTCCCCATACAAACGTAGTTCAGCTCTCATTTTAAAACGACATGCTTTAGAACCACGAAATTTGGCATGGGCATTCTAGCAGTACAGATCTATGTCGGTAATTCGTTTTCGTTGCTAAAAATTGTAATACAAAGAAAAAATATAGCAAAAATAAGTTTTGTATGTAAATCTGTATCTGGCTGTATTTTCTTTATATTAAAATTTTTAGCAACGAAAACGAATTACCGACATAGATCTGTACTACTAGAATGCCCATGCCAAATTTCGTGGTTCTAAAGCATGTCGTTTTAAAATGAGTGCTAAACTACGTTTGTATGGGAACGCGAGTGTCCTTGCGTAGGCGACCTAAAATCGCTTTTTATGCACTTGGGCAAACAACTTCCTAAACTTTTTTAAAAAAAATTCATTACGACCTTTGTCACGTACCTACTGAAAAAAAAGAAAAAAGTTAACAAGCGGGAGCCGCATTTATTTTTCATTGGAATTTTGTGTTACAACCTGAAATTGCTTTATTTTCTCGCAATCGAAGCGAAAAGTAGAGTGGGCAATGTGTCCATAAAACCCATTTTACGCTCGACTTTATATCAATTCTCGCTCGAGTTATGTATTGACAACGCCTCGTAGTAGTTTAAATCATTTATTATTAAAATTATAAACTAGTCTTAACTCTACGAGCTTCTGAAGAAAGTGAACATTTGTTGTTGAGTTACACTCGTTTAAGTATGTTTTCTATTAGCAACATAGGTGGGGATGTTTTCTAACAGATCTCCCTTAAAATAAGCTTAGACGAAACAGAGCACACATTAAGATAACTTAAAAATAACAGAACAGGACACATTAAGATAACTTAAAAATACCAGACGCTGGTTGCGAAAAGAAACATTACTAAAACATAAACTTATCTTCGTAAAGTAAACTTTAAATATCTAAATGCACTATGTCTGCATGCCAGATCCATGGGAAGGAAAAGATACCTAATCTACGCCGCGGTGAATGTCACCGATGAGTAAAAGCTGGCAGAAACCAGTAACAGACATATTACAGGTGTCGACGGTTAACTCTCGCGAGCTCGCACGGATAGATAAACGCCTCGCGTAAAATGGCTCGTTTTATGCACTTGTTGTACAATGTACTATTTCGTCACACCACCTCGGAAAGATGCTCTTTATTCGCTATGTGCGAAGTGCATGGTGGGGGTAACGAGAACGATCGCAGTGCTCAATGTGACAAGAAATGAAACTGCAAATCCCCTGTCTGTTGTCAAAATAGTGAATCAGCCAGTTACATTTCATATAAGCAAGGAATACAACCTATTTATATAAAAGGAAAAAAAGAGATTGACCACCTGCCCAAGAGATGGCGCCACAATCATGCACACAGCGAATACCTTGAAAGCGGAGGGTGAAAAACGTATTTTAATCTACATGTGGGGAAAGTAATATGTGTTAACTTGTTTTTTTTTTTACGTTATCTGGCAAGATGGACTTAAATGTGGTGCAAAGAAAAAAATAAGAATCTATTAAACTTTAAACTTGAAAAGCATTGATTTGAGTACGATTTTTAATATTTTATAAGGGAACGTACCCAAACTACGTGACCCATTTTTTTCAGTTTTTGACTCCCCTCCCCCCCTCGGTGACCATTCGTAGTAATTGCCAAGACCCCCCCCCCCCCCCCACCCCCTAGTTGTCACGTAGTAAAACTCGCACATATAGTTTAGAGTGATGTTTTGGACATAGAAAGCAAAAAAACATAAGTTTGCCTACTTATTGCCTTTTATTTACTCGACACTGGCCGCGTGACGCCAAAAGTGCATGGAAACCTATAATTAGAAGCGCGATATTTGAGCATAATTATTGACTACGTGACAGAATCTAAGACCCCCCCCCCCTCCCCCCTGTGACCTAGAGTAGTATTTTGACGACCCCCCTCCGCCCCCTAAACTGGTCACGTAGTTTGGGTACGTTCCCTAACTTGTATTTTGTTGCAGTGTGTGGTGATAAAACAATACATACCTGAGGAGTGACGTTTCGTCAACGACCAGCCACAGCTGATCTCCGTCCACGGCCATTATAGAGGCTTCGTGTACTGTCTCTGGGTCCAACTTAGGTTGGGGAGGCAGCCCCACTGGTGGTGCTAGATACAGTTTTAACATACTTAGGACCATTAAAAAAAATTCACTGAGGTAAAACAAATAAAAATTACAATTAATAATATAATTTTAAACAAAAAAAGAACCGACTTCAATTAGGTTCCGCTTTTCTAAGAGGAAATGCTCGAGTTGCTGTAAAAAATACTGAAATCACTGTAGTTGTGCGTATAATAGTTGGCGAGTTCTCTCGATTTCTCCAGGATCCCATCATCAGATCCGGACCTGGTGACAATGGGGCCAACTGGTATACTTCACAGTATACTTTCAAACAAGAATTTTCCAGATCGGTCCAGCCGTATTCGAATAATAAGTGAACATACATTAAAAAAAATTGCAAAAAAAATAAAGATCCTGATGAATTGAGAACCTCCTCCTTCAAAATCTTAAAGTCGGTTAAAATAAAATATACCTGTAATATTATCCTCATTTGGATCATTTGGTATGTCTTCAATAGTTTTAGAATTGCACTCTCCTAAATTTTCTTCCTTAAAATTATTCATTACATTTAATTCTTTGTTCTCTCTCTCATCTAACTTTTTATATCCTGTATCTAACCGTTGCATGTTAGAGTGAGAGGTCGATATTTGTTCAGTCCCACGATTCAAGTTGCTTGGGTGGTATTCGTCCGTATTAATACCAGCATTGTCTTCCTTAGCAGTGGCATTCCTATCTGTAAAATTTTAATAAGCATTTATGGAACGAGCGGAGCGTAAGGGAAGTGAAGTTCTTACAACTTCGGATACAACGGAACTGTCAGCTACCTAGACGTCCCTGCATTTTGATTTAGAATAGTTGTTCCACGATAATTTCAGTAACATTTTACTAATCTTTAAGAGTCGCCAGGACGCTCGCGTTCCCATACAAACGTAGTTCAGCTCTCATTTTAAAACGACATGTTTTAGAACCACGAAATTTGGCATGGGCATTCTAGTAGTACAAATCTAGGTTGCCCATGCCAAATTTCGTGGTTCTAAAGCATGTTGTTTTAAAATGAGAGCTGAACTACGTTTGTATAGGGACGCGAGTTCACGCGAGCGTCCTGGCGACTCTTAAGAAATTTTTTGGAGTTGTAGCAGAGATAAATACAATTAGAGAGTTCGTATACAGTGAAATCTGGTCACTTTAAAAATGTACTAGATGTTAAGAGACCAGGGCGTGAATATTCTAGTAAATTTTTAAAGTGACCATAATTTTTGAAGAACATGTGATAGATTTTTTTTTGTATTTTTCTCATAACTGTTATAACTTGTTCTATCATCCATTCACGTCTTGACGTCGATTTCTGGGACACCCTGTATAAGCAGGATCGGTCAAGATTATGGAGCTAGAAGGCGCGAAACGTTCTTCATATCACAAAACTGGCCTCCTAGCCTAGTCGGTAGTGACCCTGCCTATGAAGCAGGAGGTCCGGGGTTCGTATCCTAGTTAGGGCATTTATTTGTGTGTTTATCACAGATGTTTGTTCCTGAGTTATGGATGTTTTATATGTATTTAAGTATTTATCTATATCTATCTATTATATGTCGTCGTCTAGTACTCACAACACGAGCCTTATTGAGCTTACTGTGGGACTAGGTTGATTTGTGTAAGATTGTTCCGTATTACTGATTTGAAAAAATAAGTCCCCCCGAGTTTCTTACCAGTAATAAGTAATACTTCTCGGGTCAGAGGTGTACGGTTAGAACCAGTGGTAGTTTCTTTTTTCTCTCTGACGTTCATTGTAAAAGTGCATTGTAATGTGCCTAAATTTAAGAATAATATATCTTTTATCTTTTTTTTAATCTTATTTAAATATTTTATTGGTCAACTAATTTGCAAGTAAATCGCGATATCTCAGTTCGAGGCAGACTAGTTTACCTTATTTTATCTTATAATCACAGATAAAACATACCTAAAGTGCTCGCTGCCAGGTTGAACTCTGTGACGGCGTACATGAACTCATCCAATTGTTTAGTGTACTGCAGAAAGCGATGTTTCATTTCTCTCGGCTCACATGATAGTTGGATTAAAAAAGTCCTTGCCTGAAGTCAAAAATATTATAATATTAAACAAAGTTAAAAAAAATAAACAAAAAAAGAACCAACTTCACTTAAGATCCGCTATTCCAAGAGAAAGTAGCTGTAAAAAATAGTGAAATCACTATAGGTGTGCCTGTAATAGTTGAAGAGTTCCCTCGATTTCTCCAGGATCCCATCATCAGATCTGGACCTGGTGACAATGGGACCAAACAAAAAAAGAATTTTTCAAATCAGTTCAGCCGTCTTCGAATATTCGGTTAACATTAAAAAAACAAGCAACGAAAACAAAGATCACGATGAATTGATAACCTCCTCCTTCGAAATACTGAAGTCGGTTGAAAACGGCTATGTACAGCCAGCAGCAAAAGGAGCTAAGCGAGTACAGATGTTCAAAATGAGCTCGACACTACTTTATTGTTAAGAGAATAGGAGCGTGTGTAGGTAATTTTGAACACCCTACCCGCTTAGCTACTTTTGCTGCTGACTGTAGTCAGACTCGCGCCTTGTGGGTTCCATACATCACACAATTTTAACAAAATTTGATGTTAATTTCAACCTGGTAGTCTTATAACCCTTTGCATTACTGAGAAAAGATGTGTTGACAAAAATAGGATGTTTTCCGCCTGTCTGTCAGGCGGAAAACATTCTTTTTTTTTTTCCTTTTGAAAAGCAGCCAAAAAATAAGTTATTGAAAAAAAACGATAAATGTAAACTTTTATTACCAACTGAATTTTGTTACCAAGTTACCAACACAAGTATGTATTGCTCATAGAAATAATTTTAGGAGACCCAAAATCATCAGAATATTATGATTTACATCAGAGTTCCTTCAGCTACCTCCGTTCTTTATCATCATCATAATATTGTCTATGCTTTCAGTATGCAAAATTTCAGCTCAATTGGACTCCAGCAAACGAAATATATTTTTCTAATTTATTTATTTATTTATTTTATTTATTAGCCTGTAGTGTCCCACTGCTGGGCAAAGGCCTCCCTCTCTTTCTTCCACGTGTCTCTGTCTATGGCAATATCAGCCCAATCGCCACGAAAGACGTCAAGATCGTCCCGCCATCTCCGCCTAGGTTTGCCACGCCGCCGTTTCCTGTTGGGTGCCCACTTAGTCGTTCTCTTGGCCCACAATACTTCTGGCATACGGCAAACGTGTCCCGCCCAGTCCCACTTAAGCTTTGCGGCTGTCAAGGCTACGTCGGCTACCTTGGTCTTGGAGCGCAAGATGGAGTTTCTAATTCGGTCGGTCAGCTTGACGCCAAGAATACTGCGCTCCGTGGCGCTCTGGCAAACCTTGAGGGAGTGCTTTTGAATATTGGTCAAAGACCAAGTCTGCGCGCCGTAGGTGGGGATCGGAAGGATGCACATGTCCATGAGTTTTCGTTAGTGTTATTTTGCTAATTGTAAAGACAAGGTTAACTGGAAGAGATCTCTTACAGGGATAAGTTCGCCTTTGTACTTTGTTTTCTCTTTTATCATGTTTTATTGTAACTTTTTTATGTACAACGTGTTTACATACATACATACATACAATATTACAAACAAGTGTCGCAAGATAAATAAAATCTTATAACCAAATACAACCAAATTCAAATCAAATCATTTCCTAATTCAATCACATACATCGAGATTATATGAAATCTGTGATCACATACCTGGTCTTGTAAACGTCCAATATGATGTACCGCAGCAACACATTCACTGTCAAATCTCCTGATACGTTGCTCCATCTCCTTCTGATGGTATGATTGAGGATTCCTGAAACATTTGTATTTTTTTTTGTGTGTATAAAGACTGAAAGAGGACCCAGTGTGTTGACGATGAGGAACCCTCTTCTGCCTTTAGCCGTCAATACAGTGAATCCTCCTCTTTGTATAGGGTCGGCAACGCGCATGTGACACCTCTGGAGTTGCAGGCGGCCATAAGCTACGGTAGCTGCTTATCATAAGGTGGCCCGTATGCTTGTTTGCCAAAGTTAAGGTTTTAAGGAAGTTTGCACCGTTTTTAAACACCGGCACAAAAAGTGGGGTGTTATAAATTGCGTCTCTATGCGTCTGTCTATCTGTATGTGGCACCATATCTCTAAAAGAGGTGGCCCAATTTGGATGCGGTTTTTAATTTGAAAGCAGGTTTGAGTGTTGGGTTTTTCAATCAAAAGTCATAAGAAATATACTATTTGATGTCCTCCCAGACGTATCCGTCGACGGCGACACCTGGACAAATCATTCAGCAGGGACCAAGGTACTTGCTTGATCTTTTCGTGCATGGGCTCGAACGTGACTTGCAAAACCAAGCTTTGTTTTGAAAGTTCGGCAGCAAGAGACACAGTAGAGAGACACACCATATAGTATTGCTAACAGTTTTGCCTGTCATGTTTTTCAAAGGGCTATAGTCTGTCCGGATAGAAAAGTGTCATAGAATGTATGAGCTCCCATATAGACCACAACACTTTTCATTCTGGAAAAACTCTATATGTCTATGCTATTGTGTGAGCCCAGTTTTATTCACAACTTGCTTTTAAAATACATTAACATAAGTAATAGATAGGGGGATCAATGTTACTCTGTCTTCCTCCTAGCGTTTATCCCGGCTTGGGGTCCGCTTGACAACCTAATCCCATAAATTGGCGTAGACACTAGTTTTTACGAAAGCGACTGCCATCTGACCTTACAACCCAGAGGGGAAACTAGGCCTTTTTAGGATTAGGTCCGGTTTCCTTACGATGTTTTCCTTCACCGAAAAGCGACTGGTAAATATCAAATGATATTCCGTACATCAGTTCCGAAAAACTCAGTGGTACGAGCTGGGGTTTGAACCCGAGACCTCCGGATTGAAAGTCGGACGTCTTACCGCAAGGCTACCAGCGCTTTCAATGTTACTCTGTGTCCGTATGAAACACCTTAGACAACCCTACAAGTGATCCCTGGGTAGTGCTAAAAGAGTAACAAACTTTGCAGCTGCACTGTCCCATCTGGACCTGGCAGCACTCACTGGATTTTCTTCATCATCTGCTTCTCACTACTACTACCCCAGAGAAGATATGCGTATCTATATCCGGTGACATGTAGCCATACGATAAATAAATAAGTAACTAGCTAAAATAAAACTGAGAAGACACTTAATTTTACAGTCTATGCTTAGAATATTACAAAATTAATCCTGTATATCATCAGATCATCATACTTTTGACATCAAAACAAAATTTGACATTCCTGTTTATTTATTTATTTATAAATTATTTCAATGAATTTTAATTGTAATTTGTAATTGTAACTTTTAATTATGTTTTTAATTTATTGTCAATGGGTGTATATTTTAATAATTTATAACTGCTATCGAGATTTTATGTATTGTTGACTTATACTACTATGAGCCTCGAAGCTTGAAATAAATGAATTTAATTTTTAATTTTTTTTAATCAGATGACAAGCAAAAGTCACTAATTACATTACAAAATTATTAAAGAAAAACCAACCTAACTGAAGAACAAATCAAATTATTCTAATAAATATTCAATTGTACTGATGGCCATGCCATCTCTCTTTCATTCAATGAACTTCTAAGAGCTTGCATTGGAGGTAATGAATCCTTGTTGTACCTTAGATGATAAGCCAAAATGCGCCTTAGCATTTACAAAGATTGCATATACACGGGAAAATTCGACCGGTGCTTCTGTGACCAGGTAGCAAAGTTGGTTAAGGTGTCTGCCGCAAATGCAGAAGACGCTGGTTCTATCCCAGCCTTGGGCACCGGAGGCCTAGGTAATTTTTTCCTTTGTATATGACTTGATGATGTTTATAAGTTTATAATAGAAAATCAAATATATTGCCAGTATGGTTCATTATGACTATTAGTGCCCCTTGTATACAAAATAAAACCGCAAATCGATGTACAGTTTAGCCGTTTGGCACACACATACTAGAGGTCAAAACAATATTTTTGACCCGCAGTTCTTTAAAAAATTTCCCTTAAGCCCCCCTCTTAAGGGAAATTTTTTAAAGAACTGCGAGGAAGCAATTTTGAAAATAACTTCTTTTAGTATTTTTTAAAAAAAATTCAAAATTATCAAGTAATGCAGTACAAAATGTACTGGAGTAGAACTCTAGTCTTCAGTACATTTTGTACTGCGTTATTTTGTAATATTGAAAATTAAAAAATAAATACTTAATGAAATTATTTTCAAAATTACTTTCTTGGGGTTAGATATGAGGGTATCAAGTATCATTTGTGATATATTGTACAAAAAAATAATCGGCCATATCGTATCTGGAGGAGCCCAAACTTGGTATCTTTTGAAAATTATTTTTGTGTTAATAAAAAAAATGGCTGAAATGTAATGATGTGGTATATTTTTAGAACCGCCTCTATAAGCCCTTTCATATGATACCACACAAGATTTGTTTTTTTTCTCATACAAAAAAAAAATGATGAATCAGCACCCCCCCTCCTAAGGGATTTTTTTTAAAGAACTGCGGATCAAAAATTTTGTTCTGACCTCTAGTATGTGTGTGCCAAATGGCTAAACTGTACATCGATTTGCGGTATCTCTGTAAAATTAGACTCGTGCAGGGTCGACTATATGAACTTGTAGTACTACAACTAAGTGAGTTTTGCTTGTTCCCTGACAATATATTTTTATATTATCCTGTTCCTGTTTTGCTGTGTCATGCTTGATTTGATTCATCATTATCATAAATCGTAATTTACGTCCACAACTATCAACGAGCATGAATGAATGACAATCTTAAACCTCTGGAACTTAATTTCATTTGTTATTTAGGATAATTTCTGCATTATAACGAAGAAATTGCAGTACAACTATTAAATAAAGTAGTAGACATACTTACATTACGGCAGTTGCCACTTATTTCACTCATAAACACAGAAAAGCTTTAAAGTTATTTTATTTCAACAAAAAGACCACGCTTTTATGCTATGTCGATACAATCACAGGGCTTTCATGTTAGTCAAACGCATTCTAGCATCATGAGAACGATGCTATGGTGGTTTTATACACGATACTATTTTGTAAATGCATGGTTCAACTTTTATTTCGATTATTGGAGCTTTAACGAAATAATATGTGACAAAACGAAACGAAAGCCAAAGCCATGCCAAAGCACAGAGTAAATAATAGTAATAAAAGCGGTATTACACATTGCAACCTGCAGGGCCCAATCTGTTGTGTACCCTGCCTCTTCCTAGCCCTCCTTCAGCTCCCTACGGGCCCTACCTTCAATTACACCTTTCAACCTGACAGATTGGGCCCTGCAGGTTGCGATGTGTAATACCGCTTAAACGGCTATTAGACATTGCAACCTGCAGGGCCCAATCTGTTGTGTACCCTGCCTCTCCCTTCCCCTCCTTCAGCTCCTAGTACTGGAGCCGACAGAACTGGTAATTTATCACTTTTCTTACCGGCTGGCTTCCATATAGGATTGTAGAGCCCGTCTCGGAGATCACGAAAACTCGTTGATAAATTAAGGCCATTTTTTCGTATTTTCAACTGGTCTTAAAATCTATTGCGCCCACCGGAATGGTCTTAAATTCGGTATGTGGGTCATTTGAGGTGGGCTCTACCGTGTCTCAAAATTTGGAGCGGTAAGCTCGTTGATAAATTAACGTCATTTTTTCGTTTTTTCAACTTGACGCCATACATACTAGCGCCCATTTAAGACCTTTAAGACTTACGTTTTCGTGATCTCCGAGACGGGCTCTACAATCCTATATGGAAGCTAGCCGGTAAGAAAAGTGATAAATTACCAGTTCTGTCGGCTCCAGTACTAGGAGCTGAAGGAGGGGGTAGGGAGAGGCAGGGTACACAACAGATTGGGCCCTGCAGGTTGCAATGTCTAATAGCCGTTTCTATTCAGAACACACTTCCAAAGCTTAAGGGTCACCACACACCTAGCGGTTTTCCTCGCGGAATTAGCGGAAGTAGCGGAAATTCATAGACAAAATGCTTAATTTGTCTATGGTAGCGGAAATTTGTCTATGGCTTCCATACAAAAAATCTGCTACCATAGACAAATTTCCGCTACCATAGACAAATTTCCGCTACCATAGACAAATTTCCGCTACTTCCGCTAATTCCGGTAGGAAAACCGCTAGGTATGTGGCGACCCGTATAGAGTAAAACCAGGGGGGTTCATCTCCACGAAGTGACAGCTACCGCCTTGGAACGTATCGGCAGGGGGGTACAACTCAAAGTAAATCTGTCAAAAAATTTGAGTTTGACACGACGTATCCGATACGTTTGCATAAGAGCAAAAAAGAACTTGTCATGCGTTAAGAAGGGACAAAATGATTCGTGACGTTACGTGACATTACAGAGGTCTCTCTGTATTAGGGTCACCACACACCTAGCGGTTTTCCTCGCGGAATTAGCGGAAGTAGCGGAAATTCATAGACAAAATGCTTAATTTGTCTAAAGTAGCGGAAATTTGTCTATGGCTTCCATACAAAAAATCTGCTACCATAGACAAATTTCCGCTACCATAGACAAATTTCCGCTACTTCCGCTAATTCCGCGAGGAAAACCGCTAGGTGTGTGGTGACCCTCATACTATTATTTACTCTGTGGTATCGGATACGTTTTCGGGGTTGCAGGGGGGTAACATTACGCACACATATACACTGATGAAAGAGATGTGCGCATACACAATCGTACGCGTGCAAATGAGATGCACGCAGAATGACACATTTTCCCTCCCTCATCAGGGGGTACAACTCAAAGTAAATCTGTCAAAAAATTTGAGTTTGACACGACGTATCCGATACGTTTGCATAAGTGCGAAAGAGAACTTGTCATGCGTTAAGAAGGGACAACATGATTCGTGACGTTACGTGACATTACAGAGGTCTCTCTGTTATACTATTATTTACTCTGTGCCCTCATCGCGTATACGGAAATTGTTGTTTGTCACCCTTTGTTTGTCACACTTCTGTCATCGTCACCATGGCAACAGAGATATTTTAGGGTGGCCAGTGACTTAAAAATCAATTTCCCATAAAGCTGGGTAAATATTGACTTACGTAATATGGAAAGTTATGTTTCAAGAGAGGAAAAAATATTACTTCATGAAGATTTTGACAATACGTTCAACAGATATGGCGTTTTATACTAAAATAGCTATTGAATTAGGCAATCTGGGTAGTAAATTAGATATTAATCTTGATTTTAATAAAAATGACATTTGGATTGCGCGGATTATGATAGATTGTTGTAAATATAGAGCTCATGTTATAATTTGGAGATTTTTTCAAATATGAAAACTACAGTTATGATAAAACAATGGGGAAATTTCTATACATGTGGTAACTCTAACCCTATCTGTCAAAATATATCTGTCCCTTACCGGGTATACGCTGACCCTCTCCCTCGAGACTTGCGGCCATCTTGTCGAGCAAGGTGGTTTGGTTTCGGGAAAACTTCTTATTTTATGTTCATTTTCGTGATTCAATGTGTAATATATAGCTTATTCTGCAGTGATTTAACGAACTAGTGAGCAACTAATGAAGAATTAGTCTCGAAACATGTGTAACCCCTGTTTGAGTTAGATATCCGTTAGTCCACGTGCTGTTTGTAGGGAGTAGCTATCTCCTTATAAAAAGCCTAACCTCACCGTACAACGTCCAGAGGCAAGTTTTATAAAGCTACAAGTTACAATTTACAAGTGGAACTCTCTTTCTAACCCTATGTGTTAGAAAGAGACTTCCGCTTGTAAATTGTAACTTGTAGCTTTATAAAACTGGCCTCAGCTCTTGGAGCGACTTCGACATTGGCAAAATTGTCCCAATATTGTGGACAGAATGCCATATTTTAAAAATTGAATTGAATTGACCCTCTCCCTCTGTCTATTCTATAAGTAGTAGGTCTATGCGGGGTTGCCAAAATCTCTTTTGTTTATTTGCGGCATGACCACAGTCAAGATAAAATACTTAAGTAGTATATAGTAGAAGTTTTGTATTAAAATAATAATTAGATTGGGCAAATAAGGTAATAAATTTGACGTTTATCTAGTTTTATATTAAAATTACTGATAGATTAGGAAGATTGAGGCAGATTGGGGCAGGTCCAGTAATAATACTAATTGCGTACTTGCCTACCTTAGTGGTTCAAAAGGGAATATTGTATGTGAACGTCATCTGTCAACTTTTATCTGTTAAAGTTCTGTCAAACACTGATTTTGTAGGGGAGATGACTTTCTGTATGAAATACTATTATATTATTCTGTGGTAAAACGGCTATTAGACATTGCATTGCAACCTGCAGGGCCCAATCTGTCAGGTTGGTACATTGAGGTAAATATACGAGTCGTATATAATATCAATGAGTTGGTAGACTTGGTAGGTGTAATTAAACGTAGGGCCCGTAGGGAGCTGAAGTAGGGGAAGGAAGAGTCAGGGTACACAACAGATTGGGCCCTGCAGGTTGCAATGTCTAATACCGGTTTAACTTATACATATAATATAGTAGAGCAGCACAGCCTAAGAACTATTTGAAGCTCATGTCAATCGCGCCATCTATGTGAAAGCCACCTAAAAAATAAAAATACCCAAAATGTAAGAGGAAATGTCACCTGCACTGCTACTCCACTTAGTAGCTATTTACTATAGTGTACTACTAGTACGCTATTCGTTACACTTCTTACAGTTTGGATATCTAGGTGGCTTTCACATAGATGGCGCGATTGACATGAGCTTCAAATAGTTCTTAGGCTGTCCTCTACTATACAAGTTACTCTATGTAGGGATTGTACCCAGTACACAATCCCTAATGGCTTACCAAGATGAATGCAACGAGCCCAAACATGACGGGGTAATGTTGAGTGGTTCAGCGAGTTCCTATAGGAACTATGGCAATATATGGCCACCTGCCAGCTCCATCATCAGATCAGCTCCATGTCACCATGATTTAAAGTAGACTGAATCAGGCTCCTGCGTGTATTCGAAAAACGGTTTTTCTTGAATAACTCGGTCGTTTTTGATTTTACCGTAAAACTGTGGGGACAAAAATTGTAGGAAATTTGATTCTGTACAAGTTTGGTCCTCACAATTTTTCTTCTAGGATCGATATTAATATTGTTTTTTTGGATATAATGAATGATACAAAACATTCGTACACTGGACAAAACATCACCACCAAACAGTGTATGTGAACACGCACACTAGCATAATAATTTAATATAAATACTTTGTAATTTGCATAATAAACTCTCTCTGAGTTATGAATGATGGGACAGTTGAAACTGAAAAAAAAGCTTGTAAAATGTATTATAAAATAAAATAAATATAAATAAATAAAGTTTTATTTTCAGGCAGTACACGCATATCAGCATCATTTTACAAGATAATAAAAACAAAAGGGGCGATTTCACCAATGACATCATTATCCGAGAATAACTATACTAGTACTAAACTTATACGCTAGATTTACTCTCAGACAATTCAAATTGCATTTCACCATACTAAACTATGAATAAAATAACCTTAGAATAACTATTCTTTGGAATAACATTTTATTTTATCTGTGTACGAATGAATGAACCAAAATGAACGAATCGAAATGTAATACTTCTGAATTGCATACAACATCTATTGTATGCAACATCAAGCATACATAGACTTTTTACGTTAGTGGGGTTATACGTTATACGTTATATACATATTTTACTAAAATCTCAATAACTAATACATGTACAGTCGTGGCCAGATAATTAAGAACACGATTATTTTTTCCATACTACTGCATACAAATATGACTTTAGAAATTTGATGATTTTTTTTTATGCGGTTGACCAATTTTATTACTGAATAGTATGATGTACGCGTATTGAAATACGGTTTACTATAGTTCTAATAAAGTTGACGTAAAACTTGTACTTTAGAAAATACAGATGACCCAATTAACACATTTTATAACTCCATTAGGAACGATGTATGAAAAAATAATTTGGGATGATTGGATCGTCTGTATTTCCTAAAGTATACGTTTTTCGTCAACTTTATTTGCACTATAGTAAACCTTGTTTAATCACCTGTACATCATATTATCAATAATAAAATTCGTCAACCGCATCAAACATTTTTCATCAAATTTCAAAAGTCATATTTGTATGCAGTAGTATGAAAAAATAATCGTGTTCTTAATTATCTGGCCACGACTGTACATGTATTAGTTATTGAGATTTTAGTAAAATATGTATATTGTGTCATTGATATCCAAATAAATGAAAAATTATATACCTTTGTGTATTGTATGTTATTTAAACTAAAAAAAATACAAATACTTTATTAGAGCATTTCTTACAATAATAGACTACCTACATAAGATTTCTGAAATGGTTATTTATTATTAACTCCCTAGCTCTGTTTCGCTGAGTACTTGGTTGCCCCCTTTCACATCCTATTTGCCCATTTTGTAAGAGCACCTCCCAAGGTGCCGGAAGCTCTAACTCTGGGTCATCAGGTGGAAGGGCTTCTCCTCGTTGACGCAGCATATTATGCAGCACAGCAGTTGCTATAATTATAACTAAAGCCTTATCTAACTTAACTCGTAGCCCTAAAGCTAGTACTGGAAATCTCCTTTTCCAAACTCCGTAAGACCTTTCGATAGGATTTCTTGTCCTTATTTGAGACTCATTGTAGAGGTGCTCCACAGGTGTTCTGGGATTCTCGAGTGGAAGCATACAATAGGACGAAGAAGCATATCCACCATCTACAAGCAAAATTCCATCGCCATAATCACCTCTATCAAATTTTGCTTTACGGCAGCAATTATTAAAAATAGTGCTGTCATGTGCCGAGCCAGGCCATCTTGCGACGATATCTATTATTTCCAAATTTGCATTGCATATGGTCTGCACATTAATAGAAAAGTAACCTTTGCGATTTCTGAACATTTCTGCCTGGTCACCTCCCGTTGAAGAAATCCGAACATGTGTGCAGTCCATATCCCCAATCACTCTTGGAAATCGTGCTATACGGTAAAATTCATTTTGATTTTTCCGAATCTCCTGACGAGTATTCGGAAATTTTATATATTCTTTGCTCAACGATGCTATGGCAGAACTAACTCTATGTATTATCCTGTGTGCTGTGGGTGTGCTGAGCCCACTGAAATCACCAATGGTCAATTGTGAATTATTTGTTGCATAATACCTTAATGTGGCTAAAAGCTGGTTGATCGGAGAAACTGATTGATTTCTGTAAGCAAAAAAAAAAGTTTTTTTACCTTTACCTACCTTATAAGATAGTAAGTTAATAGATACCTAAACATAGCAATATAGATAGTGTATCATGTATTACCCATAGATAGTTTATTTTGATTACCATACCGTACTATTGTTGTTTTTTACACAGAGACTCACCTATCGGATATGAATTCCAAACGATCTTCAATTTTAATCAATAGATTATAGGCTGCAGCTTTTGATAACCGAAATCTTATCCTGAAATCCTCGT
This sequence comes from Pammene fasciana, assembly GCA_911728535.1. Classification (NCBI taxonomy): domain Eukaryota; kingdom Metazoa; phylum Arthropoda; class Insecta; order Lepidoptera; family Tortricidae; genus Pammene; species Pammene fasciana. The sequence goes on from OU452297.1 coordinate 9,272,804, forward strand.
CGTCGTAGTCATGAAAATGATCATTTCTTTCTTTTATCCACCTTGGACGTTTTACAACATAGTTTTCGGTTTCACTATCATCACTGTCAGTTTCGTCAATAATTCTTCTTAAACGTTGCATTTTGTACCTATTTAATTGATACTACAATAATAATTAAATAATTAAGATTTCAAAAACAACAGACCAGGAGCCCCCAGGCGCGGAAGTGGCACTTTTTCTATTTTGAATTGACAGCTGACAGCTTGAGACGGCCATTTTTATACAAGGAATAATCCTTATTCCTTCAAAATCGGGCGTATAAATCTTATCTCTCGTTTATCTTTTTATTCTTGGGATAAGTTGTTGGTGAAATGTAAAATTTGCTATACCAGAATAACTTACATCATTATTCTTGGAATAAAGCTTATCTGACTTTGGTGAAATTGGCCCTGCTAATTTAATGTAGTACAAGATAGTACTTAGTATTATATGAACCAAATATGCACTTGTGTCAGCAACTGTACCGAAGTGAGACATCTATTAAAAATAAAATAAATTGTGCGCGTTGGCAAGGGAAGGAAGATATGGAAAGAAAGCATTTCACAAGTACTTACCTTCACCATAATCGAACGAGCGGAGCGTAAGCGAAGCGAGTTCTTACGAACAACTTCTGGCTACTGGGAGGTCTCAGTTCGATGGCTTTTTGATTTTGAGAGTTTGTTCGATGCTATCTTTAGTAACGCATTTCTGATCTTTATGATTTTTTTTGAGGTTGTAGCAGAGATACATAAAATTTGAGAATTCGTTTATGAGCTGGATCGATCAAGGGGTTGTGGACTTGGAAGGCGAAAAAAAATCTTCATATGGGTCTTGTTATATTGGTCAACCCGTTTGCAAGTAAATCGCCAGTTCTCAGTTCGGACTACTCGTTATTAAACCCTTTGACCGCCAAAGCCGTCATATCACGCGCACGGAAAGTTGTACCGTCAGCGCCAGGATGTGATATCACGTTCAAAATATAACCGGTTTGCCTTTCGCGCGCGCTGGCGCTGAGCAAAACTGCTTTTTATTCACAAGAGTGCAAAGAATATTTGAAATTTGAACGTGTTATTTACCTTTTTTTAAACATAATAACATATAAAGGCCACTCCAGACAGGACAATGTTCGCATTTTTTGTAAATGTGTGTTTTCTTATACCTATGTTGTATTTTCCTCGCCTTAGTGAGGAGAAAAGATTTGTGTTACACCCGGCTGCAATAGTTATTTGTGTAACAAGAGAGGAAAGTTGGTTTTTCTCGCGAGTGTTGATTTTGAGTCCCGAGTAAGCGAAAGATTCTATAATTGAATCACGACCGAAGCGAGTGATTCTAAGTTTGAATCTTGAACATAGCGAGGGGTCTCAAGAACACGAGATGTAAAAAACTTTTCTCTCGTGTGACCCATACAACTTTTCACCTCAGTAGTGAGAACATATTAAAGTTAAAAAAACACATTTATTTACATTCCTGAATGAAAGGCATCATCATTATGAAGAAAGCTTCTAGAAACCAAATTTCACTCCCTGGAGTGACGAAAGTCGCAACTTTCATCAGTCCAGGGAGTGAGGAAAGTAGGCTTGTTCGAACTGCTGAGGTGAAAAGTTATTTTTACGTCTCGTGTGTTGCAACATTCGCTACGCTCAGAATTCTATTTTTGAACTACTGTCTTCGCTTAGGATTCTATCTTCGTATCACTCGCTTCGCTCGTGGTTCAACCCTAGTATCCCATCTAGCCGTGTTTCGGGTCCACATTCTCGGTTAAAATACAACTTTGCTCCCTTGTCTAACAAATAACTAAATCTTATCTATTTATTATATTTTATCTATGGTCATGGTCATGCCGCAAATAAACGAAGGGGATTTTGACAACCCTGAAAACGTCCGATACGTTCCAAGGCCGTAGCTGTCACTTCGTGGAGATGGACACCCTTGGTTAAGAGTGTTGGTGGTCTGTACTAAGTTCAGATCAAGTGTGTGATGTGCTTTAAACGGCTATTAGACATTACAACCTGCAGGGCCCAATCTGTTGTGTACCCTGCCTCTCCCTACCCCTCCTTCAGCTCCCTACGGGCCCTACTTTTAATTACACCTTCCAACCTGACAGATTGGGCCCTGCAGGTTGCAATGTCTAATACCGCTTTTAGCAACCTTTGCTGCTGACTGTACTCAGCCTTTATCCGGTGACGGCAAATTGCGTTTGGAGCACTCTGCGAGTCTGCGTCAGTCAGAACGGCCGCCGGTCACACCGCCGCGAACATTGAAATATACAGGATGGTTTAGGGGTCGTGTATGAAGCAATCAAGGCATGATACACAAGCCCATACTGAAATATTGCTTTGCTTTTCCGCGGTATATTAACGTGCTAGTTAACTAGACAACCCGTTATACTAATTTGCGTATTTTTGCATGCATGCAATATTGTTGTAGTTGATAATATACTTGGTTGGTATTAAATAAGATGGCCTTCCTTTTTAGGGTTCCGTAGCCAAATGGCAAAAAACGGAACCCTTATAGATTCGTCATGTCTGTCTGTCTGTCTATCTGTCCGTCCGTGTCACAGCCATTTTATTCGGATACTATAAGACGTATTATTATCAAATTTTTACATAAAGTGTATTGTGTGTGTTGCTACTTAGTTATGTAGTAAAAATTCTGAAAAAAAAAACATTTTAGGGGGGCACTCCATACATGCAAGAAATTGTCAAAAAATATTTTTTTACCAAATATCAACATTATGCACACCAATCGATAGGTTTTTAAAAATAACATTGAGGTTTCTTTAAAAAAAATTGTTTAAGTGGATATATTCAGAAATAATGACTCCGAAAGTCTTAAAAACACCACCAACACCTTTTAATATTCTTTCAACCAAAATTATTTTGAGCATTATCGGTATAGGTGTTTTTGTGTTATCTCCAAAAAACTACGTACTTAGGCAGATACGACCTTGCGATAATAATTTATTCGATAGTAGGTTTTTGTTATAGATAATGGTACGGAAACCTTCATGCGCGAGTCCGACTCACACTTGGCCGCTTTTTTAATAATACCAAGTTGGTGGCAATCAAGCAAACATCCTACCTGATGATAACAGCCAGTGGAGCCAACGGACATCTGTCTATAAGGCCCCATTTACACATTGATTAGTGTTAAGTGCGAGTTCATACATTTGTTACTAAGCACAAGTAGCAAATGTGTCTAATGTGTAAATCGGGTCTAACGCAAGCGGTGTTACATGCGCGTTGCCGACTCTTTAAAAATCTATATTTTTTTAACCCTTTAACGGGCAAGACTGAAAAAAATCGATTCTAGCCTCATCGCCAATCTATAGTCCTAAAAATTCTGTACAAGAAAAAAATACAAAAAGATGCTGTTACAGGTGGTCTTTTTTGAGACCGTTGCCCTATAAAGGGTTAAGAAAACCGGCAGTGAGGTCTTTGAGGTCAATCGATAGTCGGAGCGTTCGCTCTCTTCCTCCTAGCGTTTGCCAAGAAGAAATATTCTGTGCCACGGCTACGGTGTGACAGGCAGCTGCCAACGTGTAAAATACATACTCCATACATTGCTACCTTCCTGTGTTTCTGCATTTTGCATTGCAAAAGTTTAGATTCGATTTTTATACGGAACAAGATAAAGGAAATACATTTATATTTGTAACATTGTCATGTGTAGGAAACTATGAACTCACAACAATGATCGGGTAGTGTGACATCAACATCATAGAAAGAAAGTAGGAAAGTCTATATAGTACTGGAGCCGACAGAACTGGTAATTTATCACTTTTCTTACCGGCTGGCTTCCATATAGGATTGTAGAGCCCGTCTCGGAGATCACGAAAACATAAGTCTTAAAGGTTTTAAATGGGCGCTAGTATGTATGGCGTCAAGTTGAAAAAACGAAAAAATGACGTTAATTTATCAACGAGCTTACCGCTCCAAATTTTGAGACACGGTAGAGCCCACCTCAAATGACCTACATACCGAATTTAAGACCATTCCGGTGGGCGCACTAGATTTTAAGACCAGTTGAAAATACGAAAAAATGGCCTTAATTTATCAACGAGCTTACCGCTTCAAATTTTGACACACGATAAAGCTTGAACCGTGGTACAGGCTATGACGGAGTTTTTAGATTAATAATTTAAATTTAATTTTTAATTTAATTTTTAATAATTTATATTATATGTATATTATTTTAATTTAATTTAGGTTTAATTGGATTTATTTGTTCAATATGGAAACCATTTCTGGATTAAACAATTTTCATTTCATTTCATTTCAAAGCCCATCTAAAATAACCTACATACCAAATTTAAGACCATTCCGGTGGGCGCACTAGATTTTAAGACTATTTTAATACATACTAAGTCAATGCTATTTTAAGAAGTAATCGATTCCATACGAAAAATAGCAAATAGCTTTAAATTCGGTTCAAAAATTCATTTAAATGGTTTAACATAACGGCATATTCATATTCAAGGGTCTCATAGTTAGATATACCGTAAAAGTATACTACATAAGTCTAAAAATTGGAAAATTCATCATAGCAGTACTTAAGTCAGGGTGTTATGTCCTTAAGTCAGGGTGTCCATATTCGCATGGAACCACAGATAGTTTTTAAAGCGGTATTAGACATTGCAACCTGCAGGGCCCAATCTGTCAGGTTGCAAAATGTAATTAAAGGTAGATTTTTCTCTAGAGTAGATGAATTCCGCTTTGAATTCCGATTACCTACTGCATGTGTGGACCGTAAATAATTAATATGAGGTAGGTACTTAGTAGGTCCATAAGTTCTGTCACAAGAGTTTTGACTGATAAAACAAAATACAAAGCTTTTATTCAAAAAATATAGACATGATTAGAAAGCTTATTTCATACAGATTAAAATATACTATGATTAATTTAAAATCACGATCGCGTATTTCATAGATCTTTGTAAACTTGGTGATTGTTGTCTGACAAAAACACGCCGATGATTTGTGAAAAGTATACTTAACAAAAGTTGGTAAAGATCATGTTGTAGTTGTCCAGGAGTTACAAATTGTTATTTTTAGGGAAGTAGAAGATTAAATCATATTCCGAAACCTATATTTAGTTGACTTACAAGTCTGTGCTTCAGCTATTCTCCTCCTGAACTTTACCGTATTTTCCAGTTTTGAGCAAAACGCTTAGATTCTGCTGCTATACATCAAGGTAGTCTAACAAAATTGTGTATACCAGCCTTCTTGTCAGTCAAACCCATGTTAATTATATATTAAAATGAAGGTATAAGACTAAGCTAATGCAGCATGCAAGATTTTAGTCTCTTAGAATAGAATAAAAATAATTAGGTTCTAAAATAACTCAAATAGGGCGCGTGTTTTTGACGTGATTTTTTATTGCGCTTTTTAAAATGTTACAAGGAATTGTGTAAAACTGCCACAAGTATTTGCATTAAATAATATCTTAAATTGATCACTGTTAAATAGGCTTTCTAACCATATATGGAAATACTTAGTAAGCATTTGCTAACATTTTCTATTTTACCAGTCAAAACCCGAGTGACAGAACTTATGAACCGACTAGGTAAGTATATGGGGTCCATATTGGCTCACAAAAAATTACTTAGCATATTTTTTTCAGTAATACCGTTTTGTGATCAGAATTATCATTCGTCATAATTTTTTTTGTCATAATTTTTATGGTTATAATATTTTTTCATATAACGACAGTGTTAATAATTGTTTGCTGTCCGAATTTTTTGAGACATAATATAATTAATTTCCTACGTTTTTTGTTGATAGTAGTCATTTTTGTGACAGGGTCGACGAAGTCCCCGCTTCGCGGGGGCTTCTATTCTAGGTAGTTATGCCCTTCGGGCAGGATGACACACTAACCTAACCTAACCTAACCGAAATTTTGTTGTGTTGTGATCGCAAGATACCTAACACTCCTCCTCGCTTCGCTCGTCGTCGTACCTAACGGCGACTCTGGAAAGTAATATTAGTATAATAGATATTTAGATTGATTTACATTATAAGCTTAAATAATTCGGAGTAACGATAGTTATGAACAAAAAATACTTATAAGAAATGATCATTATGATTAAAAAAATTTATGAACAACAATTTCGGACTTCCAATAATCGAAGTACAAATTTTATGTGAACTTTGGCGCACCCAGGTATATGGAACCATCTTATTTTAAGTACCTTTTCAACCATTTTTAGAGTTCCGTATTACTCCGCTCTTCGCCTGTTTGTCCGTCTGTCACCAGGCTGTATCTCATGAACCATGATAGTAGACAGTTGAAATTTTCAGAGATGATGTATTGCTATTGCCGCTACAACATATACTAAAAAATAAAATAAAATAAAAATAAAAGTGGGATCCCATACAACAGACATATTTTTTTGCCGTTTTTATAGAGATTATAGCTAGGGATATACGCACAGATATGCCCGGCGGACACATCCGCCCGTGTATGGCGCGAATCGGACAACGGACAGACAGCGGACAGACGTCTGGCGGACACATCCGTGTCCAGTAGCTAATGGTACGGAAACCTTCATGCGCGAGTACGACTCGCACTTAGCCGGTTTTTTTTAATATTATCGTATCATTCATACTTTTACCTATACGTTCCAAAGCATACTTACAAAAACTACCTACAATACTCTTATACATACTCTGTGCAAAAAGTACAGCCAGCAATGTTTTTTTTTTACAAAAACCAGTTAAAACATCACCAAACTTAATAGAATATAATAAGTGCCACGTCAGTTCCAGCCGCCCCCCTCCCCCGGACTCATGCGGCGATCTAAAATCGCTTTCCATACAAAATCGGACAGCGCATCAATTTTGCTATACCAGGGTTTGAATGGTGTTACAGATGGTTTTACAGAGCAGTCGGTTGCTAAAACACGCCAAAGTTAAAGCGGTATTACACATTGCAACCTGCAGGGCCCAATCTGTCAGGTTGGAAGGTGTAATTGAAGGTAGGGCCCGTAGGGAGCTGAAGGAGGGGAAGGAAGAGGCAGGGTACACAACAGATTGGGCCCTGCAGGTTGCAATGTGTAATACCGCTTTTAACAATTTTTTGGGGTCTACTGACCTCGCAACTAATCACCTGCGATTTTTAAAACGTTGCGGTTTTTGATCCATCGATTGATTTCGTTGTACCGACCTAGACCACAGAATAATAGCACCCAGGGCAGAAAATTCCCAAAAATACAAGCCTTTGACACTTTTGGTAAGACTGATAGGTACAAGCTATGCTGGCGCCTGGCCTATAACCGCGAAGCACTTCGTTCATCGAATCGAATATTTCCATCACTCTCTTTCGTATATGCAAGAGCGATAGAGACGGGACCATCGTTTTGTCGATTTTCGAACTTCGCGGTAGGCCCTCTGTACATACTTTCGACCGGCCAACCCAATTGCAAGTGTCCTAGCTGTAATAAGCTACTGTAAATTGAGAAGGTGACTTGCATTTCCAAACATTGTGTTTGGCCATTCAATCGGAGGGTCTTATTTAGAGGGTTCTCTATATCAGTTCAGTGAACCTTATATCAATGCAGCAAGGTTCACTATCCAATGGCATGCGGTTTTGTAACTTTGAATAAAATCATGTATAAGGAGATGTACTATACTTACAAATAAAGAGCAAATCTACATTTCTAGTTATATCTTGTAGATTGATAAGGAATTGGAGGTAAAAAGGTTGTGTTTCCATCAGGGATGTCCGGAGATGTGTAGTGTGAGGGATGTGTTTGTGACGCAGAAAACGACGCGGATAGAAGCTGATACCGTCAAATGCTACAACTTTGCTTATAAGTGCTTATGATAAACAACTTTGCCTGGCTTGAAAAACATGGTTTTCTTCAGCAAACAGGTTATTTATATTTTATTCTTGAGATGACCGCCTTTCTTCCATCTCCGGAAAAAGATATAGGTAGCTGTTTGATGAAGAAAACCATGTTTTTCAAGCCAGGCAAACTTGTGCATCGTAGGCAAAGTTGTAGCATTTGACGGTAGGGTGCGTTGGGGTAAGATAGAAAGGTATTTTTTTAGGGATAAGTCAAAAAATCGTCCATATTCCGGAGCACTACAGACTACTTTTTATCTTACCCCTAAAAAAATACCTTTCTATCTTACCCCAACGCACCTTACTTAATACTTATACTTTACATAGAAAACATCCATAACTCAGGATCAAATATCCGTCATAAACATAATACCTAAATGCCCTGACCAGGATTCGAACCCGGGACCTCCTTCATAGGCAGGGTCACTACCGACTAGGCTAGGAGGCCGTTAAAAAATGAGATACCTATTAATAAAACTGAGTTTTATTTAAAACTCTAATAGCTATTTTAACAGTTAGGTCAGCTATGAGAGCTGTATGTAGATGCGTGTACAGTCGCCATCAAATATATCGGAGCGACCAGGATACTCAAAAATATCTGAACATGCACTTTATCGCCTTGACAATAGAGGCGTTGTTCAGATATTTGTGACCACCTTGGCCGCTCCGATATATCCGATGGCGACTGTACTTACAATAACCTCGTAAAAGCCAGTGTGGTACTGCGGAACCGGGTGCTACTCCGGGTCTGCGGGTTGCCACACCGAATAAGGCGCTATACGGCACGGCAGCAGATGTGGTGGATTACGTTTTGAAGAAGACTGGCTACGAGTTGAGGGTGTTCCAGCTGCGATCGCGCCACTACGTGCACTTCAGCTCGTTTGTGGTGCGCGTGCCGCGGCCGCTGCTGGAGACCATCGAGAGCGCGGGCTTCTGGCCGAAGGGTGTAGTGTTTCGGCGGTTCCGGGGGACGCTGCCAAATATTACACCAGAGCAGGTGGCACAACAGAAAACCGTCGTGTCATCAAAATAATAGTTTTAATTTATAATGTAATATGTATGCTAGTTATAATGTAATATGTATGCTAGTCTTTAAGGTATTTATCTATGGGCCACTAGTTGCCTGAAAATAAACGTTTTTCATTTTTTTTCATTTCATTTCAATAACTCTTTTCGACCTAAAGTACACCATATGTCACTATATTAAGGTTCAAGAAAAACCAGTCATCAGTTTGTACGATGGTGTTGTACAGTCGACGTCAAAAATATGTTTACACTTTTGCACCTTAATACAATATAGAGTAAGGTGAAAAAGTGTAAACATATCTTTGACGTCGACTGTACCATTTAACCATTTTTAGACCAAATGTAGACTCTATTTCGTTAGTAATAAGGTTCATGAAACAGTGGCGATAGTATGAGTATGAAGAGTAACGTGAAGGGAACGCATTCGCGGTCGCTACGCACTTTTCAACAACTGGTCGCGTTTCCACAATACATCATCAATGTTTAGAAATAGTTTTAAACAAAAAAAACCGGCCACGTGTGAGTCGGACTCGCGCACCGAGGGTTCCGTACAAACCTATAACAAGCAAAAGTTGTAGTATGTTTATTACCTACTAAATGGAAATGAAATCCGTACCTAACATAAAAGTTTCGTTTTGCTACAGCTGAAAGGTATTATAGCCCTGAGTATTTGATATGAATTTCAATTTAATACCTCTACGCATTTACGAGGAAAAAGGTAGTAAGTTTAATATTTAAGAAAATATTTTTTGTACGAATCTACTAAAAATTTCTACTTTTCGTAATTTTTCCTTTGGCTGTGCTATATGAAATTTCTTCGTGCCAAGTTTCAAGTTTCTGAGTTTACGGGAAGTACCCTTTAGGTTTTGAGTTTCTTGCGAGTACTCAGTTTCAAAATATGCAACTTAAATTGCTATTTCTTTTGAATGCGTTGATATAAAAGTTTGATTTTGCTACATCTGAAAGGTGCTATAGCCCTGAGTACTTGACATGAATTTCAATTTAATAACTTCACGCGTTTACGAGGAAAAAGGTAGTAAGTTTAAAATTTAAAATATATATTTTTGTATGAATTTACTGGAAATGTCTACTTTACGTAATTTTTCCTTTGTCTGTGCTATATGAAGTTTCTTCGTGCAAAGTGTCAAGTTTCTGAGTTTACGGGAAGTACCCTTTATTTATTTATTTATTTATTTAAACTTTATTGCACAAAAAGTGAAAATGTACAAATGGCGGACTTAATGCCAAATGGCATTCTCTACCAGTCAACCATTGGGCCAAACAGAGACTTGTAAGTTGGTGCAGGAGGAAAATGTAATAAAGTAGAAAATAGTTATTATTAAGCCAAATTTATAAACATATATAATTACAATAAATAAAAGCCTACACATATATGGTTACATACTATTACCCACCCACCATACTATTACTATTACCCTTTAGGTTTTGAGTTTCTTGCGAGTACTCAGTTTCAAATATGCAACTTAAATTGCTATTTCTTTTGATTGCGTTGATATAAAAGTTTGGTTTTGCTACATTTAAAAGGTCCTATAGCCTCGAGTATTTGACAGGAATTTCAATTTAATAACTTCACGCGTTTACGAGGAAAAAGGTAGTAAGTTTAAAATTTAAAATATATCTTTTTGTATGAATTTACTGCAAATGTCGACTTTTTGTAATTTTTCCATTGTCTATGCTATATAACGTTGCTTCGTGCCAAATTTCAAGTTTCTGAGTTCACGGGAAGTACCCCGTAGGTTTTGCGAGTGCTGAAAACTCTAAAAGGCCATGGCAGGGTAAGGGAACATCTTGTGCCTTAATAGCTTTTCAGGCTGATTTTTTTTGTGATGATGGGCCCTGCTGTTAGTAACTCCTATACAAAATTACAGCATTCTCCTCTTCTTACTTTCCAAGAAAAAAAATTATTAAGAAAAATCATTTTTCGTGCATATTTCCGCTTCTGTAGATTGAATTAATTCGTGCTTTAAACATATAATACACTTAGCCGAGACGGACAATATGTCACTATAAACCGCATAACATTCCATAGACAAAAATTTTTTTTCAAGGGTTAACATTTTTCATTATTTTTTTTCATAAGTTCTGAGAGAGAGACACCTCCAATTTTTTAACACATAATAGCCTTTTTGACGGCCTATAACATAAATTAAATTCAAGCGTCTAGCATTGGTGCATCATAACAAAAAAAAAGTCTTCACCTAATAGTCGTCGTCACTATTTTCGTTAATTACGATACTTAGGCCTTTTTTAAACAGACTGATCAGTTTTCCGGCTGTTTTAGGTATTTTAGTTAAAAATCTACCATGTGACAAATAATAAACTATTGCTGCAATATGGGAGCAGCAGCTGACTGTACGTAATCCGCATGCACACTCGCAGAAGAAGTTTTTAATACCGTCAATTTCGTTGCAATTCCACAAAACAACGATACCGTTTTCTGGACATGTGTCTAGACTGAACCTGTATTTTTAAGATGTTCGATTGGTCTTTGACAAATTGCATGTCGATAATACCATCCTCCACCAATAATAAGATACAGCTTGACCCATTTGATATGTACCACTAAAAAAATATTAGCTAACATTCTCATCATGTCTTTTTTCATTCATTATTTGTAAAATCATTTCCGTAATATTTTTTTTAGTGGTACATATCAAATGGGTCAAGTTGTATCTTATTGTTGGTGGAGGATGGTACTATCGACATGCAATTTGTCAAAGACCAATCGAACATCTTAAAAATACAGGTTCAGTCTAGACACATGTCCAGAAAACAGTATCGTTGTTTTGTAGAATATATACCATATTGCAACGAAATTGACGGTATTAAAAACTTCTTCTGCGAGTGTGCATGCGGATTACGTACAGTCAGCTGCTGCTCCCATATTGCAGCAATAGTTTATTATTTATCACATGGTAGATTTTTAACTAAAATACCTAGAACAGCCGGAAAACTGATCAGTCTGTTTAAAAAAGGCCTAAGTATCGTAATTAACGAAAATAGTGACGACGACTATTAGGTGAAGACTTTTTTTTGTTATGATGCACCAATGCTAGACGCTTGAATTTAATTTATGTTATAGGCCGTCAAAAAGGCTATTATGTGTTAAAAAATTAGAGGTGTCTCTCTCTCAGAACTTATGAAAAAAATAATGAAAAATGTTAACCCTTGAAAAAAAATTTTTGTCTATGGAATGTTATGCGGTTTATAGTGACATATGTTCCGTCTCGGCTAAGTGTATTATATGTTTAAAGCACGAATTAATTCAATCTACAGAAGCGGAAATATGCACGAAAAATGATTTTTCTTAATAATTTTTTTTCTTGGAAATTAAGAAGAGGAGAATGCTGTAATTTTGTATAGGAGTTACTAACAGCAGGGCCCATATCCACAAAAAAAATCAGCCTGAAAAGCTATTAAGGCACAAGATGTTCCCTTACCCTGCCATGGCCTTTGCAGCATAAACGACTGTATCTTTTGATTGCGTTGGCTTTTAAGTTTGATTTTTTCACAGCTCCAAGGGACAATAGACCTGAGTATTTAATATAAATTTCAGCTTGATACCTCCACGCGTTCCTGAGAAAAATGGTCTTGACAGACAGACAGACAGACAGACAGACGGACAACAAAGTGATCCTATAAGGATTCCGTTTTTTCCTTTCGAGGCACGGAACCCTAAAAAGAATCGACTTCACTTACGATCCGCTATTCCAAGAGGAAGTGACCGAGTTGCTGTAAAAAATAGTGAAATCACTATAGGTGTGCCTATAATAGTTGAAGAGTTCCTTCGCTTTCTCCAGGATCCCTGACCTGGACCTGGACCTGGTGACTGACCAACTGTGAAGTATACTTTTTCAAACAAAAAAGAATTTTCCAAATCGGTCCAGCCGTCTTCGAATAATTGAACATACATAAACAAAAAAACAAAGATCCCGACGAATTGATAACCTCCTCCTTCGAAATCTTGAAGTATGTTGATAAAATAAAAATCATTATAGCTAAAGCCCCCACAGCCAAATAGCACTAGACCCTACTCAGATGCAGAGTGTTGTGTTCCTGCTGGTGAGTAAGGTTGCCAGAGAGGTTAAAGAGGACCCAGTGTGTTGACGACGAGGGTCCCTCTTGTTCCTTTAGTCGGCAATCGTCAACACAGTTAATCTTCCTTGTTGTAAAGGGTAACGCGCATGTGAGACCTCTGTAGTTGCAGGCGTCCATAGGCTACGGTAGCTTACCATCAGGTGGGCCGTATGCTTGTTAGCTACAATGGTAAATTAAAAAAAGTATTGAAAACTGTCTGGGCACTGGGCCAAAATCCGGGATACAGTCTACCAACTGAGCTACCAATACTTAATGGCATCTAAATGATGGGCCATCATAGGGACGCAGCTATGCGTTAGAGGGAGCTAACGATATTGCGATCTCGTTCTGTTACATAGCTGCGTCCCTATGATGGCCCATCATGTAGAGGCAGCCTAAAAGATAAAAAATCAGTTGGCTCCTTTTCCACCATATCGTTCAATGTGTCCGAGGCATGCAGCAACTGGTCCGAGGCAGACGCCTAGCGACATCTGTCGTAGGTCTTACACTTCTTAATCCACCGTCGGAATAACGATAACATTGCACTACTTAGGCCACGGTCGTACTGCACACGCCGCACGCAGCCGACAACGTCACGTCGCACGCAGCGTCTGAATGGTGTGTGGCGGGGTGACGCCGCACGCAGCGAGCGAAAACGACCACTCCCGAGCATTCTCGAACACACCATTCAGATAGTTAGGGAGGCGAATAGGGGAATTTTCTGCAATACTCGAGCGTGGCAGTTTAAGATATGAGAGATACCTTAGACCTAATAGAACAACCTTGTAAAGTATTTAGCTCTATATGTAGTGACGCGCGCCTAGGATAGACGATCAGATTAGTAAAAAAAAATGGATAGTCTGAAATACTCGAGCGCATCAGATTAAGATATTGGGGGTTGATTTTAGTGTTTAAAGACTAAATTTAACTAATCTGACGATAAGTCCTTGACGCCGCCGAGTTATAGGGTCGCGAACTTGTAAAAAAAAAAACGTTAATCCGGCATTCTCGAGCGCGATATTTTATATTTTTATTTTGAAGAATATAATCTAAAACTTACTAAAAATACAAAATCTGCCGGTTTCCGCATGACCGGAAGTGTGGAGGAGCCAATTCGTCTTCCTAAGAACGCGTTACGGCATATAAGTCGCGAACGATACATTTTACAAAAAAAAAAGTTTAAATAAACAAAAAAGGTAATTTTATTTTACACAAAAAAGGTCTCTTTACATTTTTGTCCAAAGTTAAAACTTTTTGACTTGAAGCATCATAAAAACTCAAACTCCCGGTCAGATTAAGAGAACCCACCAACATTTTTGTCAGATTAAAAAAAAATGCTTTCAGGATACCGAGATAAACCTCCCCTATGAAAATCTGACGCGCTCGAGTATTTCAAAAGAACTTTTTTTTTTTGCATTTTCAAAAATTCATCGTAACTTATCGTCACGCCGAAATCGTCAGTTTTTTTAAAGGGAGCTTCCTTGGGGCCTACTTAACACCCCTTCCGAAAATCTGACGCGCTCGAGTAATTTTTTTTTTTTTGCATTTTTGACTACTTTATATGCCTACCCCCACCACGCAAACCGGCAGATTAGTATACCGTTGTTATCAGAGGCACTCGGGGCATACGTAGTATGAATATCTGACGCGCTCGAGAATGCCCAAGTAACTGTTTTTTTTAACATTTTTGAAAAACCGTACACGCCAAACCCACCGCTAAAATGGTTTTTGCCATAAGAGCTTTTCTTTTCGAAATTATTTTATCTTTCGATTTTGATAGGTCTCGACGGCGCCGTTGAATTACGCCATTTAGCTACCTCGCCTCCCTAACTAAGACGCTGCGTGCGACGTGACGTTGTCGGCTGCGTGCGGCGTGTGCAGTACGAACGTGGCCTTACACCTTACGCTCCCAAAGCTCTATTCTTCTTCTTCTTCATGTGCCATCTCCGTCCAGGAGGTCGGCGACCATATGTCTATATGTCTCTCTATCTAATGTCGTGCGAATTAGTCTATCTATGCTCTTCACTTCCCAAAGCTCTATACGGCAACCTAATCATGTATTGGCGTAGGCACTAGTTTTTTTTGAAAAGCGGCTATTATTTGACTTAATATCCTGTTTCCTTATGGCATGGCATGGCTGTTTTCTCCGACAAGCGACTGGTAAATATCAATTTCCCCAATCTGTCAGGCCCCAATGTTCTCCATGTTTGATTTTTTCATTATATCTGTTTCCAATTTGTGCTAAATATCAATTGATAAATTATTATTTAATAAACATCCCGATAAACTCGCTTGTACAGTCGCCATCAGATATATCGGAGCGGCCAAGGTGGTCACAAATATCTGAACAACGCCTTTATTGTCAAGGCGATAAGGTACTTGTTCAGATATTTTTGAGTACCGTGGCCGCTCCGATATATTTGATGGCGACTGTACTCAACAAGCCGGCTTGAACTTGAGCCCTCCGGATTAAAAGCTAGGCGTCTCACCGTCACCGCTCGGATACCAGCGTTTCTCACTACACACACAGATGTGTCTGCCGGATTTGTCCGACGGATATGCCCGGCGGACACATCCGTCCGTGTATGGCGCAAATTGGACAACGGACAGACAGCGGACAGACGTCTGGCGGACACATCAGTGTCCAATTCGCGCCATACACGTCGGGCGGGCATATCCGTCGGACAAATCCGGCGGACACATCTGTGCGTGTATCCCTAACTATTGGTACCATCGGCAACTGTTAGCTGACCATTTGTAACCCTATTGCAACAGTATGAAGTCTATCGATGGTCAGTGTTGCTGTCGCATGTAGCTTAGAAAAACCTTTGAATTGTGTACCTAGTTATAAGTAAATCACTCTATTGTATTATTTCTATGTCAATGATTAATAAACGTGTAACTTGCTATATACAAAATGTCTAGTTTTAAGTACTATTGTTTGCTCCGTGTTTGATATTTTATGTGTAAATGATAAGAAATTGTACTAATTATAAAACTAAATGTCCTAAATTAAAGTTACCTATCCCTACTCTCATGTAATTAGCCGTAAGATTATTGGTCAATAAAAGTTTGGCATATTCGGCGCATAACAGTCGCTAGTTCGATCACCCCATTGCGTCCATAAAAGAGACCGGGCGATCCAGCTTGTCACTGCTACTACAACTTGATTCCTGCAACTACTTCACTCTGCAACAAGCCGCCGCCGCGGCAACACGCCTCTATAAAACATAAATACGATGTTTTATTCACCACCGCTGCCCTAGACACCCCGATGATCCTGAGTGCGCCCCTTTCTTCGTGGTGATCGCCGTCTGCACCTCACAGTTGCTGTTTGTATGACAATGATAACGTGAGTTATCTTCGTTAGCGATTTCCACCTCCCCTCACGCGTATTGACGTGCGCCGCCATTTTGCTTCCATTTAAACTTGAATTAAAACTAACTGTCCTTACTGCCTATCTGTCTGTCCATTCGTCCGTCCGTATGTTTATCTATTTCAACAATCTTGTCCTACTTAGATTTATTACACCACTTTTGCTGCTGCGATATATCTGATAATGACTGTTTGAGCCGGGGCTCAAAACCTGGACCTAAATTTAACATTGTCTGTCTGACGGTTCGTCCGTCTATCTGCAAATTTTTGTCTTTCTTAGATATATATTTATGGTATGAACCAGGGTTATATTTATGGTATGAACCAGGGTTTGAAGACATCCGACTTTCAATTCGGAGGTCTCGGGTTCAAACCCGGGCTCGTACCACTGAGTTTTTCGGAACTTATGTACGGAATATCATTTGATATTTACCAGTCGCTATTCGGTGAAGGAAAACATCGCAAGGAAACCGGAACTAATCCCAAAAAAAGCCTTAGTTTCCCCTCTGGGTTGGAAGGTTAGATGGCAGTCGCTTTAGTAAAAACTAGTGTCTACGCCAATACATGGGATTAGGTTGTCAAGCGGACCCCAAGCCGGGGTAAACGCTAGGAGGAAGAGGAGGAGAGGTATGAACTAAGGTTCGAACCCAGGACCCCGCTCCGAATGATGTATGACAATGGACACGTATCTTCGTTAGCGAACTTCAGATCCCCTCACGCGTACTGACGCACGCCGCCATTTTGCTTTCAGTTAAACATGAATTAAACCATTTTATTTTATGTACAACCACGATAATAGCGCACAGATGTGTCCGGATATGCTCGGCGGACAGATCCGTTCGTGTATGGCGCTATTCAGATGTGTCCGCAGACAAATCCGTGTCCAATTCGCGCCACAAGTACACGCACGGATTTGTCCGCCGGGCATATCCGTCGGACAAATCCGGCGGGCATATCTGTGCGTGTATCCCTAGCTAATTTCTTGTGGCTAGGTCTTTATATATTCTTATTTATAGAACTTAATACAAGGAATATCACAAAAAAAAATTGTAAGTATTTTCTCCCAAGCCTTTAATTTACTCGTAGTCTCTGAAATAAGAGTGACTTGAAAAAAACCGGCCAGGTGCGAGTCGGACTCGCGCACCGAGGGTTCCGTAAAAACCTAAAACAATTGCTATTTCTTATGATTGCGTGGACATGAAAGTTTCGTTTTGCTACAGCAGAAAGATATTATAGAGCTGAGTATATGATATGAATTTCAATTTAATACCTCTACGCGTTTACGAGGAAACAGGTAGTAAGTTTAAAATTAAAAAAAATATTTTAAGTACTATTTTACTAAAAATGTCTACTTTTCGTAATTTTTCCTTCGTCTTTGCTATATGAAGTTTCTTCGTGCCAAGTTTCAAGTTTCTGAGTTTACGGGAAGTACCCTTTAGGTTTTGAGTTTCTTGCGAGTACTCAGCTCCAAAATATGCAACTTAAATTGCTATTTGTTTTGATTGCGTTGACATGAAAGTTTGTTTTTACCACAGCTGAAAGATATAATAGACCTGAGTATTTAATATGAATTTCAATTTAATACCTTTACGCGTTTACGAGGAAGAAGGTAGTAAGTTTAAAATTTTAAAAAAATATTTTTTGTATGATTCTACTAAAAATGTCTACTTTTTATAATTTTTCCTTTGTTTGTGCTATATGACGTTGCTTCGTGCGAAGTTTAAAGATTCAGAGCTTGCGGGAAGTACCCTTTAGGTTTTGAGTTTCTCGCGAGTACTCAGTTTCAAAATATGCAACTTAAATTGCTATTCCTTTTGATTGCGTTGACTTAAAGATTTGGTTTTGCTACATCTGAAAGGTACTATAGCCCTGAGTATTTCACATAAATTTCAATTTAATAACTTCACGTGTTTACGAGGAAAATGGTAGTAAGTTTAAAATTTAAAATATATTTTTTTGTATGATTTTACAAAAAAATTCTACTTTTCGTAATTTTTCCTTTGTCTGTGCTATATGAAGTTTCTTCGTGCCAAGTTTCAAGTTTCTGAGTTTACGGGAAGTACCCTTTAGGTTTTGAGTTTCTTGCGAGTACACAGTTTCAAAATATGCAACTTAAATTGCTATTTCTTTTGATTGCGTTGAAATAAAAATTTGGTTTTGCTACTCCTGAAAAGTCCTATAGCGCTAAGTATTTGACATGAATTTCAACTTAATTACTTCACGCGTTTACGAGGAAAAAGGTAGTACGTTTAAAATTTTAAATATATATTTTTGTATGATTTTACCAAAAATGTCTACTTTTTATAATTTTTCCTTTGTTTATGCTATATGACATTGCTTCGTGCCAAATTTCAAGTTTCTGAGTTCATGGGAAGTACCCCGTAGGTTTTGCGAGTGCCGAAAACTCTAAAATTTGCAGCATACACGACTGTATCTTTTGATTGCGTTGGCTTTTAAGTTTGATTTTTTCACAGCTTCAAAGGACAATAGACCTAAGTATTTGGTATAAATTTCATCTTGATACCTCCACGCGTTCCTGAGAAAAATGGTCTTGACAGACAGACAGACAGACAGACAGACAGACGGACAACAAAGTGATCCTATAAGGGTTCCGTTTTTTTTCCTTTTGAGGTACGGAACTCTAAAATTATGTGAATCAATTAATTTCACGACTACCAACCTACTACAGTAAAAGTCGCGTTTCCACCAGGGATGAGCAACGATGCATTGCGAGGGATGTGTTTGTTAAGGGGCTACTTTGAAAAATTATAGGTTTTTTCAAACGCTCTAGTGACTAAACGGGAAAAGGGGCTGAATTTATTTTCGTATATATATTATTAGACTATATACTCTTATTTTTGGCACAAGCCGAAACACGATTGCTGAAAGTTGCCTCGATAGAAAAAAAATCCGAAGTTGGGTCCTTTTTCCCCTTATTTTTCTTAGCTTACGTAAACTATAAGAGATTAAGCAATTATAACTAAGTAAAAAATATGGTATTCTTGTTTATCTAAAAAGTCACAGAAGCAAAATCAGACAAAACTTTATAGATTCGCTTATTTATCGTAGTTTAGTCAAAAAGTCTGATCCTTAAGAGCGCTGCATCTCTTTCTTTCGTGCACGGGAGCCATAAACGTGTCTCTAACGAATGGGCGTGGCTTGTCCGAATCGAGGAACGGCCTTAAGAACCAATCCTAGAGCTGCGTTATGCGAGGATGAACAAATGAAGTGATTTTATTGGAGCTTATCAAACACATTCCTCAACGCATCCTCGCTCATCTCTGGTGAAAACGCAGCCTAAGAAGATTTTGAAAGGAGTAGTTAAAAATGCGTCTTAAGAGTCGCGGACGCTCGCGTGAACTCGCGTTCCCATACAAACGTAGTTTAGCTCTCATTTTAAAACGACACGCTTTAGAATCATAAAATTTGGCATTCTAGTAGTACAGATCTAGGTCGGACATTCGTTTTCGTTGCTAAAAATGGTAATACAAAGAAAATACAGCTAAGTTACAGATTTACATACAAAACTTATTTTTGATATACTTTCTTTGTATTAGAATTTTTAGCAACGAAAACGAATGTCCGACATACTGCCCTCCTAACGAAAAGTGCAACAACTCGAGTTTTGGGTCAAATTGAGTTATATACATATTCAGGTTCAGAATAACGAGTTCTATATTTTCTTCTTAGACAGTTTTAAGGTATCTGTAACGTAAACATGTTTTTTATTATTCAAAACTGCAATATCTGAGGCAATGACTAGTGATTTACTTACGATAAGAACGACATAACTGTAGTTATCGCTCTTATGCTTAGTAAAATTGTAATAAAAAAGTTAGTCCAATAACTAATCATAAACGCAATAAGTGAAGTTGTTACACTTATGTTTAGGATTGTCGAAATTTTTATGATAAGTTTACTTAATAACAAGGTAATACAACTAAGTTACTGCATTTATGTTTAGGACGATGGGGCAAAGACAGTATAGTTTTACCAATCAAGGTGCAATATGATGTCAAGTTATCGCATTTATGAGTAGTAAAATGTTCATTGTTCACTGCGGGGCGAGGGGTACGGATAAGTTGCCATTTTGTTCCACGAGCACCCATCAGACGCAGGCGGCGGTGCCAACGAGCCGGTCGATCCCATGTGTTTCACGACGATTTTGGTGTGACGACACATGTGTGTTTATTTGGAATAAAGTTAATTCTTAATTTATGTTCAATATGTATGTAATTGTGTCACATAGTAAACTTCTCTATATTGGTTACAACACTTCTTTTCCTAGTTTTATGCGATCCGAGAAAGGGTTAAATTTCAATAAGATATATTGCATTACGGCGAAATTTACAAAGTTACAAAAATCATAATCCAATCCAAAGTGACAATACAGGTAAATTTGAAGTGCCTAGGATTAATAATTATTTCGGAGATAGAACCTTAAAAAAACGATTGCCATACATACTCAATAGCTTACCTGAGGACATCCGCCTAGAACGAAACCTACGTATTTTTAAGTGAAAATTAAAGTTTTATTTATTGAACACACTGCCGTAGTAAATATAAATGTGTAGAACTAAGTAAGTATAATAAAAATAGTCTATTAAGTTTTAACTCCTTCCTGCAGTCAAACTATTGAGATAGTTTTGCAGGGTCTTTGTCTACAATGTAATTTTTGTTGTTGGTATAATAAATTAATAATAATAAATCAGCCCCGATGACGTAAGTTGTGCAATCCGTACGGCTCAGAACTGGAAAAGTCCTGGCCCGGATGGATTGCACAACTTCTGGCTAAAATGGTTTCGATGCTCGCACTCGCGGCTGGCAACGCAATTTCAGCAAGCCCTCGAACTTGGCTCCCTCCCGCCCTCCTTAACAACTGGTGTAACCTTCCTGCTCTATAAGTCCGGTAGTACCACGGAAGCGAAGAACTACCGACCCATCACGTGCTTGCCTACACTCTACAAGCTCCTTACATCCATTTTGAGAGCAAAAATAAACGCGCATATGGTCGCAAACAACATTTTGGCCTCCGCTCAAAATGGATGTAGGGTTGGGTCCCGTGGTACTAAAGAGCTCCTCCTCATAGACATGACCATTTGCCAACGAGTCCGGCGGAACAGGGGGGCCCTCTCAGCCGCCTGGATTGACTACAAGAAGGCCTATGATTCAGTGCCTCATTCATGGCTGGAGAGGATCTTAGAGCTGTATAAAATTGATGCAGCCTTAAGATCCTTCCTTGGCGCGTGTATGAGGCAGTGGACCACAGTACTTCGTCAACCAGGAGGCGGGGATGACCCCCCTGGCCCGCAGGACTTTATAAGGATCGAGCGAGGAATATTTCAGGGCGACAGTCTGAGTCCCCTGTGGTTCTGCCTAGCTCTAAATCCGCTCAGCACCCTGCTGAAGGATTCGGGGCTAGGTTGCCGGCTTCGGAGAGAGGGTGAAGTCATATCTCACCTTCTGTACATGGACGATCTCAAATTATTTGCACCAAATAACCGGGACCTGCTGGAGCTACTAAAAACCACTGAAGTCTTTAGTAATTCCATCAAGATGGAATTTGGTGTTGATAAATGTGCGGTTATGCATGTACAGCGGGGGAAAGTAGTAAACTCAACAAATTTACAACTTTCTGAGACGATGACGTTCAGATCTATCTCTGAATCAGAAACCTACAAATACCTTGGTATGTCACAGTCGTTGGGTATTGAGGATGCGGGTATTAAACAGGCGTTGAGGGAGCGCTTCTTCGGTCGGCTGACAAAAGTACTCAATAGTCTTTTGTCAGGTGGCAACAAGGTGCGCGCCTTCAACGCCTGGGTAATGCCCCTACTCACATACTCCTTTGGCATACTAAGGTGGACACAGACCGAGCTGGATGCCCTGGATCGGAGGGTCCGTCTATTGCTCACCACACACCGTATGCTTCACCCACGCTCGTCCGTTATGAGATTGTACATCCCACGGAAGTGTGGAGGTCGCGGCTTTTTAAATGCCAAAAATCTCCACAACCGTGAGGTGTACAATCTCAGGAATTATTTCCTTAACAACGAGTGTGAGATGCATCGTGATGTGGTGGCAATAGATAAGGGCCTCACGCCGCTCTCCTTGGCGAACGAGAACTGGCGCAAACCTGTGGTGCTAAGCACCGAGGATCGCAAGGCGGTATGGAAGAGCAAGGAGCTACACGGGCGGTTCTACGGGGCCCTCACGGGACCCGACGTAGACCTGCTCGCGTCGGTGAACTGGTTACGATTCGGGGACCTCTTCGGAGAAACCGAAGGTTTTGCCTGTGCAATTGCGGACGAAGTTATCATGACGAATAACTACCGGAGATATATCCTGAAGGACGGTACGGTCGACATTTGTCGGGCATGCCGCCGTCCCGGAGAGTCACTCAGGCATATCATCTCCGGTTGTTCCCATCTTGCTAACGGCGAGTACTTGCACAGACATAACCTCGTAGCCAGGATCATACACCAGCAGCTTGCTCTCCTATACGGTCTTGTGGACCACGAAGTACCGTACTACAAGTACACACCTGCGCCAGTTCTCGAAAATGGTCGTGCCACGCTCTATTGGGATCGATCTATTATCACGGACAGGACTATTGTAGCCAATAAACCTGATATCGTGGTAATAGATCGACCGCAACGCCGGGCCATGCTCGTTGACATCACCGTCCCATGTGACGTGAACCTCGTGAAGGCTGAGAAGGACAAGTCCAGCAAGTACCTAGACTTAGCTCACGAGGTAACCGCCATGTGGGAGGTTGATTCGGCGATCATTGTGCCGATAGTTGTTTCTGCAAACGGTCTCATAGCGAAGAGTCTCGACCAACATCTCGAGAGACTTTCGCTACGGGGTTGTGGTTGGATCAAGGGTCAGATACAGAAGGCGGTAATTCTGGACACGGCGCGCATAGTCCGAAGGTTCCTCTCTCTGCGGCCCTGACCACCGGCAGCCTGGGCCTTGCTCCGTTGCCGGCGGCACCCTAGGTTAGGTTTTTTTTATAATATGTTTATGTTTTATATTATTTTTGTATGCTGTATTTTATTTTACTTTTATATTCATATTGTAAAAAGGCCTAATCTAAGAAAAATAATAAATAAACGAATAATAATAATAATAAAAAAAAAAAAAAAATGACGCCGTCAAAGTCAGTCGCGTTTCTTTCTGATTTCCGATTTTAATTTGATAAATAATGTTTTTATGGGTATTTTTACACTATTTTTTACGATTATTTGCGAAAAAGATGCACGCCACTTCAACGACTTTTGCGCAAGGGCGTATATAACCGCAAATATGCTTGTAAGTTGTAAATACAAACCCGGACATTAAACGTCATACAAGGAAAAGGAATGATAACCAGAAGTAAATCGCGACTGCAGCAAGCGTCCCCGCCAAACGCACGCCCACCATCTTCGCCCGCCTCGTCAGTCTCCTCGCCATCGTCGTCGGGCGATGAGTTTGCTACTGCGCCCGACACCAGCGAGTCGAGCGACGAGTGCGGGCCGCCGCCGCCGCCGCCACGACCACCTGCGCGACGAGGGCGGCCACCGCTGCCGGCACGCTTGGGGCTTGCGGGACAACCTGCCCCGCCCAGGGCCCCCGCTGCCGGTGGTATAGTGCGTCGCATGAGATGGACTCAAACAATGAATGAGAACGTCATGCGCGCCTACTATGGGGCTACAGAGGGGGGGGACAAATCTATGCGCGTATCGTGTTCGTTTGCTTCCTCTGTTTCAGGCCCTTGAACCGACCACCAACGTTACTGCGCAGCGACTATCGGATCAGGTCCGAGTCATCCAACGGGATAAACGGCTGGATGACTCGACACTTGATCGGCTTCGCCTGGAGGCTCTCTCTGCTCACGCGGCCTCCACCTCGGCGCGGGATCCACCCGCCACGGCGCCGGATCCGATGCCCGCACCCGACCTGGCATCGGGGGCGCCGCGGGTTGATCCCAGCGCCGACGAGGAGGAGATCGCGACTCAGAGTGTGAGTAGTACAGCCAATGAGCAACTGAGGAGGACTTTGGAAGAGGCAATTACGCAGTATCGCTCCACAAATATCCCTAGGCCACGATTACCACGCTTGCCTATGAATAAACGCAATCTAGCGTTAATGGGAGCCCTAAATGATTTGCTAGATCCATTCTTGCGGACTAGTAAAGACTTAGATGATACGCACTCGATCATGTACTGCGGAGCCATCGCGGCGTGCCGTGTTGCTCGAGTCAAGTTTCCGGACGCTGAACGTGCACCTAGGACCGCCGGGGGTGTCCCCGCATGGCAGGTGCGGATTGAGCGACGTATCAACTCATTTAGGACTCTCATTGCAAAGCTGATCTGCTTCAGGGGGGGCAACAACCACCCCCGAGTAATGCGCTTTGTGCACCAGGCGTTCGCGGGGATGGATATCGAGCCCCGCGAGTACATGGCCAACGTCACAGAGCGCATCGACTTTCTGAAGCAGAAAGTTTATGCATGGGCAAGCCGTATTCGCCGCTACAGAGAGCGTGTGGACCGATTCAGGCAGAATCGTCTTTTCCAAAGTGACCAAAGGAAGGTATACCGAAGGTGGGAGGAAGCTGACCCCCGTGTGTCCGACGTGCGACTGCCGGATGCTACTGCCATGACTGATTTCTGGCGTAGCATCTGGTCGGCGCCCGTTGAACACACGGAGGGCGAGTGGATGAGCGTTGTCGAACGTGAGTGCGAGACCATCGAACCTATGGGGGCTATTACCATCAGCCCCGATGACGTAAGTTGTGCAATCCGTACGGCTCAGAACTGGAAAAGTCCTGGCCCGGATGGATTGCACAACTTCTGGCTAAAATGGTTTCGATGCTCGCACTCGCGGCTGGCAACGCAATTTCAGCAAGCCCTCGAACTTGGCTCCCTCCCGCCCTCCTTAACAACTGGTGTAACCTTCCTGCTCTATAAGTCCGGTAGTACCACGGAAGCGAAGAACTATCGACCCATCACGTGCTTGCCTACACTCTACAAGCTCCTTACATCCATTTTGAGAGCAAAAATAAACGCGCATATGGTCGCAAACAACATCTTGGCCTCCGCTCAAAATGGATGTAGGGTTGGGTCCCGTGGTACTAAAGAGCTCCTCCTCATAGACATGACCATTTGCCAACGAGTCCGGTGGAACAGGGGGGCCCTCTCAGCCGCCTGGATTGACTACAAGAAGGCCTATGATTCAGTGCCTCATTCATGGCTGGAGAGGATCTTAGAGCTGTATAAAATTGATGCAGCCTTAAGATCCTTCCTTGGCGCGTGTATGAGGCAGTGGACCACAGTCCTTCGTCAACCAGGAGGCGGGGATGACCCCCCTGGCCCGCAGGACTTTATAAGGATCGAGCGAGGAATATTTCAGGGCGACAGTCTGAGTCCCTTGTGGTTCTGCCTAGCTCTAAATCCGCTCAGCACCCTGCTGAAGGATTCGGGGCTAGGTTGCCGGCTTCGGAGAGAGAGTGAAGTCATATCTCACCTTCTGTACATGGACGATCTCAAATTATTTGCACCAAATAACCGGGACTTGCTGGAGCTACTAAAAACCACTGAAGTCTTCAGTAGTTCCATCAAGATGGAATTTGGTGTTGATAAATGTGCGGTTATGCATGTACAGCGGGGGAAAGTAGTAAATTCAAGAAATTTACAGCTTTCTGAGACGATGACGTTCAGATCTATCTCTGAATCAGAAACCTACAAATACCTTGGTATGTCACAGTCGTTGGGTATTGAGGATGCGGGTATTAAACAGGCGTTGAGGGAGCGCTTCTTCGGTCGGCTGACAAAAGTACTCAATAGTCTTTTGTCAGGTGGCAACAAGGTGCGCGCCTTCAACGCCTGGGTGATGCCCCTACTCACATACTCCTTTGGCATACTAAGGTGGACACAGACCGAGCTGGATGCCCTGGATCGAAGGGTCCGTCAATTGCTCACCACACACCGTATGCTTCACCCACGCTCGTCCGTTATGAGATTGTACATCCCACGGAAGTGTGGAGGTCGCGGCTTTTTAAATGCCAAAAATCTCCACAACCGTGAGGTGTACAATCTCAGGAATTATTTCCTTAACAACGAGTGTGGGATGCATCGTGATGTGGTGGCAATAGATAAGGGCCTCACGCCGCTCTCCTTGGCGAACGAGAACTGGCGCAAACCTGTGGTGCTAAGCACCGAGGATCGCAAGGCGGTATGGAAGAGCAAGGAGCTACACGGGCGGTTCTACGGGGCCCTCACGGGACCCGACGTAGACCTGCTCGCGTCGGTGAACTGGTTACGATTCGGGGACCTCTTCGGAGAAACCGAAGGTTTTGCCTGTGCAATTGCGGACGAAGTTATCATGACGAATAACTACCGGAGATATATCCTGAAGGACGGTACGGTCGACATTTGTCGGGCATGCCGCCGTCCCGGAGAGTCACTCAGGCATATCATCTCCGGTTGTTCCCATCTTGCTAACGGCGAGTACTTGCACAGACATAACCTCGTAGCCAGGATCATACACCAGCAGCTTGCTCTCCTATACGGTCTTGTGGACCACGAAGTGCCGTACTACAAGTACACACCTGCGCCAGTTCTCGAAAATGGTCGTGCCACGCTCTATTGGGATCGATCTATAATCACGGACAGGACTATTGTAGCCAATAAGCCTGATATCGTGGTAATAGATCGACCGCAACGCCGGGCCATGCTCGTCGACATCACCGTCCCATGTGACGTGAACCTCGTGAAGGCTGAGAAGGACAAGTCCAGCAAGTACCTAGACTTAGCTCACGAGGTAACCGCCATGTGGGAGGTTGATTCGGCGATCATTGTGCCAATAGTTGTTTCTGCGAACGGTCTCATAGCGAAGAGTCTCGACCAACATCTTGAGAGACTTTCGCTACGGGGTTGTGGTTGGATCAAGGGTAAGATTCAGAAGGCGGTAATCTTGGACACGGCGCGCATAGTCCGAAGGTTCCTCTCTCTGCGGCCCTAACCACCGGCAGCCTGGGCCCTGCCCTGTTGCTGGCGGCACCCTAGGTTAGGTTTTTTATAATGTTTTTATTGTTTTTGTATGTTTTAGATGTATTTTGTATTTTACTTTTATAAAAATGTTATAAATTACCTAGCCTAAGATAAAAGAAAAATAAAGAGAAATAATAATAATTGTAATAATAAACCAACATTTTGTATAAACTATTTCTTATAAAAAATTGTAGAAATTCATTTAAACCGATAATTTTATCAATGAGATTTACTTATTATGTACAAACGCATTAAAAAAACGAAAAAGAAAAACATAAAAAAATTTTTTTTTGGCGTTTTTGACTTATAGTCATATAATGTTTTTTTCTTCTATTGACCTCAGAAATGCGTGGTTCAAATATTTCTGTTTCCTCTTGTTACACCGTGTATAATATATGTATTTTGCAATAGGATCTTAAAATCCGAGTTACCTACGCGACTTTTGTTTGATGCAATAGTCAGTTATGAAAAACTAGTATTATTTACCAAAAGTACTCTAAAAATAAATGTTTAATTTTTTTATAAGTATGAAACAAACTAATTACAATATGTATAAATATACTTACAAAATGACCTATATAAAACTAAATTAGAATTATAAATAAAACTAAATTAAAATAAAAACAAGAAAAATATACCTACCTACCAACCAGAGTCATAAAAAGAATACCCCATCCAGCAGCTCCGATTGTGGCATAGTCCCCATCACTCTAGCGGCGTTTCCCCTTTGTATCGCAAGACTTATTTACTTTCTTTATTTATTTACTTTTTTTTTAACTTTTTTTATTGTAATCTTATTTCATAAAAAAAACACTTTTGCAACAACCATAATAGAAAAAAAATTAAACACTTTGTCTTACTAATTAAAACTGCAATAAGTAAACTACTTATTGTACTTAAGATTCAAGCATGCAGTACAGCACCATACTATAATTGCTTAAAATAATCGTAATATCTTGAATTACTTACGATAAGTGCAATAAGTAGACTACTTATTGCAGTTATGGCTTGTAATTATATCATGTCTGTGTTGGACCATCCTAAGCATAAGTGCGTTTGCTAATTTTTTATAGTATTAATAAGTAAATAAATGATTATAAGGTACGTACAAATAAACTCAATAATATTATCTATTTTTTGGTCAAAGTTTCAAGTCAATAGGATGTGTAATATTGGAGATATCAACTAAACAAATTTAAAATCTTTTACCGCGTTTTTCTCGAAAGTAGCTTGACCCTAGTTATTGCACTTTTCGTTAGGAGGGCAGCATAGATCTGTAATACTAGAATGCCCATGCCAAATTTCATGGTTCTAAAGCATGTCGTTTTAAAATTAGAGCTAAACTACGTTTGTATGGGAACGCGAGTTCACGCGATCGTCCTGGCGACTCTTAAGCGGCAAATCGTATTATGTGGGACTCTTCTGCGGGACCTCAAATCACAGGGACGATATAAAATGGCGTAATAGCGAGAAATCGTATTTAAAGTGATCGTAAGCGGGTTCTACTGTATAATACAATACAATACAATACAAATACTCTTTATTGAACACCTCAGAAAAGGAAACAGTACAGAAAATACAGCAAATTTAGAGGTAAACAACAGGCGGTCTAAGTGAGTGAAGTCGCGCGCGGAAGCTAGTACCTTCTATTTATTTATTTATTAGAGAT
The DNA here is from genome assembly GCA_911728535.1 of Pammene fasciana. Classification (NCBI taxonomy): domain Eukaryota; kingdom Metazoa; phylum Arthropoda; class Insecta; order Lepidoptera; family Tortricidae; genus Pammene; species Pammene fasciana. The sequence goes on from OU452297.1 coordinate 9,301,868, forward strand.
GGGCCGACTAGGGTTTTTGCCGACTACACAATCGGCCGACTAATCGGTTTTCAAATTGCCGATTAATCGGCTGACTAGTCGGAAATGCCGATCGTAGGTTTTGGCTAGGTTCGGATGCAATCGGAAACGCTCGTTTCGCTTCGTCAGCCGTCTATCACGCGTTCATGTTTTGACCAGTTTTGTTTACGAACCGGCGCTGGCGATGGCGTGTTTGATGGCAAAAAGATAACAAACACTACTTATAAGATTTAAATTTCATAACTAAAAAGAAGGGTTTAACTTCTGCCAAGTTCTTATTTTCCTGCAGGTATTAAAGTGCCGAATATTCGGCATTTTTTGCCGACTAGTCGCCGACTAATCGCCGACTACAAATGATGCCGAATAGTCGGCTTTCCCGACTAGTCGGCCCATCTCTATTATTTATCGTATGGCTATACGTCACTGGATATAGATAGATAGGCATTTCTTCTCTCAGGTGGTAATAGAAGTGGGAAAATAGATGGTGAAGAAAATCTAGTGAGTGCTGCGAGGTCCAGATGGGACAGTGCAGCTGCCAAGTTTGTTACTCTTTTAGCACCACCCAGGGATCACGTGTAGGGTTGTCTAAGGTATTTCCTACGGACTCAGAGTAGTAATTATCCCACCACCTACTCTACATATCGGTAAAACAAATAAACATGTATTTAAAACTAAAATGTAATTTTACGTCACTCTGGGCGGTAAGTGAGATTTGCCGCGCGCCCACGGGCGCAGCAGCAAATCTCACTTCACACACAAGAGATGACGTAAAATTGTGTACGCACCACGGGCGTTAATAAAGAAGGCCTCAGATCGCTTGTTTATGGCCCTTACCTTCGGTTCGGGCCGCAAATGTCCGCGATCTGAGCCGTTCTTTATTTTACCGCCCTAGGTACCTACGTAATGTACTATTAAACTCACAAGCGCGTATTAAAATGCCTAATTGATCTCAACACACTGAAAGCTGCTTAAATCATAACCCTCCATTTTGCAATCGAGTAAAAACCCCCCATCGACTAGCTACCCTCACCGACATGTATAGTTGTGTACATATAAATGGCGCGGACGCGTGAATTTTCACGCCCCAGCACTGGTTCGCTTTTTTTTAATTACAACCCCACTGCGCTATTGTACTAGGTAGGGATCTAGTATTAGGGTTGGCGACGCTGATTAGAAATAAGTCAAATATTTTTTTTAATTATTAGCCTAAAGTGGCGTCCCACTGCTGGGCAAAGGCCTCTCCCGCTGATTTCCACATCTCTCGGTCCCACGCTTTTTCCGGCCAGGTGCTGAGGAAAGCGTCCAAATGGTTCCGCCATCTCTGTTTGGGCCTGCCCCGTCCGCGCCTTTTTTGCGGCATCCACTTGGTGGCTACACATGCCAAAATATAATATTATTAATTCTGTATTAAGCGGAACGTCTGCTAACGATACCACAATGTTATCATTCTTCGGCAGATGTCGCTAGGCGTCACCTTGAGATAAAATAAAGGATATGGTGGATAAATTCGCAGCCATCAGGTAAGTCGCAGTAGCTCAGTTGGTCAGAGCGATGGGCATGTTTCCCAGACTCGCATGACCGCGGTTGGGAAAGAGGCCGGATTTTCATTACTTTCATTAGGTACGTTTTTACCACACTGTCACAGATAATCACTGATGTTACAGTACTGGTTGCAATAATGGTGGTAATTACATACGGTTTTCGAACGCAGAATAGAGGATTTATGATATGGGTGTAGATAAAACATTATACCTGTAGCAGAGACTATAAGAGATATAGACGACCACAGCCTAAGAACTTTTTGAAGCTCAAGTCGATTGCGGCCTCTGTCCGAAAGCCGCCAAAGATACCGAATTTTTAAGAAGAAATGTCACCTGCACTGCTACTCCACCTAGTAACAAATAGCGTACTAGTAGTACACTAGTAGCTACTTAATACGTACACTTAGTACGCGATTAAGTCCCGTGTTATGTCAAAATAATGAGTAAATAAAAATCGCGTGAGTTTAAATCAGTATATTGGAAGTAAAATAATAATTCGTAAAAAGTGGCAACCCTGAGGTGCGTTATCGAACTGGGGGGCCATCAAAGAGCCCCACTACCACGGTAATATAAAAATACACGTGCAGCCCTATTCATAGTCAAGTTCATAATCGACTGCATGGTGAGGGTAACGAGTACGATCGCAGTGCACAAAGTGACAAGAAATGAAACTGCAAAAGCCCCTGTCTGCTGTCAAAATATGAATCAGCCAGTGACATTTCATATAAGCAAGGAATACAACCTATTTATAAAAAAGAAAAAAAAGAAATTGAACACCTGCCCAAGAGATAGAGCCACAATCATGCACACAGCGAATACCTACCGGCCAATAATATTAGTTGCCCTTACACACGACATAAAAAAGTCAAATACGGTTTTTCGTGAACAAAAGATTTCCCTCGTCATGATTGTTCCTTAGGACCCAAGGATGGTTTTGAGAAGTGGAGCCACCTAGATTTTTGATGTAATTTTTTTAGGGGGGGGGGGGGGGGGATTTTCTTAATTGACATGTTTTTGCTTCGGAACGATGTCAAAATGATACCTAAAATTATGATAGACCAAACAAACCCAAAATCGATGGGTTTACGTTGTTTCATTACAGAGTTCCCATGGCCACCTTCCAGCTCCATCACCAGATCAGCTCCATGTTATCATAATATTAAATTGTCACGAATACATACGAGTATGCATGCAGAATTTCAGCTCAATCGGAAAACGGGAAGTGGGTCAAAAACTTGCAAAATTTGATTACAGACAACGGGACAGTTGAAACTAAATATAGGTACTTCATCATCATCATATATTTAAGAGCCAGGCTCTTGTCGGTGGAGCAATTTCCATGCCTGTCTGTCATTTGCCTTCTCCTTTGCCTTGCCTTTCCTTTACTTGATCCATGTATGCTCTCCTTGGCTTTCCTAGGTACTTAGTTTGTCATAAAGAGTTTAAAGGAAGTCCAACCGCCAAAATCAAAATGGAAGTTTTATATCGAACATAAGTTCCGAAAAACTTAGGGGTTTGGGGTGTGTTTCCACCAGAGCTGTGCGAGGATGCCTTAAGAGTGATGTGTTTGTCGTGAACCAATAAAAACGCTTCATTTACCTACCCTCGCTCATAGGGTGACCAGACGTCAGGAATTTTCCTGACATGTCAGGAATTTTGGACATATGTCAGGAATGCGGCCGGAACAGGAAAATGTCAGGAATTTTCGACAAATAGCGAAAATTGTATATACTGTAAACTTTTATTTGAATAAAAAAAATATTATGTAAAAATTTAGTTTTACGAGCATAGAACTTTTTAGTTGCTGGTGTAGCCATAAAATACGGCTTTTCATGAACAAGAGATTTCTCTCGTCATGATTGTTCCTTAGGACCCAAGGATGGATTTGAGGAGTGGAGCCACCAACATTTTTGATGTAAATTTTTAGGGGGAGAGGCTCTCAACTTTATCTTGATATCTACATCAGTTAAGCTACTTTGTCAAGTTTGGTATCGTCATATGAATCGGAGATGCCGAATTGCAAGATATATAACACAGCAAAGGCGAACATATCCCTTTCTTCTTCCAGTTAACCTTTGAGCAATTGAGAGAGAATAGTTTTCAAACAACCCCCCTACCCCCCCTCCTCGAGCTCAAGCTCGTGTCAGGAATTTTGACCCAAAATCAGGAATTTTGTCAGGCCTTTTGAAATTTGTATATGGTCACCCTACTCGCTCAGCACAGCTCAGCGGAGGCTTTTCTACAGTTGCCATCAGATATATCGGAGCGGCCAAAGTGGTCACAAACATCTGAACAACGCCTCTATTAAATTGTCAAGGCGATAATGTTCTTGTTCAGATATTTTTGAGTACCGTGGTCGCTCAGAGTATATTTGATGGCGACTGTATACAAAACCAGTGAAGGGTGTGTGTGAGGAATGTATTGCGAGGGATATGTTGCGACCTTTGTGAGAAAGAAGGCTTATTTTTTTAACCGACTTCAAAGAAGGAGGAGGTTCTCAATTCGACAGTTTTTTTTTGTATATATGTTACTTGATATCTCCGTGAATCGTGAACCGATTTTCAAAAAATTTTTTTTAATCGAACGGGTGTAACCCCTAGACGGTCCCATTGTCACCAAGTCGGGGTCTGATGATGGGATCTTGGAGAAATCGAGGGAACTCTTCAACTATTATAGGTACACCTATAGTGATTTCACTATTTTTACAGCAACTCGGCCTAAGTAAAGTCGGTTCTTTTTTTGTTTAAAATTATTTAAACTTGACTATAAATATGGGCCGATGAGTGTAAGAGCGTTGTAGCTGCAAATCGCATAATTAGACAGGAAACAATCTCCCGGCAGATACCTAGACACCTTCATTAGCGCTAGCCCACACACCTTTACACCTATGCGGAAAAGGGATTTTTGCTCCCGGCTAGCAGGGAGCAAAGTGGCACTTTTCTGTTCTAGGTGTTTACATAATATTTATACATTTGTGGACAATATCGTGGTTTCGTAGTGCAAATCCGGCGGACACACCTGTGCGTGTATCCCTAGCTAATGCCACAGACATACACACTATAGACACACAATTCTAATCAATAATGAAACCTAACGATCAAACCCAATTTCCTTCATTCCTTTGAATTTAAGTTTCTAAAGCCTTTTAAAAACCATTTAAGTGTTTTAAGTGTTTGCTAAGTCCTCTTTAAGTTAATGGTCAAGCTAGAATATAATATGCATTCATTTGCACTTAGTCTATTGATGTTTAAACGATTCTCAACCTTATTAACATGCAAGTAAACATTACAATTTTTTACGGAACGGAAAAAATAATTTTGTAAAAATAAAATGTCTCCAATGCAACCCTACGCTAATGCTCTTTGAATATGTGGTATGTCCAGAATTTAAATCTGTTCTCAATAAAAACGGACGTAAGGGACAGTGTCGCTTGCGCCGTAGCATGTCGTATTTGTTTCGTGGCGTAGTTAATAATGGCGTAAGCGCCAGCAGCCCTATGGAATCTTTTACTGAGGAGTCAATGTGGAGTCACCCTTTCGTTTCTAAAAGCTACTTGAGGCATAGACAATGAACAATTACTTTTTTAAATGCAGTGGTCACTAGAGCGGACAAAGTATATTTTTTTAAATATTTGGAAAAAAAACCTTTTTTATAGCAATAGTTTATCTATAATCAAAATAAAGCAAAGGTTAATTAGGACGTGCCGGATTTTTCGAATACTAATTTGTATGGAGTTATCTAGATAGTAGCCAAATATCCGGATATCCGGGTATTATCCGGATAATTGCAATCCCTAGTTCATACCTCGAGCCTCGAGAAGATAATATAGACGTCACGTTTTTCGAATTTTATTCATTGTTACATTTAAATAAATCTTCTTAATAATAATAAATATAAAAAGGCGTAGGGATGTGACGACCCCATCGCCCACTGGTTTTCACCAGCGCAATCAGTCAACGCAGGGCAGCTTGTGGCGAGCTGTTGGAGAGTAGCGACTTCACGTACCTGAGTGCCCCTGTCGGATGGTGGGATAGGTCCCCTGCCTCTGGCTTGCCTTAGCCGGCTGTCCAGAGTGGGGTCGTAGAGCTGTGTTCTCGAGGGTAGATGTGGAAACCTAAGTGGCGAGTTGGCTATATGTTTAAAGTCCAGTGACACCTCTCTACCCCCAGCTCCGGCACCGGTGTTGCCCTTGAGCCATCTTTGATGTCGCTTTTTATGGGGGCCCATCTTGCGGAGGGCGAGTCACCGTCTGCCGGAAATAAAATTGGATACCGTTTTATTAGGCAGGCGTCCGGTTCTTCATCCAATAGCCCAGTAAATCAGTCCATACTATTCACCCAATAGCCTAGTAGATTTTAGACTCCATTAATTCTCAATACTTAGTCCTTACACCATGGCGGGTGCTGTCTCTGTGTGCGTCCAATGACACGGGCAGGGGCAGCATCCGCTTAGTGTACCCCTCTCTTTTCATTAAATTGTCAAAAGGGCCTCTGCGCGTTGGCTTCGGCTCCGCATACGCCTCCTAAAGGTCCGGAACACCATTGTTCCGTGGTCGGGAAAGACATACAAAGAAATAATATACAAAACAGTAACGTTATATACAGGTTGTCCCTAAAATCAACGTCAAGAATTAAAGGTCTGGTGGAACAATGGGATATCGATTAAGCAAATTTGGCACTATGAAAATGGCTTCGTTTTCGATATATTGGCACTTTTATATTGAATTTCGTTCCGAAAAATTTGCGATTTTAAATACACGGAAAAAAAAGCTTCCGGGTTATTCTCAATCCAAGACATTATATTATCTTGAAAATATTTCCTCGTGGCAAGTATTTATTTCATAAAAAATATGATTCTTCGCTCAAAAGACCACATTTTCTTGAAATAGAAATATAAAAATATATTGTTTCAAGAGTATTTACTTGAAATAAGTTGATATGGAGAAATTGATTCAAGTAATTCAAATCGTTTCGGGGCAACTAAATATCGTTTTCATAGCAAAAATGGATTTTATTTCAATCAAAATAAGTTTCTCTGGTTAAACACAAATGTGTTGTTCACATAAATCAATTCTTCTTTGTAAGGAAGATTTTTCTTTTCGTTAGATCAAACAACTACTTTCGAATGAAATTTTAAATTATTGGCACTAAGTTATTTTAATCTTTATACAAAATCATTGAAATCTTATCTCAAGTAAATATTTTCTTGCGCTAGTTTAGTTACGTTGCGCGCCAATAGATGTCTCTGCGTGTAGGTTACAACATGGTAACGTTTGTTCGACGTAACTTCATGACATATACTTCATGGCAAAGGATTATTTGAAATTCGCTACAGATAATACAATTACATATAAGTTATGAGTATGAGATATTCATAATTTATAATTGTATTTTCAATTTCAAAGCCCTTTATTCCATAAGAAGTTAGACATGGTTTTCGTATTTCTAGTTTAATTGTTATTATCTTCTATATGAATCCCTCTTTGGGTGTAGGCCTCCTCCAATTTGATCCAATCGTCTCTCTGCTTGGCTTTCTCCATCCAATGTTTTCCTGCTGTGTGGACTATGTCATCTGCCCACCGTTTTCTTGGTCTTCCTACGGACCGTTTGCCTTCTGGTGCTTTCCATTTAGTGGTTATGTTGGTCCACCTTTTGTCTGTCATTCGGGCTACATGTCCTGCCCAGCCCCATTTAAGTTTTAAAGCATTTGTGAGGGCGTCAGCAACCTTTGTTTTTTCTCTTATTGCTGTGTGTTTAATTTTTTGTATCTTCCTGTATTATCACTTTTTAATTAAACTTCGTTTCTCGGGTTTAGCCCTAAAAAAACAAAGTTTCTAGTATAAGCTTTTTAACAATGTCAATAGTTCACACGAAGTTAACGAGAACTCTTAAATCAAAAGAACCGTATTGTTAAGGTGATAATTTGCATTCTCTTGGATAAAAATAATCGTATTCTCAAATGAATGTGACGTGATTCTCACTTAAAACAAATATTTAATTGATTTAAAGACATGATTCTCTTAAATTGAATACAATTGTTTTTGGTCTCAGACCATATTCATTTGCCGACACTATTTAAAAGTTTCAGTTTAACATAAATTTCTCAATATGATGAAATAAGATTTTTAAATGAGCAAATATACTGTTTTACACCAAGAGTGTAAAATATCTTTACTTGATAGAAACACTTCGACTTAAAATAAGAGTAGATTGTTCTTCAAAGAAACAAGTATTATCTTAGTTAAAAGAACACTTTTTTTTGCTTTATATTAAGAAGTCTTTTTTTTCCGTGTAGGGCCAAATTTTAGGGTCGACAAAGCGAATGTGAGACCTCTGAAGTTGTAGGTGTCCATGGGCTACGGAAGCTGCTTACCATCCGGCGGTCCGTAGGTATGCTTTTTTGCGACTGTCGTAGTATAAAAATTGTCGTAAAAACTTTTAATGTATTTGAAGTTTAATCCCCAAGGGGTTCAAAAGCGTTGAAACTTTTAATCACTTTTAAGTACAGTCAAGTAATAGAGTCGAAAAGTGGTAGACCACTTTCTTGGCGGACTGTACATATGATCGAATAACAGTAGTAGGTAGGTAAGTATATCAATTTAAGATGTAACTTTTTTTTTACATAACTAAATATACAGAGGCACTACAGTACAAATACTAAACTAAATTAATAACTAGCTCAAATCTAAACTAGGCCCTTGCGGCATTGTACCAAGGATGCTGGCGGCATTTCCTCGTTGTATCGCAATGCTGATACGCTGTGCGAGGAAACCGCCAGCTCTTCGGTCACCAGTTACATAAATTATTATCTAGCGAGCCGATTTCGTCCCATCGTGTATCGAAATTAACAAAGTTCTTCGAAATATAAATACGAACATATATTTTTTACTTTCCCAAAACAAGTAGTTATAGCTAAAACCTACCCGTGTGGCCCCGGCTTTAGAATAGTGCCACCCCGTCTCTTCCCGCGGGTGTCGTAAGAGGCGACTAAGGGATAAGGGATAAGGGAACCTCTGATCCCTACTGCTCGTGAGAACGCTGTGGTGATTTATTTAATTAATAATCATCCGCATGGCGGCGATGCGGTTCGCCACCCATCACGTCTCGTTCTTCACGGGGGCGAGAGGTGGCTCACGATGAGCCGTTTTGCCAGGCCTGGATCCAGGACTTTGTTCAGGGGGGGGCACTACCTTCACAAAAAATCTTGCGGTCCGCCCGTATTGTCCCCCATACTATGCAAAACTTGCGTGTCAAGGGGGGGCAATTGCCCCTCTTGCCCCCCCCCCCCCCCCCCCCCGGATCCACCCCTGCGTTTTGCTGCATTGATCGTAGCAAATGGAATTCCGTGATCTCTGCCTACCCCTTTTGGGATATAGGCGTGATTGTATGTATGTGTATGTATGTATAGCTATATGACTGTTTAAGTAAAGTCAATTTGAAGGTCATATGAGAGATGAATTCACTATCACATTCTAGCAAATAGCTTCGTCCCTACTTAAATACGTTACGTAATCTGACCTTTACTCGGCTAGTAGGCATAAACGGGTAACATAGGAAATAATCTTTGCCGAACCGGACCTCAAACATGACGAGGGGTAAACAAATCAATTATTTAAGTCCCCATTCAGTCTAGGGCCCTTTTTGATCCCCAACTCAAAAGGGTCTAAATCACCCCCTTTTTTCACCCACATACGCCATTTTATGCAAACTAGGGCTTGTAGTAGGCTTAAGACAAAATGGCGTAACTGCCGTTATGTTGAATGATAATATGACGTTCTTTAGAAAAAATGGTTTAAAGTTTACTGGACGCAGCTGGGTTCGTTTCTATCTAGGAAATTACTGGTATTGATGTATGTTTGAAAGGTTTTTTATAAGGATTTGTAGGATAAACCGGTTTTTAGATACGTTACAAAACTTTCCATTAGGTACAGTCACCGGCTATTGTATCTTCCTACACGAAGGCCGCAAAAATATGTGACACGCTCTTATTTGTAGGGCCATAAGAGCGTGTCACATATTTTTGCGGCCTTCGTGTAGGAAGATACTATTGCCGGTGACTGTACACTCGGCCAAAAATGTGGTCTACCACCCTACGGTTGAGGTTCGTTTGAACGTCATGAGACAACAAGGTCGTGCATGTTTTAAACTCCATTAGAAAAGTCAACCTTAGCGATCGTTAGATCTCGCAGAAACAAAACTGGTAGACCACTTTCTTGGCCCACCGTTAACCTCTTCTTCCTCTTAGCGTTTGTCCCGGCTTGGGGTCCGCTTGACAACCTAATCCTATGAATTGGCGTAGACACTAGTTTTTAAGAAAACGACTGCCATCTGACCTTCCAACCCAGAGGGGAAATTATGCCCTTTTTAGGGTTCCGTAGCCAAAATGGCAAAAACGGAACCCTTATAGTTTCGACATGTCCGTCCGTCCGTCGGTCCGTCCGTCCGTCCGTCCGTCCGCGGTCTAGCTCAGTGACCGTTAGCACTAGAAAGCTGAAATTTGGTTTGAATATGTGCATTAACCAAGCCGACAAAACAGTAGAATAAAAAAGCGAAAAATATATTTTGTTAGGGTACCTCCCGTACACGTGAAGTGGGAGGCGAATTTTGTTTTCGTTCCAACCAAGTTGTGTGGGGTATCGTTGGATAGGTGTTTAAAAAAAAATAGGGTCTTCTAAAACTGTTTTTGGATAAAACTAATACTCTCGGAAATAATAGCTCCGAAAGTTTAAAACAGGGCGTCCCCCCATCTAACTTTTAAATCGTGGGTCCTAAAATTTTGAAAAAATTCATGAAACTGAGGCCTAATTAGTGCCTTCAATGAAAACTATATTGAAATAAATCGGTTGAGCTGTTTTTGAGTTATCATTCAAAAACCCATAGTGAAAGGACGTAAGTAAAAATGACGCCAAATTTCCCGTAAGAAACGACCTTTTGAATTAATGGTCTCAGTTTACGGAACCCTACACTGAGCATGGCCCGACATCCTCTTGGCCGGTTTTTTGGATTAGGTCCGGTTTCCCGATTTTGGATCAGTGAGGGCAGCTACCAGGTCCCGTGCTGCTACCTACGTGAAAATAGTTTTAGGAAACCTTCCTTAAATTTTTACAGATTTTGGTAAAACATAGTGTGCGAGAAAAGGGTCTTTTTCACCGACTTTAAGATTTCGAAGGAGGAGGTTCTCAAATCGTCGCGCGGGATCTTTGTTTTTTTTTTTTGCAAATTTTTTTATGTATCTTCACCGATTATGGCGATTATTCAAAAGACGGCTGGACCGATTTGAAAAATTATTTTATGGTTGAAAGAGTATACTTCACAGTTGGCCCCATTGTTACCGGGTCCAGATCTGATCTGAATGGGATCTTGGAGAAATTGAGGGAACTCTTCAACTATTATAGGCATACCTATAGTGATTTCACTATTTTATATAGCAAGTCGGCCACATCCTATTGGAAAAGCGGATTCTAAGTTAAGTCGGTTCTTTTTTTATTCAAAATTACTTCACATTAATGATACTGTTGTTTTGTTAGTATTTAAGTACAATTTGCTTTTTTTTAATTTATCATTTATTGTATTATATTAAATAAAGTTTTTTTCTATTATATTCTATACTTTACCTAAAATATCGGGCGAAACTCGAACACGTGACTCCGATTTAGCAGCTCACCGCCTTACCTAAGCTACCGAGACTTATTCGTAGGTCCAGTCACTGACCTAGACCGCGGACGGACGGACGGACGGACGGACGGACATGGCGAAACTATAAGGGTTCCGTTTTTGCCATTTTGGCTACGGAACCCTAAAAAGGCGTTTGTATAGAATCAAATAATGTGAAGAAAAACCAATGCGGTGAATTTCTACTGTGCAACTTCAATATTGTGCAGTATCTAGAGTTGGAAGAAAAGCGTATGTGAAGTCGCTAGAATAATCCCTCAGTTGCTAGGTATTTAAAACATTTTGGAAAAAAAAAATTATACTTAAACTCACACAAAAGCTCACCCATTCCACAGACCGCTTATGCCTAGACTCAGACAAAAGTCTACGGTTCAACGCCTCTAGTCTGAATAAAGTGCCCCCATGCTGTAAGTCCTTTATTCTAGTGGTTATTAATGCTTTCTTCCTATTTATTTAACGTCTATTGTTCTAGTGCGGTTTAGGCAGACTATATACAGGGTGTTTTAACCCTTAGTAATATTGGGAGAGCGCATAATTAATAATTTTAATCAGGAAATTCAAGAAAATTGTTTGTGCCCGATAGAAAACGTCTTTTTCCATATACCTATCCAACATTTTTGACTGAGGAGCCGAGCGTAGCGAGGCGACGAACGTCTCCGTTTTCACTGGTACGACGATTTGGCAGATTGATGTGTGTGTATTGGTTGGTCAGTGTCGGTCTAGAGGTCGCATTTTTCATCCGATTTCGATGAAACTTGGCATGTACGTTCCTTGATTTATTTGCCAAAAATTGTCGACCCATGTTTTTGATTGGGGTGAAAATGAGGGGGAAAAGAGGGGAAGTTTGCTGTCGCGTTATTTATGGACGGATTTCACTAATTTTCGGGTAAAAGGTCAAGCCCACACTTCCTCAGAGGTTGTTGTAAAAAAAAAGTTTCGAGGGAGGGTAAAAGGGGGGAAAAAGATGGGAAATGCTCCGAAGTCTACGGTTCACAGAACAACTAGTTTTATCACAGTTACTTATACTTTTCACGCAACATCGGCACAGTTTTAGACCCGAGCACATTAAGAATAGCCGTCTGCCTGAGAATTGGGGCCAGGATATGCGTACCTCATACATGCGCCTGTGGAAAAGAAGTGGATTGGCTGGGTCGACATGGACTTTCTTGTGTCAGAAGCGCTGGCCGCATGTACCGCCACGGCACCATTAACGACCTCGTACGCCGGGCACTTGCCACTGCCTCAGTGCCTTCGTCTCTTGAACCCACCGGAATGGCAAGAGACGACGGTAAGCGTCCGGATGGAGTTACTATGGTGCCGTGGAAACTCGGCAGGGCTTTGGTGTGGGACGCTACGTGCGTTGACACGTTCGCCGCGTCCCACATCCAAGCAACCCGCTCAAAAGCCGGCGCTGCTGCTGATCAGGCCCAAGTTCTCAAGCGCCGCAAATACTCCGCCCTTCTAAAGGATTACGAGTTTGCGGCGCTTGCAGTTGAGACGTTGGGTCCCTGGTCGGCAGACATGAAGACTTTTATGAAGTCCCTTTCGTCCCGGTTAATCCACGCCTCAGGAGACCCCAGGGCCGGCTCTTACCTGTCCCAGCGACTTAGTCTTGCAATACAAAGGGGAAACGCCGCTAGCGTGATGGGGACTATGCCACAATCGGAGCTGCTGGATGGGGTATTCTTTTTATGACTCTGGTTGGTAGGTAGGTATATTTTTCTTGTTTTTATTTTAATTTAGTTTTATTTATAATTCTAATTTAGTTTTATATAGGTAATTTTGTAAGTATACTTATAAAGCTTAAAATCTTGTTTTTTCGCAAGTGTGATGAGAAATATTGTGTAATTTGGAGCGTAAAAACACTCGAGTCGTACAGTCGCCATCAGATATATCGGAGCGGCCAAGGGGGTCACAAATATCTGAACAACGCCTGTATCGTCAAGGCAATAAAGTGCATGTTCAGATATTTTTAAGTACCTTGGCCGCTCTGATATATTTGATGGCGACTGTACAAGCCCTCGGCTTTGCTCTTGGGTATCTAATTATATTAATTTACTATTTTGCAGTTACGAATAGAAGTAGAAGTAGCAGCAAAAGTAGCTAAGCGTGTAGGGTGTTCAAAATGAGCTGGACACGACTTTCTGCTGCTGACTGTACTTTTTTTTTAGATTACAAAAATCGTGTCGAGTGTCGAGAATCGTATCGTGATCGTGACGTGTCTTAGTGCGATTTCTGGGAAAACGATTTTAAAATTAATCATTTTGAATTTTATTGGTATCTGCGTACCTATCTATAATTAGGTAAAAACCCGGCCAAGAGCATGTCGGGCCATGCTCAGTGTAGGGTTCCGTAGTTGTCGGCCTGTTCATCATCATCATCATCATCTCAGCCATAAGACGTCCACTGCTGCCATAGGCCTCCCCTTTAAGGGGGGGTTTGCCATACGCGCCACGCTTGGCAGGCGGGTTGGCGCGCGCAGTTTTTTTTGTTTATTGTTGTTTAGGCTTGGAAGGAAGATGCTGCTGCCCATCTCGCGGTATACTCCCTTAGCAGACTCCTACTGCAACCACGGGACGATATGGTGGGGGACGATTCTAAGGCCGGGCACCCCACGGCATTTTTTCCATGATATGACTGAAAAATATAAAGATACATTAACGAAATCGACCATGTCTAATCTGAAAAACCCGGCCAAGAGCATGTCGGGCCATGCTCAGTGTAGGGTTCCGTAGTTGCCGGCCTGTTACAATTCAATAATTCAAAAGGTCGTTTCTTACGGGAAATTTGGCGGCGCTTAAGTAATTTCACTTACGTCCTTTCACTATGGGTTTTTGAGTGATAACTCAAAAACGGCTTAACCAATTTAATTCAATATAGTTTTAATTGAAGGTACTTATTAGGCCTCGATTCATGATTTTTTTCAAAATTTTTGTTTTAAACTTTTGGAGCTATTATTTACGAAAATATTATTAAAACTTAGAAGACCCTAATTCTTTTTAAAATACCTATCTAACGATACCCCACAGAACTGGGTTGGATTGGAACGAGGAAAAATTTCGCCCCCCACTTTACATTTGTACCCTAACAAAATATATTTTTCCAGTTTTTATTCTACCATTTTGTCGGCTTGATTAATGCACATATTCAAACCAAATTTACGACGGACGGACGGACATGGCGAAACTATAAGGGTTCCTAGTTGACTACGGAACCCTAGAAACCCTAATAGTATTACCACAAAATGGTTAACTTTGAAAAAATATCCTGTGTATCCAAATTTTTAAAATATATTAACCCATATATTCACTATAAATTCAACAGAAAACACGAAAACCAAATATAAAACAGCGCCAACCTTATTCATGTCCACATTTTCATACATAAATCATAATTTGAGTCACGGCATGAATACCCCAAATCTTGAAAGCCCAAGTACCAAAGTACGAATGAAACTCTCATAACTTCTACCAGAGACTATAGAGATATAGACGGCCACAGCCTAAGAACTTTTTGAAGCTCAAGTCAATTGCGCCATCTATGTCAAGGACCCCTAAAGATACCGAAAATGTAAGAGAAATGTCACCTGCACGGAATAAAAAGCTTCCGGGATATTCTCAATCCAAGACATTATTATTTTCTTGAAAATATTTCCTCGTGACAAGTTTTATTTCCTTTACCAAAAATATGATTCTTCGCTTAATAAAACCACGTTTTCTTAAAATAGAAATACAAAAATGTATTGTTTCAAGAGTATATTGAGTAAATAAGAGAGATTGTACTGTAATCATAATCAAACAAGTATCAACTAGAAAGTCTGTAAGAATATATTCGCTTAGTTATATTTAAAACTTTAATTTATTTTCGTTAAAGGAAATAAATGCTTGTCACGAGGAAATATTTTCAACATTAGTACATTACGCACCTAGGGCGGTAAAAGAAAGAACGGCTCAGATCGCGGATATTTGTGGCCCGAACCGAAGGTGAGGGCCATAGACAAGCGATCTGAGGCCTTCTTTATTACCGCCCGTGGTGCGTACACAATTTTATCGTCTTCTCCTGGGTAAGAAGTGAGATTTGCCGCTCCGCCCGTGGGCGTAATATCTCACTTACCACCCAGAGTGACGTAAAATATAATAATGTCTTAGATTGAGAATATCCCGGAAGCTTTTTTTTCCGTGTGCACTGTAGTAGCTACTAGTGTACTACTAGTACGCTATTTGTTACTAGGTGGAGTAGCAGTGCAGGTGACATTTCTCTTACATATTCGGTATATTTAGGGGTCTTTGACATAGATGGCGCAATTGACTTGAGCTTCAAAATGTTCTTAGGCTGTGGTCGTCTATATCTCTATAGTCTATAGTCTCTGGTTCTAGTATATATTATCACATCCAAATAATCCTAAGTCAGTGCATTGACGTAAATATCTACACAGATTTCGACTTTATTTACACTGGATAAGGCTCTCAAATGCATACATATTTTAAGGAATAAAGGGATTTTTTAGGGAAAAAGGAAGACTTGTTGACCTTTCGGCAGACATTAAAAATATAAAGAGTTCTTGAAAATACTTGACGATCTTCGAGCGTGGAGTTCATAATGGCGGATAAGACAAGACTTAGGTTATGGTACAATCCCCGTTAGATATATCGAAGCGGCCAAGGTGGTCACAAATATCTGAATAAAGCCTCTTTAGTCAAGGCGATAAAGTGCATGTTCAGATATTCTTGAGTACCCTGGCCGCTCCGATATATTTGATAGCCACTGTACTAGTAGTCCGCCTCGAAATGAAAACTCGCGATTTACTTGCATTGCAAAAGAGTCGACCAATATAACAAGATCCTATGAAGATCGTTTTGCGACTTAGCTACATAACCCTCTGATCGATCCTACTCATACCAAGTGTAACAAAAGTACTGGTGATCCTTTTAAGGGCATAATTGGTATCGTATTCTAAATATGAAATTGTAAGAAAAAAAATTTGTCGCGAAAAAAAATTTTGCTTTTGTATGGAAGGTTGGCCAGTTGTGACGACGTGCCCCATACAAAAAAAATTTTTTTTCGTGTCCAAAAAATTTTTCTCCTCACCAAACGGATCACCTGTACTTTTGTTACATCCTGTATACGATTTGAGAGTTAAAACTCAGGTCTACGCCAATTCATGGGTTTAGGTTGTCAATCGGGCCCCAAGCTGGAACAAAACGCTAGGAGGATAAAACTTGTCACATCCAATATATTCCTAGCTTCTCGACACAATATTATATATTGCATAATTCAGTGGCGATAAAGCGAGAAGACGCCGTCTCTCTTTTTATTGTTCCCACAAGTGACAATCTACGTCTTTCCAAAGATTTATTTTTGTTATTAAGAGTCGCCAGGACGCTCGCGTGAACTCGCGTTCCCATACAAACGTAGCTTAGCTCTAATTTTAAAACGACATGCTTTAGAACCATGAAATTTGGCATGGGCATTCTAGTAGTACAGATCTAGGTCGGACATTCGTTTTCGTTGCTAAAGTAGTAATTATTTAAGATGTCGGAATATTACTAGGGATTTCTACCTACAATTTCGACACCTTAAATAAAAAGTACTATATGAAAATCCATTTTAGTTTTGTCGACAAAACTAAAATAGGTGTCAAGCGCCTCCCGGCCACGCGGCGAATATGCGACCATCGAAATGTATGCGCTAGTAGTTCTCTGTACAAAGTCTCAATGGGGGATATTACTGCAATGTTCTGCCACCAGAGTGCAGCACTAGCACTTCGGTAAACCATAGAGTTCTTAATACATACTAGGCCTTAAACAGTTTTTTACAAGTTTCCATAGATAATTTATAACGAATAAATATGTCATTTGTGCACCAAGGCGGTTTGTTTACAGAGGGCCTATCGTGAGAGAATCTAAATGTTGACATCTGCCTCTCTATCGCTCGAATATGTAAGAGTGACAGAGAACCAGGTAACGAAATTTTTATTTTCGTGTTTCGCGGTAGGCCCTCCTTTTGTGGTAGTGCCGCCCCCTACGCAGAGTTCTGCGTATATTATTCCCTATTCAAGCATTATAGTCGGCGAGTAGAAAAAACGTTTAATTTAAACTATTTTTTTCTAAAATCGGGGCGTAACCATTCATAAACTGCCAGTTTCAAACAAAAGCCGACCGAACATGCTAAAAATTAAATCATAAACGCTTTTTTTCAATTTTTTTGGAACACAGTTGAATATTGAACTATTATTAAATTTGTTGGAGCGTGTTTTCGTCATAGAACAGAAATCCTGTCAATATAAAATGCAACGAACCGTGTAGGTAGTTTTTTGGTTTTGTCAAAAAAATACATCGCTTTTTTATATTGTTCTTAAGAGTCGCCAGGACGCTCGCGTGAACTCGCGTTCCCACACAAACGTAGTTTAGCTCTAAATCTAAAACGACCTGCTTTAGAACCACGAAATTTGGCATGGGCATTCTAGTAGTACAAATCTAGGTCGGACATTCGTTTTCGTTGCTAAAAATTCTAATACAAAGAAAGTATTTTAACTAAATCACGGGTTACTCACGTATTTTAAGTCGAATATTAACCCGAGAGACCCGAGTAACCCGTGATTTATTTAAAATGTCTGATTCTCACGGAAGTTTTGTGTTTAAAACAAAGAAAGTATATAAAAAATAAGTTTTGTATGTAAATCTTTAACTGGCTGTATTTTCTTTGTATTACAATTTTTAGCAACGAAAACGAATGTCCGATCTAGATCTGTACTACTAGAACGCCCATGCCAAATTTCATGATTCTAAAGCATGTCGTTTTAAAATCAGAGCTAAACTATTACGTTTGTATGGGAACGCGATTTCACGCGAGCGTCCTGGCGACTCTTAAAAATTGTATAAATTAAAATATTAATAGTCACGAAAAATACAAAATGTGACATTTTTTCTGGAAAGGTGGTTGACACTTGCGCCACAATATTCCGTACGTCGTAAGCGCCTTCCGCCATACGGTACCTTTACCAAATTACAGACACAAATGGATGGAAGCAAGATGCACGCACAAGCAGATAAGCACGCGTATGAAGGATAATGGAGGAAAAATTCACAGCCAAGCGGCGTCTCGGTAGCCCAGTTGGTAGAACGGCGGGCTGGTATCCCAAAGACGCGAGTTCGAGTCTCGCCTGAGGCTGAGTTTCTCCATTTTCTATTTATATGTAAAAATATGTGTATACTTTTATTAAGAGTCCGGTAATGTTTTTTTTCGATTTCGCTCAACTTTTTGATGCGATTTTGCAGTAACTAACATAACTTCTATAATTTTGTTTACATATTATGAAAGATCGTTTCTTTTTGGATGGAATAAATACAACGATTTTTTAATTTTATGCTTTATTTATAAATAATTCACCCTAATCTAACACCTGTTTCGCGATTTTTGCTTGGAGAGGTGAAAAGAGTAAGGTTTTTATTGATTTAAATTAAGTTATATAAGTATGTAAAATATATAAATACATTGGAAAATGAGTCGCCTGAGGAATAAGTGTAACAGTTTTTTTCATTTTCATATATATTTTTTGAGAGAGAGTGTGTTTTGCTAGAGCAATTTTGCTAAAAATTGCCGAAGTTTAGGTGATATTTTTGGAAAGATACTAAAGTATTTTGCAAACATAAAAATACAAAAATAAACTTCATTTTATGCTTTATTCAGATAGTATAAAACATATTAGGGTCCATAACAAATAATAATTAAAAATCGTACGACAAAATTACATGAATCAACGTCCTCACTAAACATGCTCTGTAAGAATCGAGTTTTAAGGTATTAAATATTAATATAAATAGACCTAAAGTACTTTTTTACAATAACAAGACTTCAAGCTATCGTACCAAATGCAATTCATGTGTATAATGTTATTATTAGCGATTTTCGTTTTCAAATCGTTACCGGACTCTTAACCGACTTCAAAAAAGGAGGAGGTTCTCAATTCGACTGATTTTTTTTTTTTTTTATCATAATTTTTTTTTTGTATGTATGTTACTCCATATCTCCGTGAATCGTGAACCGATTTTCAAAATTTTTTTTTGAACCGAACAGGTATATAACCCCTAGATGGTCCCATTGTCACCAAGTCGGGATCTGATGATGGGATCCTGGAGAAATCGAGGGAACTCTTCAACTATTATAGGCACACCTATAGTGATTTCACTATTTTTTACAGCAACTCGGCCACTTCCTCTTGGAATAGCGGATCCTAAGTGAAGTCGGTTCTTTTTTTGTTTAAAATTATTTTATTTATATCTAAAGTATCTAAACAGTAACTGTTGTAACACAGTATAAGGAAGGCGGTCTATTATATCATTATTATCATTAACTCATCTACGAATAAATAAAAATTTACGTTCACAATTCAATCTTCGGACGCGGGTCTATACAGTCGCCATCAGATATATCGGAGCGCCAAGGTGGTCATAAATGTTTGAACAACGCCTCTATTGTCAAGGCTATAAAGTGCATGTTCAGATAGGTACTTATGTGTACATTGGCGCTCCGATATATTTCATGACGACTGTACCAAGAATGTTTCGCCGGTTTCGCGCAACGGTAGCACCGCAATAGCACACCTCTTGTTTAATCATGTCTAATCATATCTATTTTGGTCGCGTAACTCGCGTCGTCAGTTGTTTTTTGCCCGCGGCCCGCTCAGTTCTTTTTCAACCGACTTCAAGATTTCGAAGGAGGAGGTTATTTTGCTATTTTTAATGTATGTTCAGCAATTATTAGAAGCCGGCTGGACAGATTTGGAAAATTATTTTGTTGTTTGAAAGAGTGGTCTAATTGTCACCAGGTCCGGATCTGATGATGGGATCCTAGAGAAATCGAGAGAACTCTTCAACTATTATAAGCACACCTATAGTGATTTCAGTATTTTTTTACAGCAACTCGAGCATTTCCACTTGAAAAAGCGGATCCTAAGTGAAGTCGGTTCTTTTTTTGTTTAAAATTATTTTGTTAAAAATTGGACTACTTACTAGTTGTAAACGGTTGTACTCTGGTTGTATGTAAATAGGTAGGTGCGTAATAACTTACGCAAACCACAAAATCCACGGAATGGCTGGGCTGAATAAAAATGCCTTTTCCTCCTCGCTATAACACCTGGAGAGTTATAAAGCCTATTTATTATACTATACACTGAACATACATCCTTTACTCAGCGTGCTTACGATGAACTCAAAAGATTTTAACAGCGTTTTTCATATTTAGAGACTAAAATGTCCCATAAACTTTTAAAAATCAATTAATATCAATGAAAAATGTCTTCTAATTCTTGGTCAGTGCGAAACGCCTTTTTGGTGGCAATATCGCTACTTTGCGTTAACGAGTTAAACGAAATAAAATAAAAACCGGCCAAGTGCGAGTCGGACTCGCGCACCGAGGGTTCCGTAAAAACCTAAAACAATTGCTATTTCTTATGATTGCGTGGACATGAAAGTTTCGTTTTGCTACAGCAGAAAGATATTATAGAGCTGAGTATATGATATGAATTTCAATTCAATACCTCTACGCGTTTACGAGGAAAATGGTAGTAAGTTTAAAATATAAAAAAAAAATTTTTGTATGATTTTACAAAAAAAATCTACTTTTCGTAATTTTTCCTTTGTCTTTGCTATATAAAGTTTCTTCGTGCCAAGTTTCAAGTTTCTGAGTTTACGGGAAGTACCCTTTAGGTTTTGAGTTTCTTGCGAGTACTCATCTCCAAAATATGCAACTTAAATTGCTATTTCTTTTGATTGCGTTGACATGAAAGTTTGTTTTTGCCACAGCTGAAAGGTATAATAGACCTGAGTATTTGATATGAATTTCAATTTAATACCTTTACGCGTTTACGAAGAAGAAGGTAGTAAGTTTAAAAAAAAAAGAAAAAATTGTATGATTCTAATAAAAATGTCTACTTTTTATAATTTTTCCGTTGTCTGTGCTATATGACGTTGCTTCGTGCCAAGTTTAAAGATTCTGAGCTTGCGGGAAGTACCCTTTAGGTTTTGAGTATCTCGCGAGTACTCAGTTTCAAAATATGCAACTTAAATTGCTATTCCTTTTGATTGCGTTGACATAAAGATTTGGTTTTGCTACATCTGAAAGGTACTATAGCCCTGAGTATTTGACATGAATTTCAATTGAATAACTTCACGCGTTTACGAGGAAAATGGTAGTAAGTTTAAAATTTAAAAAAAATTTTTTTGTATGATTTTACAAAAAAAATCTACTTTTCGTAATTTTTCCTTTGTCTGTGCTATATGAAGTTTTTTCGTGCCAAGTTTCAAGTTTCTGAGTTTACGGGAAGTACCCTTTAGGTTTTGAGTTTCTTGCGAGTACTCAGTTTCAAAATATGCAACTTAAATTGCTATTTCTTTTGATTGCGTTGACATAAAAGTTTGGTTTTGCTACATCTGAAAAGTCCTATAGCCCTGAGTATTTGACATGAATTTCAACTTAATAACTTTACGCGTTTACGAGGAAAAAGGTAGTAAGTTTAAAATTTTAAATATATATTTTTGTATGATTTTACTAAAAATTTCTACTTTTTATAATTTTTCCTTTGTCTATGCTATATGACGTTGCTTCGTGCCAAATTTCAAGTTTCTGAGTTCATGGGAAGTACCCCGTAGGTTTTGCGAGTGCCGAAAACTCTAAAATTTACAGCATAAACGACTGTATCTTTTGATTGCGTTTGCTTTTAAGTTTGATTTTTTCACAGCTTCAAGGGACAATAGACCTAAGTATTTGGTATAAATTTCAGCTTGATACCTCCACGCGTTCCTGAGAAAAATGGTCTTGACAGACAGACAGACAGACAGACAAACAGACAGACAGACAGACGGACAACAAAGTGATCCTATAAGGGTTCCGTTTTTTTTCTTTTTGAGGTACGGAACCCTAAAAATCAAATCAAATCACAGGTAGATTCGTGTGTAAACTTTTTTTCTCAAACATACTCCGAAATGTATGCGTTAATGTCACGAAATGAATACATGAAGTAGCACATTTAAGGCCTAAGGCCAAGAAGTAATGTACGGAGTTAGTATGAAACGTACATTATTGTCCGCTGCTCTAACTTTTTAAATTTGCTTACTAAGATTACACTGACAAAGGAAATATTACATACAGCCAACGACCACTCTCTATGAAAGCATACTTGCGACATTAAAATTAAAAAAGAACTATATTTATTAAGCGGTTAAACATGGTGATCGAATAGCTTTTTCAAATGTCAAGTCAAGTTTAAAAAATAAAAAGGCGCAATGTAAACATTTTTTCACTTCTCTTGCTCTAAAAGTTCGTCTTTAAGCCTTGCGTAGGCGACCTAAAATCGCTTTTTATGCACTTGGGCCTAAAGTAAAATCTTCGTCGAATACCAAGGCAGCTGGTCCAACAGCCGCAAGCAAACAACTTCCTAAACTTTATTAAAAAAATTCACTACGACCTTTGTCACGTACCTACTGAAAAAAAAAGTTAACAGGCGGGAACTGCATTTATTTTTCGTTGTAATTTTGTGTTACTACCTGAAATTGCTTTATTTTCTCGCAATCGAAGCGAAAAGTAGAGTGTGCAACGTGTCCATAAAACCCATTTTACGCTCGACTTTATCTCGCTCGCGAGCTCGCTCGGATAGATAAACGCCTCGCGTAAAATGGCTCGTTTTATGCACTTGTTGTACAATCTACTATACTTGATTACTTAGTAGTTATTTTATAATATTTTCATACAATGTTTGAGAAAAGCACTATACAATCCTTGGCCGGAAGAGAGATTGCAGGACTCGCTTTATCCGGCCTCGGTTACGCCTCGGCCGTCTACTGCAATCTCGTCCTTAAATCCCTTACTTCACGGCCTCTGAAGTAATGTACTATTTTTTCAGTTATTTCACAGACGTAAGTATTTTTCTGCTCTGTTTGATTGACGAGATGATATTAAGAAGAAATCTTTATATGGCGACCGAATTAATTATAGTAGTTTATGTAACTGTTACGTAATAGGGGTCCTTAAAACACTAGTGTGGTTTTATGAAACGAACGAAGTGAGTTTCATAATAAGATCACACGAGTGTTTTAAGGCCTAATTACGTACAGTTGCATACACTGCTTTATCTACACACATATTATAAACCCGAAATGATGATTGAATGACTGCCATTGCACGGATTGCACGCCATCGCCATGGCCAACTCGATTGTGCCGGCGGTCGGGAGGCGCGTGCCGGCGGGCGGGGCCCATCCCGGATTTTCATAATGAAATCGAATTTTTGATTATTATTTGATAATAATAACATCGTTACAGATAAGACATTTGTTCTAACTACTAACGAAACCATATATTTTTATGGTGGTTATAACGTGCGGTTTTTGAACGCATCATGGAGGGTTTATGATATGGGTGTAGATAAAGATCGTTAATAATATTGTTTAGGGCACTGCATGGTACCGCATGGGATACCAGTTCAAAGTTTTTTTTGTACAATTTCTTTTTAGTACGACCTATGTGATATTAACATGAATTTAAAGTAAAAGTCGGGCACAAGAATTTTGACCTGCTAAAGAAGGTCAAAATCCGCAGTTTCAGATTTTTTTTTCATTTATTTTTTCGAAAACCTACAAATATAGTTTTTAAATATTTTAGAGAAAAAAATAACCTTTCGATAAAAAATATTGCTAACATAAAATTATTCACCGTTTAGGAGTATATAAAACATTTATTTACATAACTAAATATACAGAGGTACTACAGTACAAATACTAAACTAAATTAATAACTAGCTCAAATCTAAACTAGGCCCTTGCGGCATTGTACCAAGGATGCTGGCGGCATTTCGTTTAGGAGTTATGAATTTTCTCCAGAAAAATTTAGGTTTTGTAGCACTGCCCTTATATTTAGTACACAGACGTGTAGACACACAGGCTCCCCCGTCGGCCCATGGGCGAGGACGTCCCCATGGCCCGAAGGGGGAGCCTGTAGCACTGCCCTTATAGTACACAGACGTGTAGACACACAGGCTCCCGCGTCGGCCCATGGGCGAGGACGTCCCCATGGCCCGAAGGGGGAGCCTGTAGCACTGCCCTTATAGTACACAGACGTGTAGACACACAGGCTCCCGCGTCGGCCCATGGGCGAGGACGTCCCCATGGCCCGAAGGGGGAGCCTGTAGCACTGCCCTTATAGTACACAGACGTGTAGACACACCTTCATACACATGTCTGTTACATCCCCAACCTTCTTACATTTCTTAAAGATATGATTTAGGGAGTTATAGATATTCACGGGAGGTATATTTTCCATAGGAAAAAAGTTATTGCCCGAAAACTGATTTCATAAAAAGTGAGGCCCTGGCCGTCCCTTTGGCCCTATTCCGCCCATTCACGAATTTGTCTTAGGTATCAACCAGGGCGATTTTTGTACCAAGTTTGAAAGCAATCGGAGCAAAGATGCGACCGCTATCGTGATGACAAAATCGGGCTGCGGATATCTACATACATAAATATATATATACGTAAACTTTTGAACCAGTGGTCATTTTAGAATCTGGGGGTCATAACTAGACCTTCTATAAATATTTTTTTTCAAAATTCGATTGTGTCGAAGAAATGAATAGGTAGATCCGATTTTCGAAATCTACATAAAATACCAATTTATTTTTAGAGATCATTTTACATTTACTTTACAAAAATCTTGAAAAAAACAAATATTTTTGTATTCGCGAATCTGATTTTTTTCGCAATGATGCGTGGTTCAAATTGGGTTTTTCGTGAGCACATTGTATGTTTACTATACAATCAACGCCAATAATATGAATACATTTTTTTACTTTTACAAAGGTGCAAAAGTATACACATATTTTTGGCGTGAAAGCGTACAATTATTGTATTTTCATAAAAATATACATTGGTATATTATATACAAGAGATTTAAAAAAAAAGAGCTCAATTACTGTGAGAAAAGCACTGTCACAAGATTCAAATATAAATCCGGGTTATGTAATGTTATGTTATGTAGTTACTTTTTGTTATTCATCGCACATACATAATATATAAGATTCTTATACGACCAGATTTTCCTTTATAACTTGATTCTGACGCGTGGCGCGGCAAATAGGATCATTGCCGGAATAAGTGGGTTTTGGAACTTTTGGTGGTAAAATTGTTTATTTAGCTGTCTAGATTTTATACAGGAAGTTTTCTTAACGTCGCCTCCCCGTGGGCCGTATTCTCACTTAAAAACACGTTTAGACACGATCCAATTTGAATACAAATCCAAATACAGCTAGCGCCCAAACGTCTGGATCACAAAACAAATATCAATGAAAATTATTCTGATGCAACTCCAATCCAATACAACTTGGAGTTGGTTATGTTTGAGATATATTGTGTTTTTAATGTATTGTTTATGCATAAATTATGTATTTTAAGATTAGAATAAGGCACTTTTAAATCTATAAAGCGGACTGTATAATAGTAGTTTATGTAACTGTTACGTAATAGGGGTCCTTAAAACACGCGTGTGGTTTTATTAAACGAACGAAGTGAGTTTCATAATAAGATCACACGAGTGTTTTAAGGCCTAATTACGTACAGTTGCATACATTGCTTTATCTACACACATATTATAAACCCTAAATGATGATTGAATGACTGCCGTTGCACGGATTGCACCGCCATCGCCGTGTGTAGGAGCCAGCTAGCCCCTACACTTGCTTGTTAGGTTGAGTGCGTTGAGATGAAGAAGTAGCCGAGTCCAAGTTACACTGGTTTATTATCGATGTTAATCGTACGCAAATTAGATATGCACTGACATTTGGTTACTTGTAATATAGCATTGAAACGCGGGCTAAAGTAGGCCGCGACGTAAACAGAAAAATGTACAGTAGTGAGACTGTACATGCTGGCAACTACAAAAGAAAAGAAAGTTAAGATAAAAGTTAATAGAAGGAAAGGCCATTACAAAATACTTAATAAATTTTAAATCAGTTAGAGTTCAAAATTGAACGCCACGTTATCGTTGGTCTGACGGTGCTGGTTCAGGCGCGGCGTGGGGTTGCTCGCCGGTCTCGTTCTAGCTGGCGGCCGGCTTCTTTCTCTTGGCATCGGTTGAAGTTCGATATCCTCGTAGTGCGGCCTCGCTGATTGCAGTGTGCATTGTTTTTTCTTTCTTAGTTGGCATAAATTAGGATAGCGCCTTCCCACTCCCCAAAGAATGGCGGCAGAGATGGCTATAGTTAGCAGGATGTAGCTTATGGCATATTGGTGAATGTCGTGTGTAGTAACAGCTGTTGGTAAGTTTTGCTCTCTATTCTTCTCGTACTGTAGCCTTCGGTCGATTTCTTCTATTATGCCCCCGTTTTCATGTTCGGCATTGTAGAGTTGTGGTGCGTTGCGATAGGTCAAGTTCGCAATCCGATTAATGGACGATGTTACTGAGGGCACGTAGACTTCGTAGTTCATGTGCACCTTGCTGCTGTACTGGTTAAGTGAGTGAATAGTTAAGTATTTCGATTGCATTACGCAACCTTGTGGTAAGTTTACTATCCCCGTCGACGTCATAGTATGTGACGTCACATCTTCTTCACATATGGCCCGTAATGTGCAGGTATCGCAGCAAATAGCGAGCCAAGTGTTCGGTGAGTGTAACTCGATCCAAGCGTCCTTGCATGACGTGTGCGTTACGTCACATGGTGTAGTCATGCGGTGGCTTATTAGTTTTGCTTCGCATGGGATGTTTTCATTGTGCAGGTTGAATACGGGTAAGTTTTTGTTGCATATAAAGTTGTCGAGTTTCAGTTGGACGCATTGTTGAAGGTCTTCTTCCTTGAAAGAGATGTAGGTATTTTTCTGAAAGTTTACGGCGATGTATTTCGCGCTAGTTCGCACTATGACAGTTTCTTGAGCCTTCTTGATAGGTAGCGGTATTGCGCGGTGTAGTGTGTAATCTTCATCCGAAATCAGAGGTATATGTAGCTCGAATAAGAAGTAAGTATCGGTAACTCGAGCTTTGACATATAGTAGTTTGTACACGTCCTTAATATCCTCCCGTATATTGTTTACAGGCAGTGATATGGATCTAGGCAGTTTTCCAGCGATGATGTTCATTTGTTCGATTAGGTAGACCGGAGTCACGAGATGGACGTCTATGTGCCCCTTATAAACGTCGGTTAAGGTGTTGAAGAGCATTTCTTGTATGTTCTTCAGATTGTTGATAAGTAGGTAAGCTGACAAGGCGGCCGAGTTAAAGTAGCTGGTGGCCATGGCGATTTCCAAGGTTGACTCAATTTTTGCCAAGTTAATGTTTGTTTCGTTCATGAAGGTTTCGATAACGTTGAATTGTTGCAATATGTTGGCTTCATTTTTCTTCAAAAAGTTGTTCTGTAACTCAACTATGGAAGTCTGATTTTTTATGAGTTCGAGTAAGTAGTTTTCGTTGCTATGTACGGCTTCTATGTCGTTTCTGTATTTCTCGGCGAAACGTTGATCCAGGATTCCGAATAAACTGTTTGCTAAATTTCCAACCCCATTTACAAGTCCACGTTTCTTCCTTTCAGTTAAATGTTTGTGTGGGGTTAGCAACATGGTATTGTAATACTGCAAGAGATCTATTTCGTGGTGCAGCTGGTTAAGGGGAGTTTTGCAGTATCTAGGGTCCGTCTTCTGGCACCAATCTTCCAGTCCACTCAGGTAGGTTTCGATTCGACGAACTCCTTCCCAATAGTTAGTTAAGTTGTAATACATAAGTAATGTCCATTTATTATGTATCACTTGTACCTTGCCAATAGTGTCGTAGTATATAGGTCGCTCGGGTTCAAGGCTCGTGATATGCGCTGACGTCGGCGCGCCGGTAGCTTGCGACCCTGACATTAGTGCGCACGTGGTTATAAGAGTTGTAAACAATGCAAAAAAAAATTGCTTTGAAGTTTTAGTTTTTCTTGTATGTCTTGCGGGCTTCTTCGGGTTTCCTTTTTGAACTTCATTATTTTCTAGCGATGCTTTGTCTTCTAGTTTAGAGTTTCGTTCCATCGGTAAGGGTGCAAGTTTGACAATACGTCGCTTGAGAGTTGAATTTTGAGTTTTTATGGTAGTTACGCGGGTTAAGCCGTCGGCGCCCGGATGGACGTCTGTGACGCGGCCCAAGGCCCATTTCCCTGGCGGCAGGTTGTCCTCCTTTACAAGAACAATGTCGCCCTTTTCAATGTTTTTAGTTGGGGTGTTCCATTTGCTTCGACGTTGAAGTTGAGTTAGATAATCGTACGACCAGGCCTTCCAGAATCGCTGCGTCATATGCTCAATAAGTTGCCATCTTCGTCGCAGATCGATGGCTTTGGTGTCACTATGGTCCGAGTGCGGTAGTGACAATGTTGCCGAGCCGGTCAAAAAATGGCCCGGGGTTAGGCAGTTGTAGTATTCGTCGGGGTCTTCCGTAAGGGTACAAAGAGGTCTGGAGTTAAGGCATGACTCGATCTTGGCCAGGAGAGACGAAAATTGTTCAAAAGTTAGCTTCTGCTCTCCGAGCACTCTTCTTAAGTGATACTTCAACGACTTTACTGCGGCTTCCCAGATGCCACCTCCGCTAGGCCACGCAGGAGCGTTGAAATGCCATTCCACTTCCAGTTTTCCAATTTCGTTGAAGAAGCTTGAGTTAGACAGCATTTGCTTAAATTGCTCGAACTCTTGGCGCATTATCTTTGCGGAACCAATAAAGTTAGTGCCGCAATCTGAGTAGACATGTTTAGGCGTGCCTCGACGGGCGCAGAATCGCTCAAAAGCTGCTAAAAATGTTTCAGCGCTCATGTCTGACGTAAGTTCTATGTGTACAGCTTTAGTGGCCAGGCACACGAAGATGACTATGTATCCCTTTGAAGTCTTAACACCTCGTCCTTTGTTTATTTTGACTTCTACACTTCCAGTGAAGTCTACGCCAGTATGCGTAAATGGTCTAGATGGGATAGTTCTTTGCGGAGGTAGATCGGCCATAAGTTGATTGGTATTCGACGGTTTAAAGCGATGGCAGCGTACGCAACGCTGCAATTGGTCCTTTACCGCCCTATTCCCGCCGACGATCCAGTAGCGCTGCCTAATGTAGTTAAGGGCTAAGCGCGCTCCGCCGTGCAATGTTGCTATATGACCACGATGAATGACGAGATGGGTCATGCGCCCTTTCCTGGGTAAGATCACTGGATTTTTCATTCCAGGGGGCAAGTTAGAGTTGTTTAGTCGTCCGCCAACCCGGATCAATCCTTCATCGTCCAGGTAAGGCTTCAGTTTGTATATGCAGCTTTGCCTCGGTATAGGTTTGTTTTTAACCAACAACTTGTATTCGTTATCAAATGCCTCCTTTTGCGCGCATCTGGTTAAAAGTTCAGTTGCGGCAAGCAATTCATTTGTAGTTAAATAGCTAGTGTCAGCTTTTTGCTTGCGTCGCAAAGTTGCTGTGAATCGCATTATCCACGCGGTGATTCGAGTTACTCGTGTTAACGAACTGTATTTATCAAGTAGGTCAGTTATGAAGTTATTGTCTTGATTTGTAGCTAGGGTTGTCTCTTCGTTTTTTAATGTTCCGACGTTAGTTGTAAAATGGCAAGTTAAGTTTTGAAGTTCGTCCTCTTGCTCGGTTGCGGGAAGTGCCGGTCCGTGCCACCAGAGGTCGTAGTTGATCAGTTTGCTCGGGTACATGCCTCTTGAAGCGCAGTCACTCGGATTATTTTCAGATTTGATATATTGCCACTTGTCGGCTGGTATAATTTGTTTGATTTGCGTAACTCGATTAGCCACGTATTTTTCCCAACGTGACGAATCCCCCTGTATCCACGCTAGAGTTACTTGCGAGTCACAGAATGCTTGTATAGTGATATCGTAGTCTCTGTAGGCTTCTGTGACTTTCTTCATGAGTTGAGATAATAAAAGTGTCCCACATAGTTCCAATCTCGGAAGAGTAGTTTTTTGAGATGTAGGGGCAACCCTAGTTTTAGCCGCTAATAAAGTTGTACGGGGCTTCCCGCTTTCGTCCGGGATGCGAGCGTATATAACGCAGGCGTATGCTTTCTCACTTGCGTCAGAGAATCCTAAAAGTTCGATTTTCTTTGAGGTCCCGCCGATCCATCTGTTTAGCTTGACCTGGTTAAGAAGTTGTAGTTCAGTTTTCAGCCTAAGCCATTCTTCTTGTATGCTGTTTGGTAAGATTTGGTCCCATGACATATTGCTGGTCCAAACTTTCTGAAATATTAGTTTAGCCGTCACAGTTACGGGGCTATACCAGCCTAAGGGATCATATAGGCGTGATATTTCCGACAGTAGTGTCCGTTTTGTTAGCTGCGTTGTAGTTTCATTTTGTAGATTCCAGTTAAGTGTAAATGTGTCCGAGGTAGGGTTCCAGCCAAGGCCCAAAGTTTTCATGGAGTCTTCATGCTTGAAGTCAAATATTTGTTTTGAAATTTGATCTTCAGTTAAGTTTTCAAGTAGAGCTTTATCGTTTGCTGACCATTTTCGTAAGTTCATGCCGCCGCCTTTAAGTAAGTTGATTAATGAGCTTTGTAGTTGCTTCGCTTCCTCAATTGAGTTATGGCCGCTAATGAGGTCATCCACATAAAATGCGGTTTTTAGTGTTTCGGCTGCCTCAGGATACTTGTGTCCGTCGTCGATAGCTAACTGCTTTAAGGTTCTCATTGCTAGCCATCCTGCACATTTTTGCCCATAAGTTATTGTGCAAAGCTGATATTCCTGTAGATTTTCAGAGGGCGAGTTTCGCCATATTATCTTCTGAAGATGTTGTTGATCTTCAGACACCCAAATACATCTATACATCATTTGAACATCGGCACAAAAGGCATATTTGTAAGACCTCCACTTCAGTATAAGTGCCTGAATGTCCTTTTGTAGGTTAGGACCTTTTTGTTGTAGGCTGTTTAGACTGTAACCGCTGCTAGTTTTTTGCGATGCGTTGAAAACAACCCTTAGCTTGGTAGTGGTGGCATTTTCTCTTAACACTCCATGATGAGGCAAGAAGCAGTCTTGTGCTGAAGACGAAGTTGACGGCTTCATGTGCTGCAAGTCGGAATATTCCTTTATGAATTCCTTGTACATTGCGGCGAGCCTAGTTTGTTTTTGTAGTTTTCGTTCAAGTTGTAAAAACTGTGATATCGCTACTTGTTTGGAATTTCCCAGCTTTTCCTCGTAGTTGGTGTTTAGTGGCATTTTCACGATGTATTTTCCGTCGGAGCCTCGCTGGACAGTTTGTTGGTAGTGGATCTCGCATTGATCGTCTTGAGAGGTATCCTCATCGTTCTGAGTGATATCTTCATTTTTCCAAAACTTTGTAAGTTCGTCCATGTTGATTAAAGTTAAGTGGCAGTTGAGTGAAATGGATGCTGTCAGTCTCCCACTGATAATCCATCCTAGATGGGTCCGTTGTGCAACGGGAGCCTTTCCCTTGCCCTTGAGTACTCCATCCATGATAGCATCGGCGTAAATGTGAGACCCGAGCAGAAGGTCTATGGGCCGTGATACGTTGTAGGCAGCATCCGCTAGTTCCAAGTTTCGTAAATGCGGCCAATTTCCTTTCTTGAAAGTGGAGTTGGGTAGGTTTCTAGTTATTTTGTTGACGATAAATACTTTAGTTTGGAATGAATAATCGGAGTGTTGGGACTTGCAAGTTATTTCTGTCTTTCCTTTACAGCTTCGAGTTCCAATTCCAGTTATAGTTCCGTTTAACTTCGTTCTGGGTAGTTTCAGTAGTTGTGTGGCGTTTTCAGTTATGAGGTTAAGTTGAGACCCCTGGTCGAGTAATGCGCGAAGCGTTATAAATGTCCCGTCGCGGGCTTGTAGTTGAAGTTCGACCGTAGTTAGGAGAACCTCTGGGTCAGGATCATCTGCAGCTATATGATGGCACGATGGTCCTTGAGTTGAAGTTGATGGCTTTGGCTCGTAGTTATTTTTTCTATAATTAGAAGCTATTTGTTTCTTGTAAGTATTATGCAATAGCGAATGGTGTTTCAGGTTACATTCTTTGCATGTTTTGTTGGATCTGCATTCTTCGTCCCCGTGACTAAATAAGCAGTTTTTGCAAACCCGTAGTTTCGCAACTGTGTTGTTGCGCTGTGCCGCATCTAGGTCAACGAACTTCTGGCATTGCATTAGCACGTGTTCCCCGTCGCAAAGTGGACATTGACCGTATGTTGTATGATATACTTTGGAGTTATTCTTGAAATAGTTAGAGTTGCTATAGTTAGTTTTCTTGGCTTGATATTCCTTGTTGAAAGTTTTCACGGTTGCTGGTTTATGCTGGGTGGTGACGTCCTTTTTTGCGCGCTTCATGGTTTCGTAAGCCATGAATTTGCTCTCGAGAAAGAAAAGAAAATCATGTAGGACCGGAACCTCCCTGTGGTCTTGAAGATCCCGTACGTAATCGCTGTGCGTGGTGGAGTCTAATTTCAAAGTCATTAAGTGCACAATGACAGGATCCCACGTTGTAGTATCCAAGCCGATATTTGTTAGTCCACTCATGCATTCAGTAATGACGTCATGCATTTTCTTCAAGTTGTATGCATCTGGTTGTTGAATTGTAGGTAAGTTGAGTAGAGTATTCATGAATGAAGTAAATTGAAGACGTCGGTTGTCGTACCGTTGGTTCAAAATCTCCCAGCATGAATTATAGTTATCCGCGTTAATCGTTAAATGCTGAACTAATCTCTCCGCTTCTCCTCGGAGTTTAGTTTTAAGATGCTGCATCTTTTGAGCCTTGTTGATCGTTGGGTTGTTGTGAACTGTCTCTATGAAAAGATCTTTGAACGAAATCCATTGGTTATAGTTTCCTGAAAAGTCAGGTATGGAGATGCGCGGCGCAGATTTTTGATAATGTAAAGTTGACCATATCTTGCTATTGAGTTCCTTTCGCATAGAATCGTACCTATTTTCTATGCCGGCGAACAAGTTGTAGTAGTTTTCATGCGTACCCTTAAGTAAGCCATCTATCTCCCAGTGTAGTTTGTCGATATCTGACCACTTGGATTTTAAAATGTTTAGATTGTCTTCTAACTCCCATTTTTCGTTGTTGGTGGCGGTATCGATCTTTGACATCGCTCGATCGATGGCCTTGAAGTTGCATTCTTGTTTGTTTAGAAGTTGAATAACGCCGTCTGTCCCTTCTTCGGTATCTTCTAAGAATCCCGTCAGGTCAAACTTGATTGAGGCCTTCGCGTCGGTTAGATTATGCATTGACCTTAGCATATCCGCCTTGGTGACCTCGTACATAGTTTTAGTTTTGGAGTAGACATCCTCCAAGAAGTAGTTGATGTTTTTGTCCTCGATTTCCTTTTCAAGGACCTCATGTTGATTCTCGAAATCAGCCCATAAGGTGTCGAGAGAAGTAAGTCGTTTGTTTAAGTAGTCCGGAGTTTTCCTGGCCGCTGAGTCTTTCTTGTAGTTAACACACAGAGCCTTGATGCTATCGAAGCAGGTTTGTTGAAGTTGAAGTTTATTCATGGTGAGTTAGAAGTTGAAGTTATCTTGAAGTTAGTTAGTTAAAGTTAAGTTTGGATGAGTTAAAGTTGTAGTTAAATACCGTAGGTAAGGATAGAAATCTCCTCCGTAGTTATCCGACGATATGTAGTTAGATGTCCCGTCCGTCCTCACCTCCGCTTGCAGTTGCGGTTCCTAGCACGGGCCCGGGAGAAAGTTAGTTGCAGTAATCTTCAAGCACAGTGAAGCTGAAGACTGTAGTGTTGATGGTTCGTTCCGAAGTCCTTGTAGAGCTCGAAGGATGCGGAAAGGTTCGAAGGACCATTAAATGTAGGAGCCAGCTAGCCCCTACACTTGCTTGTTAGGTTGAGTGCGTTGAGATGAAGAAGTAGCCGAGTCCAAGTTACACTGGTTTATTATCGATGTTAATCGTACGCAAATTAGATATGCACTGACATTTGGTTACTTGTAATATAGCATTGAAACGCGGGCTAAAGTAGGCCGCGACGTAAACAGAAAAATGTACAGTAGTGAGACTGTACACCGTGGCCAACTCGATTGTGCCGGCGGTCGAAGGGGCGCGTGCCGGCGATCAGGGAGCAGCCCGGATTTTCATAATGATATCGAATTTTTGATTATTAGGAGTATTTGATAATAATACCTAACATCGTTACAGATAAGACATTTGTTCTAACTTCTAACGAAACAGTCTATTTTTATGGTGGTCATAACGTGCGGTTTTTGAACGCATCATGGAGGGCTTATAATATGGGTGTAGATAATAGTACATTTCGATATTAGTGCGGAAATAAATGACATTTACGCACGAGTATCGAACGACGTTTTTTAATACAGTTTCGAAAAAATTATAAAATTGTCAATTATTCACTTTGAGGTTACTTTAGTACATGTATCCGAACGCTCCGCGCGGTGCGGTGCGGCGCTGTGATTGGCTGTCTGCCACTGTCATTAGCTGTGATTGGCTGGAAAAGTAAAAAGCACCAGTGCGCGATATCAAACTTTCCGCACGCTAAACCACTAAGTCACGAACCCGGATTGTTGAACCACTTGCCAGTGTTCGTAATTTAGCCGTGTAATAAATGACTGCGATGTACAGATGTAGTGAATAATCCTTTCCCATCGTATTTTTAACCGACTTCAAAAAAGGAGGAGGTTCTCAATTCGACTGTTTTTTTTTTTTATCATATTTTTTTTTTGTATGTATGTTACTCCATATCTCCGTGAATCGTGAACCGATTTTCAAAATTTTTTTTTGAATCGAACAGGTATAACCCCTAGATGGTCCCATTGTCACCAAGTCGGGATCTGATGATGGGATCCTGGAGAAATCGTGGGAACTCTTCAACTATTATAGGCACACCTATAGTGATTTCACTATTTTTTACAGCAACTCGGCCACTTCCTCTTGGAATAGCGGATCCTAAGTGAAGTCAGTTCTTTTTTTGTTTAAAATTATCTCGGAAACGCTCGTTATTTTCATGCTAGTTCAGTCAGCCTCAGTACCGATCAATGAGGTTATTTGAAACAGCACGACAAATACGAGTGTTTCCGAAAAAATACGATGGGAAAGGATTATTCACTACATCTGTAACTGACAGTTGACAGCTAGTTGGTAACATGGGTCATAATCATAACAGGGTAATTTGCAGAAAAAATGTACCTTTACTTAGTCCCAACTGTCCCAAAATTTACATACAAAAAATTCGTTACCTTCACAAAAAAAGTGTAACGAAACTGAGAAATAATCAGTTTCGTTACATTTTTTTTATGAACGTAACGAATTTTTTGTATGTAAATTTTTGGACAGTTGGGTCATTTTTTTTATTCTATCAGACTCGATAGAGCTCATGATTCTGCATGCGATAGACTCAAAATATATATGAAATTAAAAAAAAAAGTAAAGGTACATTTTTTCTGCAAATTACCCAACACGGCTAAATCACGAACAATGGCAAATGGCTCAACAATCTTGGTTCGTGGCTTTACTGTCACCTGAGACGCTTCCTGGCCAGTAATGCACATGCACAATGCACATTAATGCATGCGTGTGTTTAATCTAACAAGAAAAGTGCATGCCGCGTCGCGATCAAAGGACCAGTAGAGTTACTAAGCTGGGTAGAATTGCCATGGTTGATATATGCAATATCAAGGCCTATAACCGCGAAGCACTTCGTTCATCGAATCGAATATTTCCATCACTCTCTTTCGTATACGCAAGAGCGATAGAGACGGGACCATCGTTTTGTCGATTTTCGAACTTCGCGGTAGGCCCTAAGAATGCTTAGCCCTTAAAAAAGATTTAATTATTTTAAACAAAAAAGAACCGACTTCACTGGGGGGTGATTTTTGAAATTCGAGTACTCGAAAGTGACATTTAAAACTCTGAATAAAACGCTGAAATTATGTTTTAAAAATAATAGCGATGGACATTTAAAATCATGATTATTTAAACTAAGTATTAATTCCATGTGAAAAAGTTGGCGACAAACTTTTGTGTGCGATTATTTTCGAGCTTGAATTTTTTGAATTCGAGCGTTCGGCTGCCAAAAATCGCCCCCCAGATCCGCTATTCCAAGAGGAAGGGGCCGAGTTGCTGTAAAAAATTGTGAAATCACTATAGCCTATAATAGTTGAAGAGTTCCCTCGATTTCTCCAGGATCCCATTATCAGACCCCGACTTGGTGACAATCGGACCATCTAGAGGTTATACCTGTTCGATAAAAAAAATATTTGAAAATCGGTTCACGATTCACGGAGATATCGAGTAACATACATACAAAAAAAATAATACAAAAAAAACAGTCGAATTGAGAACCTCCTCCTTTTTTGAAGTCGGTTAAAAAGTAAGTGTACGCGATTAAGTCCCATTTTTGTGAAAACAATATATGAAATTAAACCCGTGAATTTGCGAATCTAGCCGGGACAGCTAAGGGCCGGTTGCATCAAATCGTCTGTTAACGTCAAGTCAACGTCATCGTTAAAAAGCCTTGTATGAAACGTTGACAGTTTTCTATGGGATGACAGCTCCATCGCCATATTTAACGTTGATGAGTTATTTAATTGTGCGTGCCAATCTACCTTAAGAGCTGCCAACTTCAGATATGACAATATGTGACACTTTTAAGAAAAGGTACCATTTGGCGGTCCGCTTTTTTATCGCTCGCACACAATATTAAATCGATACTACATAGGACGTACAGGGAGAAAAAGAAATTGTTCGAATGAATAACAAGATATCTAGAAGACGGAAATATCAAACACTATTAATTTTTTTTCTAGGCAATACAAAATTATACTAATTTCAAGGAAGTTTTATTAATTCCATAGTATAGGAAATACTAAAGGAAATACTGGAATTCACTAAAGTTTACTAACTATTAATACTTCTTACTTTAACCAATCGCGACCTTTACTAAAATACTGACACATACTTATATATGTTCGTCCTGTCTATATGTATGTCTGTCTGCAGGGACGCGAGAGCACTAATAGGTGTTTAGCCGCGTCGCATAATGCCGCTATCTAGGCTACAGCCTAGAAACGCTTGTTTACCACACACGTACCCACATACACACATACATACAGTCCATCCTTTTCACACGCATGGAATAAACATGCGGGTAACGGCGCCTTTGATTTTTAACACTGACCGAGCGAAAGCGAAGCGTCTAGTTTTCACCGAATCTTAACGAGATTAGGTAATATGGACTTTTTCAGTTTAATGCTGTTGAAGTCTTGAAATTCGATTTTAATATATTTGACTACTTATAAATCTTACAATCCATCATGGACTAAATAAATAAAAAATTATACTACATTTATATTTACAGAGGAATCAGGGCATTAGATCGGATATTTGCTACGGTGGTTTTAACAAACCCTATCAATTCGGTAAGCACAACATTGGCTAAACCCCCAATGAGGTTACCCTATCAAGTGATTTTATAATGCGGTCAAGCTATTGTAAACTCTATCTTTAAGACGTTCGATAGAGAAACCACATTAAAAATGGTATACCCTATTAAAACGGTTACCGTAACGATAGGGTAACCCCAGTGATCCCTATCATCAGGTAACCTTATCATTGGGTTATCCTATAGAAAATATTAATCAAATGAAGAGATTTTCCGATCCCTGGATGGCACTTACCGAAAACAGAAGTAAACTAGGATTGGCAGCGCGCATGTGAGGGGTTAGTAAGTAGTAACGTGCGGGTACTTTTATTACCAAAGTAAAGAACAAGACGAGTCTACTGTTTAACAAGATGATTCTAATAAACCCAAACACAATAGGCTTCCATTCTCTAATGTTTCTTCTGACTCCATCATCAGACCAGCTCGAGGGTACCAAAATACTGTAATGTCTTCCAATTTATGCAGGTATGCTTTTCAGCTCAATCAGACATCAGGAACTGGGTTATGGAAACCACATTGAATATGGTTAACCCTATTAAAACGGTCCCCGTAACGATAGAATAACCCAATCATAGGGTTACCCTATCGTAAAGATTAATCAAATGAAGGGGTTTTCCGGTCCCTGCTCCTGAGTTCTGAGGATGCCTCGAGGCAAAATACGTACCGAGTTTTGATATTATTGGTGGTGGTTTGTTTGCGCATTTATTTTAAGTGTAAGGTGGAACATAGATGCATGCAAAAATACGCAAATAAGTATAACTGGTTGTCACTAACACATTTACAGCACATTTTTATACCGCGGAATAGCAAATAAATATAATTGTAGGTGATTAGGAACTGGTCCAAATTTGGCTTGCAAGATTTTACCTAAACATGAAACTAACTGACACACACTGAGTTAAATAAAAGCTTGTAAAAGACATCCCTTGCAACCACTCAAGCACAGCTATGTAAAACTCCCCACGTGTACATCTATTTGCATAACAACCCCTTTAAGCATCTAACTGCTTAGTGCATAACTATGTGCCTAGATCCCTAGCCTAGGTCCTAGGCTAGGGCGTCACCCCTATGTAAAGATCTTTTGATCTGAGTAGGAAGTATGTCAAGACTTGAGACGCCATCTTGCGATTCAAAAGGGAAGCTGAGAGAGATTTATTAAGCTTGAAATCAGGGATGTCACGAATGTCGTTTTTCTCACATTCGCGAATGCGAATGCGAATATTCAGGATGCGAATGTCCGAATGCGAATGCGAATACGAATGTTACGGAGTAGATTCAAAAAAGTTAATCTTGCTTATCATTTTAATGCTTCCATAGTTCAAAAATACAGAACATGAAATGTGATGGAGTCTTATATTATTGATCAAAAAGAGTCAAGTGATACCGTCGTTTTCACTTCCTCTGTTTGAGCAAGCATAATGACCATCGGCCGGGTCAGCGCGGTCAAAACAGGATGCGTTCTGCCAACATTCGCATTCGGAAAATATTCGCATCATTTGATGCGAATGCGAATGTTGATACGAATGTCAAAAATGATGCGAATATTCGTATTATACGATATTCGTGACATCCCTACTTGAAATGGTTAAAAATTTAC
Organism: Pammene fasciana; assembly: GCA_911728535.1. Lineage (NCBI taxonomy): Eukaryota > Metazoa > Arthropoda > Insecta > Lepidoptera > Tortricidae > Pammene > Pammene fasciana. The sequence goes on from OU452297.1 coordinate 9,341,101, forward strand.
TGAAAAAATGATCCCATCGTTTGTCCTATAGAAAGAGTATTGTGTTAATTTTTGCTACCTACTAATGTCTGAAAAAGCGATAAAACCCGCTTGTGTAGAAACGCCTTATGGGATCATCCATTAATTACATCACACCTCAAATTTTAACCATCGGACATATTGACCGGACCGGACATATTGACTAGGCATACAAGCACAGATATGCCCGCCGGATTTGTCCAGCAGATATGCCCGGTGGACAGATCCGTCCATGTATGGCGCGAATTTGACATGGATTTGTCTGCGGACACATCTGAATAGCGCCAATACATACACGGGCGGATCTGTCCACCGAGCATATCGGCCTGACAAATCTGACGGGCACATCTGTGCCTGTATCCCTAGCTATCATCATATAACTGACAGTTGACAGCTAGTCGGTAACATCGGTCATTCATAACACGACTAAATTACGAACAATGGCAGGTGGCTCAACAAAGGTTTGGGACTGTACTTGAAATTTTTAATAAGACAGGATCGCTGTCACGTGGCAGTCGTGACAATCGAAAAAAAACCGTAATTATTTTTACATTTTCGCGTAACAAACATGGGGGTCCATTAGGTATCTCTTGAGTAGGGATGTCACCTGCAATATTCGCATTCGCATTCGTATAATGCGAATATTCGTATCATTTTTGACATTCGTATCAACATTCGCATTCGCATCAAATGATGCGAATATTTTTCGAATGCGAATGTTGGCAGAACACATCCTGTTTTGACTGCGCTGTCCCGGCCCATGGTCATATGCTTGCTCATACACAGGAAGTGAAAACGACGGTATCACTTGTCTCCTTTTGATCGATAATATAGGACTCATCACATGTCAAGTTCTGTATTTTTGAACTATGGAAGCATAAAAATGATAAGCAAGATTAAGTTTTTTGAATCTACTCCGTCACATCCGTATTCGCATTCGCATTCGGACATTCGCATCCTGAATATTCGCATTCGCATTCGCGAATGTGAGAAAAACGACATTCGTGACATCCCTGAACTGAACAACTGAAGAAAATATTAGTAAAAAAAATGTTAGTTGAAAATATTAATAAACGAAAAACAACGCTCCCAAATAGGTATACTTACTTATTTGTTAATTTACAAAGGTTTCCGCTTCCCAAAGGTTGTCTGGAAGAGATCGCTTTTTAGCGATAAGACCGCCAATTGTTTTACCTCTACTTTTCTGTTTGTAACTTGAGTATACTCTGTTTCTTGAATTTGAGGTGTGCAATAAAGAATATTTATGTTAATGTTATGTTATGTATAATCGGGTAACTGAGAAATTAACAAAAAGAGGTTAATTCAACTTTTCATCCCCTTGAATTGAAATAGATCCTTAGAATCGTTGAAGGGTCCTTAAAAATAAATAAAAAGCAATCTCTTTACATAATCATCGTTCATACTAAAAATACACATTATAAACCTACGGAGTATATTCAAAAGTGGATCTAAAATTGACTGTAATAAGGTTTCTTTTAATAGATGTTTATATAAAGCTTAGTCCCTTTTTAATTTAAAAAGTGTATTTTCTTTTGTGGTTCGTATTAAAATCCCACACTGATCGTGTTTACAAAGATAGGTGTGAATGGCAGCCATTTTTGTTTTATGATGAATAGTGCTTTATGGGTTTCGTTGGAAATTTTTGAACCCTTTCTAGATATTCCTTTAAAAATAATAAGTATATTAACACATAAGTTCGAAAATAAGTATGTTGAATTCAAAAATATCTACAAACTAAACGTAAAGGTGTGTGGCAATTTTTACTTTGGTATAAATTATTATAAAGGATTCGTAGGATTAGGTTACCAAGCGAACCTTAGGTAATTGAGCCATGGCAAAAAGCCGGGACAAATGTTGGGAGGATGAAGATGTTTACAAACGCTTACAACGCCATCTGCGCTTACCTTTGCGCGTTTATTCTTCGGAATCGGATCCCAAATGACACGCTTCTTTAAGTCAAAAACCTCAAAATCAATGCAAAGGTGTTAAAGAGGGGCCTTTTGTTCAAATACACCATTGTGCTTTGACACGTGAAGCACCAATTATCACTGAACCCTAGTCGTTCGAAAATCCCCCTATTTCGTCCCCCATCGATACAGATAGGGGAACAGGGTAGCTCAAGTTAGAATGGGTGTAAGTTTATATTTCGCGTTTTGTGGATATATGAGTTGTGCTGCTTTGTCAAGAGGTGGGGTTCTGAGGGGATGAAAATAATGATTGAGGAATAAAACTGAATGTACTTTAGTTTGCAATTATTTTTCACTTGGTTGAATCAGATTTGATGAAGTTTTAATATAACTAAACTGGTATAAGATATATCTTCTATATACATATAATAAAGCTGAAGAGGCTCGAAAGTCTGTACATGGAAGATATTCGAAAAAAAGTTAGCTGGGGATACTTAGAATCGATAATAGAACACGTCCCAACAGTTTTTAGAATTTTTGTCGGTTTGTCTGTTTGTCTGTTTATCTGTTTATCTGTTTGTCTGTTTATTTGACCGCGCATCACGTGAAAACGGCTGAACGGATTTTGATGAAATTTTGTACAGAAATAGTTTGAGTCCCGAGAAAGGACATAGGATAGTTTTTATCCCGAAAATCAACCCTGGAGGGGGTGAAAAGGTGGTTGAAAGTTTGTATGGAGAATTTTTAACTGCTGAACCAATTTAAATGAAAATTAGTATGGAGATAATTTGAGTCCCGGGAAACGACATAGGATAGTTTTCATCCCAAAAATCAACCCTAGAGGGGGTGAAAAGGGGGTTGGAAGTTTGTATGGGGAATCAATAAACGCTGAACGCTGGAAATAGTTTGAGCTCTGGGGAAGGATATAGAATAATTGATATCCAGAAGTCATTCCTTAAGGGGAGATTACTAATTCCACGCAGACGAAGTCGCGGGCAAAAGCTAGTGATTTATATTAGTGGTTTTTTTTTATCAAATTAACTTTATTCAATAAAGATAAGCTATACCTACAAACATAACTAAGTACTTATAAAATAAAACTATTAAAACTAAATCTTAATTATTTAAAAAATAATTAGTGGTTGTTGTGGTAAGTAGTACAGGGTGTAACAAAAATGCTTGTGATCCGTTTAAGGGCATAATTGGTATCGTGTTCTAACTAAAAAACTAAGAAAAAAATTTTTTACAATGCCAATTATGCCCTAAAACGGATCACCAGTATTTTTGTTACACACTAATAGGCTACGGTAGCTGATTATAATCGGGCGGGACGTATGCTTGTTTGCCACCGTCGTGGTATAAACATACATACATTGTATCTAAAGTCCAAGAACAGAAAAATGCCACTTTATTCCCTCTTACAGGAGATAAACCATTTGCGATACAAGATCGTGTGTAAAAGTAATTCACGTGGCCAAATACAACATTTTCCTAATTGTTACACATTTAACGTGCACGACTAACTGTAAACATTCTGAAACTATATCACCCAAACCCCTTCTTTATTAAGGCCCGGTATTAAAGCTAACTGGATCAAATCTCCAATAATGAGTAATTTCGTCTGCCGACGGGCGGCACCTTAAGTGCTCCCATAATGACAGTGGCTTAACACATCGGGTCTGGAATTTTCTAACGTTCGTTCTGTTAGTAACTGTCTACATAATCTTAATTATATTATAAGATATCCTAATTGTATGTTTAATATTTCCGAACGGTTTCGAATGTCACTTAAGTCACTGTCATTTTTGACAGTAGTCAGTGAAAAACGCGCGTGTTGAACGAGACCGGTGCGTCGCCGGGAAAAGTGTTGTTAGAGCCTGTTCGGAAAGAAAAGTGTAGTAGAACGTATCAGCTTCCATATAAACTGATATGAATAACATATTATTGAAATTCACGAATAATGTTTATTTATAGACGTTGACAAATCAAGTGAATTACGAAAATGACATGACAACTAGCTGTCGACGTGCTCTATGATATGAAGATGAGTAACATGAAATGAGGTTGTAACATTCGTCCGCCATTTAAGATTTAATTCTCTATCTCGTCAATCAAGCGTCGAGGAGGTCTAATGGTGCGCTTGCTTCGACGTGGTGCCACAGGTGTCGGTGGCATGTTGGCTAAACCCTCGTCCTGTGGTGAATGAGCTGAAGATGTTTCTGGGACAGCTGCAGCTTCGAGTTCTGACGCTTGATGAGGTATCAGGGATCCAGTAGCCTCCAGTACAGGGGTAGAGGCAGCTACTGGGGTTATAGTACTTTGAGAGTTTCTTTCAGAGCACTCAGTTGCATCTTCAAGGCGAGGTCGTATATGATCTGCGTGATACCTTCTTTCCACACCGACTGGAGAGTTAATTACATATGAATAGCGATTAGTGCGTCGAGATACTAGAGCTGGTTCCCATCGCGACTGTTCTCTTGCTCGAACATAAACAGCATCCCCTGGCCTATAATTAGGGGTCTGGCTGTCAGAGTTGATATTTATTTTGTTTGAATCTGTTTAAATTGTATTGAGCGCTTGGCGCTTGGTCGAGCATTATCTAGTTCACAAGTCAGTTGTCGTCCAAACATTAACTGACCCGGGGCCTTGCCAGTGGTGCTATGAGGTGTGATGCGATAGGCAAAAAGAAAGTTTTCTAGCCGTTTTTTGAGGCATCCTGTGCTAGAGGACATTCTGGACTTGAAGGTCCTCACAAGCCTTTCTGCTAATCCGTTAGTACGCGGATGATAGGGTGATGACTTGATGTGTTTAATTCCTTTATTTTTGCAGTAACTCTGAAACTCTTGAGAAGTAAACTGCGGGCCGTTGTCCGAGACTAAAAACTGCGGGAGGCCGAAGGTGGTAAAGATCGTATCTAGTTCGTCGCAAAGTTTGGCAGTTGTAATTTTCGTCATTGGCTTGACCTCGATCCACTTTGAGAAAGCGTCTGATAGTACTAGCCAATAAGAGCCTTCGAACGGTCCTGCGAAATCAACATGAATTCTCTCCCAAGCTTTTTCTGGCATGGACCAAGAGAAAATTGGCAAATCTGATGTATTAGGCCGATTCTCTTGGCATTTGTGGCACCGTTTCACGTGTGCATCTATATCTTCTTCAATGGTAGGCCACCATACGTAAAATCGTGCCAGTGCTCTCATGGCAGATATTCCTGGATGTCCACGATGTAGATACTTAAGGGTCGCTTTTTGTAAAGCCTCTGGGAGGACAATGCGTCCCTGCCACATTATGATTTTATTTTCAATTGATAGTTCAGAGCGCTTGCGAGCATATGGTTTTACATCGTTTGGGTATTGATGTTCGCGCCAACCCGTTTTAATAAACTGTGTGATATGCTTCAGCGTGGAGTCTTTAATTGTCTCATCTCGTATTGATTTTTCTGATATAGCAAGATCGTTCATTCTATCTGTCTGTAGGCGAGCTACAATTCTGTGAACAGCGAGTTCAGACTTGGAAGGTTGCTCCTTTGGATTAGGCATTCTTGATAGGTAGTCTGCAATCAGATTGTTGCAACCTTTTGTATACTGAATGTCATAATCATAGCTCCCAATTATTAGAGCCCATCGTACAAGGCGATTGTTAGCTATTTTCGGTAAATTTCGTTGAGCTCCTAAAATGTGAATTAGAGGTTTGTGATCGGTGACTAGTGTAAATTTAAGGCCACGAAGGTATTGATCGAATTTCCTGATTCCGAAAAATATTGCCAGAGCTTCTCGATCAATAACGGAGTACTTTGATTCTGCAGATCGTAGTTTACGTGATGCAAAAGCAATTGGCTGTTCTGTATTGTTCTTCTTGTGGTATAAAACTGCTCCCACTCCGTTTTCTGATGCATCACAGGCTAAGAAGAGAGGTTGTTTATCATTGAAGCCTACTAGCGGCTTTGAACACACAATCAGGGACTTTGCCTGTTCGAAAGCCTTAGCTTCGTTGTCAGTCCATCTCCATCTCAATCGATTTCCTGTTAGTGCGTGAAGGTCGGCACAGACACTGTGTAGGTGTGGTATAAAACGCTCGTAGAAATTGACTACCCCAAGAAATGATCGTAGTTCTTTGGCGTTGGTGGGAGGGGTGGCGTTAGCAATTGCTTCTATCTTTGACTTTGTTGGGCGTACACCGTTCTTGTCAATGGTGTGTCCGAGGTATTCGACTTCCGGTTGTAAGAAGGTGCATTTCTTTAAGTTTACTTTTAGTCCAGCTTGATCTAGTCTTTCAAAAACGGTGCGTAGTGTCTCTAGATGGTCTTTGTCATTTCTACCGGTTACTGCAATATCGTCAAAGTAGACAGCAACATTAGGTATTCCTTCTAGAAGCTTGTCAAGATAATGCTGAAAGATCGACGGTGCCGTCGATATGCCAAAAGGCATACGATTGTACATATAGTACCCTTTGTGTGTAGATATAGTTAGAAAATGTTTGGACTCGGGTGCAATTTCAAATTGTAGGTACGCATCCTTTAGGTCAATTTTAGAAAATTTGTCACCATCCGCTAGTGTCTGTCGCAATTGATCGAACAAAGGAATTGGGTGTGCATGTGTTATCAGAACAGGGTTGAGTGTACTGCGGAAATCACCACAAATTCTAATCTGGCCATTGCCTTTGACTACGTTGACTGTAGGTGTAGCCCACTGGATAGGTGTAACGTTTGGGTCTATTTGAGTTATAATACCCTCTTCAACTAAACGGTCCAGTTCAATTTCTATGTTTTTCTTCATTGAAAATTTGATTGATCTTGCCGGGATGTGTTTCGGTTGAGCATTAGGTTTGATATGTATGTTTACTTTGTAGTTTTTGACTTTGCCAAGTTTGCCATCGAAAAGAGTCTTATGATTGTCAAGAACTTGTTTTAATGTAGTAGTTGCTCGTTGTTTGTTCTTGATTGAATAAACTGGCTTTGGGAAATCCATGTCAAACATCTCGCTCCACTGTAAGCCAAACAACATTGGGTCAGCTCCCTTCATTACAACAACAGGAAGTATCTTTTCTTCGTCTTGAATTCGAACTGTTACGTCTGTCAAGCCTTTTGGTCTAAGTTTTATGTTCCCATAGGCGCGCAATCCTGGACCCTTTGTAAGAGGAGGGGCCCCAATGCGCTTCCAGAACTTTGTACTGATGATTGGATAAAGTGAGCCGGGATCCCAGTCTAACGTGCATTGGTTGCCATTGATAACAACATCTATTTTCTTACTGTCTTTACTTTTGGTCTTGTTAATTTGACAAACAGTGTCTGATTCGTCATCACTATCGTCTGAATAAGACGCATGATGTGAAGACTGGTTGCTGTGTTCATCACGCTGTAGCTTGTATAATTTGTTCCTTTTTTGAAGAGTTCTTGGTTTGTAGTCGTTCCGGTTGGGCAGGCAGGCCTTACCCGATTTGATGCAACAGTCCTCAAAATGTCCCGAAGTGTTGCATCCTTTACATATGTGAGTCTTAGCTGCACATTGATTTAGTGGATGTCTTTCGGGTTCACCGCATCTAAGGCATTGATGGGTCTGTAGTCTGCGTGGTGACGCGTTCAAGTGAGGTCTATTATTTCTTTTTATTTTGTTGACTTTTACGTGTATGTCTACGTCGCCTTCTGCTCGTTCTCGCGATTGTGCTACGCTGAATATTTGAGCAAATGTTACTTCCTTAACTGTGTTGTCATGCTGCTCTTGTAAGTCAGGCCATTTTTGTTTCAGGTCGATCTGTAACTGTTCATGGTTGAGTCCGGTTGCGAAACGGTCACGTAGCTGTCGTTCTAGAAGTTCATTGTTATAACCGCAATCTTTACTGATTTCTTTCATTCTATTTGCGTAGTGTTCCATAGTCTCATCTTCCGTACGTATACAGTTCCAAAAGTCAGTTAATGCTCTGTATCGCGTGCGTTTTATTCTGAATAAGTCGAGGAGTTTAGCTCGAATGTCTGTGTACGTGCTTGTTTCGAAATGCGGCGTCAGGGCTACTTTTATGTCATGAAAGGTTTCAGGTGAGAGGCAGGTAAACAAAAGCTCTTTCTGGATGTGTTGGGCGTCGTTTCCCCACAGCTCGCATTTTGTTTCGAAATAGTCAATAAAATTTTCTACTGACATTTCGTCAGGTTTAAACTTATCGCTTTTAAAGCTAGTTAGTGTAAAGTAGTTAGTGTAGATGTTATTTTTGTTAGTGTTGTTATGCGATGAGCTGGGCGACTCCGTGCCGTTTGTCGTTGATGGTGTGGGAGTCGCGGCAACTGCATTTTGTTGTTGTAATACTAACATTTGTAATATATCCGTGATTTGTTTTTGTTGCACAGATTGTACTAAAAGGAATCTTTCGAACTGTTCATTGTTCATGTTAAAGCGTTTTCTTTTTAATCCTCGTCGCCACTGATATGAATAACATATTATTGAAATTCACGAATAATGTTTATTTATAGACGTTGACAAATCAAGTGAATTACGAAAATGACATGACAACTAGCTGTCGACGTGCTCTATGATATGAAGATGAGTAACATGAAATGAGGTTGTAACATAAACCACGACACTTTTCTTTCCGGACAAACTCTATCGATCTAAGGCCGCTATTAGACTATCATATACTAGTGGTTCTGTGAACCGTAGACTTCTGAGAACATAAATAACGCGACAGCAAACTTCCCCCCTTTTCCCCCCAATCAAAAAATGGCTCGACAATTTTTGACAAATAAATCAAGGAACGTACATGCCAAATTTCATCGAAATCGGACGAAAAATGCGACCTCTAGACCGACACTGACCAACCAACCAACCAATACACAGACACACACATCAATCTGCCAAATCGTCGTACCAGCGAGAGACCCCAGACCCAACACGCACCCGCGCGCCCGTGCGGCCTCTCCTTGTGAGTTAAAACGGAGACGTTCGTCGCCTCGCTGCGCTCGGCTCCTCAGTCAATAAATGATCATAGATATAGGAGTTATTTATATATGAAGAAACTATGATGGTGTAATAACAATAAATTATCCATTATGAATCATATATTGTTATTACACCATCATAGCTTCTTCATATATAAATGACTACTATATCTATGATCATTTATATAATATAATTATGATAGGCTAATAGCGGCCTAAGAAAGATCAAATACGTAGTGTTTTATTAACCTATTGCGTTTTAATATAGTTGTAACTGTTGTAAGCGACAAATAACAAATTTCCGGTAGAACCAGAAGGCAAAATTTCGGTTTTTAGTCTCCTAAGTTCAATAAAAAAACTTTAGGAGCCCGTCGAATGAACAGAAACGGCGTTTTTGCACTGGCAGAAACACGCTATGACTAGGGTCTAGTGCTATTTGGTTGTGGTTTTCTGTAAGGTGGAGGTACTTCCCCAGTCGGGCTCTGCTCCAGATTTGAGCAAAATAAACCTACTTAACTAAGACTGCGTTTCCACCATCAGAGGCGCACCGGCTACCGTTGGCTTTGAGTCTTACCGTGGACGTCCATGACATGGTAAAAGTGTATAGTTTCATTTAGAGATGCAACGGATAGTGGTTTGCAACCCTCCGCCGAATATTCGGTATCCGGCCGCCGAATATTCGGCCGGCGGTACAATACCTACAATTTGAGTTTCGCAGGTGCGCGTCGTGCAGGTTTCGACCTGTGTCGTAGTGAACGTTCGCGCGGACACATTCCTAGGAATTCTAGGCAACATAACGAATTTTATTATGTCAGTACGGAGTAACTTCTTTCTAGTACACACGCGCTCGCGTATTTTTGTGTAATTTTTTTTTTGTATGACTAGTGGACGACTCTGACTACATCCGGTATCAGGCCGGATAGTACGAAGATATCCGGTATCCGGCCGGATACTAAATTAAGGGCCGGATAGGCCGGATACCGGATAGTAACTGGATATTCGGTGCATCTCTAGTTTCATTCATACTTAGTCTAAAGTCTAGCCCTGGTCGGTAACAGGCGGCCTTTGAGCCTCCTATTAGATCTTACAAGTCGTCGTTATTACAAACCCACAATGTGGTACCTTTTGCCGGATAAAGTCACTAATTATTAAAACGTGCGGCCCGCTTCATATTCGCTAGCTACCTTAGAGGATTCAAACAATCGGACCGGCCATTGACAGGCGTTTCCCTCAGCCGAAAATATATGGCCAATAGTCATACTTATTGTATGGACTGACGTTTATCTGACGTGACTATTTCACAGCTACGTATACATTTGATGTTCCCCTCACTGGCAAAGATCGGCAGACTTTTTTTGTAAAGCCTGACAAGTTCCTTTTTAGCCCTGATATAGTGTCGCTACAAACAGCTTACATATAGCAACAATACGTGTATGTCATGATTTCATGAATAGTCGGGACAGTGTGTATTGGCATCGTGCAAGAGCGAGAGAGATATACAATCATGTACTTGTGGATTGTAGAAGTATGTTTTCAGGTACTTTTTATATTTGAACCCCACACTGTGCAATAGCAATCGCAAGTACTCCCTACTACCGGTAAAACCAAGATCTTTTGTCAATTCGGTAAGCAGAGTTTTTTCAGTTAAGTTGGTACTTGCTTTCGCACACCATAGAATTCATGAATTTGTGCCTAATGGCACATTTGTCGAAGTTGTTTATTTTTAGAAATATTTTTGATTGTAGCACTACAGACGCCTTAAATGGGAAAAATAATACATATTTAGTACCAAACTAACTAGTTTATTACAACCGCACTATGAATATCAGGACCCGTCATGTAAACAACTAATTTCACAACATTGTTTAATGGAAGGCTACTGATTCCGTCATCCCTTTTCTGTCGCAGGTATTTTTATGTATTTAAAAATTTTTTTTTTGCATCGGTGTACCATTTAGGGGGCATTTTGATTGCAAAATCTATTATTATCATGAAATATTTACAATTATTTTCGATTTGTTTACATCAGTGACATTTAATGAATTTTAAACTCTGTTGTCAAAAAAAAAAACATTGCCATTAAAATAAATTAGTTCCATCGAAAATCCGCAACATGGCGAGGGCTTAAAAAGGAACTTGTTAGGCTTTATATAAAATGAGATACAGCAGTAACTATGTTTTCATTTAAGAATGAAAACATAGCGTGCCGTGTACTTAGTAAACATTTAGTAAAGTATAAAAACTCCTATTCGTTCGGGTAACCGAATCAGGCAGCCGTAACGGTTACCGGACGTTTGGTTGGAGTCTAAGATCCCGTTCCCACTTGTCGGATGTCGGCGCCTCATACAAAATTGTGTCGTGCAAATGGGAATAGCTTCATATAAAATGTTCTCGCACTGGAACATCCGATTAAAATCCGGGCCCGATATCCGACAAGTGGTAACGGGGTCTAACGCGATTATGGCGATTATCACACTGGCGACGGATCCGCATGCGCCGCCGGTGCGTGAGCGAGATAGCGCTATACACATGCAGAGCGCTATCTCGCTCGCGCACCGGCGCCGCATGCGGATCCGCACCAGTGTAATAACCGCCTATCACACTGACGCCGCAACCACATTAGGCGACGGTTTGCAAACCTGACAGCGCTATACACATGCAGAGCGCTATCTCGCTCGCGCACCGGCGCCGCATGCGGATCCGCACCAGTGTGATAACCGCCTATCACACTGACGCCGCAACCACATTAGGCGACGGTTTGCAAACCTGACAGCGCTATACACATGCAGAGCGCTATCTCGCTCGCGCACCGGCGCCGCATGCGGATCCGCACCAGTGTGATAACCGCCTATCACACTGACGCCGCAACCACATTAGGCGACGGTTTGCAAACCTGACAGCGCTATACACATGCAGAGCGCTATCTCGCTCGCGCACCGGCGCCGCATGCGGATCCGCACCAGTGTGATAACCGCCTATCACACTGACGCCGCAACCACATTAGGCGACGGTTTGCAAACCTGACAGCGCTATACACATGCAGAGCGCTATCTCGCTCGCGCACCGGCGCCGCATGCGGATCCGCACCAGTGTGATAACCGCCTATCACACTGACGCCGCAACCACATTAGGCGACGGTTTGCAAACCTGACAGCGCTATACACATGCAGAGCGCTATCTCGCTCGCGCACCGGCGCCGCATGCGGATCCGCACCAGTGTGATAACCGCCTATCACACTGACGCCGCAACCACATTAGGCGACGGTTTGCAAACCTGACAGCGCTATACACATGCAGAGCGCTATCTCGCTCGCGCACCGGCGCCGCATGCGGATCCGCACCAGTGTGATAACCGCCTATCACACTGACGCCGCAACCACATTAGGCGACGGTTTGCAAACCTGACAGCGCTATACACATGCAGAGCGCTATCTCGCTCGCGCACCGGCGCCGCATGCGGATCCGCACCAGTGTGATAACCGCCTATCACACTGACGCCGCAACCACATTAGGCGACGGTTTGCAAACCTGACAGCGCTACACACATGCAGAGCGCTATCTCGCTCGCGTACCGGCTCCGAATGCGGAAACCGCAGCAGTGTGAAGCCGCCTAAAAGTAGACACTTAAAAAATGATAACCAAACTTTTCATCATGAAAACTTTATGACCGTTTGATTTCTTCTTCTTATAATATTGAAAATTCTGTCACAATCTTCCAAAAATGAAAGAACGAAATGTGATGTCGCACCAAATCTAACTAATAATTTAACAATTCCATAGAAAATGTGTTAATAGCCAACCAACCCTCCATATAACAATAAACAGTGGACTTTATACAACATGATATACTGAAACTAATTTAAAACATACTTAACACACTTAAAATCAAGATACACCAATGGATAAGGACGGTATGTCACTAGTTCATTTACAAGATTTTATTAAGTATCTTACTATGGACACATAACTTACTTGTACTATGGGTTGTTAGTTAGTTAGTTATTTTGTAAAAATAAATGGCTCTGCCCATTGGGGCAATTTAGCCAGTATCAAAGTAGTGGCGATAAATGTACGGTCGATTAAAACTTAAAAGTTATAAAAGCTTTTAAAGCTTGACTTTGTACGGTGAAACAGCTTTTTGTAAAGTAATAGCTGTATTTTACAAAGAGCACGTGGCGCTCAACCACGGAGTTAACATTCGATGATCAAAACATGGAAAGACACGTTTTGAGACTAGTTTTTCATTATCTGCACCACTTATTCGATAGATCACTGCACAATACGCTATCAATATTACACACTGAACAACTTTAGTGAACAAAAAACAAAGGACTATCCCCAAGATCAACCCGCCATGTTGGAATTCGAATGCAAACCTACTATGGGTTGTGTTCTGAAGAACTGTTTGACAAGATGCCAACGGCCGCTTTTTACTACCCACAAATAAGGTTCTCTATGTTACCACCGCACCGCTTGCCGTCGATTTAGGCATCAACTCGTCACGCCAAAATTTTATTCTAACCGGTCACTACTGCCGAAAGCAATAATATTTGTTTCAACCCGTCACAAGTAAATTTAATTCTATTAAGTCACATTGTAATTTTGTAGCTATTGGTCACACTGAAAATCTGTTCCTATTCGTCATCCCGTCAATAAGTTCTAACTGGTCACAAGGAGGATACAGAATATAGAGTATTCTTTTGAAACTCATTCATGGATATATCAGTCAGTCTATGATATGTATTAGTTTACTAGCATATAGCTATCGCAGAGACTATAGAGATATAGACCACAGCGTAAGAACTTTTTGAAGCTCAAGTTGATTGCGCCCTCTGTCCGAAAGCCGCCTGAAGATACCGAATTTGTAAGAATAAACGTCACCTGCACTGCTACTCCACCTAGTAGCTACTAGTGTACTACTAGTACGCTATTTGTTACTAGGTAGAGTAGCAGTGCAGGTGACATTTCTTCTTACAAATTCGGTATCCAGAGGTTACGGTAACTGCTTCCCATCAGGCAATGTTTGTTTTCCATCGTCGTGGTATAAAAATAAACTTTTTTATTTCATTCTTTCATTACGCTGTCAGCATACCGCGCATACCCCATAACACTTATACAAAAAACCATGTATTCCACCAAGATCCCCTAGTTAGATCCGTCAGGGGATCCTGCTGAACTCAGAGTTTACCAGGATCCCGCTAAGTACTTCTTTTCCAAAATCATTTCCTTCATAACTTAACTAGACGGAGCCTCTATTTATAGGTGATTTGCCCTTCGGACATCTGAAGCTATCTTACAAACCTAACCTACCTACCTACGCTTTACCTTAGGGGGAACTCATGAGTTCACCAGGATCCCCTGGGAGTCTAGCTAGGGTATCCTGGTGGACTACACAAATAAAAACCTTGTAATGTGTACTGTACGGAACATTCAAGGTGTGTAGGTAAGTGTCTGACCCGCACTTGGTCTGTTATAAGGTAAATATTCATTTTGATGATCAGATGACGCTGAAGACGAGACCCAAGGCAAGACCCGTTACCCAGTCCTGCCATCCCTCATCGCTCTGCAGCAGATGAGGAACCGTCTCGCGACGGCGAAGAGCGGTAGGAGACTCATGCAATGGAGTGCTCTAGCTACCGGTGCCGAACTCAGAAGAATCGCCAAGGAATTGGGCTTGTAAGTTGTCTTAACATACGATACAGGTGCAGAGCTTTATAAGCTCACGACACACCTTCCTATATTCAATTTGTGGTTACGGCGTTTCCACCAGAGATAATTTTGTTTCCGGCGTTTCCACCGAGGATGCGATAAAAACACATTCCCTGCAACGCATCATCGATCATCTCTGATGGAAACGTAGCTTTAGCTCTCTATCACTTATGCTGAACCAGGTGGGTATCTTCTTCTTCTTCGTCGTTACACTCTTGACAGACTGGTCGTGGCTGTCATGTGTTAGTGGCAAGCTTTACCACCCGGCGCCATTCTCCTCGTTCTTGTGCGCGCCTGGAGTTTTGGTTCACGCGGTAGTTCGTTGCAGTCCTTATCTGATCGGTCCAACTCATGGGAGGCTTACAACGTGGTCTCCTACCATCAACTCTGCCCTGCATTACAAGACGTTCGATCGAGAGATTTCCACGTCGGGTCACGTGACCAAAGAACGTTAGTATTTGCTCCTGAACTATGGATGAGAGACGTCGATTTATTTGGAGGTCTCTAAGAATGGACTTATTAGTGCGAAATGCTGTCCATGGAATACGGAGCATCTTCCTCCAGCACCACATTTCGAGAGCGTCGATCTTGCGTTTCTCGCTTATCCTTAAGGTCCAGGTTTCAGAAGCGTAGAGAAAAATGGGAAGAACCAACGATCTGACTAACCGGGTTTTAGTAGCCTTCGTTATATTACGGTTCCGCCAAATCTTCCCAAGTTTATCCATAGCAGATCGAGTTACATACGTCTCTTAATTTCGTCTTCACACCCTCCTTTATTTGAATACAGGTGGGTATACCGGACCTTTAATGCCGTGTTTTCCCACCATCCCTATATAGCCTGGTAAATGAATGCTCAAAATCGGGTCTAGCTGAAAAAGTCGAAAGCGGAAATTTTGACTTTGGAACTTTGTTAAGACTAGTTAGGAGACTAACATACTAAAAGTCCTCCGAAAAACGGACGATTTTGTAAAGTGAATTTAATTGATTATAAGATTTCTAGGGTGTTTTTTATCCAGATTAACTTTTACCAGTTAGTATGACAAGAATTGTGGAGAATACCCCCCCCCTCACTTTACAAAATCGTCCGTTTTTCGGAGCTCATATCAGGACAACCATTAGTATTAGGTAAATAGTGAGTTCATAAGAGTTGTAGAGAATTTTATCAGCTTTAATTATGTCCTTCAACCAAATTATCTATGACTTATGGTTTTAAAGATGTAAGCAAAAAACCAAAAGCCAGGACCTTGTTTGCCTCCCCCCTCCTCGGGCTCTCCTCCGGGGGCTGGGGACTTTTAGTATGTTAGTCTCTTAACCAGTCTTAATAAAGTTACAAAGTCAAAATTTGTGCTTTCCACTTTTCCAGCTAGAATCAGTCGTTCACCACACTATTATCGTACTCATAATTCAACCCATAATTCCACTATGTGAATGATATATATGTACTCTGATCTTCGTAATACCCACTTAGGACAAGTGAAATAATGGCCCAGTCTTCTAAATATAGGAATTTTCAGTCTCTGGAATCATCATCCTCCTAACATTTGTCCCGGCTTTTTGCCACGGCTCTATTGAGCCTGAGGTCCTCTTGACAACCTAGTCCCAGGAGCTTAGGCACTGGTTTATACGAAAGCGATTGCCATGTGATCTTCCCACCCCACCCAGAGGGAAACTAGGCCTTGTTGGGGTTAGGTACGGTTTCCTCATGATGTTTTCCTTCACCGAAAAGAGCCTATCAAATGATATTTCGTACATAAGTTCCGAAAAACTCAGTGGTACGAGCCTGGGTTTGTATCTAAGAGATATGGACTGAAAGTCTGACGTCTTACCGCCAGGCCTGCCACCTTCGGCTTCTGGAATATTTTTTTGTGTCCGCAGAGTGTACGTGGCGTTCGCGGATGAGGTGGCCAACGCTTTTATGATGCTCGCCAGATGCCGCTACTTCTACCCGAACCTCAACAAGATGGTGACTGAGAACAACCCTTCAAAAGTAAGATGAGGTCTCTCTGATCTGTAGGTACAGATAAAACCGCGCCCTGTTGTAGCCCGGGCATCAGAGTACGGTTACGATATTCCCTACCTGTCGTACGAGGCGACTAAAAGGGAATCTTGGGGCGGTCAAGGGTCACAGTAGAGGGCTGTGATCTTCAAACAGACTGGAACCCGTAAAGGCGTAACGTCAGGGCGGCTCTGGTGCGTTCCGTAGGCGATCCCAAAAATCGTTGACCGTCGGGGGGTTTTTTAGCAGTGCGACTCCGACATAACTTCCGCGCTGTCCCCGTGGCGCGGAAGTATCCATAGCGGATTTTCTCCCTGATAAAAAAAAGGTACGGATAAAACTAGTAGTCTGCCTATAACAGGCTAGATGAATTTTTTTCTTGCGTGGTATCATTCGATTCGTTTTTTTGTGAGGATCAAATGATGTCTATATGGGGCCAATTGCCTTAAATCAACATAAAAGACAGAAAAGAGACTTAAAGTCTGTGATTTGCTTTTGTATCTCAAAACGCTCCTAACAAAATGATATAAAGCCGTGACGTCATGGCTTCATAGTTGCCCTGTTTAAAGTATAAAAAAATTATGAAATTGCTATTTTTACAGTGAAATATTGCGTTTATGTATATGGTTGCCATACAATTTATTTCACAGTAAAATGTTGGAAATCGAATGGTATCATTGGTATTTTTTAATCTTGTACTTTCAAAATTCGAAAAAAATTGAAATTTTGAAGCCTGATATCTTTGCACTGCAAAGATATCAGCTTTGCACCATTTCAATAGATTTTTTAATGTTTACTTTATTTGTATATTTTGATCATTTTGCATCCTATCAACTAAATTTCATTGCCTAATTCAACATGTGTCATCATCCCTACTATTTATTTTCATATGATTTATTTTGGCATACAATTTGGTCACCCTACTCAATGTGACGTCTTCTCGTTATTCATACAGCGTAAGTCAACAGAAATAGGGTGACCATGATTTACTTTAGACGGAGAGCTAGCCACGTCAGATATGACACAATAATGAGAGCAACGAAACCCGTCTATTTAGTTTGATATACTATGCTTATTTACAGATTTGGACATCTGGCAGGCTGTAAAGTGGTGGAGGTCAAAGAATGCAAACTACTGCAAGAAAACATATCCAAGATTTCTGATTTTGATGCAGTATTATGAGAAATTCTATAAATAATTATATTATATTGCCAAAAACTTTTGTTGGGGGAAAGTTGAGCCAAACGACGTATAATGTAATTCATATTTTGTCGCCCATTGTTTCTGTTTCCACAATATACAATGTTTTACATTCTAATGTTAAAATAATAAAGGGCCTGGCCTCTATAACTTAGAAAACTTCGGCAGTTTTTAATTAAAAATTTTTGCTAGTCTGTAACTCTGACCTCCACCCAATAAAAGCTGCCAGAATAAGGATAGTGAAGCAATATAACCGGAAGGGTTTTGTTGCTCTCATTATTGTGTCATATCTGACGTGGCAGCTCTTAGTCCATTAGTTTAATATTCATTTTACTTAAGAGTCGCCAGGACGTTCGCGTTCCCATACAAACGTAGTTCAGCTCTCATTTTAAAACGACATGCTTTAGAACCATGTATTTTGGCATGGGCATTCTAGATCTAGATCTAGGCCAGCCTACAGCCAGTTACAGATTTACATACAAAACTAATTTTTGCTTTATTTTCTTTGCATTACAATTTTTAGCAACGAAAACGAATGTCCGACCTAGATCTGTACTACTAGAATTCCCATGCCAAATTTCATGGTTCTAAAGCATGTAGTTTTAAAATGAGAGCTGAACTACGTTTGTATGGGAACGCGAGTTCACGCGAGCGTCCTGGTGACTCTTAAGAAAAAATCATTATGTTTTATCAAATACCACTATATTTACCCGTGTAACCCGAGGACCCGGGGTATGTCCTTAAACTGAGTGTATGTCCTTAAAGCCAAGAGTGTCCCACTGCTGGGCACAGGCCTCCCTCCTTCCCTTCCACGTGTCCCGGTTTTGACCCATCTCCCACCAGTCTCTATCGAAGGCATCAAGATCGTCTCACCATCGCCTTCGAGGTTGTTCCGGATATATTAATTTTAATTTTTCAATTTTTTTTTTGTAGTTCCATTTCATATTTTTGAAGATATACACAAAATCTTACCTCACCCCTTAGTTGGGTGACTGGGGTGAGATTGCTAATGCGAGTTTTGAAAATTATTAGATCGACAGTTTTGTATAATAAAACTTACAATTGCTTAATTTGTAACAAGAATATATTATTTTCATACATATCGCTTATAAAAATCACCTCACCCCTCAGTCACACGTACTCTCCCCATTCATGACCCGACTGCCCCCCTATCCCTACTCACCCCATTTTACGGTACTTTTTTTTTATGTATGTTCCCGTTCGCGTTCATTATTCGAAAACGGCTGCACCGATTTGGGAATATTTTTTGTTTGTTTGAAATGACATTGACAATTGGTCCCATTGTTACCAGGTCAGGATCTGATGATGGGATCCTGCAGAAATCCATGGAACTCCTCAACCATTATATTCACACCTATCGTGTTTTGAGTATTTTTTACAGCAACTCGGGCATTAGCTCTTGGCATGGTGAAGTCCAAGTTAGAAAATATTTAAATGCACTATTTTACCATGATCTGACATATATTATTGTTTACAGGCTTGCGTGACTGTTGGGAGGAACTTTAGAAGCATAGCGGGATGCAAAATATCTACGTTCGCTATTGAAGATGTAAGTATACCTACCCCCACACTAGCGTCTTCCGACCGTCGACGTCGCCCGAGCACGTCAACGCGACGAGAATGGAAAAATTATAGACAATTTTATACTTCTTTATATGTTCTATAGACACTTTAGTTATTTACCAGTATAAGTTTAAGCACCAAGGTTCAAAAACTGAATGTTGGCACCTTTAAACGAAGATGGCGGCCAACGCTCCCCTCCCCCTGAAGGTCTCAAATCTAGATTTTTAATAACCTACCTGTAGCCTACCAATACCCGTTAAAACAATTTCTACACCACCTTTTGTAAGGCAATGTATGGAGATGATTCCCGAATGATTGGATTATATATATGTTAATCAGTTATTACATAAATATCTGTATAGTAGGTTAAAATAGTACATTTCGATATTAGTGCGGAAAGTATAGTATCGAACGACGTTTTTTAATACAGTTGCGAAAAAATTATAAAATTGACAATTATTCACTTTGAGGTTACTTTAGTACATGATTGTATCCGAACGCTCCGCGCGGTGCGGTGCGGCGCTGTGACTGGCTGTCTGTCACTGTCATTAGCTGTGATTGGCTGGAAAAGTAAAAAGCATTAGTGCGCGATATCAAACTTTCCGCACGCTAAACCACTACAAGAAAAGCACTTTTTTGAGCAACTGTATTAAAAAATATGTTAACATTTCCACCGTATTTTTTGTCATACGAGTGTATAGATAAATTTAAAGCCTTGGTAATGCTCATATATTTATGAACTTGACTGTACAGAGTCGGAATAAATTCTGGATCACCCAGAAATCACCTTGTAATGTTGGTTATTGTATTGTATTGTCTACAGAACTGTCCCGACTCATACCCCTTCCTGGCCATCGATCGGGGGGGCGATACGGTCGCCGAGACCAAAAAAGCCTGGTACGAACTCCTGCGCAAGCTAATTTGGATCAACCAGCTAAGGTCGAACTACGTCAGCCTGCATAACTCCCATGATCAGACTAACAAGTATGTGGATTCGTTATTACAAAAAAAATAAAACTATTCCGTTCGTGAAAACTCGGAATTCACGAATACTTCCGAACGCTTGTGACGTTTGTTAATTATCGTATTATTTTGTGGCATTTGTATGTTGTTTGAATACGCTGGTTTATAAATTGGACGTCAATAGAATAGTAAAGAAATTTTTAAAAACCATTTGACGGGCTCCTAGCCTAGTCGGTAGTGACCCTGCCTATGAAGCAGTAGGTCCCGGGTTCGAATCCTGGTCAGGGCATTTATTTGTGTGTCTATCACGAATATTTGTTACTGAGTTATGGATGTTTTCTATGTATTTAAGTAGTTATCTATACCTATCTATTATTATATATCGTCGCCTAGTACCCACAACACAAGCCTTATTGAGCTTCCTGTGGGCCCTAGGTTGAATCGTGTAAAATTGTCCCATGATATTTAGTATTAACTTATTTATTATTTTACCTTAATCATAGAGTAACTTATATAGTTGCGCTGTGCTGCTCTACTATATAAGTTACTCTATGGTAATAAGGTTCAAAATTGTATATATACTTTTGGAGTTCAAGTTGAGAAACTGCAAACAAAAGTGGTATCATAATAAAATAAGCCTTTCTTGCTATTATACAGTAAAATGCATGTTTATACTAATTTCTTTTTTCTTCCGACGATTGGGTCTTGTAACAACAGCTTGTCTTTCGACAAAGGCCTCCTCTAAAGATTTCCATCTCTCTCGGTCTCTCGCTAGTCTGCGCCATCATCAGTGGTATCATACGAATATCCAAATTAAGCAATAACTATTAAATTCTCTATACTTCCGAGAATACATGATAAACACGAACTTATCCGAGTTTTCACGATCGGAAAAGATTCACTACATCTGTCACTTTCTAACTGTTCTCATAAGAAATTCATAGTTTGCTATACTATCTTTATTACCTACAGTTGACATCAGATATATCAGAGCGAAGGTGGTCACAAATACCTGAACGCCTCTGTGGTCAAAGCGATAAAGTGCATGTTCAGATATTTTTGGGTACCCTGGCCGTTTTCATATATTTGATGGTGACTGCACTAGAACCGGGCATCTATCTGGCAGATGTTGAATGGTGGAGAGGTTTTACTTGCTTGTTGAGTTTTTATTTGAAAAAAAAAACGAGTGTCAACGTACGATAGACGTCAAATACATGTCTACACTTTTGCACCTTTGCGCCCTAGTGTAAACATAATCTTGACGTCGACTGTACATTGTCATTGTAAGTAGGAATACAGTGTGTTTCCTCAATCAGGGCTTTTATTAAAACTGAGATTAGTATATATTATCTCTTTGGCAATTGTTTGCAAGTATTAGTTAATTATTTTTATCTACACCCATATCATAAACCCTCCATGATGCGTTCAAAACCCGCACGTTATAACCACCATAAAAATTGATTGTTTCGTTAGTAGTTAGAACAAATGTGTTATCTGTAACGATGTTATTATTATCAAATAATAAGCAAAAATTCGATATCATTATGAAAATCCGGGTGCGGGCATGCGCCGCCCGACCGCCGACACAATCGAGTTGGTCATGGCGATGGCGTGCAATCCGTGCAATTGCAGTCATTCAATCATCATTTCGGGTTTATAATATGTGTGTAGATACAGCAGTGTATGCAACTGTACGTAATTAGGCCTTAAAACACTCGTGTGATCTTATTATGAAACTCACTTCGTTCGTTTCATAAAACCACACTCGTGTTTTAAGGACCCCTATTACGTAACAGTTACATAATAGTATTTTATACAATCGTGACATAATAAAGAGCTTTACAATCGAGTACCGTGTTTTAGGCCACGAAGCTTGCTGAGTGGCCTAAGTAAGGTACGAGATTGAAAAGCTCAATTATGTCACTATTGTATACAATACTTTTTCTACGAGCACTCAAATTAGGCAAGTCGGTTAGAATAGAGTTCAATAAATGCGTAACAATCTGCTGCCTCTATATTGTGTCGTGCGCCGCCCGGCCACGCTGTCGCGGTCGGGCGGCGCTCGACACCTGAGAGAACTATAATATTGTAAAGTAGTAATTATTTAAGATGTCGGAATATTACTAGGGATTTCTACCTACAATTTCGACACCTTAAATAAAACGTACTATATGAAAATCCATTTTAGTTTTGTCGACAAAACTAAAATAGTTGTCAAGCGCCGCCCGGCCACGCGGCGAATATGCGACCATCGAAATGTATGCGCTAGTAGTTCTCTGTACAAAGTCCAAATTCAAGCATTATAGTCGGCGAGTAGAAAAACTACTATTTTATACTCGGCGACTGTAATACTCGAATTGAGATTGTGGTGGCGGAACTACTAGCGCATACTTTTTGATAGAGCTTCTATGGTCGCATATTGTAGCATCCATAACAATCACAGAAAGGATTTCCATACAATATTGTGGAACTGTTGTCGGGCCCCGCGCCGCGTGTCGGGCGGGCGCCGCCGGCACAATCCACCGGGAGATCGAACGTTACGAGATTACATAGAAGCAGTAGGTTGTGCACGTCTTTCGTCGAACTCAATTCTTACCGGCTTGCTTAAGCACTCGTATAAAAACTATTGTGTGCAACGGTACATAATAAGGGTTCTTAAAATTCTCGGGTCTGTTTTTACATAATTCGGCTTCGCCTCATTTTGTAACTTCGACCCTCGAATCTTAAGAACCCTCATTATGTAACTGTTGCACAAAATACTATTTAAATATCGCTGACGCACTTGGTACAATTATATTAACAAAGTCATTAGTATAATCGTTTCAATAACGTAACGTAACGATTGCGTTTGCGTTAGGTCTTAATTTGTATGGGATTTTTAACACAGCACACCAAGCGGAATGTATCGAAAACTAAACCACCGAGCATCTATAGAAGTATCTCTACTCGGTGTTGTAGTTTTCGATACGTTCCGCTTGGTGTGCTGTGTCAAAAATCCCATACAAATTAAGAGTCCGGTAACGATTTGAAAACGAAAATCGCTAATAATGACATTATTGTATATAGTATCTTTAATGTATTTGTAGTACTGTTTTGAAAAAATAAGTCCCGCCGAGTTTCTTGCCGGTAATAAGTAATACTTCTCGGGTCAGAGGTGTAGGGTTAGAACCGGTGGTAGTTTCTTTTCTCTATGACGTTCATAAGTGCATTGTAATGTGCCTAAATTGAAGAATAAATATCTTTTATCTTTTATCTTTATCTTTTATTATGCATATGAATTGCATTTGGTAAGATAGCTTGAAGCTTGTTATTGCAAAAAAGTATTTTAGGTAGATATATATTAATATTTAATACCTTAAAAGTTAAAACTCAATTCTTTTAGAGCTTGTTTAGTGAGGACGTTGATTCATGCAATTTTGTCGTATGATTTTTAATTATTATTTGTTTTGGACCCTAATATGTTTTACACTATTTCAATAAAGTATGAAGTGAAGTTTATTTTTGTATTTTTATATTTGTAAAATACTTCAATATCTTCCCACAAATATCATCTAAACTTCGGAAATTTTTAGCAAAATTGCTCTAGCAAAACATACTCTCCCTTAAAAAATATATATGAAAATGAAAAAAACTGTTACATTTATTCCTCAGATGACTCATTTTCCAATGTATTTATGTATTTTACGTACTTGTATAACTTAATTTTAATCAATAAAAACCTTACTCTTTTCACTTCTCCAAGCAAAAATCGCGAAACAGGTGTTAGATTACGGTGAATTATTTATAAATGAAGTATAAAATTAAAAAATCCGTTGTATTTATTCCATCCAAATAGAAACGATCTTTAATAATGTGTACACAAAATTATAGATGTTATGTTAGTTACTGCAAAATGGCATCAAAAAGTTTAAATCGAAAAAAAAGTTTACCGGAGAACACCTAACGCAAACGCAATCGTTATGGCTCCTCTACATGATGGGCCATCATAGGGACGCAGCTATGCGTTAGAGAGAGCTAACGATCATGCGATCTCGCTCCGTCTTATAGCTGCGTCCCTATGATGGCCCATCATGTAGAGCAGCCATTACGTTTAGTTAATGAAACGAATGCACTGAGGCCACGGTCGTACTGCACACGCCGCACGCAGCCGACAACGTCACGTCGCACGCAGCGTCTGAATGGTGTGTTCGAGAATGCTCGGGAGTGGTCGTTTTCGCTCGCTGCGTGCGGCGTCCCCCGCCACACACCATTCAGACGCTGCGTGCGACGTGACGTTGTCGGCTGCGTGCGGCGTGTGCAGTACGACCGTGGCCTAAGGGCTCAGGGACATCAGGCGACTTTGTAAATGAAGAGATGGCAGTTTTAATCAGGTACCTACTTGTCATTTCACTTCAGTGTCCATTGCTGGTAATTCATATTTTGTTAGAAAATTTAGAAACTTTAGTGATCAATGTTTTTTTTAAAATAAAGGGGGGTCAGAGGTGTAGGGTTAGAACCGGTGGTAGTTTCTTTTCTCTCTGACGTTTATAAGTGCATTGTAATGTGCCTAAAATGAAGAATAAATATCTTTTATCTTTTTATCTTTTATCTTTTAATGTTTTTTTAAAAATAAAGGGAGACTAGAAAAATCCGCGGCCTCAGGCGAGGCTCGAACTCGCGACTCTGGGAAACATGCCCATCGCTCTGATCAACTGAGCTACTGAGACTTACCTGAAGGCTGCGAATTTATCAGAGATCAGTTTTATAATAAAATTACCCGATATTAATAAAAGCCCCCATGCCGGTAACATACTGTATATTTTATTAGAAAAAAAAAACAACATTTCTTATTATTACGGAAACAAAAACTGTAGGCGATCTGAGAATGACATTAGATTTCACGTGACCTTATTTTTCCCCGAACAGAAAGGTCTACTAGAGATATATTTAATTGAAGGGATGTTTACAAAAACAACATAACTGACTACACTGGTTGACACCTGAAACGATTAACAATGTTCTTAAAAAAGTGTCAACCGCTCTAAGCAGTTATGTTGTTTTTGTAAACATCCCTTCAATTGTAATATACATAATATAATTATCTCCCACAATACTGCATGAAACCCAGAACTCTGGACTCTTCGACTGGTTTGCACTCGTTGACATCCACCGACAAACTGCTGCTAGACGCCTGTATCTAGGAGTAAGGGTAGTACTGAAAACAAACTAAGCGCGAGATGTTATTTCTAAAACGTGCTAGGCTGTGTTTCTACCAGAGATGAGCGAGGATGCGTATAACCTTTTCGACGCCATGTCAAACGCAAAAGCTCCCACTCAGACGCCACGCCATCTAAATGTCAATACTGAAGTTTAACTTTATGCGTGTGCATGTAGGTCTATTTTGCTCTGTGGTCGATGACCGATACATCGGTCTTTGGCGTTGGACCTGCGGGGCCGATATATACGTCTTTGGCGTGGAAAAGGTTAATCACCAATATAATCACTTCATTTACCTATGCTCGCACAGAGGGTCTACCGCGAATTTCTAAAATCGACATAACGTTGGCCCCGTCTCTATCGCTCTTGCATATACGAAAGAAAGTGATGCAAATAGACGATTCGAAAGTGGTTCGCGGTTATGGGCCAGCGCAGCTCTATGATTGGGTTTTATTAGCAAATTTCTTGCAATGCATGCTAGCTCAATCGTGGTAACGCAGCCTAAGCTTGTAAAATATGATTGGAAAATTTGAAGATTTTATCCAACTTTTACTATTTGCACCTGCATGTAGTTTAAATTTATTTATTTTAGAGATATTTGTGGTATTTTCCTTAATTCAGAGGTATAATAAGTCTCCAAGAAAGCTGCCGGTGGATTCGTTCCGTTTTAAGAATTTGTTTTACAAGTATAATTAGCATCCGTATTTATATAGCCTACGTCATTGATAATAAATAAAACTAAAAACGATAAAAACTGTCTGAAAATTTATCTACGTAGTAAACTCTTAGAACCGAACACAAAAGAAAATTAACGTTTTTAATACTAAATAAAATATACTCTTGAGTACTAAATATGTTGGGACTGTTCCTAGTAAATCTTAAAAGCGTGTCGCACTCTACTATTTAAACTTATACATTTTAATTCGTTACGAGGTTAACAACCAATTACATCTTATGACTATTTCCAATTGTCGCATTAGATTTGTTGATAACATCATTTTGCTTGCCAAGACCAGGGTCTTGTATCAGATGTAGAAATCTGCCGTCCCACAAAGGGGTTAGAGGCGGAGGCAAACACCAAACCTAAATGGAGGGGCGCGACATGCTTCCAGGCAGCAGTGGCGGCGTGTCCACATAACACGATTCCCGTCGGCTTGCCTAAGTTTCAGGCGCCTGAGCAGTTTTCCTACAGCTCAAGAAGAGATTTTAAGCCAAATTCAGCACCGGCTTGCCTGAGAAAAAAAAACCCACCGCCACTGCCAGGCAGGTGGACGAAAATGTTGATGAAGTGGCCACTTTTAGAGGAAAGAAGCCATTGTTATCCGTTGGCTTGATGGGTAGACATTCGAAAAGTTGCGGGTCCCTTCTGGATAAAGTTGGCCCAGATCCTGGACAAGTGGCGTACACGAAGAGAGGCCTATGCTCAACAGTGGGTGATAAAATTCTGAATAATTGGGTGCTTTGCCACTTACGAATTATTCTAATAAAGTTGTCCATTTTGCCCAATTCGCTTTTATTTCTCCTGATAAATGTTTGATCTTTGTGGGTTAAAATAACAATTGGTTTTGAGATTGTGTTTTAAGAAATAGCACTGTAAGTTGAACATAGTCTTGCGGTAACATGAGCATTATAAATTATAAATTAGAAACATATATGTACAGTCGACGTCAAAGATATGTTTACACTTTTGCACCTTATCACCAGACCTAGGAATCGATGGTGCAAAACTTTATGACAGGTAGGGAGTTCTCATATCGATAAACTCAATTATCGATGCTTCTTCCATATACTAGTGATCGCCCCCAGCATTGTAGGTTTATATTTTTTGTGAGTACTGTTCTGAAGACGAGAATAATGTTCTAACAAAGCATATTTTAAATGATCGCTAGGTAATAATAATATCGTACTATGAAATAGTTAATATTATGTCTTATCAATGCCTGCCCTTTTTATATAATTAGATAAATATAAGTTATACTTTTCCGACCACGGAACACTGGTGTTCCGGACCTTTGGGAGGCGTATGCGGAGCCGAAACTAACGCGCAGAGGCCCTTTCGACAATTTAATGAAAAGTGAGGGGTACACTAAGCGGATGCTGCCCCTGCCCGTGTCATGGGACGCACGCAGAGACAGCACCCGCCATGGTGTAAGGACTATTGAGAATTAATGGAGTCTCAAATGTACTAGGCTATTGGGTGAAAATTATGGACTGATTAATGGGCTATTGGATGAAGAACCGGACGCCTGCCTAATAAAACGGAATCCAATTTTATTTCCGGCAGACGGTGACTCGCCCTCCGCAAGATGGGCCCCCATAAAAAGCGACATCAAAGATGGCTCAAGGGCAACACCGGTACGGGAGCTGGGTGTAGAGAGGTGTCACTGGACTTTAAACATATAGCCTTAAACATTTAGACATAATAATAAGTTACACTTATTATTGTGTTTGATTTAAATTTTTTAATAAAATCATATTTTGAGAAACAAAACTTGGAGTAGTCACTAGTATACCGAACAAGTATCGATACTTGAGTTTATCGATATGGGAACTCCCTACCTGTCATGAAATTTTGCCCCATCGATTCCTAGGTCTGCTTATTACAAGGGAGTAAGGTGCAAAAGCGTAAAAATATATTTGTCGTCGACTGTACAGTGGATTAACGGTATAATATGATATGAAGACCGTATTCATACGAGAACATTTAAGAATTGATATATAGGTATACTGCATATTTTATCAAAATACACATTTTTGAACTTTTTCATTATTCAATAATTTGTAAAAACACTGTCTTTTCGGCAATGCCCCGAGTGTGTTGGGGCTTTTGAACTGGGCATAGTTATTTAAGTTTTTTTTAAATGACGCTATGGTTTTCTATATTTTCCTTAAAATTACTACGTTAGTTTTTTTAACGTCGCTATTTTTTTTCTGTAGTTTTCTTAAAATTACTTTTTAATGTATCACATACAATTTATTATTCTCATTATTTATGTTTCTTCTTAGGCTAGGATTTATTACAATATGGATTTATTATATAAAAAAGGTAACCTAGGGTGCTGCCGGCAACGGAGCAAGGCTTAGGCTGCCGGTGGTTAGGGCCGCAGAGTGAGAAGAACGTTCAGATTATATGCGCCGTGTCCAGGATTACCGCCTTCTGTATCTGACCCTTGATTATTATTATTATTAGTATGTCCTTTCCATATCTCGGGACCATGGGGCTCCGGACCTTTGGTTGGCTTGCGTGGGGCCGAAGCCAACAGCGCAGAAGCCCTTTAAGACAATTTATTCTAAAAGCAAAGGATACATGAGGCGGATCGGATACCATCCCCGGGCGTACAATAGTGACCAAGGTGCATAAACTATGGCAGTGCCGCACTTTTATGCTGCCATGGGAACTAAGGTCATAGGCTATTGATTTGAACGTTGGATAGACTGGATCTTGGGCTATGGGAGGAGACTAGCGGACACCTGCCGTGACAATCAGTCTCAAAATTGTAAAAAACAAAGGTTGTGACACTAGCCAACTCATTGAGTGGGCCCCACAACAGCCGCACGCACGGTGTGACAACGGAGCAACACTTGAGAGTGGCTGTGAGGTTGTCGAGAGGTGAGTCTGCGGTAGCCAGATCCCGGTAATCCGTTCAGCAGGCCGCCGGCGTTGTGACATTTTGCACTGATCTGGAGCATAGGTAGGCTCTTGCGACTCCACTCTGGCCGGTCAGTTAAGGCAAGCACAGAGGCGAGGGCCTAATGGAAAGGATCCGCGGTGTCGCCACTCACCGTCAACTTGCTACAAGCTGCCCCGCGAATTTATTATTATTATTCAAATAAGTTAACTCAGCATTACAGGAATAAAATCAATAATACTTAAAACTAGTTGCGTCGTTTAAACATTATCAGACATAGAAGTTTTAGTGGCAGGAATGAAAATGTCATAGGGATTTCCCAACGATAACATTTTATCGATAAAGGCTTCTGTTCTGCATGTAATTTGAATTTGATAATTGTATATAGGTAATATTATACAATATACAGCATAAATTTCTTATGAATCGCTTAAGAAAACGCTTAAGTTTTAG
Source organism: Pammene fasciana (assembly GCA_911728535.1). Taxonomy (NCBI): domain Eukaryota; kingdom Metazoa; phylum Arthropoda; class Insecta; order Lepidoptera; family Tortricidae; genus Pammene; species Pammene fasciana. Next base: position 9,370,699 of record OU452297.1, read on the forward strand.
TTGTTAAAATTATTTTTTGTTTAAATATTAAAATGTCTAATATGTGTGAAAATGTAACATATTACTTTTAAATAACGTCGTTAGGTAAAATAGTTATCAACAAACAGGTTAATTTATACTTTACCTGGTGAACTTGAAATGCCACTTTGAAACTGTTATCGATAAATTTGATATCGAAAGGAAGTCCCTAGTTAATTGACATTTTTGCCACAAAAACTTGTAGGTCTGTACACCATCTATCAACTATTCGACTTTTTAAAAATGTAATGAATGTAATATAATAATGATTATGTTGCCACTTGTGACGCTTTCAAGACAACTGTAGTCTGTTTTTAAAACTTTCAGTCTGTATTAGTGCTGTAAATACTAAAAATAACGCTTAAGCCACGGAGATCCATCGGCAGTTCAGTGCAGGAGTAGTAAAAACAGCTAAATTTATTGTCAACAGGAAACTGAGTGAAGATTTTGAACACACAAAAAATTTAAACTTATAACGATTTTGATCTCAAAGACTTGATAAGTAAGCAATTGTTTTCATGGTAAGAATTCTATTCAATGTAAAAATTCTGAATCCGCTTTTAGATCTATAACATAACATAACACATCAATAGATAAAATTTAATTGATTGAAAATCTACTAACTAATCTAATTTCACATGTTAATTCACTAATTAACGAATCCTATAACTTAATCGTTGATAATATATTTATTGCCACCATAGTATTATACAGTTTTATAAATAGCGTAACAGCATCTGATGGACCCTGACTAGAATATAGTAGACATAAATATTAACAAAGGAGTTATACTTCGCTACAAATTCCTTTTAATCATATTTTTCAGACAAAGTTGAAAATGTTCTGCAGTTCCCCAAAAAATTTAAACCTACAATCAGTAATAAAGCAAGAACTCTGTCAAATGGATTTTAAAACGGAACTGATCAACCAGATCAGTACTGCCATGGAATTGAGTAAGAATTCCAACTTAGAATCAAAGACAGTAGACGATTTTATAAAAGTTTGCGAGGATACTATGAAATATCTTCAGCATTGGAGGAAGTTAAATAGAAAACCAAAGATAGCGAAAGAAATCCGGTACTTGCATGCTGTAAACAATAAAATGTATAATCCTGATGTATCGGAGAGCAAGTGCAATGTCCGCACAATTTTAAAAAGTAAAGGGACATTGAGTGACCATTTTGAAGCAGTGTGCAGTTCTTGTTGTTCCACAACTGAGCACCCCTCACGTTCCCAAGCCGTCAGTAAACATTCACTAGAAATTAAGCAAGATAACGAAGGCACTAGCTGTTATGCAACAAAAGTACGCAAAATAACCAGGATTACCAGATTTTTAAACTCTGACGGTACAGTTCAAGAAATTAAAGAAATTATGACTATTACAGAAGAATCCAACAATCCTTCTATGGCGATGGATTTTGACCCGCTCCCACTGTCGAAACATAAAGAGAACTATCATGAATTTGATATAAAAGATGAAATTGTAGAAAGTACAAACGTGTCTGGCCGAATAGGCGGTACTAGTATTATTATGTACTCAAATCTCGATGAAAGTAAACCCTGTTTTACTAAAGATCTAAGGGCAAAATCCGAATATCTGATACAAGATGTTACGATGGTACAGCCTAAGTCACGAGATTGTCCTTTGTTTAGAAGTAAATCTTGCTCCGAGAATAGGTCTTCTGAAATGAGTTACTACAGTTTAAGCAATGATCCGCTATAGATCATGAAGTTAATAAAGGTCATGGCAGGATAAGGAAACATCTTGTGCCTTAATAGCTTTTCCGGCTATTTTTTTTGTGATGATGGGCCCTGCTGTTAGTAACACTTATACAAAATTACATCATTCTCCTCTTCTTACTTTCCAAGAAAAAAAAAAATTAAGAAAAATCATTTTTCATGAATATTTCCGCTTCTGTAGATTTAATTAATTCGTGCTTTAAACATATAATACACTTAGCCAAGACGGACAATATGTCACTATAAACCGCATAACATTCCATAGACAGTTTCTTTATTTTAAGGGTTAACATTTTTCATATTTTTTTTTTCATAAGATAAATATAGATATAGAAATAGTACTATAATATCAGGCCAGTGATAAATCATTTATAAACATTTACAAAAAGGTTTAATATAAGATGAATTTATTTCTTTTTTATTACGTCACAGGGACTTACCAACTTTTATTTTAATAATTTTTGTACTATGCACCAATGCTAGAAGCTTGAACTTAATTTATGTTATAGGCCATCAAAAAGGCTATTATGTGTTAAAAAATTGGAGGTGTCGCTCTCTCAGAACTAATGAAAAAAAAAAATGAAAAATGTTAACCCTTAAAATAAAGAAACTGTCTATGGAATGTTATGCGGTTTATAGTGACATATTGTCCGTCTCGGCTAAGTGTATTATATGTTTAAAGCACGAATTAATTAAATCTACAGAAGCGGAAATATTCATGAAAAATGATTTTTCTTACTTTTTTTTTCTTGGAAAGTAAGAAGAGGAGAATGCTGTAATTTTGTATAAGTGTTACTAACAGCAGGGCCCATCATCACAAAAAAAATTAGCCGGAAAAGCTATTAAGGCACCAGATGTTCCCTTATCCTGCCATGGCCTTTAATATTGTATAGTTCATTTTCCCTAAATTTAATCGAACAATGTTACCAAGCAAAGTTGTTCATGAGATATTGGAAACGGTCCGATAGAGAGCATCAAGTAAGGGGCGATGTCTCAAACCCACCCCGGTATCCTGCCCTTTCGCCGAAAATTGTATTGCCAAATTTCACTTGCCAACCAACTTTTCGCAGAAGTTAAGTTAGGCGAATAACTTTTACCAAATTATTATTTCGCAATAAATATTTACTAGGCTGGGTTAGGTTAGGTTGGATTATGTAAACTTGGGAAACAAAATTCGGTTATTTGGCCGAAAGTTGGTTGGCTAGTGAAATTCGGCAATACAATTTTCGGCGAAAAGGCAGAGAACCTTCAAACCCGCTACATTATTGACATATTCTCTAATGACGTCATTCCTTGAACAGAGTCCCCTAATTTGAATTCTCTTTCGGTCTCCCTTTATGGTCGAAATGGGCCCTCCAGGGTACATATAGCTCCATGCAATAGATATAATTTTGAGAAAATTCCAATAAAAAAATACCATCCGTGATTGTTTGTATTTAATTCCAAAAACTAGATAGATCTTTTTGGTGATATTAACTTAATTTTATTTAACCCTTAGCCAGGTTGAGATCTCATAGTGACCACATGGTACTTAATAGTCGAGTATTACAAGGGAGCAAAATGACTTATTTCGGTCGGGTAGCGTGTTGAATCCCGAACGAAGCGAAGGATTCCAGAATAGAATCCCGAGCGTAGCGAGGGATTCTAACGTGGAATCCTGAGCGTAGTGAGGGATTCAAGTGACCCGAGATCGAAATAATTTTGCTACCGCGTAGTACACTCTACTTTTCACTCCATATATGATAAAACGAAAACAAACTAAATTAGCTATCTGCTAGAAACAGAAGTTGAGTTGAAGTTGTTGTCTCATTTTAATCGGTTGCAAAGACAAGGAAAATTTAAAAGAAAAGCAGAGGGATCAAAAGTCACTTTTGCTCCCTGTAAATGGGCAACAAATCGCAGACGGATCAAAAGTCGCTTTTGCTCCCTATAATGGGCAAAAATCGCAGAGGGATCAAAAGTCACCTTTGCTCTCTGTAAATGGGCAACAAATTACCCTTTTTCGAATAGTAGGGGTGAAAATGATTTTTGACGAGCAGACTCACCACTATATGTCATTATAGTATTAGTCGGAGAGCTAGCCACGTCAAATATAATGAGAGCGACGAAACCCCCCTCGTTAATAGTTTACTATACTATGCTTATTACTAGTTTCGGACATCTGGCAGCTGTAAATTTGTGGAGGTCAAAGAAACACACAAACCACGCGGTGGTGGTGTCTGCAAACCACTAAGAATACAAATCCTAGAGTTCGGGTTTTAATGCGATATTATGAAAAATTATATACATAATTAGATTATATCATTGTAAAAAGTTTCTGATGGGGGAAAGTATAATCCAAAATCAAGTATAATGTAATTCATAGTTTGTTGCCCACTGTTTCTGTTTTCCAAATAATACGCAATGTTTTTTGTCCTAACGTCAAAATATAGGCTTCGTCCTCTATAAATAACACAACTTCAGCAGTTTTTACCTATTTTGGCATAACTTTTTTCTAATTAAAAATTTTTGCTAGATTGTTCCTCTGACCTCCACCGATTAAAAGCTGCCAGATGCTAGGATCTAGCAATAAGGATAGTATTTCAATCTTACTAGACGGGTCCCGTTGCTCTCATTATTGTGTCATATCTGACGTGGCTAACTCTTAGTCCATATAGTCTAGAAAGTGAACGATATCCAAACGCAAAAAAATGGATGTCTCAAAGGAAATTTTCATGACGTTTTAGTTGTCAAGTTAAAATTGACTGAAAATGGCCGTTTTCCGACCATTTCTTTTTCGTTAAAATTGCTGTTATATCAAAAATAAATACGGTAAATACTGTCTTGTACTTTTTGGTAGCATATAAAATAATGTGCATATAATTCGCTCTAAAAGTTTGTGATTCATATTATGATCCTCTGCCGGTTTGGGATTACTACAGGGTCTGTATGTGGCCACTGCCTCGCAGGGTATTTACCTCATATCAGAGGCTATAGAGATATAGACGACCTTTTTGAAGCTCATGTCGATTGCGCCATCTATGTCAAAGCCCCGTAAAGATACCGAATATGTAAGAGAAATGTCACCTGCACAGCTACTCCACCTAGTAACAAATAGCGTACTAGTAGTACACTAGTAGCTACTAGGTGGAGTAGCAGTGCAGGTGACATTTCACTTACATATTCGGTAGGGGAAAGGTGTACAAGTTGATCCCGTTAAGCGAGATTTGTCGTAAAATCATTATTTTAACTTGCAGTGCAAAAGTGTAAACGTTTATTACTAGCAAATTTATCTATATTTATATTGTGAACCAAAACATATCAAATTTATTAAGGATTCGTTACAATATTTAGTTTTTTTTAAAACCCTATGCAGTGATCATCTTAAACACCGGGGTGTTTTAGATGATCCCTGCAGTATGGGCAAGATGATTCCAGTGATCATCTTACCCCATTTTGAGTTAACCTTTGGTTTTTTCAAGAAAAATGTTATGTAAAAATAAATATCTACTAAGATTTAATAACCTTTTCATTTGTAATCATTTTAGGCATATGGTTTAAAGTAAACTGAGACACATAAATTCAATCAAATCAACATTGAAATAGGTTTGTATTTCAAAAATAAACAAAATAAATTAACCAATCTTCGAAGTAGTGGTGTAACCACTTATAATACTCGTAATGCTTATTACAAGAGTAAGTGAGATCAATGACAATAACGAACTTATTTCTTAATAATTTCCGTTATTAAACTATTCATTCTTAACAAAAAAATCTTATAAAATTAACTGAATATTTTCTTTTATTAATTTACAAGTTTAAACGTTTTTTAGCCGGTGCTGTATAGCACTAATAATAATAAAGTATCGTTATGTAGGTAGGTATAAGGAACAATGTATAAAAATTAAGGTGCAAGATGATCCCCGGGATCATCTTGTACACACGGCCGGGCATCATCTTACCCCAAGTTGAATTTTGTCATTCATCGTTTCCTAACATAACCTATAAGGACGCCACAAGCTTTCTGTGTCCAAAGTATCAAAAACAAACGTATTTTGAAGCCACAAACATAACACGCATTGCAATTAACCATCTATTATAAAAGTAACATAATCTAAAAGCACGTCTTACTTTATATTAACCGATCACAATAAATATATTTTGCCGTAAAATCCGACACAGCGCGTACGCCGCCATGACACTTGGGCAGAGGTGCGGGGATGTCGAGTGCTATGTAATGGCATAAACTCCTACTAGATGGCGTTTGTTGTCTGGTCGCAATTGAAAAGGATCATCTTACCTCTTGGGATCAACTCGTACACCTTTCCCCTATCTTTATGGGGCTAAGGACATAGATGACGCAATCGACATGAGCTTCATAAAGTTCTTAGGCTGTAGTCGTCTATATCTCTATAGTCTCTGCTCATATTAAGCGTTTGGGGTTAGATTTTAACTATGAGTGAACCGTTATAGCACCAAATATATTGTAACAGCCAAAGTGATCAAATAGTTCTTCACACCATATATTTTGTATGGTGTGACGAACTATTTGGCTACTCTAGCTGACGCGATATATCTGATGCTGACTGTACAAGAAATACTAAAATTAAATGAAGATTTTACAACACATTTGGTTTTGAAATTTAAATTCAACTGTTAAATTTCACAAGCCACAGCCATACACAGGTCTATACTATGAATTTAGTATGTCAATGATTAATTGATTACACATGTAGAGATGTGACTAACCTTTAAATCCTTTATGTATGACTACAGATGTAGTGTATAACAGTTTTCCATCATATTTTCTCGGAAAAGTTCGTCTTTATCGTGCTCTCTCAGTTAGCTTCAGTAGACTGATTGAGAGAGCACGATAAAAACTTTTTACAAAAAAAGATAACCGATTTCAAAAAGGATAAAATGAATCATTATAGTATTTATATGCGTTACCAACTGATATATTTGAAGTCGGTGCCAAGCCAAATTTAGAAGAGTTAATACGAACGAGGCGATGTGTTTAGTATAAACCTAATAGAATACGGCATGGATTGCACGTAGGTATACATTCGCTTTGACCATGCGTTAACTGTTAAGCAAGTAGGTACAGAAAGTATAATCTTGCCTCTCACGTTTGTTAACACACGGTTGGGTTGGGACTATCCGTATCTCGAACGGAGCTCGTGGTTCGGTTTGAACTATTTAAGCTTCTTCATCTAAGGTTGAATTCCAAGTATAAAGGAATTCAATGGCTAGATTATTTTTTCTATACTCAGATACACCCAGTACATCCACCGTGTCAGTGAAGAAAGCCACGATATTCAAATTTTCTATGGAAGGCCAATCCTACGCGTTTACATTTTTTTTTTCTATTTGCCGCCTTTTTCTGATTATTGACAAAAGAGATGTGTAGTGTATTAGAGTATTATATATATGGCTGTCACATTTCATCATCATTGGTTCAGTATTTTAGACATGAAAATGTACCTAACACATAGAAATCACATTCAATCACATTCACTTTTGCATTATTAGTACCGATGTTTTGTGATGTTCACACTTGAAGCTGATTTGACCGGTTTTGTAATTTTTGGCTTGGCACCGACTTCAAACATATCAGTTGGTAACGCATATAAATACTATAATGATTAATTTTATCCTTTTTGAAGTCGGTTATCTTTTTAACCGACTTCAAAAAAGGAGGAGGTTCTCAATTCGACTGAATATTTTTTTTTTTATAATTTTTTTTTTGTATGTATGTTACTCCATATCTCCGTGAATCGTGAACCGATTTTCAAATTTTTTTTTGAATCGAACAGGTATAACCCCTAGATGATCCCATTGTCACCAAGTCGGGATCTGATGATGGGATCCTGGAGAAATCGAGGGAACTCTTCAACTATTATAGGCACACCTATAGTGATTTCACTATTTTTTACAGCAACTCGGCCACTTCCTCTTGGAATAGCGGATCCTAAGTGAAGTCGGTTCTTTTTTTGTTTAAAATGATTTTGTAAAAAGTTTTTATTTTGCCATTTTTAGTGGTTATATATTTAGCAAAATCGGACATCGAGTCTCGTAATAATCGGTAAAGACATCAAAAAGTTCATAATACACCCATTCAATCTAAGAAAAGTTCCACGTATCATATGTGGACTTCATCATTAGGTCCACTCCATCAAATTGATGGTTTTCGAGAGGAAATGCTTGAGTTGCTTCAGAAAACACTCAAATCAACATACATGTGCCTTTAAAAATTGAGGAGTTCCCTCAATTCCTCATGGATCCAATCACCAGAACAGCACCATATTAATATGGGACCACCTTGGATGTAGATCCTTTCAAATAAAAAAAGAATTACTCAAACCGAACCATCAACAGAACAGCACCAGATTAATGTGGGTTCATCTTCAAGGTAAGTAGTTCCTATCAAACAAACAAAAAAATAACTGTCCAAAATGGACCACGGGTTTCGGAGTAGGTAATCCATGAACATGCATTTAAAAATCATCATCATTATCATTAAAACAATCATCATCATTAGGTCCACTCCATGTAGTTTTCGTGAGAAAATGCTTGAGTAGCTTAAGAAAACACCCAAATCACTATACACGTGCCTTTAAAAATTGAGGAGTTCCCTTAATTGCTCGTGGATCCCATCATCGGAACAACACCAGATTAATGTGGGACCATCTTCGAGGTAGTTCCCGTCAAACAAAAAAAATATTATTCAAGTCAGACCACGGGTCTCAGAATAATCGCTGAGCATCCTATATTTCAAAAAATCCTCCATGATTATCATCAAATCAATCATCATCATCAGGTCCACTCCACCAAATTGGTGGCTTTCGTGAGAAAATGTTGAGTAGCTTAAGAAAACACCCCAATCATCATACACGTGCTTTTAAAAATTGTGGATTTCCCTCAGTTGCTCATGGATCCCATCATCAGAATAGCACCAGATTAATGTGGGACCATCTTTAAGGTAGTTCCTTAAATACAAAAAAATATTATTGAAATCGGACCACGGGTCTCGGAGTAATCGCTGAACATCCTACATCTAAAAAAATCTTCATCATTATCATCAAATCAATCGTCATCATCAGGTCCACTCCATCAAATTGGTGATTTTCGTAAGAAAATGCTTGAGTAGCTTAAGAAAACACCCCAATCACCATACACTTGCCTTTAAAAATTGAGGAGTTCCCTCAGTTGCTCATGGATCTCGTCATCAGAACAGCACTAAAATAACGTGGGACTATCTTCAAGATAGTTTCTTCCATACAAAAAAAGAATTATTGAAATCGGACTACGGGTCTCCGAGTAATCGCTGAACATCCTACATTTAAAAAAATCTTCATCATTATCATCAAATCAATCATCATCATCAGGTCCACTCCATCAAATTGGTGATTTTCGTGAGAAAATGCTTGAGTTGCTTAAGAAAACACCCAAATCACTATACATGTGCCTTTAAAAATTGAGGAGTTCCCTCAATTCCTCAGGACCACCTTGGATGTAGATGCTTTCAAACAAAAAAAGAATTACTCAAACTGAACCACGGGTATCGGAGTAATCGGTGAACATACATAAAAAAAATACTAAACCGATTGCAGAACCTTCTTCTATGGAATTGAAGTCGGTTAATAAAAACTTTCCCGACAAAATACGATGGAAAACTATTATGTACTACGTCTGTAGCAGGGTATAGTGGCCAAATACGTGCCACATGGTACCACCGGTAACGGGCAGTGGGCATATATTATACCTACCGACCACAGGGTCTTTTTAGGAATAGTACATTACAGCGGAGGCTGGGAAAATAGGGATTTCCGGACAAGTAGGTTTAGGCTTTAAGTATTAGGTTTTAGGTCGCTCGCTACGGTCGGCCGTATAAGGATACGAGGCCGGGAATCCGTTTTCACGCCGAGGCATGTATAGTGCTTTTCTAAAAAAGATGCGTGGAAATAAGACCTAAAACCTAATACTTAAAGCCTAAAAGTCTATCTTACTCATGGCCGGCGCCCGCGCGGCAGTGACGGGCGGCGCCCGCCCCGCCCGCGAAAAAAAAAATCCCCCCCGCTATGAATAGTACATTGTTGCCGAGGTACGGAAAGAAAGGAATTTTCTGACGAGGTACTTGGGTGCCAGGGCGAGGCTTGCCGAGGCCTGGCACTAGTTCCGAGTCAGAAAATTCCTGTTTCCGCTGAGGTATACATAGTGCTTTTCTCAAATATGTGAGGAAATAAAGAATAAATTTAGAAAAAACTACAAGTATTTTATATTGGAAAAGTTGTGTTGATACTGTGTTTTATAATAGGTAATACGGAGGTACTTTTAAACATAGCATAAATAAACCACACCATAGTTGGCTTCTTGTTTTTTGATAACTGAAATAAGCTAAAACACATTTTCAGAAAAGATATTAGCATTTATGCTCATCTTCGAATTCATACATACGTCATAAACATAAACCCTTCGTCTCTTGACCTAGCAGGAAGCAAGTAATCCACTATTATTCTTTCAAAATTAGGTAGAGCGCTATCAATTTCCGCACTACATTCATTTCTGAAAATCATTATTTAAGTTTATTTTGTACTATAAATTAAATAAACAACGTAACGAAGTAAATTACCATAACAAACTAACTTTTCCGCTTTTTAAATTTATTTTTAATAAACCATAGACAAGATACCCGACACAGTACGCGCATGCGTATTCGCGCGCGCACTTTGTGAAGCCCTCTACACACGGCTGTTTAAATGAATTATTTTACTTGGCTGAATCCGTTTTTGCCTTGTCCCATTAGATTTATATGCAAATATGAGAATTTTAAAAGTTTAACGCAGCGGAAAAAATGGAATTTCATACATTCATTTTACTCCTAGGAGTAAAATGAAGCACTTTCCGTGTTCGATTTAGGAATAAAATGCGGCCATTTCCGAGCATGTTTGAGAAAAATCCTTTTCATATCAAGTGTCACTACGGCGCCCGAAACGTGATACTTCCGAGTCTATTTCCACGAACGTAACGACAACATTTCCGCGCATGTTTGAGAAAATGATAATAGTAAAAATAATCAAGGAATTTTACTTTTATTTTAATGCTGTTGTCTATATAATAGTCCAGTCTAAGAATTTTTTGAAGCTTATGTCTCGAGACCCGAGACCTAGCTCGTAAGTAGGAAAAAGCTAGCTTTACTGCGATACGCTACTCGTTCCTAGATGTCGCTGCAACGCAATATAAAATAGGAAGAAAAAATGACATAGGGACGAGTAGCGTACCGTAGTAGAGCTTTTTTCCTACTTACGATATACATTTATGTGGCTCTCGAGTAGATGGCGCTTTTAAGCGGTCCAGACACTGTCAGTAATAATGTCATTATTTCCGTACCCATCCTTCTCTTCTTCATATAATAGAAAAGGACGGGTACAGAAATAATGACATTATTACTGACAGTGTCTGGACCGCTTTAGAGATGAGCTTCAAAAAGTTTTTAGACTGTTGCTGTCTATATTGTCTCTGCTACCACAATCATTATTCAATATACAGGGTGTCCCAGAAATCGAAGTCAAGCCGTGAATGGATGATAGACCAAGTTATAACAGTTATCAGAAAAATACAAAAAAAATCTATTACATGTTCTTCAAAAATTATGGTCACTTTAAAAATTTACTAGAAGTTAAGAGACCAGGGCGTGAATATACTAGTAAATTTTTGAAGTGACCATAATTTTTGAAGAACATGTGATTGCTAGGCCTGGCTGAGGGTTAATTATTGTTATACTTAGACGTGTATGAATGTCGCGTTTAGAAATGAAAATAATTAATAAATCGTCCTTTTGACGATAACTTACAATCGTGGCCAGATAATTAAGAACACGATTTTTTTTTCATACAACTGCATACAAATATGACTTTGGAAATTTGATGAAAAATACTTGATGTGGTTAACCAATTTTATTATTGAATAATACAATGCACGGGTGTTATAGTAGTTTATGTAACTGTTACGTAAAAGGGGTCCTTAAAACACGAGTGTGGTTTTAATAAGATCACACGAGTGTTTTAAGGCTTAATTACGTACAGTTGCATACACTGCTTTATCTACACACATATTATAAACCCGAAATGATGATTGAATGACTGCCATTGCACAGATTGCACGCCATCGCCATGGCGAACTCGATTGTGCCGGCGGGCGGGGCCCATCCCGGCATCGTTACAGATAAGACATTTGTTCTAACTACTAACGAAACAATCTATTCTTATGGTGGTTATAATACGTGTGGTTTTTGAACGCATCATTGAGGGTTTATGATATGGGTGTAGATAAACAAGGTTTACTTCAGTACAGTCGACTACAAAGACATGTATCCACTTTTGGACATTATTACAACGCAATAAGGTGAAAAAGTGGATACATATCTTTGTACTCGACTGTACAAACAGAGACTATAGAGATATAGACGACCGCAGCCTAAGAACGTTTGTATGCAGTTGTATGAAGAAAAAAACTGTGTTCTTAATAATCTGGCCACGACTGTATCTTACGGCCTTATATGAATTAAGTATATAGGAGCTTTATAAGTAGTGATAACCTTAAAGCAACTTATAATGAAGCTTCGTGAGCGTCAGCTGCCACTTCGAGTTGACGAACGGTAGCTATCCAAAGACGTATAAAAAAAAATCATCGCGTCCCAATATAAATTTGGTCAATTAATAATTTACGTTAAGGAAAAGCGTCGGACTTTCAATCCGAAGGTCGCGGGTTCAAACCCCGACTCGTACCACTGAATTTTTCGGAACTTATGTACGAAATATCATTTGATATTTTTACCAGTCGCTTTTCGGTAGGAAAACATCGCGAGGAAACCGGATCTAATTCCAACAAGGCCTATAGTTTCCCTTCTGGGTTGAAAGGTCAGATGGCAGTCGCTTTCGTAAAAACTAGTACCTACGCCAATTCCTGGGATTAGGTTCCCAAGCGGACCCCAGGCGCAATAGAGCCAAAAGCTGGGACAAACGCTAGGAGGAATAATGTTTAAAAAAGTAATTTATTGTGCTATTAGCCTATTATCTATACTTAGAGCATTTAACCAACCGGAGCGGCCATTAACAGGCGTTCCCCTATGCCGAAAATATATGACAAGTGGTTATACTCATTGTATGGACTGACGATTACGTGACGTGGCTATTTTCAGAGATGTTAATTATTTGAAATAAAAGCATTTGAAATACAAATACAAAATACCTATTTTCTATTTTGTATTTTAAATACTTTTTTCGAAAACTATTTTGTATTTTATTTGAAATACTAAAAAGTGCACGTATTTTGTATTTTAAAGTCTTTTAAAATACAAAATGCTTTTGTCACTTTTTAACGTACCTACAACGGACGGACGGAAAAGTGATATATCTAATAATAATATAAAATTTTTTTGGACACTAATGTAGAATTTTTTTTTTCAAATTTTTGAGAGGGGGCTGTAAAAAAATTTTCTATTAGAAATGTAGGATTTGGGGGGGGGGTCATGTCCCATGTGACCCATCTTGTTTCTTGTGGACCTTGTTTGCGCGTGCAACCAATTGGGTGCCAGTGGGTCACTTGTTTGCTCCATTTTACCTTTTGATCGCGCAGCATGTGGCCTGTTCACCTCCACTTCAATTGGTCGATACGTGTGATTATGTCAGTGACTTTTGTCCTTGATCTGATTTCCTGGTTCCGGAGTCTGTCCTTAAGTTTCACTCCCAACACACTCCTTTCCCTCGCTCGTTGGCATTTTGCGAGTCTATCTCTGTGTTCTGCTGTGAGTGACCAGTTCTTACACCCATATGCCATGTATAGAAGATACAAGTGTTGAATGTCTTCCTTTGTATGTAAATGCCTAAGTCCTTGCTTTTTATTATTTCCTTTAGTTACTAATATTTTCCCCGGCTTAAAGCTACTCTTTTAATTATTTCTTCGGTAATTTGGTCTGTGGGGGAAATAATTGTCCCAAGTACCTACACATACTCTTCGATATAATCTAAGTTTGTGCCATTTACTTTTATGTTTACTTTATTTGCGTTAGTTAACATTTTCGTTTTGCATTCATTGTTAATCCCACTTGTCGGCTCCCTTCACTCAAGGTACCACCTTCACCATGTACCTACTCCAGTTTTTGGGGATCTTCCTCTATTAAAACTAGGTCGTCGGAAAATCTCAAATTGTTTAGCCGTCTGCCATTTATGTTGAGTCCGAATTCATCCCAATCAAGCCTTCTAAAGACTGATTCGAGTACAGCCGAAAAGAGTGATAGGGGGTCTCCTTGTCTTATTGCTTACTACTAAAAGTACAATAGGTACATATAATCGTTTATTAATCCCCACCGCTTTTTGAAGGGAAACAAAGACACCGACTAAATTATATAGTTATAGCCCAGTTACGGTATGCTGTCAGTCACCATATTGCAACGTGTTTAAAAAATAATCAAAAAACAAGACGCAGCTCCCTCTATTACGGTCTCTTTCGGCCTCATTTTGAGGCCCTTATGATGATTTTTTCACGGCATGACCCCTCGATCGATCCTGATGCTCATAAACGAACTCTCAGATTTTACGTATCTCTGCTATAGCCCGAACAAATTTCATGAAGATCAGAAAAACGTTTCTAAAAGTTATCGCGTAACAAACTCTCAAAATAAAAAAAAAACAACATCGAATGGCCAAGACGTCCCAGTAGGCAGAAGTTATTTGTAAGAACTTCGCTTCGCTTACGCTCCGCTCGTTCGATAACTTCATTCCCGTCCCGTCACTGGTGAGGTGTGTGAGGCGCCTAATGGGCTTTATAGTATACCCTGGCAACAATCGCATATAATTTATTTCGAAACTTTGACAGCCGAAGTAAATCTAACAAATCCAATCTATCAAATAAATGCCGCAGATGCAGTGTATTGCGAAATTGCATCCGATACTGGGAGATGTGTAAATCCTATAATTTGGTGCAATCGATCGATCGATCATATGCCGCCCTCTAGTGAAATTGTAAAAAGGTATTTTATTTGAATAAAGGTATTTTGAAAATACCTATTTTGCATTTTGTATTTCAAATACTTTTTTGTGAAACTATTTTGTATTTTTATTTGAAATAGGTAAAATATCAAAGTATTTGCATTTTTTATTTCTGAGTGGTAGGTTTTGCGTTTGACATGGCGTCGAAAAAGTTAACGTTACGCATACATTTGACGTTCCCCTCCCCCGCAAAAATCGGTTGGTTGAATAGTCTATGCATTGACGTCGCCTTTTTAAATGTGCCAGTCCCTATTTCATCACAAAATTCAGTTAAGGGAACTGTAAAATGAAGCATTGAACATCAGCTGCCGCTCCGTTGTTAAGAAATGGCACACATACAAGTACAGTCAGCATCAATATTATCTTCCTACACGAAGGCCGCAAAAATATGTGACACGCTCTTATTTGTAGAGCCAAAGGAGAGTGTCACATGTTTTTGCGCTATTGATGCTGACTGTACCATCGCCAACACTGTTAACTGACCATTTTAACCCCTATTGCAACGGCATAAGGTCTATCAATGGTCAGTTAAGTGTGTTGCTGTTTGTACAGTCGAGGTCATAAATATGTTTACACTTTTTTACCTACTCGAATGCGGTCACTAACAATTAGTATGCAAACGCATTCGACTAGGTAAAAAAGTGTAAACATATTTATGACCTCGTCTGTACAAGGCCAAACACGCGATACGAATTTTCAATCGGGAAACGATGATAAGTTTTAGGGATCCGTAGCCAAAATGGCAAAAACGGAACCCTTATAGTTTCGTGATCACCGTCTGTGCGTCCGTCCGTCCTAGGGAATGCAAACCGGTTATTTTTTGTATGAAAATAACCGGTTATTAACCGGTTAACCGGTTATTTTCATACAAAAAATAACCGGTTTGCATTCCCTAGTCCGTCCATCCGTTAGGTGTACCTATTTTGTGTGATTTAGTTTTGTAGTGAAAAAATTTAGGAAGGCAATCCATACATGTAACTAATTGTCAATTTTTTTATCAGATTTCAGCATTATGTGCATCAATCGATAGGTCTTTGAAATTAACATTGAGGTTTCTTAGAATAATTTTTTATTAAGTCAATATTTTCAGAAATAATTACTCCGAAAGTCAAAAAAATTGTATCCTCCCCCTGTAAAAACAAGAAGATTATTTTGAACATTACCGGTTAAGGCGTTTTTGAGTTATCTCCAAAAAACTACGCATATAGGCAGATAGGACCTTGCGATATAATTTATTTCGATAGTAGAGCTCAGTGGTCCGACATGCACTTGGCCGGTTTTTTCTTTATGTGGAGTGGCTCCTTTTCTCAACATACCGATGTAGCGGCAGCTGACGCCCACGAAGCTTCACATCACCCTTAATCCCTATACGAGTTATAGAACGGAACGCGATTGGTCAGTAAATTTGTTCCTGGCTCACGGTTTAATAATTGATATAGTAAGGTGCGTTGGGGTAAGATAGAAAGGTATTTTTAGGGGTAAGATAAAAAGTAGTCTGTAATGCTCCGGAATATGGACGATTTTTTGTCTTATCTCTAAAAAAATACCTTTCTATCTTACCCCAACGCACCTTAAATCAAATTGGTGATGTTTGAAAAGCTGTTGTAAGAATAAGGAATAACTACGAAATTTAAATAAATATTACGTGTAGAGAAAATATTGTAGTTTATGTAACTGTTACGTAATAGGGGTCCTTATTACGTACAGTTGCATACACTGCTTTATCTACATACATATTATAAATCCGAAATGACGCGTTCTAAAACTGTTAAAATGGCTGCCATTTCACAGATTGCATCGCCATGGCCAACTCGATTGTATCGGCGCGGCGCGTGTCGGCGGTCGGAGGATCGCGCGGCGCGGCTGCCGGATTTTCATAATGATATCGAATTTTTGCTTATTATTTGATAATAATAACATCTAACAAAACAGTCTCTTTTTATGGTGGTCATAACGTGCGGTTTTTAAACGCATCATGGAGGGTTTATGATATGGGTGTAGATAAAAGTATAAACAATTACATATTTCAATATCGCACTTTCGTAACAGAGTATTTTTTGTCACAACGACGAGGCTCGCATAAATGTTTCCGATAGTAAAATATAATATAACAGAGAATATTTAATGACGGGATGACTTTTTTGAGAAATGGATTAATACTGCCAAAATAGGACGAATCTTAAAATATCTCTGATAATCCTGAAATTTGGTATGTATATTAATTAGAGGTCCCGTTATCATGTCCAGACTATTTAACGTTCTAGGCCCTCGAGTAATCGCCAGCACCTTGGAAAATGTCGTCCATCTTGAAGAAATTATCCTTTAGCTCTTAAACCTCGTATTCTATGGAAGTATGATCTATAACAACATTAAAGCTTATTAAATTCTGCACAAAACAGTCCTACGTGTGTTTGCGAATAAATTGGACTTTCTTAGAGAAAATCCCCGTACAAGTGATACGTTTCGTCAGTACTTTCCCATGGCGTTGATATAGAACTTGTAAAATTACGAAATTTACTTTAGTTTATAGAATTGTATAGTACTTGAGCGATACAAACATCAACATTTTACCCGATTGCAACTTCAAACAAAAAGTAGGATAATCGTTTAAAAAATAAAAATTAAGCATCCTGTAGCCTACGATATAAAGCGTATTGTATTTTTAAACCATTACCCTACTTTTTGTTTAAGTCGCAGTCGGGTAAAATGTTGATGTTTGTATAGCTCAACTACAATTCTATAAACTAAGGTTAAACTAGTAATTTTACAAGTTCCATATGAATGGACTATGCCGTGGGAAGGTATTGACAAAACATATCACTTGTACGGGGATTTTCTCTAAGAACATGCAATTTATTCGCAAACATATGTAGAACTGTATTGTG
This sequence comes from Pammene fasciana, assembly GCA_911728535.1. Lineage (NCBI taxonomy): Eukaryota > Metazoa > Arthropoda > Insecta > Lepidoptera > Tortricidae > Pammene > Pammene fasciana. The sequence continues at coordinate 9,388,370 of OU452297.1, forward strand.
TAGAATTTAATAAGCTTTAATGTTGCCCTAGATCATATAGATCATATTTCCATAGAATGTGAAGTTTAAGAGTTAAAGGCGAAATTTCTTCAGGGTGGACGACATTTTCCAAGGTGCTGGCGATTCCTCGAGGATCTGGAACATCAAATGGTCTGGATATGAAAACTGGACCTCTAATTAATTATACATACCAAATTTCAGGACTGCCCGAGAGATTTCAAGATTTGTCGCATTTTGACCGTATACTTCGAGAATCTAATTTTATTTATGGGACGAATTGTTGTAGCCTGCAAAAGCTTTTTAAATATATTGTGTTTTACTTATTACTATCTTATTCTGTATTACTTGACTAAAAGAACCGGCCACCGGCAGCTTTTTCCTTTAAGCTAAATCAGTATGTTCTCAAAAGTGGTCTCGTCATGTAATAATTTACCTATTTTAGTAAATATTGTCAAAATGTACACAAAAATTACGTTATTGCAATCTTGTGACTAGAAATTTATTGAGAAATACGAGACGATGATGCGGATTAAATATATATATTTTCAATAGGACACCCATTGGAAACATAATCATTGCGAAATCAAGAAGTATACGCAATGAAATACGTAATACGAACGTGTTGGCGAAAGAAGATTTATTCACTGTAAAGAAGGGAACAAAAGTAGCACATAGAAATAAGAAGAAGAACAGAAAATTAGAAGTTAATGTTATAAAATCAAATGTGAGTGTTATGAAAAGAACATCTAGCCTACCAATTGATATTTCAAATGAACTAGAACCTGTAGTTAATGCAAACTTGATTTGCAATTAAGAACATTACTACAAGAAATAAAAATTTGAAATCAATGATAAAAAAATGCATAATCAACAAAAAAATCTAATGCTTATCCTCATGTTTTGTTCGAATTCAACTGAATGTTTAGATGCATTTTGTTACGTTGACTACCTTTTAACTGATCTGGAGACATACAGAAAAGCGTTTATTAAAAAAGGAGTTCATATGATAGACTTCATCAAGTCAAAAACTCGAGTTCGGAGTTTAAATACATATTACCCCAATACAGATGTTATTGTTGCACAATTGGCTCACAAAATTCGTACAATTATAGACGTTCCGCGAAAACTATCGAACCACCAAATGATCGACGTAGATAAAATAAACAAGTAATCAAAAATTGGTCTAACAACAATGTCGAGTTTCTTAAGAGGATTTTTTCTAATGTAAAAATAACGAACGACAAAAAAGAAGAATCGATAAGCCCTACTTTTGAAACACTTCTTTGAAGATTTTGACAATATACAGACAAAGTTTAGTGAATAAAACGGAAGCCAAAAGCAAAAAACTAATTACTGTCCAACATATTTTACAATTTTGGACAAAATTGATAAGTCACATTGCGAAGTATAAAATGGGTGAATATAATATGCAAGATAAAAGCAATTTCTGCCAAGATACAGAGTCTACATCAACATTGATATCCCAGACACTGCAAAAAATTGACCTTGTAGCTTCGAATATGGATCAGTTCATTAGAACATGTCAAATGCTCAAAACAAGCCTTGAAATTAGAAAACACATACAAACAAATAGCAAAAAATTACAACAGCTTTCAGACTCATTATGCCAATTTTATGCAGATGAAAGTAGTATAAGAAGTATGTCTAATATTTGTTGTGGTGAAAAATATGTACAGGTACAAACAGTCGCAGACAGAAATAAATATGGAATGAAAGTCTGTGAAGCGGGTACGCATTCACCATCACAAGTGACTTCTAAAGATATTAATATTTCAAATAATTGTAAGTCTGAGGAAGAGTATAGAACAATACGTACGGTAACTAAAATCACAAGATTTTTAAATCGAGATGGTATAATACAAGAAGATAAAGAAATTTTAACAATAAAACAAGCTACGGAGGAATCTAATCAAAAAATCTCAAATGAAATGCCAGTACAAGATCAAAAAAATAGCACTTTCAGTATCAGCAGATCCGAAAGTAAAGTAAAAAAAGAAATGAAACTTAGAATTTCAAAAATTAGCCCAGAAAACTCGCAATATGATGAGTTTTGTGATTCGTGTAGTAAAAACCACCGTTACGAAAAAAACACGTTACGAAACATATCAATCACATCTAAACGAACCACAAAATCTTTGTCAAATAATAATTTTAATATTTGCAGCAATCACGAGAAACAAAATAAATCATCTAAAGTCAAATATCAGGTAAAAGATCAGGCTGCGACTTCAAATCCGGACGTTAACGGAGATATTTGCGAAAAACAAAAGGATATTGCTGAAACGAAAAATCGTGACTGCATGGTTCCTAAAGAAAAACTCTGCGAATTTTGTTCAACAGAAATACGTAAACATAACTGTTCTCCTAAAATTCCCATTATACCAGATGTTTATACAAAAATTTCTAATAAAATTAAAAAACCTTCGTCTGATCTATCATATGGCCATTCTGCAGAATCTGTGTCTGATGAGTTATGTTGTTATGGCAAAGTAAAACCTATACACAATAAATTTTACCAAAAACTATGTGATTGTAAACCTGTTCGCTCAACAGAATTTAAAGAAAGACAGAATGAAGCAAAAAATGCATCTCTATATTCGGCCTTACCTGTATCTACCTCTAATTCAGGTTTTCAAGATACTTCTAAAAGCAGTTCACAAACCACGTGCCAATACTGTCGCCAGTTACTTTTACAGGAAGTAACTGATAAGATTTCTTGTTTACGATATTGTACTTGTAAAGAAATAACAGAAGCTAAAAAGGAAAAAGCGCACAAACAACCAACTAAAAATACAGATGACAAGAAGGAATGGATCTTTGATAATACGAAAACTAAGCTTTCACCTAAACTACCAAAATTCCCTCACTTAACTGAACCAAATAAACTAAAAGCAGGTGAACGAGCAGCCACAATAATGTACATACCTAACGCTGAATTAATAGTTGATTTAAACAATAAAAAGGTACAAGAAAATGAAAACTGTTCCTGTCAACTCGAAGAAAAACAAGGAACAGAAACGGAAACAGCGCAAAAACAACGAACTAAAAATACAGATGACACAAAAGATTGGATCTTTGACCAAAAGAAAACTCAGCTTTCACCTGAACTACCAAAATTCCCTCACTTTACTGAACCAAATAATCTAAAAGTGGATGAAAGTGCGGCTACAATAATGCACATCCCTAACTCTGGATTAGTAGTTAATTTAAACGATAAAAAGGTAAAAGAAAATGAAATATGTTCCTGTCCACTTAAAGAAAAACAAGTAACAGAATATCAAACAACGTCACAAGTTTCCATAGTACATTTACCAGAACAAAAAAAAGAAGATATACGCGCATGTGATTTTATTCCACATAAATTAGGTGATTCCAAACCAGATCAACCAGATGATTCTAAACCAGGCGATTACAACCCTTATAAAGAGAAACAAGAAAATGAAAAGGAAACAGCGCACAAACAACAAACTAAAAATACAGATGATAAAAAGATCTTTGACAAATCGAAAACTCAGCCTTCACCTGAACTACCAAAGTTTCCTCACTTAACTGAACCAAATAAAATAAAAGCGGGTGAAGGAGCAGCTACAATAATGTACATACCTAACGGTGGATTCATAGTTAATTTAAACAATAAAAAGGTACAAGAAAATGGAACCTGTTCCTGTCAACTCCAAGAAAAACGAGAAACAGCGTCACAAGTTTCTATATTATTTTTGCCTAATTCTGGAGTAACGTTAATTTCCGAACAACCAGAACAAAAAGCAGAAAATGAATGCGTATGTGAAGACTCAGGTGATTTTATTCCAGATAAACTAGGTGATTCCAAACCTGATAAACCAGGTGATTCCAAACCTGATAAACCAGATGAATCAGATATCGGAACACCACTACCAGATGACATAGGCTTATTTGAGACTAAAATACGTGTGATAACTCGCGTTACGCGATTTCTGGACCCAGATAACACTGTCTGCGAAAAAAGGGAAATTATTACTATCAAACATGAAAAATACGATCCATATGTTAAAACATTAGAGGATACTGAAGAAAAGCCTTATTGGGAGGACAATAATACGTACGAAATAATTAAAGATATTAAGTAGCAAAGGCATTAAATACTAAGACAGTAAAAGGAAAAACTGAAAAGTGATTAACATTAAAAGTAAAGAAGAACAGATGTGGATTTTTTTAGTAAAACACTGTTGAGCCCGACAATAATTTATTAACAAGGAACAAGTGTTGTCTACTTAACCCTAAATGATAAGCGCCTCTATTCAATGAATAAGTTTACTTTCGTAAACAATTGTAATACGAAATACAACTTTTGATTATGATTCAAAAGTAACAAATAGGCCACTTTATTTAAAATTGTATATTCCATTTTTTTGACACATTTCACGTGATTTTGACTCGGAAGAGTTTATAAGGATGAAAAATGTGTCCCAAGCTTTTTGTTCCATTCCGTCGCCATTATCCTATAGACTATTAATGGCGGCTATGGAATAGAAGAAAGGAAAAATATGTAAAAATATCCTACTAGAATCGAAAGAGCTCGTGATTCTAAATCAAAATCACCTATAAATTACCATGAAAAAAGTGGAATATACAACTTTAAATAAACTGCCCCAATAATTGTATTTTCAGTATTCACTTCACTCACATCATACTTGTTGATTGTAAACATTCCAAAAAAGCTATTATTGCCGTGATTTTTTCACTTTAACTATTCCTTAGTTTCACGGAATCCACCATCGGCAGCTTTGTTTAAATCAAATGTATAATAATATGCGAATAACAAAGCAAATGTAAATAAAATTGTCAACAGGAAATCAAAAGTTTTGGGTAAAATTATCATACCTAGGACCCAGGTTACTATACGTTACATTCTGTCAGAATTAGAAGAATTAGAGAGAGAAGAATTTTTCAGACTAAAAAAGGTCTTGGAAGTGAAATATAGATATAAAAAGAAAACACCAAAAAATGACGGGGAAGAGAAAAAGGAAAATAAAAAGGAAGAGAAAAAGGAAAAGAAATGGGAAGAGAAAAAGGAAGAGAAAAAGGAAGAGAAAAAGGAAGAGAAAAAGGAAGAGAAAAAGGAAGAGAAAAAGGAAGAGAAAAAAATGGTGAAAAAGGAAGTGCAAAAGGAAGTGAAAAAGGAAGTGAAAAAGGAAGAGAACGAGGAAAAGGAAGAGGAAGAGTGTCCGTTTTGTGAAATGGAACGTGAGAAAAACGATACGTGTATAATCTGTGATGGGCCAATGCATCCATCAAACTGGAAACCCATGACCGTTGAACAAGCTGGTAAAGAACGCGCTGCTATCTCAGATATTAAAGAAAACCTTGATAGAATACTAGTCGCAACTGAAGATTACGAAAAAACTACTCCGAGAAAAGACCATTTAATAGAAGAATTTAAACAAACCACAGCGGAATTAAAAGACAAATTACGAACACGTACACTACCTGAAAGTATACCTCGAGATATTAGTGTTGAAAAATTATGTGATATATGTAAGGAAATGCATAACGAACAATATCCTAAATGCGTAGTTTGTAGTCAACTTATAGCTGGGGTCGATGACAAAGAGCTTGCAGCTAAAGAGAGCAGAAAACAACTTCAAAATCAACTAGAAACAGTTCTTGATACCATACAGAAATATGATAGGGAAGGTATGGAGGCCGATAAGCTTATAGAATTTAAGTTATTAGCCACTGAATTAAAGAAAAAGTTGCTAGGACCACCAATACCGAAAAATGTGGATATAGACAAACTATGCGCCGATTGTAAAGACCGAATCAACGAAAGCGATAAAAGTGCACCTTCTGAATCCGGCAGCAAACAACCACTCGGTGTTAAACACAGCATGACAAGTAGTAAAGCAACTACTCCCAGTGTGGCTAATAGTGGAGTATCTTTCGACTTACCTTTAGGCGTATTCGAAACGGAAGAAATAACCGAAATCATTAAAGTGAAAAACCCCGATGGCACCGTCACAGAGAAGCGTAGAGTTGTCACCATCAAGAGAAAGCCTGGACCGGGCGATAAAAGTGATTCTGCAACGTCTAGCAATAAAGACAAAAAAGTTGGTCTTGTATCTGTAATTGTTAATAGGAAAAGGTTGCCGATAAGGCTGCCGGGTGATTCCCAATCAGAGTATGCAATTAAATCCCTCCCCATGGTCGAACGCATGATAAAAGATTGTATGTCATCACAATTTGACTGTGGATATGATGAAACGGTACAAAATGTCACGGAACTCTCTTCTAGAGAGACTTCAGATTGTTCTGAAATGATGGCGAATTTAGATGAAAGGAATTCGAACTGAACTACGTTTTAGAAAATAACTATAACAGCTATTTTTTTAATATATAAATTAAACAGTAAATGAAACTAAAAGAGTATCTAAATACCTATATAGTTACCTAATTATGAAACGCCTAAAGAAAGTTAGTGATGGTGGATATCCAGAATCTGGAATGTTATTATAATAGACAAAAATATATTAAAACATGTGTCTCTTCTAACCATGTTAGTGTTATTTTACTTGTATTTACATTTAAATGTGTTTCGTAAACCAAGTTTTTGTATGAAACACTAAAAAAGCAAATGCATGTATTAATTTGTTTTATTTCATAACCTACTATATTATTTTATATTTATGTACGAGATTATTTTAAATTATATTAAAAGGCTCAATACTAAGCGGTAAAAAGTATAACCGGGTAATAATTGTCTGTACCTAGTGACCACAAAAAATGTTGCTATTTACCATAGATGAATTTCCACGGCTGATTATTATCTATAGCAAGATGGACAGACGACCTTATAAAGGTCGCCGGAAGACGCTGGATGCAAGTCGCTTCCGACCGATACTTATGGAGGTCCAAAGGGGAGGCCTATGTTCAGCAGTGGACGTCTTATGGCTGAGATGATGATGATGATGATGATTATCTATGATAGATGAATTCCGAAGTGACTGTTATGAATTTATAGTTCAGGAAAAATAAGGATACATATGCCAGTTTGGCGGCAAATTATGTACACCAATGAAATTTTCTTTAAAACTTTATCTTGACACTAGAAATGAGGATCTGCTAAGTCTTACGAAAACTTTAGGGGTCTACCCCTTTCGGGGGGGTTATGGAGGGAGAGGAACTTAAAAGCCGGTCAAGTGCGTGTTGAACCACGCGTAATAGAGGCTTCCATACTTTCCATGAAATAAGAATGAATTAATGCCAAAAGGTCGTATCTGCATATAGAAAAACTTTTTGGAGAAGGCTCTAAAAGTCAAAAAGTCAAAAATAGTTAAACCGATAATATCATAACTGATTTTTTTACGGTTCAAAAGTTAGAGGGGGGAAAATAAAATTTATTTGACTTTCAAAGCGATTATTTGTGTTAATATTCACTAAACCAAAAAAAATTAAAGAAACCTTAATCTTATTTTTAAAAATCTATCCATTGATGTGCAATAAAGTCATACTTGAACGAATTTTTTTTTGACAACTCTTAATTCTCTTTTTGCAAAATATTGATCCTATAAGTACGGGTATGGTCTTATTTGATTCAGCGCAAAAAAAGTACATAGGAAAAGACATTTCATTAGCATCTTGTCAAAAATTGTGCGTTATCAAAATTTTCTCCTGATTATAACACTCCGATGGGGGTAGGACGCCTAAATTTTGATAGGACACTGCAGATCCTTATTTCTGGTGCCAAGATAAAGTTAATAAACGAGGTTTCATTGATGTACATATTTTGCCTCCAAAATATGCTATTTTTCCAGTATTATTAATGTTAGTAAATACTTGCTTGGACCTTATTCTAACTTTAGAAAACGTTTACACACGATCCAACTTAAATACAACGCCAATGCATTAACTAGCTAGCAGGGGAATGAGATTTCACAGGAGAGGGATAGCATTTGTACATATCGCATATCACATCATACAAAACTCGAAAAACAAATGCCATCCGATTCCAATGATTGTAAGTGCAAAATGTTTCTCCGCTCGCGTACAGGGCGCCAGTCGCATCTGGAAGGAGGGCATTGAATGACACGGTTTTACCCGTGGTACCACGGTTTTTGTACCACGGGGGACCATGGGAATTTTTTTCCCCGTATTTTCCCCGTAGACCCCACTGCTCCAGTTTTAAGTTATCTTTTTGAATACGAAACTGTCCGTGGGCCCACGGGTCATTACTCGAAAATAAATATTTCCCGTAGTCCCACAGCAATAGATATGTCATAAATTACGCCTCGAAATACTATTCTTTTTTTAATAGGCAAGGTAGGTTTTGGTTATTTTTTTTTTGCTGTGCCTTTAAATACTAGCAAATGAATACCATTCTCGAGCAGTGGGTCTATGGGGACAAAATTAGTACTCGTGGATCCACTGAGGGTCATAGCAGTGGGACCACGGTTAATACCCGGTTCTTTTCAATTACCCATAGTCCCATTTCGGTGTTGTGGGTCTACGGGGATTTTTTTTTACCCGTGGTCCCCCGTGGTACAAAGGCCGTGGTACCACGGTTAAAACCCGCAATATCGGGTTTTAACCGTGGTACCACGGCCTTTGTACCACGGGGGACCACGGGTAAAAATTTTTCCCCGTAGACCCACAACACCGAAATGGGACTATGGGTAATTGAAAAGAACCGGGTATTAACCGTGGTCCCACTGCTATGAGACCCTCAGTGGAACCACGAGTACTAATTTTGTCCCCATAGACCCACTGCTCGAGAATGGTATTCATTTGCTAGTATTTAAGGGCACAGCAAAAAAAAATAACCAAAACCTACCTTGCCTATTAAAAAAAGAATAGTATTTAGAGGCGTAATTTATGACATATCTATTGTTGTGGGACTACGGGAAATATTTATTTTCGAGGAATGACCCGTGGGCCCACGGACAGTTTCGTATTCAAAAAGATAACTTAAAACTGGAGCAGTGGGGTCTACGGGGAAAATACGGGGCAAAAAAATTCCCGTGGTCCCCCGTGGTACAAAAACCGTGGTACCACGGGTAAAACCCTACTTCAAAATTAATTTGACAAAAACGGGATTTAAACGCGTCCACTTTATCTTTGAGATAGGTTGCGTTTTTAGTACCTATATTGTTTATGTATGTGTGTTTTAATGGCCTCCTAGCCTAGTCGGTATTGATTCTGCCTATAAAACAGGAGGCCCGGGTTCGAATCCTGACCTGGGCATTTATTTAAGTGCTTATCAAGGACATTTGTTCCATCGTTCAATTTGTGTAAGATTGTCCCATAATATATGTTTATTTAATTTTATTTGAAAATTACAAGGTGTAACAAAAATACTGGTGATTCTTTTAAGGGCATAATTGGTATCGTATTCTTATTACGAAAAAGTGAGAAAAAAATTTTTTCGCGCGAAAAAAAATTTTGGTTTAGTATGGAGAGTCGGCAGGCTGAGACCACCTGTCTCATAGAAAAAAAAATTTTTAGTCGCGTCCAAAAAATTTTTCTCCTACTTTTTCTTAGTCGTAATACGATACCAATTATGCCCTTAAATGTAACGCCCGGTGAAAATTTTACCCTTTTTTACCCGACTGCGTGGATTTGCGCGTTATACGTTATGCTTTATAAACTAAATATAGGTATTGTAGTATTTAACTTTTTGAAGTTTTTGAACGCCAAGAATACCGAACGGTGTCATAGTAGTTAGGACAGGATCATAGAAGAAAGTGACTGATAAGAATTGATGTAAACAACAAACTGACAAAAAGGGATGGATCTTTGATAAAACAAAACTTTACCTTTCCTCTAAACTACCAACATGCCCTCACTTTATTCAACAAATAAACTAAAAGCGGATGAAGTAGCAGCAAAAATAATGTACATAGCTAACGCTGGAGTAATAGTTAATTTAAACAATAATAAAGTACAACGAAAAGAAAAATGTTCCCGTCAACTCGAAGAAAATCAAGAAATAGAAAAGGAAACAGAGACACACGTTTAATTCTAGAGTAATTATTTCCCAAACAACCAGAACAAGAAGAAGAAAATAAATGCGCATGTGAATACTTAGGTGATTTTATTCCAGATAAACTAGGTGACTTCAAACCCGATGAATCAGGTGATACCAAAAACAGATGAACTAGATATCGGAACACCGGAACATCGACTTACGCGATTTTTGGGCCAAATAACACTGTCCGCAAAATAAGGGAAATTTTAAGTACAAAGAGGAGTTGGTAAACATTTATTTACATAACTAAATATACAGAGGTACTACAGTACAAATACTAAACTAAATTAATAACTAGCTCAAATCTAAACTAGGCCCTTGCGGCATTGTACCAAGGATGCTGGCGGCATTTCCTCGTTGTATCGCAATGCTGATACGCTGTGCGAGGAAACCGCCAGCTCTTCGGTCACCAGTTACATCAACCAGACGCTTTGCGATTTCTGCAAAAAACTTGTGTGCGCTGGGACCCCATGGACCTAGAGTTTCAACTCCAAAAGGAGTTAGTTGTGGGATTTTTAAGTAAAACACAATTGAGCCAGACAATAATTTATTTCTCATGGAAAAACACTACCTTAAAGTAATAAGCGCCTTTGGTGATTCCAAAAATAGTGACATAGACGGGTTAAAGTGTAGAAAAATCATATTTTTCGATTTATTTACATTTGTTTAAATGTTAAATGGTACATTAATTTAAAAGGGTACGGTTTTTGACTTTCAAATAATATATTTTTCACCAATACTATTCGAAAAAGGGTATCTTGTTGCCCATTTACAGGGAGCAAAAGTGACTTTTGATCCCTCTGCGATTACAGGGAGCAAAAGTGACTTTTGATCCCTCTGCGGTTTTTTTTATTTTCCTTGTCTTTGCAACCGATTAAAATGAGACAACATTATATAACTTCTCTCTCTAGCAGATAGCTAGTTTAGTACCTTTGTTTTCGTTTTTCTCATAGAAGGAGTGAAAAGTAGAGTGCGGTAGCAAAATTATTTCGATCTCGGGCCACTGTGAATCCCTCACTACGCTCAGAATTCCACGTTAGAATCCCTCGCTACGCTCGGGATTCTATTCTGGAATCCTTCGCTTCGTTCGGTATTCAACACGCTACCCTCGACCGAAATAAGTCATTTTGCTCCCTTGTAATACAATCTACTATTTAATGCACAGGTGAAAGTTACATAAGACAGGTTAGGAGTGAATGTAGACAGGTTAAAGAGATTATGTTGTAAGGGCTGCTATGTTTTTTTTATACCACGACGGCAGCAAACAAGTATACAGCCCGCCTGATGGTACGCTGTCACCGTAGCCTATGGACACCTGCAACTCCAGAGGATTCACATGCGCGTTGCCGACCCTTTAAGAACCATTACCCTTTTTTTAGTTATATTGTTAGTAGTCATGTTAGCTTAAAATTTAATGCTATTGTTATCAATCACAGTCTTTTAAATCATGTAACCGACTGAACATGTATTAAGTATGTAAATTTTGCAATTAGATTATACTAGTAGTCCGCCTCGAGCTGAGAACTCGCGATTTACTTGCAAACGAGTTGACCAATATAACAAAATCCCAAGGAGGATTCTTTTTCTCCTTCTAGCTCCATAACCACTTGATCGATCCTACTCATATACGAACTTACAAATTTTATGTATCCCTGCTACAGCCCCAAGAAATTTCATAAAGATCAGAAAAACGTTACTAAAGTTATTATCGGACGAACTATCGAAATCAAAAAGCCATCCAAATGCCGAGACGTCCCAGTAGCCAGGTGACAGTTCGGTCTGGAGTTGTTTGTAAGAACTCACTTCGCTTACGCTCCGCGAGTTCGATTAAAGATCTTGACATATTTTTTCTTTTACCTACCAATGAGCGTTACATTAACCTGTACATGTTCTCTTTAACCTGCCAACAATCACATTAACCTGCCACTTGAAGACAGGTGAAAGTTAGACAGGTTACGGACAGGTTACAGTAGAAAGTAGATTATTTTGGTTTTTTCTCAAAAACTGTTGACAATATAAATGTCATAGTTTTTGTATTACCTTGGTACAATATTAACACGAATTAAATAAATGCCTTATACCAAGTTCGTGAAATAATCGAGGCAGGTTACGTTATACACGGTGGGAAAAAGTATACCGACAGAATCTAACAGCTTATTCTTGCTCATATTTAGAAACTAAAATGTCGTATGTACTTTTCTGGAATCAGCGTAGTTTCAGAGATAATGTCAATGTAAGAAAGCTCTTTTTTTCTTCTTAACTATACTTCGTTTTTTTAGATTAGAAATTGAGTAAACATAGAAACAGAAATTGTCAACCTGTTCTAACCTGTTCTGTTTGAATGTTCAATTTAAACACACGCAAAGCACACTAACAAACGATTAGTTAACATGATGAAAAGTTCACATTTGTAAATAAATAATGACAATTTGCAGATTAGAATCCATAACAGCAATAAAATCACAATTTCGTTTTCATTATCACGTTACACTTGAAAAACTGACAGTGACGCACGCATACGTTATAAATTGAAAACCATATGTTTCGAACCTCTTTTTCTCCAGGTTTTTTATTGTGTAACATTCACTAAAACATTAACAATGATAAGAATAAATTATTTCGTGCAAATGACTACTATTACAATACTGTAGAATTATTAATATTATTTAATTTAACATTTACAAATTTGTACGCATGACTTTATTATAAATACAAATATATTAAAAAAAAAATATCGCGGCACAGGCACTTAGACACTTGTGACATGTATCATGCCGTGTCGTGCCTGATAAAGAACCCTGTACAACCGTCTTTCAACTTTTTTCTAATCTCAAAAAAAAAACGAACTATACTCAAAGCAAGCATTAACTAGAGCCCGCACACGTGTACCCCCGTATGGGATAGATATATAGATGCCCATAATCACTTCTACAGCATAAAACAGAACAATTTACCAATCTTTTCCTTAGCCGACACAACTTTCTAGGAAAACGAACAGCTTTTCTCGTAGCAATCACAGAAATTCTTGAAGAAATCGCGCATTATATCTGTTTGTTACCCTCCACTGCTAGAAGTAACGCGTGGAGGGTAATAGAAACTATGACAAGGACCAACGATAATAGCACCTCTCTGCCGTATCTATTGAAAGTGTAATAAGACCATCCCATTCTATCTTGGTATTATTAGTTCCGTGTCAGATCTATGGGTGGTATATCTATGGAACTATAGGTACATCACATCCTTTGGATTACAATGTTGGTATTATGTGGTTTAGTTTAAACAATCTTATTCATAGACGTCAAAGTAGTGAGAGACACTTCGCAAAAAAAAACGGTATCAGAAAAAAAAACTTATCAGTTGCAATAGTTTTAAAAACATATCGATTTTTCATATCGAAAGGCATTCAAAAACCACCAAAAAGAACAAAAAATTTTTTTTTGCAAATTTAGCCGACCGTCATATGCCATTTTTTGCTTATTTTATCCTCAGGAATTCGTGGTTATAGTTTGTCGGTATACTCCTTCCCACCGTGTATATCTGTTACACGAACTGTAGACTAACTATCGGGTTGGCACAAAAGTAATGAGACACTTTACAAAACTCTATACATTTCCTTTTCCAAGTTAATTGTTCTCGATAATTTTCTAGAATGTTATAGAAGTTACATTCTAGGTACTGTCGATGTGAGGTTATATAGAGCCGCCCTCGCGATAATTTAGTCAGTTTGAAGAAAAATTGACGAATGACAAGTTCGAACACTATACTTATACGAGTACTTGTTAGGCCACAGTGCGCGGGCTGCGGCTGGCAATATCAATACTGCATTGGGCGCTGGAAGTGCAAGCCATGCGACGGTATCCCGATGGTTTGACCGTTTTAAATTAGGAGACAGGAGCCTTGAAAGTCAGCCACGCTCAGGACGACCACCTACAATGAATGATGACGATTTACGCCGCGAACTGCAGTCGAATCCAGATGCTATCACTCGTGAATTAGCAGAAGCACTTAACTGCAGTCACCACGCCGTGGAATACCATCTGCATGAACGAATAGTTTTGGCTCGGTGGGTACCGCACATCTTTACAGACGCCAGCCGTACAGGCCATGTTGCTGTCTGTCAATCATTTTTGCTGCGACCCCGACGTAAAGAGTTTTTGTATGATCTGGTAACTGTAAATGAATCATGGATTCATTACGAGAACGATACACGTCGTGCTTTTTGGCTACCTCGAGAAGAAACGCCACCAACTCAACCGGAGTTGAGTCAAAAGAACCGCTTAAAAGTTCTGCTTTGCTGCTTCTGGGATCCGCAAGGCATACTTTTTTATTAACTATTACATAATGAAATTATAAACGGTGACAAATATTCAACCCAACCCACCAAACTATCTGCTGCTATCAAGAAAAGACGAGGAAGACGAGTCAATGTAGTTTTACTACATGATAATGCTTGACCTCACGTTGCATCTGAACATTTGGAGAAGTTGGGCTGGGAGACGATACCCCACTCACCTTATTCCCCAGACCTTGCGGGGTAACAATTTAATGATTTCTCCGATGTAGGTGCACAGTTGAACAACTTTTTCGAGGCACAGCCATCAGAGTTCTGAGTGAAAGGCATCCAAACTTTGCCGGATCGTTGGCAACAAGTCTTAGATACTAATGGACTAATGGTGATTACATCATTGACTAAGCTTGTTGTATTGTAATGATAATAATAAATATAAAAGGTAAACCAAGTGTCTCATTACTTTTGTGCCAACTCAATACATGGAACCCTTGTCTCTATAAAACTAAGACAAGTCAACCACAAAAGGTTACTATATCGGTTAGTTCCCTGCAAATCTGATGATTTGCAGGTATTGTATATTTTTTATGATATTGTATGTGTAAGTCAGATGCAATACCGCAAACAGCACAGCGTACAGGTTACAATAAAAAAAACGTTGGACAAACTTCAAGCGTGAATATTCAAAGAGACATAATATAAAATTCTTGTATCATACGTTATTTCTCACTATTATACAAGGTGTAACAAAAATACTGGTGATCCTTTTAAGGGCATAATTGGTTTTGTATTCTAATCACGAAAAAGCAAGAAAAAATTTTTTTCGCGTGAAAAAAGTTTTGGTTTAGTATGGAGGGTCGGCCGGCTGGGACCACCTGTCCGATAGAAAAAATTTTTTTCGCGTCCAAAATTTTTTCTGCTACTTTTTCTTAGTCGTAATACGGTACCAATTATGCCCATAAACGGATCACCAGTATTTTTGTTACACCCTGTAGAACATAACCTCTTTTTTACTTAACGTTTGAGCTAAATTAATTAAAAAACAAAAACCGAAAGAGCGACGCGTTTGGACACGGCAGGTTACAATAAAAACTGGTATTTCTTTCAAATAAAGAGTAAGATTACATTAAAATAATGCCTTGGCCTCGATTGCTATAGTAGGGTTTTGTCTCAGTACAAATGCGAAAAAAATTGTGCGCATCGAGAAAAAGTTGTGAATTTTTGACCATAGATAGAGTGAGCAAAGATGAATATTTTTTAGTATTGGCGGTCTGTAAAATTTTTGGACCTTCACGTCAAAATCAGGGGTCCCGTGCAATATGTTATTACTCTCTGGTTAAGACTGCTAGGGGTTGTTTGGTATCGTTTCCGTGTAAAACAGACATGCAGAATTCATTTCTGATATTAAAAATGTAAAATTTCGTATTAAAAAAAAAGTTGTGCCGCGAGGAAAAACACAATTTTATTTTTATTTTTTTAGAACGTTTTTTATAACGAATATATATCCTTTATTTCAAATAATAAAAAAATATTATAAAGAAGCATATTTAATATAGATTATAGAAACATATACATTTTATACACCTTTAATGCAAAAAACTTCTGTTTTTTTTTTACTTAAGTTGAGTAACGGAAAACAGACGTCGCGTCGTTTGAATTGCGACGGTTTATGTTAAAGTTAAGGAGGAAAAATATGTTTTTATTTATTGTATTTTTTTAGTTCTGCATTTTGTGAAGTTATTATGAATAAAATTTACTAATAACAAGCAATACATGCATTTTAAGGTCAATACGCTACGGATGTTCACGTTCACATTGATTATCGATACTTACTATGGAGAAAACATATACACCACGAAGCAAACATTTTTTTTCGCGTTGTTTTTGTATACTATAAGCCTAAAAATTGTATGTGTTTAGAAACTACATTAAATATGCTCCTTTATAATATTTTTTATTATTAGAAAAAAAAATGATATATATTGGTTACATGACGTTCTAAAAAAAATAAAAAATTGTGTTTTTCCTCGCCACACAACTTTTTTTTTAATAACAAATTTTACATTTTAAATATCACAAATGAATTCCGCATGTCTGTTTTACACGGAAATGATACCACACAACCCCTAGCAGCCTTAACCATAGAGTAATAACGTATTTCAGAGGACCCCTGATTTTGACGTCCAGGTCCGTCACGTCAGAAGGTCCAAAAATTTTACGGACCTCCAATACTAAAAAATATTTATCGTGGGCCATTCTATCCATGGTCAAAAATTCATAACTTTTTGTCGATGCGCACAATTTTTACAAATTCGAGCTCTGCTGCTAAGATTTCGGTTTATCTAACAAAATGTTTGTTTTATCTGAAAATGGTCAATTTACCATATTTTCCATTCAAAAACCTAACGACAGGTTAAGAAGCCACTTTTTTGGAATCACACCTTTATTCAATAAAATAAGTCAACTTTCGTACCTAAACAATTCAATTTTATTATGATTAAAAATTTACAAATGGGCCATTTTATTTAAAATTGTATATTCCACTTTTTCCCATCTTGTATATTCACTTATGAATCGAAGAATTGAAAAATATATAAATATATACTACTAAAATCGAAAGAGCTTGTGATTCTGAATCAAAATCACCTAAAAGTTATAAAAAGTGGAATATACAACTTCAAATAAACTTTAACTATTCCTATGTTTCACGGAATCCACCATCGGCAGCTTTGTTTAATTAAAATGTAAAATAATATGCGAATAACAAAGCAAATGTAAATAAATTGTCAACAGGAAATCAAAAGTTTTGGGTAAAATTATCATACCCAGGACCCAGGTTACTATACGTTACATTCTGTCAGAATTAGAGGAATTGGAGAGAGAAGAATTTTTCAGACTAAAAAAAGTCTTGGAAGTGAAATATAGATATAAAAAGAAAGCACCAAAAAAGGATTTGGAAGATATACAGGAAGAGAAAAAGGTAGAGAAAAAGCAAGAGAAAAAGGAAGAGAAAAAGGAAGAGAAAAGGGAAGAGAAAAAGGAAGAGAAAAAGGAAGAGAAAAAGGAAGAGAAAAAGGAAGAGAAAAAGGAAGAGAAAAAGGAAGAGAAAGAGGGAGAGAAAAGTGAAAAGAAAAAGGAAGAGAATATAGTTTTGAAATGATGGCGAGTTTAGACGAAAGGAATTCGAAATGAACTACGTTTTAGAAAAGAACTAAAACAACTGTTATACATATATAAATTAAACAGTAAATAGTATCTATTTTATTACTATTATTAAAGTAAGATGTTCATCAGATTATAATATAAAAAGTACGTGCTAAAAATAAATCTTAAAATTAAAATAGCTACATATTTATATAAAACATAGCTACATAAAACTACTTAAAAATTTAATTCTACTGTTGTCCCTCTGGGTAAGGTGCCCATCACGCAGGCGGTATTCCCGCGCTGATGGCGGTATTCCCGCGATGTCAAGTCTTTGCGTAAGGAAGCCGGCCGCGCGAGGGTCACCTGTAGCCTCACTGAGGCACTTGCTTAGCATCTTTTAGGAGCCCGCGCCCCCCCTCCCCCACGGACCGAGTGTCTCGACGCCAAAGGCTAGGCTACGAACTCGTAGTTGGCACCAAGACAACTATATTTATTTATTTTATCATGTTCCCGGGTGTCCGCGCTGCTCTGGCCCGCACGCTGGCCTAATAGATCATCGCCAAGGTGTCTACGTAGGTGGCATCCCATACAAACGAGCGGCCCGTCATCCAAGGAATTAACGACATCCCGTCGGGGCGCTTGCCATCGTCCCGCAAAATTTGGGGTTCCAGAGCTGCGGGAACGTTGGCGCTGACGAGCGCTCTCCTTGGGACGTCGTTAAGTGCCGCACGCCGGGACAGCCGGCCGGATCCCGAAGAACAAGCAAGTCCGTGGTGGCCGAGACAATCTACGGGGGCTCCACAGGAGGTGCAACAGTGGTTCAGACATGCATCAGCCCCAACTCGGAGACCAATAGCTATTCGGAGTGTTCCCAGATCAGTAAAGGTACCTGTGTTGGGTGAAGGATATGCATGAAGCCAGTGTTCAGACTCGGGCCTAGACACAGCAAGGAGCCTTGCTCGTTTCTTACCCGTAGATGTCAATGAGGTGTTTCAGAGAGGCAGCAGAGGCTATGGTGTCCCAGGCTCTTTGCCTCTTGGGTCTGTTTGGAAACTCCAGACTCAAACCAGATAGCGAAACATTCTTGGCTTCACTCAGGCATGCGATCTCGAGTGGGCTTTTAAGGATTTCACCTGGGAGATCTGAGATGAATTGAAGACTATATGCCGGCAGAGCCACTTCGAGTCAGTCCACCAAATCTTATCGGCAAGGAGACCTGGGACCATGCTTCCACGTTGAATCGCACATTTAAAATTATTTCTAATTGTAGTTTCAGAAGATTATCTCCGTGGCATGTAGATAAACAGGAGGCTCTGATGGAGGGCCTATAAAGATAGGTGTGATAGGTCCTGGGGGATAATATCTTGTAAAGAGCCTGAATTTTGGGAAAGGTGAGAAAAGTATTAGTATCTAAATATATAGTTACCTAATTATGAAACGCCTAAAGAAAGTTGCTGATGGTGGACATCCAGAATCTGGAATGTTAGGGCTTTAAAAACAATTTTTGGATAAAATTAATACTTTTGTAAATAATAGCTCCGAAAGTTTAAAAAAGTGTTTATAGTAATTCGTCGATATCTCAGTAAACATTGATCCCAGCAAAAATGTGAAAATAATCTTTTTTGTAGGAAATGTAACGTGGATGAATGAAGTAGCAGAATATTTTTTCGTACAACCCACCGCTACTGAGTTACCTACGAAAATCCAAAAAAATGGGACCTACAAACCCCCCTCTCCCCAGCTCAAGAGCTACGGCCGGAGACTTTTTATATTATCACCTCCTAAATAGCCCAAACAAAGTTACGAAGTCAAAAAATGTGTTCCAAGCATTTCCCTCTATACATTAAAAAAAGGGCAAATGGATGTATGAATTTGTTTTTAACCGTCTTCAATTTCATAGGAGGAGTTTCTGTATTCGGTTTGGTGATTTTTTTATTTAGTACGTACGTACTATGTTGTTTTTTCTACTCGTCGACTTTAATCTGTGTATTAGGACTTTATAGACCAGACTTAAACCTTACACATTTAAATGTTGGATAGTCTATGGCACTTCCGGGATCATTAAATATATTTATAAAACAACCCGCCACTAAACTAAAATAATTTTGAAAAGAGAATTTCATTCACATCTAGGTAAAATGTGTAGAGTTTGTCCGGAAAGAAAAGTGTCATGGTTTATATGGGACCTCATACTTTTCTTTTCGGACAGACTCAACTTTATAATTTAAATTTTCTTCTATTTAAACTTGCTTCTACGTTGTAATTGGATTATAAAAAGACCAATCACAACTACAACGACATCTTGAACTCAGTTTACTCTAGCCGTCTCTTTCTACTAATGACACAATTATATGGCTATCTCTTTTCGGTAGTGTCTAGCACCAAATGCCCAGATACAATTACTTCCGGTTTGAAAAATAGTGTTTGACGTTTGATTGGGAAAAATTTAGAGTTAAAGAAAATCAATTCTTACTTAATACTCATAGAAAAAGTATTGTTTACAATAGTAACATAATTAAGCTTTTCAATCTCGTACCTTAATTAATTAGGCCATAGAAGAAGGAGGTTCTGCTTTCGGTTTGGTGTTTTTTTATGTATGTTCACCGATTACTCTGAGACCCGTAGTCCGATTTGAGTATTTTTTTTTGTTTGAAACGATCTACATCCAAGGTGGTCGCATATTAATATGGTGCTGTTCTGATGATGGGATTCATGAGGAATTGAGGGAACTCCTCAATTTTTAAAGGCACATGTATGGTGATTTGAGTGTTTTCTTAAGCAACTCAAGCATTTTCTCACGAAAACCACCAATTTGATGGAGTGGACCTGATGATGATGATTGTTTTGATGATAATTATGAAGATTTTTTGAATGTAGGTAGGATGTTCAGTGATTACTTCGAGACCCGTGGTCCGATTTGAATAATTCTTTTTTGTTTGAAAGGAACTACCTTAAAATGGTCCCACATTAATCTGGTGCTGTTCTGATGATGGGATCCATGAGCAACTGAGGGAACTCCTCAATTTTTAAAGGCACGTGTATAATGATTTGGGTGTTTTCTTAAGCTACTCAAGCATTTTCTCACGAAAACCACCAATTTTATGGAGTGTACCTAATGATCATGATTGTTTTGATGATAATGATGTTGATTTTTTAAATGCAAGATGTTCAGGGATTATTTCGAAACCCGCGGTCCGATTTGGACAATTCTTTTCTGTCGTTTTATAGGAACTACCTCAAAAATGGTCCCAGATTAATCTGGTGCTGTTCTGATGATGGGATCCATGAGGAATTGAGAGAACTCCTCAATTTTTAAAGGCACATGTATATTGATTTGGGTGTTTTCTTAAGCAACTCAAGCATTGCCACTCGAAAACCACCAATTTGATGACCAAATGATGAAGATCTTTACCGATCATTCCGAAACTCATTGTCCGATCTTGATAAATATATAACCACTAAAAATGGACTTTTTTACTGACATGGTGTATGTACTGGGTGTATATGAGTATAGCTGCATACTATCCCCTCTGCTCTTCAACGTATATGGTGAATACATTATAATGAAAACCCTACAAGAGTGGAGGAAAGGCTTTAAGGTCGGCGGCAAATGTATCTCTAACTTGCGGTACGCTGATGATACAGTTCTACTCAGCACAAAATGTCGAAGACATGAAGCTGATTCTGAACAGACTAGAGATAGAGAGCAACAAATTAGGCCTGGCAGTGAATAGGCAGAAAACTAAACTGATGGTGATAGACCGCGCGGGTAAGCTAGAAGGTGCTCAAGATATCCAAGGCATAGACAGGGTCTCCAACTTTATATACCTGGGTTCACAAATCAACAGTGATGGAAGTTGTGTCCCAGAGATCAAGCGCCGAATCGCTATGGCAAAAGATGCAATGACCCGCCTCCAAGTCATATGGAAAAACCGTGGTATTAGCTTCCACACTAAAACACGCCTAGTAAGAGCCTTGGTCTTCCCAATTTTCATGTACGGAGCGGAAACGTGGACGATACTCGCCAGAGAGAGACAAAGAATTGATGCATTCGAAATGTGGTGCTGGAGGCGAATGCTTCGGATACCCTGGACGGCCCGGCGCACAAATATGTCAATTCTCTCACAGCTCAAGATTGTAACACGTCTGTCCACCATCTGCCGACACCGGTTGCTTCCTTACTTTGGCCATGTTATGCGTCGAGATGATGAAAGCTTAGAAAAAGTGATTTTGGTCGGAAAAGTGGAAGGCGAAAGACCTAAAGGCCCCCCACCAACTAGGTGGTCTGACCAAGTTAAAAAAGCCACCTCAGGCAAACTCCATGAAGCAGTGAGGGCTACGAGAGATCGAGACCGATGGAGACATATTACCAAAGCTGCTAAACCAAGTGTCACGATCCTTAGTAATGAGGGACCGACATGAAGAGAGATATGAGTATAGAAAAATTAATGTTGCCATTGAATTCCTTTATACTTCGGATTAAACCTTAGATGAAGAAGGATAAATAATTCAAATCAAGCCACGGGCTACGTTCGAGATACGGATAGTCCCAACAGTGTGTTAACAAACATAGGACGCATGATTATACTTTCTGTACTTACTTGCCTAACAGTTAACGCATGGTCGAAATGAATGTATACCTACGTGCAATCCATACCGTATTAGATTAGTTGTAGAGTAAAAAGAACAATTCACTGAACACATCGCCTCGTTCGTATTAACTCTTCCAAATTTGGCTTGGCACAGACCTAAAATATATCAGTTGGTGACGCATATAAATAATATAATGATTCATTTTATCCTTTTTGAAGTCGGTTTATCTTTTTTTTGTAAAAAGTTCTTATTATTTAGGTATTGAAACGAAGTTGATTAATGCCCTATAGGATCACTGTATTGAAAATCTACGTGCTTGATAATGTTCTTCTACTAAAATTCTCAAGGAAATAATTTAAAACAAAAAAAGAACCGACTTCACTCAGGATCTGCTATTCCAAGAGGAAGTGGCCGAGTTGCTGTAAAAAATAGTGAAATCACTATAGGTGTGCCTATAATAGTTGAAGAGTTCCCTCGATTTCTCCAGGATCCCATCATCAGACCCTGACTTGGTGACAATGGGACCATCTAGGGGTTATACCTGTTCGATTAAAAAAAAATTGAAAATCGGTTTACGATTCACGGAGATATGGAGTAACATACATACAAAAAAAAACATAATGATGATAAAAAAAAAAGTCAGTCGAATTGAGAACCTCCTCCTTTTTTGAAGTCGGTTAAAAATATAAATGGGCCTTTGCCCAGCTGTAGGACACGACCCGCCCGACAAAAATGAGTGAGAAGAAGAATACCTGGATAAAATTGTCTATAGAGCCATACAAAAATTCAGCTACCACAGATTCCATTTCGGCCATAGAGCTTTAAACCGAGGGGAGTAGCTATTGACAGGCGTTCCCCTCTGCCGAATGAGTATGACCAGTGGTCATACTTATTGTATGGACTGACGTTTATTTGACGTGGCTATTTTGACGTTTCACATACAGTTGACGTTCCCCTCCCCCGCAAAAAACGGCAGACTTTTTCCGATAGAAATGGGAGCGCGTCTCGCATCCGGTTGGTTTAATAATCAAAGATTTCGGCTGATTATTATATTTATTATTTACGGTAGATGTCCGCTTAAATGCTCATAGTCAAATACGACGAATGATATTTTGATTTAGTTGAAATTTCCCGCAGCCGAGATTGCCCCGCTGCACCTCACATTCTAAAATTCATAAACTGCTACTAACAGTTCTATGGCGGTTATCACACTGGCGCGGATCCGCGTGCGGCGCCGGTGCGCGAGCGAGATAGCGCTCTGCATGTGTATAGCGCTATCTCGCTCGCACACCGGCGCCGCATGCGGATCCGTCGTCAGTGTGATAATCGCCTATGTCTGGCGTCTGCTCATCAACATTGTTTGTGATAAAACCACAGCACAGCACAGCCACTGGACACAACGGTAAGTATCTAATAATAGAAAGACATGTCGGTCAGTTCGTGACGTGTTAAGGCGTCGCAATACAACCTTGGACGTGATTGTGAATGCTTAAGGTTTTGTACAGTCAGCAACCATAGACTTAATTACTTAGTAATGACGGCCAACGGGCACTATGAAATGGACTAGTTCGTCGCATCTAGTCCACCTAGATCCCCTAGTCAGATCCCCCAGGGGATCATGCTGAACTCTGAGTTCACCAGGATCCCCTAGTCAGATCCCCCAAGGGATCATGCTGAACTCATGAGTTCACCAGGATCCTCCTAAGTGTTTCTTTTCCAAAAATATTCCCTTCATAACTTAAGGGGGCTACTTTATTTATTTTATTTTTTATTTCATATTATTTATTACATATTATATTGGTTTTTCAATGGCAATACAGTGATCCCCACACTAGGCTGAGCCTGTGACGTGGGGATCTTAAAGAAATACATGAACATTAAATCTAAACTTAAAACTAAGAATTTTGATTAAATGACCGAGAAACTATCTACTTAAGTACAAAAAGTCGGTTAAAATGGTCTTAGTAAGTTATAAGTAAGCGGTGTTTAAGTAAAGTTAAGTATGTGTGTTTTTAATGTGTGTATGTATGTATGAATTAGTTATGTGTGTGTGAATGCCTACGAAATAAGTGTGAAAGACATAAAATAGGGAAGAAGAAGATTAGTTGTATATTTTATTCAGCTTTTGAGAGTTTTTATTTCATATATTAATATAACAGTAAACTATAAACTTAAGTATAAATAAAAACTAATCTTAAATGAATATATTATACTAAAATAACCAGTCCCCCCGCGGCATGGTGCCGTAGATGCTGGCAGCATTCCCTCTCTGTATGGCAATGCCAATACGTTGAGCCAGGAAGCTGCCAGCTCTACGGTCACCGGTGGAATATCTTTTGAGATCAGACGTGGAATGTTGAAGTTTACAACTAGGTAAGTACCTAGTTACACAGTTACCTAGTTAGGACATTAGAAGGTCCACATTGGAATTTCGAGCTTTTGAATTTCTCAGTCTTTAGTAAAAGTTCTCAAACGATTGTAAATTCAACCTGACACTCAAAAGTTACATTCGGTTAAAGGTGGACCCTCAGTCGTGCCTGTCAGGTATCCATATATTATAATTATAATCTACTTAAAATTTACAACTGCTGTAATTACCTCATGCGTTCAGCAGGATCTCCCGGGGATCTCCTAGCTTGATTCTAGCTTCTTTAGCTTGTTTTTTTGTTTTTTTTTTTATTCTAGCTTGAATTTTGTTGAGAATGTTCATATAAAAACTCAGATAAATGTATTCAGACTTAGATTCATTTGTATCCATGGTAGAGATGCAACGGATAGTGGTTTGGCCGGATACCGGATACCGGATATTCGGCCTGACGCTCCGCCGAATATTCGGTATCCGGCCGCCGAATATTCAGGGTTTTACCCGTGGTACCACGGTTTTTGTACCACGGGGGACCACGGGAATTTTTTTCCCCGTATTTTCCCCGTAGACCCCACTGCTCCAGTATTAAGTTATCTTTTTGAATACGAAACTGTTCGTGGGCTCACGGGTCATTCCTCGAAAATAAATATTTCCCGTAGTCCCACAGCAATAGATATGTCATAAATTACGCCTCTAAATACTATTCTTTTTTAAATAGGCAAGGTAGGTTTTGGTTATTTTTTTTTGCTGTGCCTTTAAATACTAGCAAATGAATACCATTCTCGAGCAGTGGGACAAAATTAGTACTCGTGGATCCACTGAGGGTCATAGCAGTGGGACCACGGTTAATACCCGGTTCTTTTCAATTACCCATAGTCCCATTTCGGTGTTGTGGGTCTACGGGGAAAAAAAAATACCCGTGGTCCCCCGTGGTACAAAGGCCGTGGTACCACGGTTAAAACCCGGAATATTCGGCCGGCGGTACTATACCTACAATTTCAGTTTCGCAAGTGCGTGTCGTGCAGGTTTCGACCTGTTTCCTAGTGAACGTTTGCGCGGACACATTTCTAGGCAACAAAACTAGTTTTACTATGTCAGTACGGAGTAACTTCTTTCAAAAGTACACAGGTACACAAGCGCTCGCGTATTTTTGTGTAAAAAAATAAGTTTGTAGTCTTATCGTGAGTAGTGGGTGACTCTTGACTACATCCGGTATCCGGCCGGATAGTACGAAGATATCCGGTATCCGGCCGGATACTAAAATAAGGGCCGGATAGGCCGGATACCAGATAGTAACCGGATATTCGGTGCATCTTTAATCCATGGTCTTCTCTTCTTCTTCTTCCTAGCGTTTATCCCGGCTTGGGGTCCGCTTGACAACTTAATCCCATGAATTGCCATAGACACTAGTTTTTACGAAAGCGACTGCCATCAGACCTTCCAACCCAGAGGGGAAACTAGGCCTTTTTGGGATTAGGTCCGGTTTCCTTACGATGTTTTCCTTCACCGAAAAGCGACTGGTAAATATCAAATGATATTCCGTAAATAAGTTCCGAAAAACTCAGTGGTACGAGCAGGGGTTTGAACCCGAGACCTCCGGATTGAAAGTCGGACGTCTTGCCGCAAAGCTACCAGCGCTTCTAATTTGTATACATGGTCATATAACAAAAAAAAAATTGGAAACCTTTCCTCTCACAAAGCCAAAAGTTCAGATCATTGAACTGAGGTTAACCCTTTACCAGGTGAAGGCAGCAACTGATAATAAATATGGACGGCGAGCTTCAAACAAACCGTCAGCCTGAAACTGGGAAACAACTCGATATACGCATGCTCACTACACTACCAATCAAAAGGCGTCAAAATATTAGTTTGTTTTCAATTACAGTAATTACTTAAAATACGATTGGTCTGTGTCAAAATGATTTGCTGTTATTCGTCGTAGCACTGACACTTGAAAATGACAAGACAGCGGTGTCATTGGAAACGCATTATCAGTGAACGATCTCATAAAATAAAGAACAATCTTCGAATGTATCTTTTTAGTTGATAGGTTTGAATTTTATTTTCAAGGAAATAAGCTGATACTAACGTTATCGTGTTTTACTTACTGTAGCGTTAAATGATGTTATCACAGAGTGCGTCTCTATCATACCTTAATAACTGAAAAGCGTGCACACGCAGTGAGTATTATTATAGAACGAGCGGAGCGTCGGAAGTGAGTTCTTACAAACAGCTTCTGGCTCCTGGGACGTCTCTGCATTTCGATGACTTTCTGATTTTGAGAGTTCGATCGACGATTGAAAGACTGAACTTGAGTAACGCTTTCTTGATCTTTATGAAATTAGTTGGGGTTATAGTAGGGATACGTATATGTATAAAGTAAAAACTATTTTTCTTGTACTGCATCCAATAAAGCAACAGATGATTTTGATGATTTTGTACATTGCTTGCTCAAACAAGTTTGGAACTGTGAATTATTTTACAAATCCAGTTATTTTTAAAAGTTCTGATTCAGTTTTATAAGCAAAATTTTTATACAAATGAGCCGGTATATAATTTCGGTATTCCGGCTGCTAATTGATATTTTAGGATATTTTTTGGTTAATCTAATAATTTATTAAGTTTACCTAAATTACATTTCAGAATATCACGTCAACAATGCAAATGTCGGCTATTTTGATTTTAAATAATACCGACAACGATCCCTGCTCCGAAGCAATTGTATACTACGTAATCATAAGACATTTCAATGGTTGTTCAAAAGTGGGCATAGCACCATCCCCATATAAAATTATCCGGTAAAAGAAATTTATAATAATGTGGTTTCGGCTTTACTTACGTATGATAAGTGATGTCGTCTTTTTTATTATTTTTACCAGATCAACTCTGGCACCATTTTACGGCGCAAGAAGGCATTTTTAATTATTTATTAGATTTTTTTCATAAACGTCACTACTACCGTGTCATAGGACCGCCATTTGTTAACTAACGGGCCTCGTGGCAGAGTTTGCAAGCACCGCCCCTCGCGGCAGACTTTTTGTGGGGTCATTTTGCAGCTCGAGTTCATAGTCTAGGTATATTACCAGTCGCTGGGTGAAGGGATATATTCCTCCCACATCTTATATCGGTTACCGTAGTCAAGTGTTAACTCCAAACCTCGTACAAAATATGTTGTCAATCTCTGAAAATAGTATTATATGATCTTCATTCACAACACGCTTCTAAATTGCGTAATATATCTTTGGCAGCCGTTTAAATTTACTTCAACTCTAATTTCAGTAAACTACGGAGAAATTCGGACACTTTCCTTAATTTCTATGAAACAGTTTTATTTGAATATCACTATTTCATTCTAGCATATAGCTACGTCCCTACTTGCAGCAAGTAAGCTCGCTTCAAAGTAGTAATTTGCCAATAAGTCGAAAAAAGTGCCACTTTTATTACGGGATATTGTATTTTTTCTTAAAGCATTTAACCAACCGGAGCGGCCATTGACAGGCGTAGGTACCTCTCTACCGAAAACATGACCAGTACGCCTAGCACATGATTGATACGTCAATATCTCGCGCGCGAGATAGTCTATCCGTCCTTTTCTGACTGTGTCAATTAAAAAGAGACGGGTAGTCTATCTCGCGCGCGAGATACTGTCGCATCAGTCATGTGCAAGGCGTGCAGTGGTCATATTTATTGTATGAACTGACGTTTATCTGACGTGGCTATTTGTACGTCAAGTACGAATAGCTGGACATTTGACGTTCCCCTCCCCCACAAAAATGGGCACACTTTTTTTGTATTACAGATATGGCAGATATAATGACAGATATGGCTACTCCTGGGTTGAATGCTCTAAGTATTTTTTTAGGGAAGTCAACAGTTTGACAGGAGCACAGTCTAAGAACTTCTTGAGGCTGAAAGTTAGAGCTTTACTAGATGGCGCTGTACAGTCGCCATTAAATATATCAGAGCGGCCAGGGTACTCAAAAATATCTGAACATGCAGTTTATCGCCTTGATAATAGAGGCGCTGTTAAGATATTTGTGACCACCTTGGCCGCTCCGATATATCTGATGGTGGCTGTACAGCTCCATACAATATGCGGTAACTCTGTAGCGCCATCTGAACCAGAGTTACTGCATAACGTATGGGGTCGTACAGCGCTATCTAGCAAACCTATCAGATTTGGAGCCTCAAAAAGTTCTTAGGCTCTGCTCCTCTATTTATACATTCTCTTTGATTTGACAATATTTGTGATATTCCACGAGAAAAGGTACCTTATGGCGGTTGGGACTTACGCTATTTCTAAGGCTGCCTCTACATGATGGGCCATCATAGGGACGCAGCTATACAACAGAACGAGATCGCGATATCGTTAGCTCCCTCTAACGCATAGCGGCGTCCCTATGATGGCCCATCATGTAGAGGAGCCATAACGACGCTGCAATACTAAGGCGATTATCACACTGGCGACGGATCCGCATCGGGCGCCGGTGCGCGAGCGAGATAGCGCTATACACATGCAGAGCGCTGTCTCGCTCGCGCACCGGCGCCGCATGCGGATCCGCAGCAGTGTGATAACCGCCTAAATGCGATGCTTCGCAACGTAAGCGCCCACCGCCATGAGGTACTTTCACCCGTGGGTAGGGTGACGATACAAATTTCAAAAGGCCTGACAAAATTCCTGACACGAGCTTGAGCTCGCGGGATTCGCGTTTTATTTAATACATTGCAGGGGGTGGGGGGGGTTGTTTGAAAAAACTATTCTCTCTCAATTGCTCAAAGGTTAACTGGAAGAAATCCCTTAAAGGGATATGTTCGCCTTTGTACGTATTTGCTGTGTTATATATCTCTCGTTGTGTTTTCTTTTACATTACTACATTACTAGGTACTACTACTAAAAACCTAATCAAAAAGTCCCGATACTATATGTTTATTTTACATGTTTTTGATCGGTGTCAAGATGATACCTTAAATCAATTCGGCATCTCCGATTTATATGACAATACCAAACTTGGCCTAGTAGCTTAACTGATGTAGATATCAAGATAAAGTTGAGAGCCTCCCCCCCTAAAAATTTACATCAAAAATCTTGGTGGCTCCACTTCTCAAATCCATCCTTGGGTCCTGACATTTTCCTGTTCCGGCCGCATTCCTGACATATGTCTAAAATTCCTGACATGTCAGGAAAATTCCTGACGTCTGGTCACCCTACCCGTGGGACGTCACATTTATATTTACTCCGGGATAATTCTAACTCTATGTACAGTCACACAGTCAGTGTCAAATATATTGTAACAGCCAAAGTGATCAAATAGTTCGTCACACCATGTATTTGTATGGTGTGACGAGCTATTTGGCTACTCTAGCTGATGCGATATATATGACGCTGACTGTACTTTTGGGTTTCTTCGTTAGGGTCTCTTCCGCTTATGTGAAGCAGCGGGCGTGAAAAGGACGGAATTATTTACGATGTTCACGCGAATCAAAATCACTTTCACCTATCACTGTCACCTATGTCCAAGTAGGTACAGTCAACACCAAATTTACACTTTTGCACCTTACTGCATTGTAATAAGGTTCAAAGTGTATACTTACATATTATTAGCGTTGACTGGACAGTTTAGACACGATCCAACTTCAACACAACTCCAATATAGGTTTTTTCAAACGCTGTATTGACTAAACGGGAAAAGAGACTGAATTTATTTTCGAATATATATTATTACACTATAATATATACTCTTGTTTATGGCACAAGCCAAAATACGATTGCTGAAAGTTGCCTCGATAGAAAAAAAATCCGAAGTTGGTCCTTTTTCCCCTTATTTTTCTTAGCTTACATAAACTATAAGAGATCAAGCAATATAACTAAGTAAAAAATATGGTATTCTGCTTTATCTAAAAAGTCACAGAAACAAAATTAGACAAAACTTTATAGATTAGCTTATTTATCGTAGTTTAGTCAAAAAGTCTGATCCTTAAGGCCGTTCCTCGATTCGGACAAGCCACGCCCATTCGTTAGAGACACGTTTATGGCTCCCGTGCATGAAAGAAAGAGATGCAGCGCTCTTAAGGATCACACTTTTTGACTAAACTACGATAAATAAGCGAATCTATAAAGTTTTGTCTGATTTTGCTTCTGTGACTTTTTAGACTAACCAGAATACCATATTTTTTACTTAGTTATATTGCTTAATCTCTTATAGTTTACGTAAGCTAAGAAAAATAAGGGGAAAAAGGACCCAACTTCGGATTTTTTTTCTATCGAGGCAACTTTCAGCAATCGTGTTTCGGCTTGTGCCAAAAACAAGAGTATATAGTCTAATAATATATATACGAAAATAAATTCAGCCCCTTTTCCCGTTTAGTCACTAGAGCGTTTGAAAAAACCTATAATTTTTCAAAGTAGCCCCTTAAGAGCGCAGAATCTCTTTCTTCCGTGCACGGGAGCCATAAACGTGTCTCTTGCGGATGGGCGTGGCTTGTCCGAATCGAGGAACGGCCATACAGCTAGCGAATAAACGTCTGAATCGGAAATATCTGAATTTGCTTGAAAATTAGTTTCCCTCCATTCCTAACTTCAATATAAGTTCAATATTGGTTGATTATTTTTACCTCAGCAGTTCGAACAAGCCTACTTTCCTCACTCCCTGGAGTGACGAAAGTGCGACTTTCATCACTCCAGGGAGTGAAGAAAGTTGCTACTTTCGTCACTCCAGGGAGTGAAATTTTGTTTCTAGAAGGTTTTCATCATAATGATGATGCCTTTCATTCGGGAATGTAAATAAATGTGTTTTTTTTAAATTTAATCTGCTCTCACTACTGAGGTGAAAAGTTGTATGTGTCACACGAGAGGAATTTTTTTTGTCGATGGGGAAACGGAAACGGATCTCAATTCTAAACCAACGTTTACTTTGAGTGTTTATTTTTAAATTTAGCAAAAGTTCTATGCTCGTAAAACGAAATTTTCACATAGTTAACAATTTTTATTTAAATAATAGTTTACAGTGTATAGAATTTTATTGTTTAGTCTATTTGTCGAAAATTCCTGACATTTCCGTTTTCCGGCCGCATTCCTGACATATATCTAAAGTTCCTGACGTCTGGTCACCCTAGCTGGATGTGACATCTAGATATAAATCATAGATATACCACCCATAGATCTGACACGGAACTAATAATACCAAGATAGAACGGGCTGGTCTTATTACACTTTCGATAGATACGGCAGAGAGGTGCTATTTTCGTTGGTCCTTGTCATAGTTTCTATTACCCTCCACGCGTTACTTCTAGCAGTGGAGGGTAACAAACAGATATAATGCGCGATTTCTTCAAGAATTTCTGTGATTGCTACGAGAAAAGCTGTTAGTTTTCCTAGAAAGTTGTGTCGGCTAAGGAAAACATTGGTAAATAGTTCTGTTTTATGCTGTAGAAGTGATTATGGGCATCTATATATCTATCCCTTACGGGGGTACACGTGTGCGGGCTCTAGTTAATGCTTGCTTTGAGATATAAATGGTTGCCGGTTGACAGCTATGACTGAATCCAAGAGTAGTGATATGTATGGGGCCGGGAGACAAGTGATACGAGCTTTGGTTTGTAGCACACTGCTTTATTTACGTATGTATACGCGGGTCGTGGGCGCAGCCACGCCTACATGCATAGGTGGTTGCACACATATGCAACACCCCTCCCTCTATTTTAACAATATACCTACTAGAAATATTTCTTAAAATCTACATCTAATTGAGAACGGCGGCGTAACCTGCTTCGCATCTCTGGGCGTACGCAGGGGTTACTTTCAGCCTGCTCAGCCTCGGTGGGGACCATCTCTGCGTCTGTACCCTCGGAGGCATCCGTAAAACATTCCGCTTCTTGAAACTCGGGGTCACTCGGCACTGATCTTTCCCCCTCTCGCGAGAGCTGAGAAGTGTCGCTGTTGTGTGGGGGCGACGTGTGTAACGGCGACGGCGGCGGCGGCGGCGGCGGCGGCGGCGGCGGCGGCGGCGACGGCGACGGCGGAGGCGGTGGCGGCAGCGTCGGCAGAGACGGTATTAATGGTAAGTACTCATCCACATCTGTTAAACTTTGGTCCCCCGGGCTGTCATTGTTGTCGTTGTCTATAGAACCGTTATATTTAATAATTTGATTTTTGTGTTTTTTTATTATATTTTGAGAAATGTAGTCTTTGACTAAATACAAAACTTTACCAATTCTTTTATCGATTGTCCCTTTACACCAGTTAAATTGTCCTTTGTTTACATATTTCTTATATAGTATTATTTCATCTTTTTTAAAGTTACGTGATTCATGTTGTTTACATGGTGAACACTGTCGAGTTTTAACAGGTTTATGAGTCACGTGGTCGGCGGATGATAAGGGCGATAACTCCGAGGACGGATTCGACACATCAAGCCTACATCTTATCTTATGACCGAATACTAATTGTGACGGAGCGCAGCCTGCGGTTGAATGTATTGAATTGCGGTAATCCATTAAATATCTTAACAAAAGTAACCGTCTTTGTCTGTCATTTTTACCCGTTAACATGCTCGACTTAATACCTTTTTTTGTGATTTTAACAAAAATCTCCGCCTGACCGTTACTGGCAGGGTGGTAAGCTGGTGACGTAACATGTTTTATGTTGTTAAGGTCACAAAATCTTGTGAATTCTTGCGAGCAAAACGCAGTACCATTATCACTTACTAACGTTTTTGGTAACCCAAACCTGGAAATAAAATCACATAACTTGTCCACTACAGCCGTTGATGTCGTCGTAGCCATGGGGTATACCTCCAGCCATTTACTGTAAGTATCCACCACGACCAGATACATGTGACCAAATAGTGGGCCGAGAAAATCTATGTGTAGTCTTTCGAAACACCGCTCCGTCTGAGGCCACGGCGCGGGCGGCGCGCGGGGCGGGGACGGCCGCAGCTGCTGACAGACTTCACATGAACCCAGAAAAATCTCCAAAGCCTTGTCAATCCCAGGGAACCAAAATCGAGCCCGGGCTTCTGCTTTCGTTTTAACAATTCCTAAATAAGCATAGTATAGCAAACTAACTAGAGGGGTTTCGTTGCTCTCATTATTGTGTCATATCTGACGTGGCTCACGTGGCCAGCTCTCCGTCTACTCGGTATAATCTATTTCCCGTACCATTGTGCGTGGGACTGATGCCATTTCACTAATTGAGTGAAAAAGGCTAATAAACATTACTTTTTTTTCGATTATCGATAAAGTGTGCAAGGAAATCGTAATCAGACAAAGGTAAAGTAACTTGACTAAAATTGACAGTTGACGCGAGTGACGCGATCTGTTAAAATCGATTGCGCGAGTCAGCACTATTGACGTTTCATTCCACATGGTATTAACGATTTAAATTGTGTTGTTTTGTTGTTTTTGACTTGTTTTTGTACAATAAAGAGTTTTTACATTACATTACATGATATCAAATATATATGTATATTGAGAGAAGCAAAATTGTTTCAAAAAGTCGTAGTATAAAGTTTATTGTTGTTTAAAAATAATTTAATTGTATCCCACATTTTTTTTAGTTTACTGGTTGGTGATTATATTGTAACAGTGTTTGCATGACATGTAAAATTTTCATCTGCCCCACGCACAATACGATGCATTATAATGCAGAAGAAGAAAAATATTTTTTTTTTCTTTTATCACTATCAGTGAAGCAATAAATGACAAAGATAGAACATGTCAAAGTTCGAGAGAGGGGATTCGTATTACTTATACCTAATACTTATGTCATGTCAATTTAACGACTAACAAGTATTAATAATAGTTGTCTTGTCTGTGGTAGGTATTCCATAACGAGCGGTATTCCTATGGATTTTCATACAATATTACAACACTTGTTTTTTTAATTTGTATAGATAGGTGGCACACGACAATTTCCGCCGTCATTTGATATATTTCGCTATTTTCACTGCCATAGAAAAAATATTGTATATAATAGTGACATAATTAAGCTTTTCATTTTCGTACCTTAGTCAACTGAAAAGCTTTCATTATGTCACGCTCTCCTATAATAGTACAATACGAACCTAGGCCGGTAAAATAAAGAACAGCTGAGAGCGCGGGCATTTGTGGCCCGAACCGAAATTAAGGGTCATGAATAAGCGATCTGAGGCCTTCTTTATTACCGCCCGTGGTGTGTTCACAATTTTACGTCTTCTCCAGGGTGTGGAATGAGATTTGCCGCTGGCCACAAATGCCCGCAATCTGAGCTCTTCTTTATTTTACCGCCCTAGGTACGGAATGTACTATTTGAACTGAGCATAACCTGTCATGTAATTTTGCAGGGCAACAGGCGAGAGCCTGGAGTCGGACTCGGACAGCGCGTCGAGCGACGACGCCATCTAGCTACTAACTACTCCACACCACTCCACACCACACCCGCTACCAATTACACTAGAACCCGCTTTATATAATCACGTAATTCATCCGGTCACAATTTTACTATTCGGCCGAATACCGGATAGTTACGTACGTACAGTCGCCATCAAATATATCGGAGCGGACAAGGAGGCATTGTTCATATATTTGTGACAACCTCGGCCGCTCCGATTTATCTGATGGCGACTGTACTGTACGTAGTGGTAAATGACACATAGTCAAAAATCTTTGCTCCAATTAGCTTAAATTTATGAAAAAAAATTGACCGAATATTTAGCGGCCGGATATCCGGCTAACTGGCCAACAAGTCCGCCGGATATGCACATGCAGTATCCGTCGCATCTCTACAATAAATAAGTACTTAAGAAATACTCGCGGCCGTGAAACACTGACCCTCGAGGGTTCCTCACGAGTCCGCAGAATGTCGGACTCGGACCGTTCCACTTTAAACTTGAGTACCTACACTGTCTACACTTTACTATAGTTTACAACTATTATTAATGTATTTACAATAAGTACCTCTATGAAGCATCCGTCTCGCTGTGCTAGGTTCACGGACGCTTTATTGAGGGCTATCTGTCCGTCCAGTAAGCGTGGTGGGCTGGATCTGAGGTACGGACGATATAATTATAACAATATTACTTTACTAACTAGGGATATAATTTTATTTAAAGCTTTATAAGTAAAAACTACAGATAAACTAAACTAATACTAAAACCTATTTACTATTTTACTAACCATATTTTGGTAGCGTTTTTGTAATAAATAATAAAATTTTGTAATCTTGGTTTTATTTATACAATTTACCAATGTAGGTAATCGAGTAAAATCTTCATACCTATAATACTGAAACAAGTATTTGTAAAGCTCATAAAAATAAAGAGGGCGAAGCGAAGAAGACGAGTCATTACGTTCATGCTGAGCATCCATCTTCTGACTCTATAATGATATAACACGCACCGGCCATGAATATTCATACAACATTGCTGGCCTAGGCTTTTTATCCATCTTCTGATCGCTATTTTAGTTTTAGGATATACAATATAGCACGTAACTATACTACTACTTAAACAATAAAATTATTATTACTTATATCATCCGCCGGTCTCTTGCCACCGTCAACGCGCCGGCTATTCTCGAACCAAACGGCGTTTTGAGAGACGATGGCAGGAGACCGGATGGTATGACCCTGGTCCCGTGGAAGATGGGACGGGTGCTGGTCTGGGACGCTACATGCGTCGATACGCTAGCTCCGTCCCATCTTCCTAGAACCTCAGCCAGGGCTGGTGCGGCAGCGGAGACGGCAGAAGCCAAAAAGGCCCTCAAATATCGGGGTCTCGGCCCCACATACCACTTCGTGGCGTTTGGTGTCGAGACCCTCGGGCCGTGGGGTCCAAGTGCGCGTACCCTTTTTAAAGAGGTAGCCAAAAAGCTGATAGAGACCACCGGTGACCAGAGAGCTGGCAGCTTTCTCTCGCAGCGCATCAGCATTGCCATTCAGCGAGGGAATGCTGCCAGCATCTTTGGCACGATGCCGCGGGGGCCTTATTTAGATGTACTTTAGTTTAGATTAGTTTTAATTTATTTTTAAGTTGTTTTTAATTTTGTTAACTATTTTTCTCGAATATAACCATTAAATGAACATAAAATTGGTAGAATATCGATACGAAATAGCTATAAAGTGTAAACGTTTAGCAATTATAGTCATAATCATAAATAGCCGTTCTATCAATAAAATTCTAAATGAATTGCATTATTAAAACTTTTGTTTGATATTTATTAACCGACTTCAATTCCATAGAAGAAGGAGGTTCTGCATTCGGTTTGGTGTTTTTTTTTAATGTATGTTCACCGATTACTCCGAGACCCGTGGTCCGATTCGAA
Source organism: Pammene fasciana (assembly GCA_911728535.1). NCBI lineage: Eukaryota > Metazoa > Arthropoda > Insecta > Lepidoptera > Tortricidae > Pammene > Pammene fasciana. The sequence goes on from OU452297.1 coordinate 9,425,081, forward strand.
TAATGTCATTGTACCTACACTACCTAAAGTCTTCGTCAATGGAACTTGCTAACTATGTAAACAAACCACCATATTGAAATTGTCTGTGAATGATGAATTTACTAGTGATGGGCAAGACTCTTACTTCCTTGTTTACTTATGTCAAACCTTATCGAATAATAAAATACCGAAAGTGCAAAACAAGTAGGTACTTATTTATTTACATGTTAAACTCATTTGTATATATGTCAAAACTACCAAGTAGTGTATACAACCGCGTTGGCAGGAACAGAGCTTGAGTTGGGTAGTGTGTAGCGCCTTAAAATATCACCAACTTTAGTCACAACACTACCCATCATAGACAATTGTAGAATTTAAAAGAAACAAAAATGTCATTCCATCAGGTCCATATAACCTAACTTATGAAACAATATTAAAATTGGCCAAAGCACTAATAAAAAAAAAAAAAAAAAAATTATTAAAATTGTAATAAAATATCCAAGATACAGTTATATATTTTATGATTTTGTATTTTACAGTAACAACCATTTCAATAGTGTATGGTTTCAATGTTGCTTGATGAGGTGGTGTGAAAATTCAAGGAGAAACTGTGACAAAACAAAGTTACGTCTTTTGTTTACATAGTTAGCAAGTTCCAATGGCGAAGACTTTACTTAATGGTATTCCAATTTAAAATGCTGTGCAGTTTCAGAACATACCTAATAAGGAAACATAAATACTACATAATAGCTGTCTTAATCGCAATAACCATTTACTTATACATCCCTCATTTTAATTTTAAAAGTAACAGCTACGTGCATATCTCTAAAAGATCTATTCACTCGGTTCTGTACAGAAAAGTAATTCCGACTGTAATAAAAAAGGACAGACCTAACTGTCCTTACGTGAATGTTCTGTTTAATAAGCAGACAATTAAGCCTATGGACGTTTTGAAGAAGTCCAGTTTTGACGCCGACGGGATAGAGAACGGGACGTATTCGCCGCAGGAGTGCAATCCTCTGTTCAGCGTGGCGTTGGTGGTGCCTTATCGGGACGGGCGGGAAAACCTCGATATCTTCTTGCCGTATATGCACGATTTTTTGAGGAGACAAAATATACATTATAAGTAAGTACTATGTATTTAATCAACTTTATTGAACCACAACTAAAACTACTTAGAAATCTATACATATAATCTATACATATAATAAAGCTGAAGAGGGTCGAAAGTCTGTACATGGAAGATATTCGAAAAAAAGTTGGCTGGGGATACTTAGAATCGATAACAGAACACGTTCCAACAGTTTTTAGAATTTTTGTCTGTTTGTCTGTTTATCTGTTTGTCTGTTTATTTGACCGCGCATCACGTGAAAACGGCTATTAAACGGATTTTGATGAAATTTTGTATAGAGATAGTTTGAGTCCCGGGAAAGGACATAGGATAGATTTCATCCCGAAAATCAACCCTGGAGGGGGTGTAAAGGGGGTTGAAAGTTTATATGGAGAATTTTTAACCGCTGAACCGATTAACATGAAAATTAGTATGTAGATAATTTGAGTCCCGGGAAACGACATAGAATAGTTTTCATCCCGTAAATCAACCCTAGAAGGGGTGAAAAAGGGGTTGAAAGTTGGTATGGCGAATCAATAACCGTTGAACGCTGGAGATGCTCTGGGGAATGATATAGAATAGTTGATATCCAGAATTCATTATTTAACGGGGGATTACTAATTCCACGCAGACGAAGTCGCGGGCAAAAGCTAGTATACTTATATTTTTTTTTTTTTTTTCCGTAGCCTATACTGTGTCCCACTGCTGGGCAAAGGCCTCCCCTCGCTTCCGCCACTCGTCACGGCCTAGTGCATACTCTCGCCACTCGCTACAAAATGCGTCCAGATCGTCCCGCCATCTTATATTATTAAAACTAAATTAAAAACTAAATATTAATAAAAACCTTATGTAAACCAATTAAAACTAACTTAAAAATACTAAAAACTAAAAATCTATTTCTAAAAACGGCCCCTGTGGCATAGTAAGTACTTAGGTAAGTACAATAGGTACTATATAAACTTGATAAAACGATATAAACTTGACGAAACAAGGCACTAATGCTAGAACTCGAATGCTCTTTATGTCCTAATAGGAGAAGAAGCTGTCATTAACATCCCATTTGCCGTATATAGGGAATGCAACCCGGTTTTTTCATACCCATGTAACCCGAGTTGCATTTCCTAATTTTTATCTATTGAGTTCATCGCCTTACAAAAACTATGAAAAACAGTAAAGGAAAAAATAATAATAAGTAGATTCAAAAATATCTGGGGGCACGGCAGTGCCCCCGCCAAGTCGAGCGCGAAGCAAACACTGCCGTACCATCCTTTACTGGAACCATTTCGCCGCATTTTCAGGCCCCTATTTGAGAACCTCTGAATAAGACTAGAACGCAGAAATTTTCGTCATCAAGTAAGCTATAATTACATACTTAAAATCCAAAATTTCAAGTCTGTTGGTCATTTAGTTCCGAAGTTAAGCGAAAGCAAAGTTTCGCATTTATGAAACTCACTCACTCACTCATGATCATCAAAATAGAACTAGTACTTCCCATATACTCAGAGAGCTGAAATTTGATACAGAGTTATGGTTTAATGGCCACATAAAGGGAAAACTATAAAAACTAGAATAATCGAAGATCTGGAGTACCTGGTGACCCTCATTAGAAAACACAAGAGCCAAACCAAACTATTAGAGATCGACATATACCGCCTTTACAAAAAATATTCAATTTGGTGGGCCGCTTCATTTGATGTCAAAAATCGAAGGTCTGAAGTATCTGATGAAGAACCGTCAGCTGGTCTCAGCTGTATTAGAGATATGGTAATGCCCCCTTCTACTACTGATACATAAAAAAATCGACTGTCATTGAAAAAATCCAGCGTATAGTGGGACAAATCTTTGACTGAGGAGCCGAGCGTAGCGGGGCGACGAACGTCTCCGTTTTAACTCACAACAAAGAGAATTAAGTACCTAGAGTGTTCTCTCCATACATGGCTAAATGCGTATATATAATAAGTTTTAAGCGAGCTTTGCTAAAAGTTATTATCCAAAAGATTACAGCTTAATACGTATTACGATTTAAGTGTGCTTAAAACTTAGTAAAAATGAGTTTAACCATACCTCCCATACGACTTATTATTTAATTAGTAGTTTTGCTATGTATGGAGTTAGCAATCTATCTACTAATTTATCTATGCTCACAAGGAGAGGCCGCACGGGCGCGCGGGCCGCGCGGGTGCGTGTTGGGTCTGGGGTCTCTTAAAGCGGTATTACACATTGCAACCTGCAGGGCCCAATCTGTCAGGTTGGAAGGTGTAATTGAAGGTAGGGCCTGTAGGGAGCTGAAGGAGGGGAAGGAAGAGGCAGGGTACACAACAGATTGGGCCCTGCAGGTTGCAATGTGCTGCAACGCTTTTACTGGTACGACGATTTAGCAGATTGATGTGTGTGTATTGGTTGGTCAGTGTCAGTTTAGAGGTCGCCTTTTTCATCCGATTTCGATGAAACTTGGCATGTACGTTCCTTGATTTATTTGCCAAAAATTGTCGAGCCATTTTTTTATTGGGGGAAAAATTAAGGGGAAAAGGGGGAAGTTTGCCGTCGCGTTATTTACTGAGTCCTGAGTGTAGTGAGTGATTTAAGCGCGCCCGTGACTAACACAGCTTTATCCCCAAGGAATATAGGTACTCTACTTTTCTCACCTCTTGCGAGACAATAACAGGCTACTAGAAACGGAATTTTATGAAAGTAAATCAAAACAGAAAATGGATGTTTAGTACGTACTATTAGAATTTTATCTTCTACTTTAATAGTACTGAAGAGTGAAGTATTTCTCCGTATACTGCAGCGTCTTATGACACTCGCGGCAATAGGGGATATTACTGCAATATTCTGCCACCAGAGTGCAGCACTAGCACACCGGTAAACCATAGAGTTTTTAATACATACTAGGCCTTAAACAGCTTTTTACAAGTTTTCATAGATAATTTATAACGAATAAATATGTCATTTGCGCACCAAGGCGGTTTGTTTACAAAGGGCCTATCGTGAAACGAAAAAAATCGAAACTTTGACATGTGCCTCTCTATCGCTCGAATATGCGCTATTGATAACGATATCAATAAAAACTACGATATATTCAATAGAACATTATTAAAAATATTAAATGAATGTATACCCCTAAAAACTTTTAAAGAAAAAACAAAATATAAAAAAGTTTGGCTTACAAAGGGGATCAAAATCTCATGTGAAACAAAGAGATTATTGAAAATAATGGTTACCCAGTCCGGCGATAAAATTCTTACTAAACATTATAAACAGTACCAAAAGCTCCTTAAAAAATCTATAAATAAATCTAAGAAACTTCAATACATAAGAAAAATGCGAACTTCGGATAATATATCTAAAACAATGTGGCAAGTAATTAACGACCGCACGAACAAAACTAGAAAGCATACGCGGCAAAACATTAAGCTGTCGATCCATGATAAGATTACGTCTGATCCTAAGCAAGTATCGAACATATTCAACTCATTTTTTGCATCGGTAGGTGCCGTGAACGCTGGGAGCACTGCGCCGCGCGGCCGGCCTGTACATCTACCCACCTCGAACTCAATATATTTAAGCCCGGTAGACATGATCGAAGTAAAAAAAATCATTAGAAAGTTAAAAAATAAACGAAGTTTTGGAGTGGACGAGATGCCACCTATATTATTCAGATTCTGCGCCGATGAATTAACTTTGCCTTTATATATACTAATAAATCAATCTTTTACAGAAGGAACCTTTCCAGATATGCTGAAAAAGTCAATCATAAAACCGGTATATAAAAAAAAAGGTCAGAAAACTGACCCCAGTAATTACCGCCCCGTGGCACTTTTACCAACGTCTTCTAAAATATTTGAGACTGCTATGTGTACACGCCTTTATGCCTTCTGTGAAAGATACAATATTTTCGACGACGCACAATACGGTTTTAGGAAAAAGAGATCCACAACTCTGGCTGTATACAAATATATAGAACAAATTTTGGACATAATAAATGTAAAAAAATATGCAATAGGCATATTATTAGATATGTCTAAGGCATACGACATGGTCCAGTATGACATACTATTAAATAAACTATACCAAATAGGGGTAAGGGGCGTTGCTCATAAATGGATTACATCTTACCTCAATAATAGGGAACAGTATGTTACAATTGATTATTTGGACAACACAACGGGTGAAATAACATACGTTAGGTCAGATCAGCAGCCCATTACACACTCCATCCCCCAGGGTAGTGTAATTGGGTGTTTACTATTTTTAATATACATCAATGACATTCCAAAATCAATAGCCCAATCTTGTGTACTATTCGCTGATGACATTTCAATACTAACTTCATGTTCTGATAACGCAAATATAAATAATGACATAAACTCAATCATAAGCTCTATTATTGAATGGATGGATGACCACAACTTGACATTAAATATTTCAAAAACTAAAATCATTCAATTCAGGCCTTATCAAAAACAACCATTATCTTTAAACGTTGACATAAACGGTGTGACATTAGACTGCGTAGACTCGGCAACACTACTAGGTTTTGAGATTGATTCAAATGTAAATTGGAAGGATCATGTAGCCAAAATAAAAACACAGCTATCCCGTTTCGTTTATGCCTTGGGAGAGATTAAGCGATCAACGGACTACAAATCAGCGCTAGCTTGTTATTACGCTTACGTGTATTCTAGGCTTACATACGGTATAGTATTATGGGGAAACAGTACAGACGTCCAAGACCTGTTTATCGTACAAAAAAGATTAGTTCGCATTCTTGCCAATATAAAATTTCCAGCAAGCCCTTACCTGTACTTTAAAAAATTTAAAATATTAACATTGGTCTCCATATACATTTTTGAGGTGTGTAAATTTATAAGGAAAAACCCTCACCTATATAGGTCTGTTCTAGACCAGACCCGGCGTTATGAGTCTAGGTTTAAGAACAATTTAGTGAGAGTGATGGGGTCCACGATGAAATTACATAGTTTAAGCCCACATGCCATGACAATTATAATATATAATAAGTTAAGTGAGAATTTAAAAGGAGAAAAAAATATAAAAATATTCTTGAATAAATTAAAACAGATTTTAATAGAAAAACGATATTATGACATAGAAGATTTTTTTAAAGACAATGACATTTAGTTTGGTATAAATTAATTATTTTGTAAATTTTGTAAATATTGTATATAAATAGGATATGTTAGTATTTAAGCTCTAGTTATAAGTTATCTGCTACGCCCTTACAGGGTATCATATATGTGACATGTATTTTAATATTATGTACCATGTAAGCATGAATAAATGAATATGAATATGAATATGAATATGAAAGAGTGACAGAGAACCAGGTAACGAAATTCCTATTTTCGTGTTTCGTGGTAGGCCCTCTGGATGTGCTAGTGCCGCCCCCTACGCAGAGTTTTGCGTAATATTCCCTATTGTTTTAGGATTTAAAATCTGTTCCATTTTCAAATCAGTTCGGTGTGACGCCGCGGCTCGCGGGGATTAGCTGAGGCGCCGTCCGGACTTTGCGAAATTAGACTTTAACGACATAACAATAAGAAGTAAAATCACATTACTACCCGGCGGGTTATAATGTAACATTATTCCCCGCTAAAGCCAAGAGCTACAATGATGTGCTTTCGGTGGGGTTTTCATGATACAGGTATAAAAATCCCAACTACAAAAAGAATACCCCGTCTAAAATATCCGCCTGCGGCATGGTCCCCATTACGCTGGCGGCGTTACCTCTCTGCACAGCTAAGGATATACGCTGGGAGAGGTACGCGCCAGCTCTATGGTCCCCTGTAGTCTCGACCAATCGGGCCGCCAGGGCCTTCATAAAGTGCTTCATGATACATAATTTGGCATTGTCGAGCAGGTGGTGTGAAAATAAAATTAAAAGAAAACTCTGGATAAGACTACACAGATAGAAATAATATCTTAATTCAAAACGCAAAACTCTCTTGCACGCGGTTTCTTAAAGAGAGTAATAAATACCTTAGACCAATAAACATGACTTGAGTTAAAAATATCATGATTTTTAAAAGAAGATTTAAAATTATTTAGCTTTAACTTTACCTATTTTTAAAGCGAATAGTAATGATTTGAGTTAAGATAATAATTATTTACGGCAAAAAAGCACCAACATTTTCCTTTAAGAGTTTTATGTGTTTACGTAAGATCGATTAGTTCTTGGTTTGATGTTTTCAATCTACAGCTAAGAGCCAAAGCTAATTTAAAGAAGTAGCACCAAAAGTTAGATTTGAGATTTTTAAGTTTTTAGGCAAGAGAGATTAATTTTTGCTTTGATGTTTTCAACTTACAATCAAGAGCCACAGCTATTCCAAAGAAGAAGCACATAATTTTTGCTTTGAAACATTTAAATCTTGGACGTTAGTTACCCTGCGCATCAATAGATGTCTCTGCGTGTAGGTTAGAACACGCGAACGTTTGTTCAACGTAACTTCATGACCCTCGCCGCTTTACCCGGGCTTATTTGAGATTCACAATAGCAATCTCAGCTCTAGTTAATACGATTATAAATTGTGAGTATATAAATAATCATAATTTATATTTGTATTATCTACTTTTAGTTAAACTTCCTTTCTTGGGATTAGTCCCGAGAAACACAGTTTCTGCTACTAGGTTTTTAAGTAGTGCACTGAGACACTAAGGCGATTATCACACTGACGACGGATCCGCATGCGGCGCCGGTGTGCGAGCGAGATAGCGCTATACACATGCAGAGCGCTATCTCGCTCGCGCACCGGTGCCGCATGCGGATCCGCGCCAGTGTGATAACCGCCTTAGAAAATGTTATTGTTTGTTTCAAGTAATCGATTTCATACGCCAAGAAATTTTAGATCTTGGTGTGAAAATATCAAATTTTACATCAAGTAACACATGCTCTTGAACTAATGCGATTTCTTGTTTCCGTGGAGAAATTCAATTCTCAATTTAAACTATGAGTCTTCATCCAAGAAACAAAGTTTCTTGGCTTAAGTTCTTTATGTATTGCACTAAGACACATAAAGTTCAATTTAAAAAAAATACAATACAAAAACAAAATTCAAACGCCCTTCGTGAGAATATTAAGCTATTTTAAAAAGAAGATTTTTATATCTCGGATAAAGTATTGAATTTATTAAGTTAACATGTAGGGAGCTTAAATACCGCGAGCCATTTGATTGCCTCTCGGACACTGTAACTACGCGCCATTGCTTTAAAAACTAAATGTCTGTTAGTAGCTGTTTTTAAGAGTCGCCAGGACGCTCGCGTGAACTCGCGTTCCTATATAAACGTAGTTCAGCTCTCATTTTAAAACGACATGCTTTTGGAACCACGAAATTTGGCATGGGCATTCTAGTAGTACAGATCTAGGTCGGACATTCGTTTTCGCTGAACTACGTTTGTATGCGAACGCGAGCGTCCTGGCGACTCTTAAGTGATATTTCTGGTTTTATTAGACTGGCTTTTATACTGAGGTATACTTACAAGTTTACAAGAAGAAATAGTCGAACGATTAGCTTTATTCTATCTTTGATATATGTATAATAAGGGTTATGCACGCTCCAAAAGTGAAGCCTTTAAAATGAGTGAATTCAAACAATTGTCACTAGTCGCGCACCTGCAAGCGAGAGATGCGGACGTGCCAATGAGCTGCCGTCACCAGCGTGAGAAAGAGACAAACTATAATTTTCTAACAATGAAAGTGACAAAGACGTAATGATTGTCAAAATAGATAAATATAACGGAATCATTGCTAAGAAGTTATGAAATAAGTTGGAAGTATTTTTTTTTATGCACATTTTGTTAGAGTATAACCAGGGGGGTACAACTCAAAGTAAATCTGTCAAAAAATTTGAGTTTGACACGACGTATCCGATACGTTTGCATAAGTGCGAAAAAGAACTTGTCATGCGTTAAGAAGGGACAACATGATTCGTGACGTTACGTGACATTACAGAGGTCTCTCTGTTATACTATTATTTACTCTGTGGTATAACCCATCCATAGTAAATATCATTGTATTCTACTCGACTCGAACATTAAAGAAATTAAATACCTAAACAAATTACACTAAAATATAAATTTCTCTCAAAATTTGGTCAAAATAGGTATAATGCATTGGACTAAGAGTGGCGGTGATACCCGCACACGTCGCTAGATGGCGCTGACTGTATTATAAAACGCGCTTACGTTTGTTTTTCCGATAACCTTATATGGCGAAGTGGTAACCGGCCGCGTTACAGTCGTTTACGACATTCTTCTACTGCGCTTGAAAACGTTTGCTAGGGATTAGGAGGGATTATTTGCATTTCGTTGATTTCGCTTATTATTTCGTGAGGTTTGCTAAGGTTAATTAGCAGGTTGTTATTAAAACAACTCGAAGATTTGAATTTTATTACTAGTGACGGATTACTGATTATTACTTAATTATTAGTTTTAAAAGAAGTTTTAATTGAATACTTTATTTAATTGTTAGCTATTTAGTAGGTACTCTTAGTTTTCTAGGTTTAATTTACAGTTAGGCAGTACTTCGAATAGCGTTCGTGTTTATAAGTAAGTACTTTTCTAGAATTGTAGGTTTAGTTTATTTTGTTAGATATTACTTCGTACGTTTCTACAAAAAGAAGTGAAATCCCACCAAAAACATTCTGTAAAAAACTAGCCAAGTCTCTATTGAGCTGCTTGTTTATCTCTAAAAAGTAATGAAATCTAGACAATGTCGTACCAAGTCTAAGGTTCCTTACTGCGATTTCTTTATTATTATAGTTAATGTTATGTGACTTGGCCGTTGAAGGGTACACAAGCGAGCCTGAAACAAAGTTTATAAAATTATTTCCAGTACAGACGTACTTCTAATCATTGATAGAAGCCCGTCTGTACGTCTATTTTATGTTAGATCGATGGTCGATTTGACGCTCCGAAAAGAAGTGTTTGTTTCAGGCTCGCCTATACATAAGTACGTATACTATACGTAATACGCAGCTTTATCAAGCCTACAATTGGCTAGTTATGGAATCAACGTTTTCCAAGTGGCAATTTTCCATCGTCAATGGGTAGCGGTTCTGGCGACAGACTGGTGCAATGGTGTCATGGATGGAGCATCTGGTTGTGTACCCTTCAACGGCCAAGTCACATAACATTAACTATAATAATAAACAAATCGCAGTAAGGAACCTTAGACTTGGTACGACATTGTCTAGATTTCATTACTTTTTAGAGATAAACAAGCAGCTCAATAGAGACTTGGCTAGTTTTTTACAGAATGTTTTTGGTGGGATAATACTTTTATAAGGATACACGCACAGATATGCCCGACGGACAAGTCCGTGCGTGTATGGCGCGAATTGGACACGCATTTGTCTGCGGACACATCTGAACAGCGCCACACACGAACGGATCTGTCCGCCAGGCATATCCGATCCGGCGGGCACAACTGTGCGTGTACCTATCCCTAGCTATTAGAAAGAGCTCGTGATTTCAATTGTATTTTTTTTATATAAAAAGTGGTCGTTAAAAATATGTCTCCACCTTGTGCTACGACAGGATATATGTAGTGGAGCAGCTGGACTCGTGGCCCTTGAACCGCGGGCTGCTGGCCAACATCGGCGCGCGCGCCGCCGCCGCCGCGCGCTTCCCCTGCCTGCTGCTGCACGACCCGCGCCTGCTGCCGCTCGACGCCGCCAACCTGCACGCCTGCACCACCCGGCCCCGACACCTCAGCGCGGCCATAGACACACACCACTATACCTTACTGCATGAAACAAACATCGGAGGCGTGTTAGCCATTCGCACGGACCAATACATACAGTTGAACGGATTCACCAACAGGTTTTGGGGCTGGGGAGCGGAGAATGACGACTTTTATATGAGGTTATATGCGCAACGTATCAAAGTTATCAGGTAACATTAAGGGGCACCACAGATTAGAGCGGAATTCAGCTGTTAATAGACAAAAGGGTCAATTGCACAATTTTGTACCTTTGTTCCATCCTTTCTTAATTTTTTCAGGTTCGTTACGATAATTAACCATACAAATGTATGGCTAGTTTTTGTAACGAAACTAGGAGAATTAAGAAAGGGTGGGGCAAAGGTACAAAAATTGTGCAATTGGCCCAAAAGCGGAAATCTGTCTATGGAAACGGAATTGTCTTCTCTCTTCGCCCTCCATTAGGCTCAAACACACCTGAGCTGAATTAAGCCAATTCATTTCATTTCATTTCATTTCATTTATTCATTGCTTTGTGTGTACAATAGATCTTATAAATAACTTATGTCTCACTCATGATCATCAAAATAGAACTAGTACTTCCCATATACTCAGAGAGCTGAAATTTGATACAGAGTTATGGTTTAATGGCCACATAAAGGGAAAACTATAAAAACTAGAATAATCGAAGATCTGGAGTACCTGGTGACCCTCATTAGAAAACACAAGAGCCAAACCAAACTATTAGAGATCGACATATACCGCCTTTACAAAAAATATTCAATTTGGTGGGCCGCTTCATTTGATGTCAAAAATCGAAGGTCTGAAGTATCTGATGAAGAACCGTCAGCTGGTCTCAGCTGTATTAGAGATATGGTAATGCCCCCTTCTACTACTGATACATAAAAAAATCGACTGTCATTGAAAAAATCCAGCGTATAGTGGGACAAATCTTTGACTGAGGAGCCGAGCGTAGCGGGGCGACGAACGTCTCCGTTTTAACTCACAACAAAGAGAATTAAGTACCTAGAGTGTTCTCTCCATACATGGCTAAATGCGTATATATAATAAGTTTTAAGCGAGCTTTGCTAAAAGTTATTATCCAAAAGATTACAGCTTAATACGTATTACGATTTAAGTGTGCTTAAAACTTAGTAAAAATGAGTTTAACCATACCTCCCATACGACTTATTATTTAATTAGTAGTTTTGCTATGTATGGAGTTAGCAATCTATCTACTAATTTATCTATGCTCACAAGGAGAGGCCGCACGGGCGCGCGGGCCGCGCGGGTGCGTGTTGGGTCTGGGGTCTCTTAAAGCGGTATTACACATTGCAACCTGCAGGGCCCAATCTGTCAGGTTGGAAGGTGTAATTGAAGGTAGGGCCTGTAGGGAGCTGAAGGAGGGGAAGGAAGAGGCAGGGTACACAACAGATTGGGCCCTGCAGGTTGCAATGTGCTGCAACGCTTTTACTGGTACGACGATTTAGCAGATTGATGTGTGTGTATTGGTTGGTCAGTGTCAGTTTAGAGGTCGCCTTTTTCATCCGATTTCGATGAAACTTGGCATGTACGTTCCTTGATTTATTTGCCAAAAATTGTCGAGCCATTTTTTTATTGGGGGAAAAATTAAGGGGAAAAGGGGGAAGTTTGCCGTCGCGTTATTTACTGAGTCCTGAGTGTAGTGAGTGATTTAAGCGCGCCCGTGACTAACACAGCTTTATCCCCAAGGAATATAGGTACTCTACTTTTCTCACCTCTTGCGAGACAATAACAGGCTACTAGAAACGGAATTTTATGAAAGTAAATCAAAACAGAAAATGGATGTTTAGTACGTACTATTAGAATTTTATCTTCTACTTTAATAGTACTGAAGAGTGAAGTATTTCTCCGTATACTGCAGCGTCTTATGACACTCGCGGCAATAGGGGATATTACTGCAATATTCTGCCACCAGAGTGCAGCACTAGCACACCGGTAAACCATAGAGTTTTTAATACATACTAGGCCTTAAACAGCTTTTTACAAGTTTTCATAGATAATTTATAACGAATAAATATGTCATTTGCGCACCAAGGCGGTTTGTTTACAAAGGGCCTATCGTGAAACGAAAAAAATCGAAACTTTGACATGTGCCTCTCTATCGCTCGAATATGAAAGAGTGACAGAGAACCAGGTAACGAAATTCCTATTTTCGTGTTTCGTGGTAGGCCCTCTGGATGTGCTAGTGCCGCCCCCTACGCAGAGTTTTGCGTAATATTCCCTATTGTTTTAGGATTTAAAATCTGTTCCATTTTCAAATCAGTTCGGTGTGACGCCGCGGCTCGCGGGGATTAGCTGAGGCGCCGTCCGGACTTTGCGAAATTAGACTTTAACGACATAACAATAAGAAGTAAAATCACATTACTACCCGGCGGGTTATAATGTAACATTATTCCCCGCTAAAGCCAAGAGCTACAATGATGTGCTTTCGGTGGGGTTTTCATGATACAGGTATAAAAATCCCAACTACAAAAAGAATACCCCGTCTAAAATATCCGCCTGCGGCATGGTCCCCATTACGCTGGCGGCGTTACCTCTCTGCACAGCTAAGGATATACGCTGGGAGAGGTACGCGCCAGCTCTATGGTCCCCTGTAGTCTCGACCAATCGGGCCGCCAGGGCCTTCATAAAGTGCTTCATGATACATAATTTGGCATTGTCGAGCAGGTGGTGTGAAAATAAAATTAAAAGAAAACTCTGGATAAGACTACACAGATAGAAATAATATCTTAATTCAAAACGCAAAACTCTCTTGCACGCGGTTTCTTAAAGAGAGTAATAAATACCTTAGACCAATAAACATGACTTGAGTTAAAAATATCATGATTTTTAAAAGAAGATTTAAAATTATTTAGCTTTAACTTTACCTATTTTTAAAGCGAATAGTAATGATTTGAGTTAAGATAATAATTATTTACGGCAAAAAAGCACCAACATTTTCCTTTAAGAGTTTTATGTGTTTACGTAAGATCGATTAGTTCTTGGTTTGATGTTTTCAATCTACAGCTAAGAGCCAAAGCTAATTTAAAGAAGTAGCACCAAAAGTTAGATTTGAGATTTTTAAGTTTTTAGGCAAGAGAGATTAATTTTTGCTTTGATGTTTTCAACTTACAATCAAGAGCCACAGCTATTCCAAAGAAGAAGCACATAATTTTTGCTTTGAAACATTTAAATCTTGGACGTTAGTTACCCTGCGCATCAATAGATGTCTCTGCGTGTAGGTTAGAACACGCGAACGTTTGTTCAACGTAACTTCATGACCCTCGCCGCTTTACCCGGGCTTATTTGAGATTCACAATAGCAATCTCAGCTCTAGTTAATACGATTATAAATTGTGAGTATATAAATAATCATAATTTATATTTGTATTATCTACTTTTAGTTAAACTTCCTTTCTTGGGATTAGTCCCGAGAAACACAGTTTCTGCTACTAGGTTTTTAAGTAGTGCACTGAGACACTAAGGCGATTATCACACTGACGACGGATCCGCATGCGGCGCCGGTGTGCGAGCGAGATAGCGCTATACACATGCAGAGCGCTATCTCGCTCGCGCACCGGTGCCGCATGCGGATCCGCGCCAGTGTGATAACCGCCTTAGAAAATGTTATTGTTTGTTTCAAGTAATCGATTTCATACGCCAAGAAATTTTAGATCTTGGTGTGAAAATATCAAATTTTACATCAAGTAACACATGCTCTTGAACTAATGCGATTTCTTGTTTCCGTGGAGAAATTCAATTCTCAATTTAAACTATGAGTCTTCATCCAAGAAACAAAGTTTCTTGGCTTAAGTTCTTTATGTATTGCACTAAGACACATAAAGTTCAATTTAAAAAAAATACAATACAAAAACAAAATTCAAACGCCCTTCGTGAGAATATTAAGCTATTTTAAAAAGAAGATTTTTATATCTCGGATAAAGTATTGAATTTATTAAGTTAACATGTAGGGAGCTTAAATACCGCGAGCCATTTGATTGCCTCTCGGACACTGTAACTACGCGCCATTGCTTTAAAAACTAAATGTCTGTTAGTAGCTGTTTTTAAGAGTCGCCAGGACGCTCGCGTGAACTCGCGTTCCTATATAAACGTAGTTCAGCTCTCATTTTAAAACGACATGCTTTTGGAACCACGAAATTTGGCATGGGCATTCTAGTAGTACAGATCTAGGTCGGACATTCGTTTTCGCTGAACTACGTTTGTATGCGAACGCGAGCGTCCTGGCGACTCTTAAGTGATATTTCTGGTTTTATTAGACTGGCTTTTATACTGAGGTATACTTACAAGTTTACAAGAAGAAATAGTCGAACGATTAGCTTTATTCTATCTTTGATATATGTATAATAAGGGTTATGCACGCTCCAAAAGTGAAGCCTTTAAAATGAGTGAATTCAAACAATTGTCACTAGTCGCGCACCTGCAAGCGAGAGATGCGGACGTGCCAATGAGCTGCCGTCACCAGCGTGAGAAAGAGACAAACTATAATTTTCTAACAATGAAAGTGACAAAGACGTAATGATTGTCAAAATAGATAAATATAACGGAATCATTGCTAAGAAGTTATGAAATAAGTTGGAAGTATTTTTTTTTATGCACATTTTGTTAGAGTATAACCAGGGGGGTACAACTCAAAGTAAATCTGTCAAAAAATTTGAGTTTGACACGACGTATCCGATACGTTTGCATAAGTGCGAAAAAGAACTTGTCATGCGTTAAGAAGGGACAACATGATTCGTGACGTTACGTGACATTACAGAGGTCTCTCTGTTATACTATTATTTACTCTGTGGTATAACCCATCCATAGTAAATATCATTGTATTCTACTCGACTCGAACATTAAAGAAATTAAATACCTAAACAAATTACACTAAAATATAAATTTCTCTCAAAATTTGGTCAAAATAGGTATAATGCATTGGACTAAGAGTGGCGGTGATACCCGCACACGTCGCTAGATGGCGCTGACTGTATTATAAAACGCGCTTACGTTTGTTTTTCCGATAACCTTATATGGCGAAGTGGTAACCGGCCGCGTTACAGTCGTTTACGACATTCTTCTACTGCGCTTGAAAACGTTTGCTAGGGATTAGGAGGGATTATTTGCATTTCGTTGATTTCGCTTATTATTTCGTGAGGTTTGCTAAGGTTAATTAGCAGGTTGTTATTAAAACAACTCGAAGATTTGAATTTTATTACTAGTGACGGATTACTGATTATTACTTAATTATTAGTTTTAAAAGAAGTTTTAATTGAATACTTTATTTAATTGTTAGCTATTTAGTAGGTACTCTTAGTTTTCTAGGTTTAATTTACAGTTAGGCAGTACTTCGAATAGCGTTCGTGTTTATAAGTAAGTACTTTTCTAGAATTGTAGGTTTAGTTTATTTTGTTAGATATTACTTCGTACGTTTCTACAAAAAGAAGTGAAATCCCACCAAAAACATTCTGTAAAAAACTAGCCAAGTCTCTATTGAGCTGCTTGTTTATCTCTAAAAAGTAATGAAATCTAGACAATGTCGTACCAAGTCTAAGGTTCCTTACTGCGATTTCTTTATTATTATAGTTAATGTTATGTGACTTGGCCGTTGAAGGGTACACAAGCGAGCCTGAAACAAAGTTTATAAAATTATTTCCAGTACAGACGTACTTCTAATCATTGATAGAAGCCCGTCTGTACGTCTATTTTATGTTAGATCGATGGTCGATTTGACGCTCCGAAAAGAAGTGTTTGTTTCAGGCTCGCCTATACATAAGTACGTATACTATACGTAATACGCAGCTTTATCAAGCCTACAATTGGCTAGTTATGGAATCAACGTTTTCCAAGTGGCAATTTTCCATCGTCAATGGGTAGCGGTTCTGGCGACAGACTGGTGCAATGGTGTCATGGATGGAGCATCTGGTTGTGTACCCTTCAACGGCCAAGTCACATAACATTAACTATAATAATAAACAAATCGCAGTAAGGAACCTTAGACTTGGTACGACATTGTCTAGATTTCATTACTTTTTAGAGATAAACAAGCAGCTCAATAGAGACTTGGCTAGTTTTTTACAGAATGTTTTTGGTGGGATAATACTTTTATAAGGATACACGCACAGATATGCCCGACGGACAAGTCCGTGCGTGTATGGCGCGAATTGGACACGCATTTGTCTGCGGACACATCTGAACAGCGCCACACACGAACGGATCTGTCCGCCAGGCATATCCGATCCGGCGGGCACAACTGTGCGTGTACCTATCCCTAGCTATTAGAAAGAGCTCGTGATTTCAATTGTATTTTTTTTATATAAAAAGTGGTCGTTAAAAATATGTCTCCACCTTGTGCTACGACAGGATATATGTAGTGGAGCAGCTGGACTCGTGGCCCTTGAACCGCGGGCTGCTGGCCAACATCGGCGCGCGCGCCGCCGCCGCCGCGCGCTTCCCCTGCCTGCTGCTGCACGACCCGCGCCTGCTGCCGCTCGACGCCGCCAACCTGCACGCCTGCACCACCCGGCCCCGACACCTCAGCGCGGCCATAGACACACACCACTATACCTTACTGCATGAAACAAACATCGGAGGCGTGTTAGCCATTCGCACGGACCAATACATACAGTTGAACGGATTCACCAACAGGTTTTGGGGCTGGGGAGCGGAGAATGACGACTTTTATATGAGGTTATATGCGCAACGTATCAAAGTTATCAGGTAACATTAAGGGGCACCACAGATTAGAGCGGAATTCAGCTGTTAATAGACAAAAGGGTCAATTGCACAATTTTGTACCTTTGTTCCATCCTTTCTTAATTTTTTCAGGTTCGTTACGATAATTAACCATACAAATGTATGGCTAGTTTTTGTAACGAAACTAGGAGAATTAAGAAAGGGTGGGGCAAAGGTACAAAAATTGTGCAATTGGCCCAAAAGCGGAAATCTGTCTATGGAAACGGAATTGTCTTCTCTCTTCGCCCTCCATTAGGCTCAAACACACCTGAGCTGAATTAAGCCAATTCATTTCATTTCATTTCATTTCATTTATTCATTGCTTTGTGTGTACAATAGATCTTATAAATAACTTATGTCTCACTCATGATCATCAAAATAGAACTAGTACTTCCCATATACTCAGAGAGCTGAAATTTGATACAGAGTTATGGTTTAATGGCCACATAAAGGGAAAACTATAAAAACTAGAATAATCGAAGATCTGGAGTACCTGGTGACCCTCATTAGAAAACACAAGAGCCAAACCAAACTATTAGAGATCGACATATACCGCCTTTACAAAAAATATTCAATTTGGTGGGCCGCTTCATTTGATGTCAAAAATCGAAGGTCTGAAGTATCTGATGAAGAACCGTCAGCTGGTCTCAGCTGTATTAGAGATATGGTAATGCCCCCTTCTACTACTGATACATAAAAAAATCGACTGTCATTGAAAAAATCCAGCGTATAGTGGGACAAATCTTTGACTGAGGAGCCGAGCGTAGCGGGGCGACGAACGTCTCCGTTTTAACTCACAACAAAGAGAATTAAGTACCTAGAGTGTTCTCTCCATACATGGCTAAATGCGTATATATAATAAGTTTTAAGCGAGCTTTGCTAAAAGTTATTATCCAAAAGATTACAGCTTAATACGTATTACGATTTAAGTGTGCTTAAAACTTAGTAAAAATGAGTTTAACCATACCTCCCATACGACTTATTATTTAATTAGTAGTTTTGCTATGTATGGAGTTAGCAATCTATCTACTAATTTATCTATGCTCACAAGGAGAGGCCGCACGGGCGCGCGGGCCGCGCGGGTGCGTGTTGGGTCTGGGGTCTCTTAAAGCGGTATTACACATTGCAACCTGCAGGGCCCAATCTGTCAGGTTGGAAGGTGTAATTGAAGGTAGGGCCTGTAGGGAGCTGAAGGAGGGGAAGGAAGAGGCAGGGTACACAACAGATTGGGCCCTGCAGGTTGCAATGTGCTGCAACGCTTTTACTGGTACGACGATTTAGCAGATTGATGTGTGTGTATTGGTTGGTCAGTGTCAGTTTAGAGGTCGCCTTTTTCATCCGATTTCGATGAAACTTGGCATGTACGTTCCTTGATTTATTTGCCAAAAATTGTCGAGCCATTTTTTTATTGGGGGAAAAATTAAGGGGAAAAGGGGGAAGTTTGCCGTCGCGTTATTTACTGAGTCCTGAGTGTAGTGAGTGATTTAAGCGCGCCCGTGACTAACACAGCTTTATCCCCAAGGAATATAGGTACTCTACTTTTCTCACCTCTTGCGAGACAATAACAGGCTACTAGAAACGGAATTTTATGAAAGTAAATCAAAACAGAAAATGGATGTTTAGTACGTACTATTAGAATTTTATCTTCTACTTTAATAGTACTGAAGAGTGAAGTATTTCTCCGTATACTGCAGCGTCTTATGACACTCGCGGCAATAGGGGATATTACTGCAATATTCTGCCACCAGAGTGCAGCACTAGCACACCGGTAAACCATAGAGTTTTTAATACATACTAGGCCTTAAACAGCTTTTTACAAGTTTTCATAGATAATTTATAACGAATAAATATGTCATTTGCGCACCAAGGCGGTTTGTTTACAAAGGGCCTATCGTGAAACGAAAAAAATCGAAACTTTGACATGTGCCTCTCTATCGCTCGAATATGAAAGAGTGACAGAGAACCAGGTAACGAAATTCCTATTTTCGTGTTTCGTGGTAGGCCCTCTGGATGTG
This sequence comes from Pammene fasciana, assembly GCA_911728535.1. NCBI lineage: Eukaryota > Metazoa > Arthropoda > Insecta > Lepidoptera > Tortricidae > Pammene > Pammene fasciana. Next base: position 9,444,659 of record OU452297.1, read on the forward strand.
CTAGTGCCGCCCCCTACGCAGAGTTTTGCGTAATATTCCCTATTGTTTTAGGATTTAAAATCTGTTCCATTTTCAAATCAGTTCGGTGTGACGCCGCGGCTCGCGGGGATTAGCTGAGGCGCCGTCCGGACTTTGCGAAATTAGACTTTAACGACATAACAATAAGAAGTAAAATCACATTACTACCCGGCGGGTTATAATGTAACATTATTCCCCGCTAAAGCCAAGAGCTACAATGATGTGCTTTCGGTGGGGTTTTCATGATACAGGTATAAAAATCCCAACTACAAAAAGAATACCCCGTCTAAAATATCCGCCTGCGGCATGGTCCCCATTACGCTGGCGGCGTTACCTCTCTGCACAGCTAAGGATATACGCTGGGAGAGGTACGCGCCAGCTCTATGGTCCCCTGTAGTCTCGACCAATCGGGCCGCCAGGGCCTTCATAAAGTGCTTCATGATACATAATTTGGCATTGTCGAGCAGGTGGTGTGAAAATAAAATTAAAAGAAAACTCTGGATAAGACTACACAGATAGAAATAATATCTTAATTCAAAACGCAAAACTCTCTTGCACGCGGTTTCTTAAAGAGAGTAATAAATACCTTAGACCAATAAACATGACTTGAGTTAAAAATATCATGATTTTTAAAAGAAGATTTAAAATTATTTAGCTTTAACTTTACCTATTTTTAAAGCGAATAGTAATGATTTGAGTTAAGATAATAATTATTTACGGCAAAAAAGCACCAACATTTTCCTTTAAGAGTTTTATGTGTTTACGTAAGATCGATTAGTTCTTGGTTTGATGTTTTCAATCTACAGCTAAGAGCCAAAGCTAATTTAAAGAAGTAGCACCAAAAGTTAGATTTGAGATTTTTAAGTTTTTAGGCAAGAGAGATTAATTTTTGCTTTGATGTTTTCAACTTACAATCAAGAGCCACAGCTATTCCAAAGAAGAAGCACATAATTTTTGCTTTGAAACATTTAAATCTTGGACGTTAGTTACCCTGCGCATCAATAGATGTCTCTGCGTGTAGGTTAGAACACGCGAACGTTTGTTCAACGTAACTTCATGACCCTCGCCGCTTTACCCGGGCTTATTTGAGATTCACAATAGCAATCTCAGCTCTAGTTAATACGATTATAAATTGTGAGTATATAAATAATCATAATTTATATTTGTATTATCTACTTTTAGTTAAACTTCCTTTCTTGGGATTAGTCCCGAGAAACACAGTTTCTGCTACTAGGTTTTTAAGTAGTGCACTGAGACACTAAGGCGATTATCACACTGACGACGGATCCGCATGCGGCGCCGGTGTGCGAGCGAGATAGCGCTATACACATGCAGAGCGCTATCTCGCTCGCGCACCGGTGCCGCATGCGGATCCGCGCCAGTGTGATAACCGCCTTAGAAAATGTTATTGTTTGTTTCAAGTAATCGATTTCATACGCCAAGAAATTTTAGATCTTGGTGTGAAAATATCAAATTTTACATCAAGTAACACATGCTCTTGAACTAATGCGATTTCTTGTTTCCGTGGAGAAATTCAATTCTCAATTTAAACTATGAGTCTTCATCCAAGAAACAAAGTTTCTTGGCTTAAGTTCTTTATGTATTGCACTAAGACACATAAAGTTCAATTTAAAAAAAATACAATACAAAAACAAAATTCAAACGCCCTTCGTGAGAATATTAAGCTATTTTAAAAAGAAGATTTTTATATCTCGGATAAAGTATTGAATTTATTAAGTTAACATGTAGGGAGCTTAAATACCGCGAGCCATTTGATTGCCTCTCGGACACTGTAACTACGCGCCATTGCTTTAAAAACTAAATGTCTGTTAGTAGCTGTTTTTAAGAGTCGCCAGGACGCTCGCGTGAACTCGCGTTCCTATATAAACGTAGTTCAGCTCTCATTTTAAAACGACATGCTTTTGGAACCACGAAATTTGGCATGGGCATTCTAGTAGTACAGATCTAGGTCGGACATTCGTTTTCGCTGAACTACGTTTGTATGCGAACGCGAGCGTCCTGGCGACTCTTAAGTGATATTTCTGGTTTTATTAGACTGGCTTTTATACTGAGGTATACTTACAAGTTTACAAGAAGAAATAGTCGAACGATTAGCTTTATTCTATCTTTGATATATGTATAATAAGGGTTATGCACGCTCCAAAAGTGAAGCCTTTAAAATGAGTGAATTCAAACAATTGTCACTAGTCGCGCACCTGCAAGCGAGAGATGCGGACGTGCCAATGAGCTGCCGTAACCAGCGTGAGAAAGAGACAAACTATAATTTTCTAACAATGAAAGTGACAAAGACGTAATGATTGTCAAAATAGATAAATATAACGGAATCATTGCTAAGAAGTTATGAAATAAGTTGGAAGTATTTTTTTTTATGCACATTTTGTTAGAGTATAACCAGGGGGGTACAACTCAAAGTAAATCTGTCAAAAAATTTGAGTTTGACACGACGTATCCGATACGTTTGCATAAGTGCGAAAAAGAACTTGTCATGCGTTAAGAAGGGACAACATGATTCGTGACGTTACGTGACATTACAGAGGTCTCTCTGTTATACTATTATTTACTCTGTGGTATAACCCATCCATAGTAAATATCATTGTATTCTACTCGACTCGAACATTAAAGAAATTAAATACCTAAACAAATTACACTAAAATATAAATTTCTCTCAAAATTTGGTCAAAATAGGTATAATGCATTGGACTAAGAGTGGCGGTGATACCCGCACACGTCGCTAGATGGCGCTGACTGTATTATAAAACGCGCTTACGTTTGTTTTTCCGATAACCTTATATGGCGAAGTGGTAACCGGCCGCGTTACAGTCGTTTACGACATTCTTCTACTGCGCTTGAAAACGTTTGCTAGGGATTAGGAGGGATTATTTGCATTTCGTTGATTTCGCTTATTATTTCGTGAGGTTTGCTAAGGTTAATTAGCAGGTTGTTATTAAAACAACTCGAAGATTTGAATTTTATTACTAGTGACGGATTACTGATTATTACTTAATTATTAGTTTTAAAAGAAGTTTTAATTGAATACTTTATTTAATTGTTAGCTATTTAGTAGGTACTCTTAGTTTTCTAGGTTTAATTTACAGTTAGGCAGTACTTCGAATAGCGTTCGTGTTTATAAGTAAGTACTTTTCTAGAATTGTAGGTTTAGTTTATTTTGTTAGATATTACTTCGTACGTTTCTACAAAAAGAAGTGAAATCCCACCAAAAACATTCTGTAAAAAACTAGCCAAGTCTCTATTGAGCTGCTTGTTTATCTCTAAAAAGTAATGAAATCTAGACAATGTCGTACCAAGTCTAAGGTTCCTTACTGCGATTTCTTTATTATTATAGTTAATGTTATGTGACTTGGCCGTTGAAGGGTACACAAGCGAGCCTGAAACAAAGTTTATAAAATTATTTCCAGTACAGACGTACTTCTAATCATTGATAGAAGCCCGTCTGTACGTCTATTTTATGTTAGATCGATGGTCGATTTGACGCTCCGAAAAGAAGTGTTTGTTTCAGGCTCGCCTATACATAAGTACGTATACTATACGTAATACGCAGCTTTATCAAGCCTACAATTGGCTAGTTATGGAATCAACGTTTTCCAAGTGGCAATTTTCCATCGTCAATGGGTAGCGGTTCTGGCGACAGACTGGTGCAATGGTGTCATGGATGGAGCATCTGGTTGTGTACCCTTCAACGGCCAAGTCACATAACATTAACTATAATAATAAACAAATCGCAGTAAGGAACCTTAGACTTGGTACGACATTGTCTAGATTTCATTACTTTTTAGAGATAAACAAGCAGCTCAATAGAGACTTGGCTAGTTTTTTACAGAATGTTTTTGGTGGGATAATACTTTTATAAGGATACACGCACAGATATGCCCGACGGACAAGTCCGTGCGTGTATGGCGCGAATTGGACACGCATTTGTCTGCGGACACATCTGAACAGCGCCACACACGAACGGATCTGTCCGCCAGGCATATCCGATCCGGCGGGCACAACTGTGCGTGTACCTATCCCTAGCTATTAGAAAGAGCTCGTGATTTCAATTGTATTTTTTTTATATAAAAAGTGGTCGTTAAAAATATGTCTCCACCTTGTGCTACGACAGGATATATGTAGTGGAGCAGCTGGACTCGTGGCCCTTGAACCGCGGGCTGCTGGCCAACATCGGCGCGCGCGCCGCCGCCGCCGCGCGCTTCCCCTGCCTGCTGCTGCACGACCCGCGCCTGCTGCCGCTCGACGCCGCCAACCTGCACGCCTGCACCACCCGGCCCCGACACCTCAGCGCGGCCATAGACACACACCACTATACCTTACTGCATGAAACAAACATCGGAGGCGTGTTAGCCATTCGCACGGACCAATACATACAGTTGAACGGATTCACCAACAGGTTTTGGGGCTGGGGAGCGGAGAATGACGACTTTTAAATGAGGTTATATGCGCAACGTATCAAAGTTATCAGGTAACATTAAGGGGCACCACAGATTAGAGCGGAATTCAGCTGTTAATAGACAAAAGGGTCAATTGCACAATTTTGTACCTTTGTTCCATCCTTTCTTAATTTTTTCAGGTTCGTTACGATAATTAACCATACAAATGTATGGCTAGTTTTTGTAACGAAACTAGGAGAATTAAGAAAGGGTGGGGCAAAGGTACAAAAATTGTGCAATTGGCCCAAAAGCGGAAATCTGTCTATGGAAACGGAATTGTCTTCTCTCTTCGCCCTCCATTAGGCTCAAACACACCTGAGCTGAATTAAGCCAATTCATTTCATTTCATTTCATTTCATTTATTCATTGCTTTGTGTGTACAATAGATCTTATAAATAACTTATGTCTCAACACAGCCCTGTGAGGGCACTGCAATTCTACATGTACTTACATTAAAAGTATGCATGCATAACAACAACATTCACTTAATTTTTTAATGGTAATTATAATGCTTACAGATATTAACAGAATAATTTAAATATATTATTATCTTTTATTTATACATACATATTTTCCTTATATTTTCTAGATAAAAATGGATAGGTACATCATTATAATTAACATTTGTAATAATAAAATGAACTTTAAGAACGAGAGAGAGAGAGACTAGATCCTTATTATTAGAAATTATGTCAGTATTAGTATTTTTGGGATGTATTCATCAATGTCATAGTAGGTTTTATCTAGAAGAAAATGTTTTAACAAGTTTAGAAATTTAATTTTATTTATTTCATTTTTTATATGGTCTGGCAGTTTATTAAAAATTCTTATTGAAGTGGGGTAAGGTCCGTTTTTGTGCATAGATAAGTTTGATGTTACTTGTATTAAATTATTCTTGTATCGGGATTCATAACGACGGGGCACATCTCCGATCCTAGAATATAGATTTGGGTTATTTATCACAAATTTGCAGGCAAAATGCTTAAATTTGTCTATGGTAGCTGATTTTTTTACATGGAGGCCATAGACAAATTTAAGCTACCATAGACAAATTTAAGCATTTTGTCTATGAATTGGCTTAATTCAGCTCAGTTGTGTTTTGAGCCTACAAAATTAAGCTTCCATAAACATTTCCGTTTTTATCTATGAGTAGCTTAATTCCGCTAACGTGTTGTGTCCCAAACCAAAGTATCATTCGAAAAATCGTCCATAATTTAAGACATAAACGCCCCCTTTATCATTCCCCCAAAAACTAAACTGAGACATATTAATATCATACAGTAACTTAGGCATATTAGTAGAGCAGCTCAGGCTAAGAACTTTTTCAAGCTCAAGTCAATTGCGCCCTCTGTCCAAAAGCCCCCTAAATGATACCGAAAATGTAAGAGGAAATGTCACCTGCACCGCTACTCCACCTAGTAGCTACTAGTGTACTACTAGTACGCTATTTGTTCAAAAAGCTTCAGCTTCAAAAAGTTCTTAGGCTATGGCCGTCTAGGTATATCTCTATAGTCTCTGTTAATATATTTTACGAAACTCTGGGCGGTAAGTGAGATTTGCCGCCCACGGGCGCAGCGGCAAATCTAAATTCACACCCAGGAGAAGACGTAAAATTGTGTACGCACCACGGGCGGTAATAAAAAAGGTCTCGATCGTCATCGCTTGTTTATTGCCCTTACCTTCGGTCCGGGCCACAGATGCCCGCGATCTGAGCCGTTCTTTACTTTACCGCCCTAGGTACGTAAAGTACTAATAATATACTTACTTGAACTGAATCAATTATCACAGACAAAAATCTGCCGGAAAAATCCAACTTGCAGCTCAATTTACTTGCGGACTCCATACAAAAATTCTCACCCCGGCTGATTATGGTCTATTATGGCTGAATTAGAATTCAGCTGTGTGTGTTTGCGCCTGAATTCCGCTTAGTGTGCCGTAAGCTAGTCGTATTCACCAGGTTCCCCCCCTCGATGTCCCGCTACACGAGGCTGCCGCAGCGCCGCGCCGGCCGCCGCCGCCGCCGCCGGGAGCGGGAGCGGGAGCGGGAGCGGCGCACCGCGCGCGCGCACGACGGGCTCCGCTCGGCGCCGGCGCGCGCGCGCGTGCGCAGCTCCGACATGCATCTCTACACCCTGCTCACCGTGCATACGTACGGCCCTAATGACACGTCACAACACTGAATCCTTTTCATGTACTTATTTTGGCCATCGGAATTTAAATATACTTATCAGAAGTTTAAATGAAAATGAATTACTCGTTTCATTTTATCAAGGCCAGGGCCGGAGCTAGGGAGGGTCAGTATGAGGCAATGCCCTAAGTACCTGAAAATCCCCGTGCTCTACCTTAAATTCAACTCTGGCTACAACCCCGAACGAGGCATTTGCCGAAACAGTCTAAAAAATGCATTTATTTCAGACTCCAGAACTAAAACCTAGCCTAACCTGACCACACCTGAAATGTATGGAGTACCAACCGCAAGGGACCGTGCGCGTGCGCATTGGAGAGTCTGCCATCTTTTGGTCTTAATCGAAAACATAAACTATTCCATGCCAACAGACAGTGCACCCTCCAACATTTCACTCACGTACCCTTGCACTATCTCTATAGTCTGTGCTTGCACTTGCACCAGTCAGTTTCTTGACCCCAGCATCACCCTATTTATCCAAAACGGTTTAAGACAACAGCTGGGGATACACGCACAGATGTGTCTGCCGGATTTGTCCGACGGATATGCCCGGCGGACCGGACACATCCGTCCGTGTATGGCACGAATTGGACAACGGACAGACAGCGGACAGACGTCTGGCGAACACATCCGTGTCCAATTCGCGCCATACACGGACGGATCTGCCCGCCGGGCATATCCAATTGGGCAAATCCGGCGGACACATCTGTGCGTATATCCCTAGCTAATTTATTAGTCATGTTACTTTATTCTGAGAGAAATAAGTTTTTCGGGGTTTTTACGAGTTCAAATAACGTACTGTAACTATTTTTAGAATGAAAAGATCCCATGATCGTATAGTAATACCCTACCACAGAGCTAAAATGGCGCTTACGCTTACTAGGTCTGTGTACCCTACAATAGAACTTGTAGTTGGTAGGTACAAAAATTATACTTTCCTGATCTCTGAATCGCCTACTTTACAAGACAACATTCTTAATTATCAGTCATGTTTACTTTGAAATATTTAGGGTTTTAACAAGTTAAAATAACGTGAACGAAAAGATTCCATGCTCGTATAGTAAGTAATGTAATAGACTATACTTATGACAATATTCGTTCGACAAGCAAAAATGAACCATTAAGATCATTGTCGACAATTAAGTAAATCAATGCAAATATTTATAAAAAATTGTTCTTTTTGATTTGTATTAATTCGAATGAATCCAATACTTAGGAGGAATCTCCATTTACTCTTCGCCAGAAAAAGCCGCAGAGATGATAAAGATAAAAGATATTTATTCTTCAATTTAGGCACATTACAATGCACTTATGAACGTCAGAGAGAAAAAACAAACTACCACCGGTTCTAACCCTACACCTCTGACCCGAGAAGTATTACTTATTACCGGCAAGAAACTCGGCGGGACTTTCGGATGACAATTGATCACCCGTATAATAATATATTATAGAAATATTGATGAGCGTCTACATAATTTCTATATCAAACGACATGCTGAATGTAGATACACTCGGCCAAAATGTGGTATACCACCCAACGGTTAAGGTTCGTTTGAACGCCATGAGATAACAAGGTCGTGCATGTTTTAAACTCCGTTAGAAAAGTCAACCTTAGCATTCGTTAGATCTAGCAGAAACTTATGTCAAAACTGGTAGAACACTTTCTTGGCCCACTGTACCTATATATGTTAAAAATATACATAAAATATAATATATATGCATTATACATTTTACTTGCGTACCCTTGCACGTCGTAGGTACTGCCATCTAGCCTAGCGGACTAATTATTAGGCAACATTACGTGACATTTGCACTTGGCGCCATTAAACATTGGCGTCCTGTGCTTTCCTCTTCAGTTTACGCACGATCCCTAACAATACAAAGCCAATAGGGAATATTCCGCAAAACTCTGTGTAGGGGGCGGCACTAGCACATCCAGAGGGTCAACCACGAAACACGAAAATTAAGATTTCGTTACCTGGTTCTCTGTCACTCTTTCATATTCGAGCGATAGAGAGGCACATGTCAAAATTTCGATTCTCTCGTTTCACGATAGGCCCTTTGTAAACAAACCGCTTTGGTGCGCAAATGACATATTTATTCGTTATAAATTATCTATGAAAACTTGTAAAAAACTGTTTAAGGCCTAGTATGTATTAAAAACTCTATGGTTTACCGGTTTGCTAGTGCTGCACTCTGGTGGCAGAATATTGCAGTAATATCCCCTATTATAAGAACTCTCGCGAGGGGGATGACGTCGCGTCACCGCCGCGTCGACGGCGACGCTGGTGAGACGCGGATGCTCGGGCGACGTCGCGTCGACGTCGACGCTCGAAAAACGCTAGTGTGAGGTAGCCTAAATGCGACTTCATACAACCTCATGGGAAAAATGTCAAATTTGGAAATAATTCATAATAGCAGAAGTATTTAGTTGTATGGCTTAAAAGTGATGTTAATCATTGCGTAGACAGAAAATCCTACAAAAATTTGACCTTGAAAAAATTCTCATTTAATTAATTTCTAAAAAACCGCCTAAATAAATATATAAATATTTTATTATTTATTATGGTTCCTTAAAACACGTTATTTATGGATGACGGAAAATCAGACAAAAAAATAAACCCTTCATATATATTTTGATGAATATTTACTTCCCGATGGAAAGTTTGTAGGATTTTTCGTTCAGTTATCTTAGAATGACATTTTAAAACTATATAAACAAAAAAATCGCTATTATAAAGTAATGTTTGGAAAAAACGTATCTTTACTGGTGTAATACATTTGTGTCCCCTGCTTACATTTTACATCACAAATAAGAATTGATAATTCCCGTGGGAAATCCGTCAGTTTCTTGACCCCAGCATCACCCTACTTATCCAAAACAATTTAAGACAACATCCTTCCCTTATCAGTCATGTTACTTTATTCTGAGAAATAAGTATATCGGCTTTTTTACGAGTTAAAATAACTTACTGTAACTATTTCAAGAACGAAAAGATCCCATGATCGTATAGTAGTAATACCCTACAATAGAACTTGTAGTCGGTAGGTAGGTACATACAATAGTACATTACAGCAGAGGCTGGGAAAACAGGGATTCCCGGTCAAGTAGGTATATACCGGGTAGGGATACGAGGCCGGGAATCCGTTTTCACGATAAGGCATGTATAGTGCTTTTCTCAAAATAATGCGTGGAAATAAGACCTAAAACCTAATACTTAAAGCCTAAAAGTCTATCGCACTCCGTATCTCTCGGTATAATGCGGGGACCGTGTCGCGGCCGGCGCCGCCCGACAGGGACCGGCCGCGCCCGGCCCGCCCGCGCGGTCGAGCGCGTGGCGGGCGCCGGCTACTTTGCAGGCCTAGGCCTGCAATGTACATAGTATGAAAATCCTTTTCATAGCAAGTGTCACTACGGCGCCCGAAACGTGATACTTTCGAGTCTATTTTCACGAACGTAACGACATCATTTCCGCGCATGTTTGAGAAATAATTAAAACAGTTTCCTGATCTCGGAATCACCTACTTAACAAGACAACAAATATTCTTATCAGTCATGTTTACTTTAGTCTGAGAAATATTTCGGGTTTTTTACAAGTTAAAATAACGTGAACGACAAGATTCCATTCTCGTATATGTAGTGATGCAATACCTACACTACATACCTACATGTACCTATTACCTACTTACCTACTACTTAGGCCAATTCGTTCGACAAGCAAAATGAACCATTAAGATCATTGTCGACAAGTAAGTACCTAAATCAATGCAAATATTTATAAAACATTGTTCTTTTCAATTTGTATTAATTCTAAAGCGGTCCAGACACTGTCAGTAATAATGTCATTTATATTAAAAGGACGGGTACAGAAATAATGACATTATTACTGACAGTGTCTGGACCGCTTAATGAATCCAATACTTAGGAGGAATCTTAATTTTCGCCAGAAAAAGCCGCAGAGATGACAATTTATCACCCGTACAAATACTGATTGAGCGTCTACATATCATTTCTATATCTAACGACATGCTGAATATAGGTACTACCTATATATCAGTGACGGTGGGACTAATTTTTTTAGGCAAGCCGGTGCTGAATTTGGCTTAAAATTTCTTCATGAGCTGTAGGAAAACTGCTCAGGCGCCTGAAACTTAGGCAAGCCGAAAGAAATCGTGTTCTATGGACGCGCCGCCACTGCTATAGTATATGTTAAAAATATACAAAAAATATATTTGAGATCACATTTAGCACTTTTATTTGAAATACCGAACAATATAGTTTGGAAAACATCACCTTTGAACTAGTCTGCCGGGCACTTCCGGCCATGTAGGAACTGGCAGACTGGGTTTTTCTGAACCTACATAAAAATTACTATTTGCTGCCACTAGTCTCATCTTTGTATCAGATGACGTAAATTTGGGTCAAAATCGTCAGCTTTAAACCAGTCTGCTGAGCACTTCCGACCATGCAGGAACTGGCAAACTGGGTTTTTCCGTACCTACATATAAATTTCTATTTGCTGCCACTAGTTTCATCTTTGTATCAGATGACGTAAATTTGGGGTCAAAATCGTCACCTTTAAACCAGTCTGCCAGGTACTTTCGGCCATGCAGGAACTGGCAGACTGGATTTTTCTGTATCTACATATAAATTGCTATTTGTTGCCACAAGTCTCATCTTTGTACCAGATGACGTAGGTAAGTATCAACCATTTTTTACACCGGAAGTGGTACTTTTTTTGGTGCTTTCGGCGAAAAAAAATTTGCGATCTCTTAACTTTAGTGGCCGTTTATGAATAAGGGAGTAAGTAGTTCCAGTTTTTATTCCATCACTTTGTTGGCGTGATTAATGCATATACTAACACCAAATTTCAGCTTTTTAGTGCTAACGGTCATTGAGCTAGACAGCGGACAGACAGACATGGCGAAACTATAAGGGTTCCTAGTTGACTACGGAACCCTAAAAAACAGGACTTGACGGCGTATAACATTTTTGAAACTTATTCCGCGTAGGTAACTCCCGGTTTTGTTCGTATTAAGTACTAACGGTAACGCGCAAAAACCGTGAAAGTTTTGCGTATGAGCCGTGTTTTACACATGGGTATTAGAACTTTATCTCGGTGACCCTGGGGTCAGGGTCTCGCGATATATTTGCGGCCGCGACGCTCGTCATTATCATTAGCCAAAATCCCCACATTTCATGAATCACTATTGTTAGTGTCGACATAAGTCAAAAAAACAATGTATGAGGAGGCCTACATAAGGCCTAAGGTTATCTGGAAGATATTGCTTATAGCCATCTATAAGACCGCCCGCTGCCACCAATATTGAAATAGTCAATATGAATTTTGTATTCATTTTAATTGATATAATTTATTTAGGAACACGCAAAGACTTATAAAATAAACTTACAGATAATGGATGCTCCCCCCGGTCGCCTTCGTGGGTCATGGTACCCAGCAGGCTGGCAGCGTTGCCTCTTTGGACGGCCAGGCTTATCCTCTGGCCAAAGAAGCTGCCAGCCCTCTGGTTGCCTGAGGCATCCAGAGGACCTTGGAGATCTCTTTGAAGAGAGATCACGCACTGCACTTTTAATGTGTTGTGCAATATTCTTTAATATACGTATTCACCTAATCTAATGAGTGGGTGCAATTGTTTATCAGGTAGTCAAATAACAACATCGCCTATTAAGGTAGTTCCTACTCCTAATGAGGGTTTCATTGCCAAAATGGAACGTTTACCATTTTAATTATTAATACAACATCAAAACATACTAAATTAAATAAATAAAAAACTGACACAACCTACCTAAGTAAATTAATGATATCGGCCCCGAATTTAAATCGCAATATTCGCAATATCCCCTATTAGCCCGCTCCCATCTGGTAGGGTGTCTAGTCTAGGTTGGGGTGCTATGACGGGAAATCTCCTCAAGCTGGCCCTTCTCATTATTTCTTGATCCAGTTGATCCGGGGGAAAGGGAAGGGTTCCTGGACGGTGCATGCAACGGTAGGCGATCTCTTGGTGGACCCCAAGGATTTCTTACCGGTGCTGCTAATATCCTGTCTGGTTATAGGGGGGTTGGGGGTTCCGCACAGGAAGTGCTCTCGTTTAGGGAGAGCACTCCTGAGTGTTGGTTGGAGGGGGGCCTCGGGCCAGGGACAGAAATGCGCTGTCCTGTATAAAATAACGGCCCCGTAACCTGTCTATTAGGCAGAGGGCTAATGATGATGGACCGGGGGTTAATACCAAGCCGGTGCTGGGTGTTGCGTGCGAGGATGACCACCTCTATAAAATATCGCAAAAGCAACCTGAGGGGGTGGAACCCGGGGTTTTTCCACCTCGCTCCCGGCGTGGAGGTTGTCATGAGGGCCGGGGAGCTTCGGCTCCGGGGGCTTCGGCCCCGGTGAGGGGACAGCAGCCGACAGTGCTTACGGTAGAATGCTTACGCGGTCCCGTTCACCGCCACCAACGTGTCGGTAGTGTCGGCTCGTGCTGACAAGCCCATTGTCCCCGTCCTAGTTCCCTGGCTAGGCGCGATGCCTAGATGCATTCCTCCACGTAAAAAAAAGTGTCTAGGCTGGCTGCGTTTCCTCGCTGAATCGCAATGCCTATGCGCTGGGCGAGGAACGAGACAGCCCAACGGTCACCCGTGGAGTGGGTGATCATGTATGACAGCTTTTTGAAAAGCTGTAGAGCTTCTGGCCGCCAAGGTCCCAGACTCACTACGGCAAACGCCACAAATTACGTATCAATTCCCGATACAAAAACCACATTGACCTGAATTCAGTTTGCTTACCGGCCTGTTTTGTTACGGCTTACATGCTCTCGGCCGGTTTTTTGGTTTTTTGCTTACATCTTGAAAACCATGCGTCATACACAAATTAGTTGTAGTACCGTCAAATCTGGCAATTTTGCCACTTTACACAGGTGTTGAAAAGTCATAGTACATTTTTAACCAGAATTCACATGAAACCATTGAAGTATGAATGACGCAACACATAGTATATTTTATCAACGAATGCATAAATAAGATGGTTTTTAAATTAAATGACGGATAATAAGGTTGCACGCCTAAAAAAGAAACTGGCAAAGATACCTATACCATGTGGCAACTTTGCTAACTGTATTTTTACTTTCTAAATAAATTTATTTGTATTTACAATATTAGTAAAGAATATTCAGTAGTTAGGATACAATAGTTTTGGAATTTGATCCTGCATGACATCTTTACACACAATAAACCACAGCAAAACTGGCAAAGTTTATCACCCATTCAAGAAAGTTTCATAGAAAGTCAGTGAATGTGGTCAGGGTTGACACAAATGAAAAAAGATTATTTATTTAAGTACTTATTTATTTATTTACATACGAGTAATCAGGTTATATAAGTACTCTTGAAAAACATAAAAAACACTTTGATAAAAATATTATCAAAAAAGAAACATAGAAAACTCTTTAAGAGGCCTATCAAAGGTCCACTCGTAATAATAGAGTAATGTAATTTGTCTCCCGCTCCACCATTGATGAAAAGTATAAATAGGACCTATCTTATCAAAAATTTAATTAAAATTTTTTGCTTGTGTACAACCCCCATATGAGCTGGCGTGGTCCGGTAACTTTGCCAACAAAATTATGAGACTCAATTCGAACACTACGGCATCTACAAGGTAATCAATCCATTCCTTAACATTTAAATAACATAATATCTAACATTTACGTACCTGGATTCAATGTTTACACTCTATTTAAAGTTCTTGAGCACTAACTTTTATGATTATGTGAGTGACGAATTTGGAACTGTAATGGTAAGAAAATGGCTGCCGTGGTGTTGCCTCATTCGTAATAATTTTGCTGATTGATAACCATTTTTTCTCCTAAAAGTAGGCACAACACTAAAAAATATACGTTGTCGGTGGTATGAAAGGATTACCTTATGCACTCTGCTGGAGCCAAAGTTAGTAACCCTTGGCAAAGTTGCCAGATTTTTTTATATATATATATATATTTTTATACTCGGCGACTGTAATACTCGAATTGAGATTGTGGTGGCGGAACTACTAGCGCATACTTTTTGATAGAGATTGTATGGTCGCATATTGTAGCATCCATAACAATCACAGAAAGGATTTCCATACAATATTGTGAAACTGTTGTCGGGCCCCGCATTGCGTGTCGCCGCCGGCACAATCCACCGGGAGATCGAACGTTACGAGATTACATAGAAGCAGTAGGTTGTGCACGGCTTTCGTCGAACTCAATTCTTACCGGCTTGCTTAAGCACTCGTATAAAAACTATTGTGTGCAACGGTACATAATAAGGGTTCTTAAAATTCTCGGGTCTGTTTTTACAAAATTCGGCTTCGCCTCATTTTGTAACTTCGACCCTCGAATCTTAAGAACCCTCATTATGTAACTGTTGCACAAAATACTATTTTATAGGTAGTATCTTTCAGTTTCACGCGGCACTGAGTCAAAAATATGGTCAACTGGCAAAAAAAGTTAGAATTATATATTTTGTAAAAGTATCAGTACCTACATCCTTTATGACAGATTAACATAAAGCTCTATACAGTGTTTAAACACGTTGCTACGTTACCGAAATCCTCTTTATTCATGACAATCTCATACTTTACATAGGTTGTACGGTAGACAATCGTTAGCTAGTTTGCCCTATGAACAGAGCCCTCTAGGGTGTCAAAAACATAACATAATAGGTATCGGCTGGAACATACTCCCGCCTAAATGACAGAATGTCATTTCTTAAAAAAACAAACACTACTCTGACTATATAAATAATTGAAATCATAACACTAATTTGTCTACCATATAGAATCTCGAACTAGAATGTCTAAAAATTTAAAAGCATGGTTAAATCTCGTCTTCGATAACTCGTTTGTCTCCACTTCCATTTTTCCTTTAGTCTATTTAGGAACTCTGACTGCCAGGATCTCCAAAGCCCGATTCGTAAAATCAGAAGGTTTAATTTAGGGCGAAGAAATAGTCTACATTCTTTGAATCTGATGTTAGACGAACTTCGAATGCCCTGCTCTCTGTTTTTAGAATTATATACTCTCTTCAACAAAACGTTTTGACTAAACTTCCAGCGGTTTGGCGAACTCTCTCCCTGCTTGTCAACGTTTCTGATTTCTCTTTTCTCGTACAACTTTTCTCTTATCTCTTCTGTAATGTGTTTCTCTGTCTCTCGATCTTGGTTAGTTTTATCGTTTAAGTGCTCTTTCTTTCTCTCTTGCTTAATATTATGGTTAAACTCCTTTTTCTCTTCGTTAGACTCGTACTTAGATGTTTCTATAAACTCTTCTCTCTCTTGGTTGGACTCGTGCTTGAATGTCTTTCCTATTTCCGGTTTTCCTTGTGTATTTATACTCAACTCTGACGTGTTATCTATCTCTTGATTAGTATCTCGACTGCTCGGTTCTCTCTTTATCTCATTGGATTGGCATAGTGTGTATTGACTCTGCAACTGTGAGTGATGATGATGACTTACGTCTTGTACAACGCCCTGAAACTCTTGGTTCTGCTCGTATGTTTGCGGTATGATTACTGGAACAATGTGAAGTGACTTGGACACGACAGTAAAGATAGGTTTCTGGTTATTCGTATAGATATTTGTCGGCTCGTAAGGTTTAGTCGTCTCTGGTATCGGTGGCAGGTTGAAAATATTCAATGTTCTCTCATTCTCTTCCCACTCTTCGAGTAGATCAATCATGTCGGCTTTGAACTCAATATACATCTCCTCGCACTCAAAATGCATGTTTTTCTTGAAATAGTCGAAAGTGTCTCGATCTTCCGGCTTCGCTAGCTTTATTATGGTTCGATTGTTTGCATAAAATTGAATCCAATAATCTTGTAAAGATTCTATTCTCGTTTTTACAAGACCGCTCGTCAGTTTATTTCTTGATGCATTTTTGAAACTCTCTCGAGATTTGAGTATCCTACCGTAAATAAATTCTTGCTCTGCGATTAATTCTTGAATTATTTCCGACATCATGTTTAGTATTTGAAAATAACGAAAATATCAAAGCGAAATCTCTATCTCATTGCTGCTTGACATTTCGTAAATTCTAGAAATATTGAATACTTAAATTTATAAACTCTTACTTCTCTTGAAAATCCATCATACGTCGCTTTAATTTCTTCTATTGGATCGTTTGGAACTCATTGTAAACTATTTTATTTTATTTTTGTTGAATATTACGAAATCTCACAGCGAAATCATTCTTTGACGATCTCATACTTTACATAGGTTGTACGGTAGACAATCGTTAGCTAGTTTGCCCTATGAACAGAGCCCTCTAGGGTGTCAAAAACATAACATAATAGGTATCGGCTGGAACATACAGATTAACTATTTGTTTAAATTTTTGTTAAAGAATTCTAAATTGTATGCGAACTTATTGGACACGGGGTGTTTATCAGTATATGTGCATATAATATGATAATTTAATTCATTATAAGATTTTTAGGGTGTTTTTATCCAGACAAAAAGGCGACAAAGGTGGCACTTTATCTCCTATCCAAAAAGTCGACGGATTAGAATGCAGTAGAATTTCAAAAGAGGGGATGTCGTTAAATAGTTCTATCTACAATTCTTAAAGAAATCCTACTATAACTGGGTTGGGAAATTCCTACGCTAACTCGGAGTACAAAACATAACAATACAATACTAACAGTTGACTTGACCACGACCTCAGTAGTGACAGATATGTGACGTCGGCTCGCCTTATCTTCCAGCATGGACCCGCGTCTCCGCTATATAACGCGAGCGCGGGCGGTGAGACATTAATCAGTTCTCGGTGTGCGTCTTACACTTAGCAACCATGACACTCTTCAAAAGCTCTCTTCTGCTCCTGATGGCGCTGGCTCTCACTGCAGCGCAGGCCGACTTATCGTTTAACATACTTAAAGGGAAGAAGGTACCTCCAATGATAATTATCGGAAAAACTGACGGCAGTATCGTTCGCTGTCTTCAAGCAATGCCCGAATACTGCACAACATACTATTCCGGGAGTTCTGCAGTAACAGCCGTCGTCGTCCACGGGGAATTTCTGTTTGCGGGTTTGAAGACAGGCTATTTATTGCGCTGTGTATGGCAGAAAAAAGGTTCATGCGAGGTGTTCCAGGAAGTGGGCTCTAAGATAACTGGACTGGCCGTGGCGGCAGGACATCTTCACGCCGGTGTCTGGGACGGGAGGATTCTGCGGTGCACCATGAACACTCCTAACAGTTGTTTGACGCTCGCTTACCTGGGAATAAGTAGTTATTCTCTAGCTGCTACTGAATCACATGTATATGCTGGAGTAGATAACGGACGAATCCACCGTTGCGAGCTATCCGGAAGCAATTGCTCGTTATTTTGCACTTCATCTAGATCCGGCCCTAATTACTCTGTAACAGGTTTGGCAACTATTGAAGACAAAGTTTTTGGTGTGCTAGATATTGGATACTTACAATATGGTAACGGGACATCCGATGTGTGTGAAGGTTTTGAAATACCTAGTGCGTCGTACTCCGGTATGACTGCCCACAATGGACAATTATATACGGTGAATTGTCGCTCTATTCGTATTAACATGCCCGGTTCACAAGAAACTCCGGTCTTCACTAGGTACAAGGGCGCATACAGCATTGCTGTTGCGTACGGAACCTACGCGATGGATGAGAAATACCAAATGGAATCAAAGAAATGTATCTACGACGGCGTGTTATGTCCACCGACTGTCGTCTATTACGACGTCGAAAACAGGGCGCCGCTGGAAGTCCACGTGAAGAATAACCGACTGTACGAGTCACGAGGGGTTCTGTTAGACACGAGCAACGCGGACGACAGTCACGCCATATTTGTCATGGGACCTGACGGGCAGATCCTGCTCTCGAAGGTCCACAGACGGGGGCGGTGGCACACGTCGAGCCTGCTGGCGGGGAGCCCGGTGTCCGGCGCCGGGCGCATGGTGGTGAAGCAGGGCAGGATCGAGAGCATCACGGCCTGCTCCGAGCACTACAGCCCCGACCTGGACCTCAACCAGCAAGTTGTGCAGGCGCTGCGTGCCAAGGGGTACAAGGAACACGTCGACTCGTACCCGTGCACGTGCGAGGAAGGAACGTGTGGGGAGAATGTTGTTCCCAATCGTAGCAGCAATGTTCATTAGACTTTGAAACTCTTTTATTTAGTTTATCCATTTTTGTGTTATTTTAATTAGCACTACCGATACCGGTAGCATTGCAGATAAAGAAATCCATTTTTTATAGAATAATTTAATACTACGGAATAAAAATTTATATGCAGCATAACATTTTCTTTGATTCAAACAAAACCTATCTTTATTCCCAAATTCATCCCCATATATCGTCAGGTGACAAGCAAAACTCACTAAGTACTACCACAAGTTCCTAGCCATAATGAACCATACTGGCAACATAACAAGGTTGATTTCGGTTTAATATTTTTTTGTAATTAGTGACATTTGCTTGTCACCTGACGATATTTAGTAAATCTTGTTCGCCTGAACATCCTTTATATTGTTGCTCGAAGGAAACCCCAATAGAAACGAATATAATAAAATAAAATAAAAACTTGACTTACTTACTTACATATTATTCTGAATAGTAATCAGTAGGCAGTAGGCATTACCGGTATATTCATGAAATTAATCTCGAAAAGATATAGGTAAAACTGATAATAATAAGAACCTAAAACAATCTCACCATGTATCCTACTGTGAAAATGAAAACGTTAAAAGGACAAAACTAGATTTAATTACGTAGCACGCTAAAACCGCCTGTTCCACCTATCCCTACCGAGTTATCTTATCTCCCCTGGTAGGGATACATGGATTTAATTACGTAGCACGCTAAAACCGCCTGTTCCACCTATCCCTACCGGGTTATCTCCCCTGGTAGGGATACATGGATTTAATTACGTAGCACGCTAAAACCGCCTGTTCCACCTATCCCTACCGGGTTATCTTATCCCTCCTGGTAGGGATACATGGATTTAATTACGTAGCACGCTAAAACCGCCTGTTCCACCTATCCCTACCGGGTTATCTTATCTCCCCTGGTAGGGATACATGGATTTAATTACGTAGCGTAGCACGCTAAAACCGCCTGTTCCACCTATCCCTACCGGGTTATCTTATCTCCCCTGGTAGGGATACATGGATTTAATTACGTAGCACGCTAAAACCGCCTGTTCCACCTATCCCTACCGGGTTATCTCCCCTGGTAGGGATACATGGATTTTTTTTCCGTCTTTCCCCACTGGTAGGGATAGGTGGAGCCTATTTAGACGCTCCTATTTTTAGTCAGATAGGTGGAAATATTATGGCCTTGTATCTCTACTGGTAGGGATAGTTAGATAAAATATTTCCACTCATCTCTACTAATTCAAACTGAAATGGTATCAATACCTAGTCTAGCCATAAGTTCTGTTACAAACAAAAACGTAAATAATTTTCAATGTAATGTAATTTGATTACAATAATCATATATTTATGAATAGGTAATAAAATAAAGCTCTTAAGTAATATATCCTTTGTCCGAAACTTCCAATGTTGGTTTTAATACAAGCCTTTAATCATCAGCTTTTCAATGGTAAAATTCACGCACCGTTTTTATGGGGGAATTTACTACAGTTGCCTTTAAATATTTTAAATGTCATACAGCAATACAACAAACGAAATATATAAATGTAAGCACACAACACTCGAGAAGCTTAAACTATAGTATACACGCTTCAGCAACGTCATTATCCAGCATAGCTCATGATTTAGTAAGATGCGTCATATCAAGGTGTCTCTAAAATCCATTTTTCCGTACAGGCTTGTTTAGCGACTGAAAATTTCAGTCAAACTGTATCAAAATGAGCTTTAAAATACTATGGTAAAACCTGTTAACAGGACAATATACAAAAATATGCTTTAGGCTTTTCAGGAGAATTCGGCCTCACTTCAAATAGCTCACTCCACCCAGTCTTACCTGAAAAGTAATTTTCTTTGTTCTTCTCAGTATGCTGATTGGCCCCTTTCCAGCACTTACCTAAATTCCCTGGACAATTAATTGTGGTCGGTGTTAGAGGACATGGTCTGTTCTAAACACCACATAAATATTGATTCTCTAAAAACAACCTTGACGGCAGGGTAGATTTTTTCCAATAAAGAAGGTGCGTGAATTAACAGGTACGAAACAAATCGTTAAAAAGCAAATGTTAAAGCCATATGTGGACATTTCTAGATAAAAATATATCATTTAAAAACTAAATTAATTTATCTATAAATAGATATACCATTTTTGTAAATTAGTTGAACCGTCAAAGAAATATGATTATTTTCACAAGTAACAGAACTTATGGCTAGACTAGGTAGTATTAGAAAAAAATACAACTTTCATTGTCATTGGCTTAAGCTATTCTATTCGTGGAACAAAACCAAATAGGCCGGGAAATCTGGCGGTGCGTAGTATGGGGACCTCGCATTAATTCCTCAGTCGATGATTCTTTTGCTGGGATATAGTATAGATCATAACAAATACCAAACATAATTTTTCCAAAAAAAAAACATTTGCCAATTTTGGTATTTTCACCAAAATGTACAAAAAGCTTAATAATTTGTACTGGAATATTTCTCAGGCTATATTTTTTTCACCACTCGATTTTTTTTGATCATTGCCAGATACTAGGAAAATTTCCAAAAAAATGTCATCTTTATTTAAAAATATCTGTTGACACTCGTCATTTTGTTTGGAAAATTTCTCAGTCAAGTTTGTAACAGTGATTGTTATGTTAATCATATTTTAACATAATATTTACGAATTTCCAAAAAAAATATATTAAAAGAAATAACTTATTGCAGTAAAAATAATACGGATATTTTTTTTTTGGAAAAACATTGATACACCATCTACTCATGACACTTTATCATACTGTAAAGGTTTTTTTGTCTGAGGAATTAATGCGAGGTCAACCTCCTTATTGCCTGGTCTAAAAATAACAAATTAAAATTGAGGAATTTCCCAATCGCCATTTTACACGAACACCTAATGAAATATAATATTCCTGCAACAAAAAATTATATTTAATAAGTATTTTCCCGATAATTTGACATCCCAAAGGACCTGGGACGACATCCCATGCAAAATTATTTACGACACTCTCCTAAGCCAAAGTACAGGCTCCGAGCGTGCCAGGCTCCTGGCTGTGGGTACCAAAGAAGCCGGTTCCTGGCTGCACGCTTTCCCATCCGTGCATACTGTAACGGTTTGCCGTTATATCTAATAAAAATCCTATAAAGCAAAATAAAACTACAAACTAAACAAACCTAAAAATTACATGATAAACATAGTTACATTAAAAAAAATTAATCTTAAGTACTAATAAAAAAACGCAAAATAAATCTTCAAACAAACAGAATTGACGACTGCATTTGTTATTAGCTAAAACTAGATGCGAATACAAAAGACTACGTCACCTGCTCGCGATAAGCGGTGTGCACTGGCCAGCTAATGGGACACATACGCGAGCGCGGCATTCCTACCACGGCTACGACAGCGAGAGGTCAAACCAAACTAAATACTCGCATACGAATTTAAAGTTTAACACGAAATGGTGTGACAAATTTTTAACATGGTGCTAAATTGATTTAAAATCAATGTTTTTAGTTAAGTTCCAGTATTTCCCCAAATAGGGTGAGTGTTTGAATATTTTGTATTACTTAGAATAAGGTAGATAACGTATATAGTGTTAAAATAGTAATAAAACATTTTCTTAGTACAATCATCTTACATTTAGTTCTTACTGTACATATTTCACAGTCTGCTTATTAACAGTATTTTGACTATCGAAATAAAACTGCAAATAACTAGCTTCTAAAGCTTTCTAGAAATATGGGACTACCCACTTCATGAAAATCTTGTACATTCCAGATAAAATTATGCTTAATTTTAATTAAATTGTTTGTGATTACATGCCCAATTGTAGTTAACATGCATTTATAACGCTTTTAGTTGTTTTCTAGTTAGTAGAAATACATTTTTAGTAAATTTAATTTCACTTTCTTCTTTGTTTAATAAAAATAGTGATTTTGCCTGTGACTGCCACATCATTGATCACCATTTTAATGCTTGGGGTTCACTAAACCAGCCTACTTTCATACTAGCACATTAATTTGGCCTAAAAATCCGGATGTCGCAGACACTTGTTCGAAATAGGACTTTTCTTGAAATGCCCATTTGTCCGGATTTCCAGGGACCAAGTCTGGGGTTGAAATTGGAACCCACCAACCTGGATGCACATGCTCCTCTACGTTCCGGAAGGTTCCCGTGCTGCCGACCCGGAACCACACTGAAGTCGGCCACGTCCAAGTGCGACGATCTGCGGCGTAGTGCAGGGAAGTGACCCCTAACAAGGACTTGTTTCGCGCTTACTTCTGTTTACTTAATGCCAGCTCAGGAAAGGACTCACGACCTTGTTTTCTTTTAATTAGGTTAAATATACTTTGTAAAATTTAATCCAGGTATTTTTCTTACTTTTCTCTGTCTACCCTACTTCATGCGACGCTAAACGTCACATTGGCGCCCATACTAGGTATTTTCTGAGCTGTGTATTATTGAAGCAAGTCCTTGGCCTTTTTCTTTCTTGGTTTTCTTTGGTGTTGGTGGCTTTCTAATGCTTTCACTTGTAATTCATCTAGTTTTTAAGTCTGATTTGAGCAGTTGCTAAGTACGTGGTTGTCTACCTGTCTGCGTTTTTTATAATATAATTCTGTCGTGTATAAAAATATTGTACCCTAAGTCTATTCTAATTTAATTACAATATACATTTTAATTATATTCTACAGTCCACTTGCTTAGCAACTAAACCTAACTGCTTACAATCATTTGTAATCAAACACACACCTTTCTCTAAAGAGTGTAAACATGTCGTACCCTATTAAATATTTGTCACTCCAAAAAGCCGAACTCGAATATGAGGTGATTCTCAGAGGTGGTTCAACTGGCTCTGTACAAGATCTCCGCAGCCAGATTGTAAAATTAGCCATACCCCCTGAGGACATTTTAGAATCCCATTTAGAGCCTGCGGTTGACCTCGAAGCTGTTAAAGACAGCCTAACAAAGTCCCAAACAATGGTAACATCCCTAAAAACTAAATTTGATAAGACCCTGTTCTTACGCACAGAGAACCTGCTCCATCATATATTCCACAGAGTAAGACGTATCTCGAACGTTAGTGCCGCGTTGGCTGACCAGCACAAAACCTATTGCAGTAGCTTTAACAACCTATACAAAGAAATTATTGCGTTGAAGCCGGCAGCATCTACAAATGCAAATGCAGTCTCAGTCTTGGAACCGGAAGCTACGGTGGTTCATTGCGATCGTAACCTTACCTCTGACTTAGCTAAGCTAAAGTACTCTGGAAAAGCCTGCGTTTTTTCTTTGATACAAAGAGTTGAGGAATTTGTAGAAGTTAGGAATATATCCAAAGATCGTGTATTGAAGTTTGCATACGAGATTTTTACTGACGACGCGTTACATTGGTTCCGTTGTAATAAGGAAAGTTTCCAAAGTTGGGACGATGTCGTCGCTCTACTAAAAAAAGACTTCAGTCAAAATAATTACGACTACCGCCTAACTAATGAGATAAAATCTCGTACGCAAGGAGAACAAGAGAACATATCTATTTACTTAGCTATCATGCATGGTATGTGATATGTATGGGGCCGGGAGACAAGTGATACGAGCTTTGGTTTGTAGCACACTGCTTTATTTACGTATGTATACGCGGGTCGTGGGCGCAGCCACGCCTACATGCATAGGTGGTTGCACACATATGCAACACCCCTCCCTCTATTTTAACAATATACCTACTAGAAATATTTCTTAAAATCTACATCTAATTGAGAACGGCGGCGTAACCTGCTTCGCATCTCTGGGCGTACGCAGGGGTTACTTTCAGCCTGCTCAGCCTCGGTGGGGACCATCTCTGCGTCTGTACCCTCGGAGGCATCCGTAAAACATTCCGCTTCTTGAAACTCGGGGTCACTCGGCACTGATCTTTCCCCCTCTCGCGAGAGCTGAGAAGTGTCGCTGTTGTGTGGGGGCGACGTGTGTAACGGCGACGGCGGCGGCGGCGGCGGCGGCGGCGGCGGCGGCGGCGGCGACGGCGGAGGCGGTGGCGGCAGCGTCGGCAGAGACGGTATTAATGGTAAGTACTCATCCACATCTGTTAAACTTTGGTCCCCCGGGCTGTCATTGTTGTCGTTGTCTATAGAACCGTTATATTTAATAATTTGATTTTTGTGTTTTTTTATTATATTTTGAGAAATGTAGTCCTTGACTAAATACAAAACTTTACCAATTCTTTTATCGATTGTCCCTTTACACCAGTTAAATTGTCCTTTGTTTACATATTTCTTATATAGTATTATTTCATCTTTTTTAAAGTTACGTGATTCATGTTGTTTACATGGTGAACACTGTCGAGTTTTAACAGGTTTATGAGTCACGTGGTCGGCGGATGATAAGGGCGATAACTCCGAGGACGGATTCGACACATCAAGCCTACATCTTATCTTATGACCGAATACTAATTGTGACGGAGCGCAGCCTGCGGTTGAATGTATTGAATTGCGGTAATCCATTAAATATATTAACAAAAGTAACCGTCTTTGTCTGTCATTTTTACCCGTTAACATGCTCGACTTAATACCTTTTTTTGTGATTTTAACAAAAATCTCCGCCTGACCGTTACTGGCAGGGTGGTAAGCTGGTGACGTAACATGTTTTATGTTGTTAAGGTCACAAAATCTTGTGAATTCTTGCGAGCAAAACGCAGTACCATTATCACTTACTAACGTTTTTGGTAACCCAAACCTGGAAATAAAATCACATAACTTGTCCACTACAGCCGTTGATGTCGTCGTAGCCATGGGGTATACCTCCAGCCATTTACTGTAAGTATCCACCACGACCAGATACATGTGACCAAATAGTGGGCCGAGAAAATCTATGTGTAGTCTTTCGAAACACCGCTCCGTCTGAGGCCACGGCGCGGGCGGCGCGCGGGGCGGGGACGGCCGCAGCTGCTGACAGACTTCACATGAACCCAGAAAAATCTCCAAAGCCTTGTCAATCCCAGGGAACCAAAATCGAGCCCGGGCTTCTGCTTTCGTTTTAACAATTCCTAAATAAGCATAGTATAGCAAACTAACTAGAGGGGTTTCGTTGCTCTCATTATTGTGTCATATCTGACGTGGCTCACGTGGCCAGCTCTCCGTCTACTCGGTATAATCTATTTCCCGTACCATTGTGCGTGGGACTGATGCCATTTCACTAATTGAGTGAAAAAGGCTAATAAACATTACTTTTTTTTCGATTATCGATAAAGTGTGCAAGGAAATCGTAATCAGACAAAGGTAAAGTAACTTGACTAAAATTGACAGTTGACGCGAGTGACGCGATCTGTTAAAATCGATTGCGCGAGTCAGCACTATTGACGTTTCATTCCACATGGTATTAACGATTTAAATTGTGTTGTTTTGTTGTTTTTGACTTGTTTTTGTACAATAAAGAGTTTTTACATTACATTACATGATATCAAATATATATGTATATTGAGAGAAGCAAAATTGTTTCAAAAAGTCGTAGTATAAAGTTTATTGTTGTTTAAAAATAATTTAATTGTATCCCACATTTTTTTTAGTTTACTGGTTGGTGATTATATTGTAACAGTGTTTGCATGACATGTAAAATTTTCATCTGCCCCACGCACAATACGATGCATTATAATGCAGAAGAAGAAAAATATTTTTTTTTTCTTTTATCACTATCAGTGAAGCAATAAATGACAAAGATAGAACATGTCAAAGTTCGAGAGAGGGGATTCGTATTACTTATACCTAATACTTATGTCATGTCAATTTAACGACTAACAAGTATTATGAAAACATAACTTTATAATAGTTGTCTTGTCTGTGGTAGGTATTCCATAACGAGCGGTATTCCTATGGATTTTCATACAATATTACAACACTTGTTTTTTTAATTTGTATAGATAGGTGGCACACGACAATTTCCGCCGTCATTTGATATATTTCGCTATTTTCACTGCCATAGAAAAAATATTGTATATAATAGTGACATAATTAAGCTTTTCATTTTCGTACCTTAGTCAACTGAAAAGCTTTCATTATGTCACGCTCTCCTATAATAGTACAATACGAACCTAGGCCGGTAAAATAAAGAACAGCTGAGAGCGCGGGCATTTGTGGCCCGAACCGAAATTAAGGGTCATGAATAAGCGATCTGAGGCCTTCTTTATTACCGCCCGTGGTGTGTTCACAATTTTACGTCTTCTCCAGGGTGTGGAATGAGATTTGCCGCTGGCCACAAATGCCCGCAATCTGAGCTCTTCTTTATTTTACCGCCCTAGGTACGGAATGTACTATTTGAACTGAGCATAACCTGTCATGTAATTTTGCAGGGCAACAGGCGAGAGCCTGGAGTCGGGCTCGGACAGCGCGTCGAGCGACGACGCCATCTAGCTACTAACTACTCCACACCACACCACACCACACCCGCTACCAATTACACTAGAACCCGCTTTATATAATCACGTAATTCATCCGGTCACAATTTTACTATTCGGCCGAATACCGGATAGTTACGTACGTACAGTCGCCATCAAATATATCGGAGCGGACAAGGAGGCATTGTTCATATATTTGTGACAACCTCGGCCGCTCCGATTTATCTGATGGCGACTGTACTGTACGTAGTGGTAAATGACACATAGTCAAAAATCTTTGCTCCAATTAGCTTAAATTTATGAAAAAAAATTGACCGAATATTTAGCGGCCGGATATCCGGCTAACTGGCCAACAAGTCCGCCGGATATGCACATGCAGTATCCGTCGCATCTCTACAATAAATAAGTACTTAAGAAATACTCGCGGCCGTGAAACACTGACCCTCGAGGGTTCCTCACGAGTCCGCAGAATGTCGGACTCGGACCGTTCCACTTTAAACTTGAGTACCTACACTGTCTACACTTTACTATAGTTTACAACTATTATTAATGTATTTACAATAAGTACCTCTATGAAGCATCCGTCTCGCTGTGCTAGGTTCACGGACGCTTTATTGAGGGCTATCTGTCCGTCCAGTAAGCGTGGTGGGCTGGATCTGAGGTACGGACGATATAATTATAACAATATTACTTTACTAACTAGGGATATAATTTTATTTAAAGCTTTATAAGTAAAAACTACAGATAAACTAAACTAATACTAAAACCTATTTACTATTTTACTAACCATATTTTGGTAGCGTTTTTGTAATAAATAATAAAATTTTGTAATCTTGGTTTTATTTATACAATTTACCAATGTAGGTAATCGAGTAAAATCTTCATACCTATAATACTGAAACAAGTATTTGTAAAGCTCATAAAAATAAAGAGGGCGAAGCGAAGAAGACGAGTCATTACGTTCATGCTGAGCATCCATCTTCTGACTCTATAATGATATAACACGCACCGGCCATGAATATTCATACAACATTGCTGGCCTAGGCTTTTTATCCATCTTCTGATCGCTATTTTAGTTTTAGGATATACAATATAGCACGTAACTATACTACTACTTAAACAATAAAATTATTATTACTTATATCATCCGCCGGTCTCTTGCCACCGTCAACGCGCCGGCTATTCTCGAACCAAACGGCGTTTTGAGAGACGATGGCAGGAGACCGGATGGTATGACCCTGGTCCCGTGGAAGATGGGACGGGTGCTGGTCTGGGACGCTACATGCGTCGATACGCTAGCTCCGTCCCATCTTCCTAGAACCTCAGCCAGGGCTGGTGCGGCAGCGGAGACGGCAGAAGCCAAAAAGGCCCTCAAATATCGGGGTCTCGGCCCCACATACCACTTCGTGGCGTTTGGTGTCGAGACCCTCGGGCCGTGGGGTCCAAGTGCGCGTACCCTTTTTAAAGAGGTAGCCAAAAAGCTGATAGAGACCACCGGTGACCAGAGAGCTGGCAGCTTTCTCTCGCAGCGCATCAGCATTGCCATTCAGCGAGGGAATGCTGCCAGCATCTTTGGCACGATGCCGCGGGGGCCTTATTTAGATGTACTTTAGTTTAGATTAGTTTTAATTTATTTTTAAGTTGTTTTTAATTTTGTTAACTATTTTTCTCGAATATAACCATTAAATGAACATAAAATTGGTAGAATATCGATACGAAATAGCTATAAAGTGTAAACGTTTAGCAATTATAGTCATAATCATAAATAGCCGTTCTATCAATAAAATTCTAAATGAATTGCATTATTAAAACTTTTGTTTGATATTTATTAACCGACTTCAATTCCATAGAAGAAGGAGGTTCTGCATTCGGTTTGGTGTTTTTTTTTAATGTATGTTCACCGATTACTCCGAGACCCGTGGTCCGATTCGAATAATGTCATTGTACCTACACTACCTAAAGTCTTCGTCAATGGAACTTGCTAACTATGTAAACAAACCACCATATTGAAATTGTCTGTGAATGATGAATTTACTAGTGATGGGCAAGACTCTTACTTCCTTGTTTACTTATGTCAAACCTTATCGAATAATAAAATACCGAAAGTGCAAAACAAGTAGGTACTTATTTATTTACATGTTAAACTCATTTGTATATATGTCAAAACTACCAAGTAGTGTATACAACCGCGTTGGCAGGAACAGAGCTTGAGTTGGGTAGTGTGTAGCGCCTTAAAATATCACCAACTTTAGTCACAACACTACCCATCATAGACAATTGTAGAATTTAAAAGAAACAAAAATGTCATTCCATCAGGTCCATATAACCTAACTTATGAAACAATATTAAAATTGGCCAAAGCACTAATAAAAAAAAAAAAAAAAAAATTATTAAAATTGTAATAAAATATCCAAGATACAGTTATATATTTTATGATTTTGTATTTTACAGTAACAACCATTTCAATAGTGTATGGTTTCAATGTTGCTTGATGAGGTGGTGTGAAAATTCAAGGAGAAACTGTGACAAAACAAAGTTACGTCTTTTGTTTACATAGTTAGCAAGTTCCAATGGCGAAGACTTTACTTAATGGTATTCCAATTTAAAATGCTGTGCAGTTTCAGAACATACCTAATAAGGAAACATAAATACTACATAATAGCTGTCTTAATCGCAATAACCATTTACTTATACATCCCTCATTTTAATTTTAAAAGTAACAGCTACGTGCATATCTCTAAAAGATCTATTCACTCGGTTCTGTACAGAAAAGTAATTCCGACTGTAATAAAAAAGGACAGACCTAACTGTCCTTACGTGAATGTTCTGTTTAATAAGCAGACAATTAAGCCTATGGACGTTTTGAAGAAGTCCAGTTTTGACGCCGACGGGATAGAGAACGGGACGTATTCGCCGCAGGAGTGCAATCCTCTGTTCAGCGTGGCGTTGGTGGTGCCTTATCGGGACGGGCGGGAAAACCTCGATATCTTCTTGCCGTATATGCACGATTTTTTGAGGAGACAAAATATACATTATAAGTAAGTACTATGTATTTAATCAACTTTATTGAACCACAACTAAAACTACTTAGAAATCTATACATATAATCTATACATATAATAAAGCTGAAGAGGGTCGAAAGTCTGTACATGGAAGATATTCGAAAAAAAGTTGGCTGGGGATACTTAGAATCGATAACAGAACACGTTCCAACAGTTTTTAGAATTTTTGTCTGTTTGTCTGTTTATCTGTTTGTCTGTTTATTTGACCGCGCATCACGTGAAAACGGCTATTAAACGGATTTTGATGAAATTTTGTATAGAGATAGTTTGAGTCCCGGGAAAGGACATAGGATAGATTTCATCCCGAAAATCAACCCTGGAGGGGGTGTAAAGGGGGTTGAAAGTTTATATGGAGAATTTTTAACCGCTGAACCGATTAACATGAAAATTAGTATGTAGATAATTTGAGTCCCGGGAAACGACATAGAATAGTTTTCATCCCGTAAATCAACCCTAGAAGGGGTGAAAAAGGGGTTGAAAGTTGGTATGGCGAATCAATAACCGTTGAACGCTGGAGATGCTCTGGGGAATGATATAGAATAGTTGATATCCAGAATTCATTATTTAACGGGGGATTACTAATTCCACGCAGACGAAGTCGCGGGCAAAAGCTAGTATACTTATATTTTTTTTTTTTTTTTTTAGTAGCCTATACTGTGTCCCACTGCTGGGCAAAGGCCTCCCCTCGCTTCCGCCACTCGTCACGGCCTAGTGCATACTCTCGCCACTCGCTACAAAATGCGTCCAGATCGTCCCGCCATCTTATATTATTAAAACTAAATTAAAAACTAAATATTAATAAAAACCTTATGTAAACCAATTAAAACTAACTTAAAAATACTAAAAACTAAAAATCTATTTCTAAAAACGGCCCCTGTGGCATAGTAAGTACTTAGGTAAGTACAATAGGTACTATATAAACTTGATAAAACGATATAAACTTGACGAAACAAGGCACTAATGCTAGAACTCGAATGCTCTTTATGTCCTAATAGGAGAAGAAGCTGTCATTAACATCCCATTTGCCGTATATAGGGAATGCAACCCGGTTTTTTCATACCCATGTAACCCGAGTTGCATTTCCTAATTTTTATCTATTGAGTTCATCGCCTTACAAAAACTATGAAAAACAGTAAAGGAAAAAATAATAATAAGTAGATTCAAAAATATAATACTTTTATAAGGATACACGCACAGATATGCCCGACGGACAAGTCCGTGCGTGTATGGCGCGAATTGGACACGCATTTGTCTGCGGACACATCTGAACAGCGCCACACACGAACGGATCTGTCCGCCAGGCATATCCGATCCGGCGGGCACAACTGTGCGTGTACCTATCCCTAGCTATTAGAAAGAGCTCGTGATTTCAATTGTATTTTTTTTATATAAAAAGTGGTCGTTAAAAATATGTCTCCACCTTGTGCTACGACAGGATATATGTAGTGGAGCAGCTGGACTCGTGGCCCTTGAACCGCGGGCTGCTGGCCAACATCGGCGCGCGCGCCGCCGCCGCCGCGCGCTTCCCCTGCCTGCTGCTGCACGACCCGCGCCTGCTGCCGCTCGACGCCGCCAACCTGCACGCCTGCACCACCCGGCCCCGACACCTCAGCGCGGCCATAGACACACACCACTATACCTTACTGCATGAAACAAACATCGGAGGCGTGTTAGCCATTCGCACGGACCAATACATACAGTTGAACGGATTCACCAACAGGTTTTGGGGCTGGGGAGCGGAGAATGACGACTTTTATATGAGGTTATATGCGCAACGTATCAAAGTTATCAGGTAACATTAAGGGGCACCACAGATTAGAGCGGAATTCAGCTGTTAATAGACAAAAGGGTCAATTGCACAATTTTGTACCTTTGTTCCATCCTTTCTTAATTTTTTCAGGTTCGTTACGATAATTAACCATACAAATGTATGGCTAGTTTTTGTAACGAAACTAGGAAAATTAAGAAAGGGTGGGGCAAAGGTACAAAAATTGTGCAATTGGCCCAAAAGCGGAAATCTGTCTATGGAAACGGAATTGTCTTCTCTCTTCGCCCTCCATTAGGCTCAAACACACCTGAGCTGAATTAAGCCAATTCATTTCATTTCATTTCATTTCATTTATTCATTGCTTTGTGTGTACAATAGATCTTATAAATAACTTATGTCTCAACACAGCCCTGTGAGGGCACTGCAATTCTACATGTACTTACATTAAAAGTATGCATGCATAACAACAACATTCACTTAATTTTTTAATGGTAATTATAATACTTACAGATATTAACAGAATAATTTAAATATATTATTATCTTTTATTTATACACTAGCTGACCCGGCGCACTTCGTACCGCCAACTTCGACCGACTACATCGACATCAACTTCACTCCTACGTTAGTACAGTCTGTTACCCCAATTCCTACCATCTCCCACCACTCTTTTACTATTATCTACCCATCTCCCACACTCGTCCTGTCTTCCACTCTTTTACCACCGACGGTACTCCCATCGACTCTAACCTTATTACCACCGACTTCTACGCCAGTTTTGCCATCTCCCACCCACTCCCATTGTCTCCACCCATTTATATTGACTTCGTACCGGCTACTTCCACCGACTCCCATCGACCTCATCACTCCTACGCTAGTCGTACAGTCTCTTATCTCATTCCTACTGACTCGTACCACTCTCCCACCCTCTCCTATTCCCTTCCACCCTTCTCCTACCGGCTCCTGCTTCAATCCCATCGACTTTAGTCCCATTCCCAATGGCTCCTGCGCCAGTTTCACCCTTTCACACCCCTTCCATTGCCTTCACTCACTCCTATTGACTCCCAACGATATTGACGTCACTTGTATAGACCGCATTTTAAACTTTGTTTTAATTTCTTCAATCTATATCTATACCTACTTTACTAATATTATAAATGCGAAAGTTTGTCTGTATGTCTGTTACCTCTTCCCGCTCAAATAACGGTTTAACCAATAAGAATGAAATTTGTTATGACGATAGTTTAAGCCCCCTCATAGGACAGTTTTTATCCCAGAAATCTTCCCTTTTTTATTAAAGGAGTGAAAAGGGTGGTGGAAGTTTGTATGGGGAACCAATAACCGCTGAACTGATTTATATGAGGAATGAAGATGGTTTTAGCTCTGGGGAAGGACATGGGATACTTGTTTCCCTAAGTAGTTCCTTAACACGTTCGCTGACAGTAGGCACGCCTGTCGACGTACTGTCATGTGACACTATAATATAAAAAAAGGTCTGGTCACGTGACAGTGGGTACGCCTGTCGACGTACTGTCAGGGAACGTAAAAAAGATAGGTGGATTACTAATTTCACGCGGGCGAAGTCGCGGGTAAAGGATAGTATTTTAATAGTTATTCTGCTATTCGGTACAGCTGTTCTCGAGTTATATAAATGGCGTAACCGACACGACTTCTAAGTTGATGTCGATGTAGTCGGTCGAAGTTGGCGGTACGAAGTGCGCCGGGTCAGCTAGATGTTTAAAAATAATTCAATTGAATCCCACATTTTTTACTGGTTGATGATTGTTTTGAAACAGTGTTTACATGAATTGTAAAATTTTCATCTATCCCACGCATAATATAATGCTATCGCTACATAGTATGAAACAAAGTTAATAGGCACGCGCCGCCGGCCCCCCAACCGCATTTTAAATCTGTTGTATCTTCGCAAATATTCATTTAAATTACATGCTGTACAGAGCAATATTGATCTATATTAAATGCACAATGTACTTAATGTACTTAATTGGATAAGGATCAATACTGTATTGCTTAAAATCGCTTTGTAAGTAAGCCATTATTTCTCTTAAAATGTAAAGGATTAAAAATGGTTATTGTGGGTTATCCTTAAGAGATAGACATATACTATCGCGGACTTTTTTATAGACCTTTTTAAGGTGTACAGTACTGTAGTACATTATTTTGATCCATCTAGTAGGGTTCAGCCAGCGTTTGCAATGTAAGCGAAAAAAAAAGTGTTTATTTACGACTTCACATTAGAAACCTCTAAAATTATCAGTGTTTCTTTACTATATTATGCATATTCTATACATATAAACCTTCCTTTTGAATCAATCTATCTATTAAAAAAAACCACATCAAAATCCGTTGCGTAGTTTTGAAGATCTAAGCAATACATAGGGACGGCCAGACAGCGGGAAGCGACTTTGTTTTATACTATGTAGATGTAGTGATTCGTCAAACACCTATTTCATATTATTCTATTAAAGCGTAAGATGCATGAAATCCTGCGGCGCTTCCGTCTTTCTCGAACGAAAGCAGAGATCACTTAGAAAAACGCGTAAAATGTATGAAATCCTGCGGCGCTTACTGTTTTTTCGAGTTGATAAGTTTGTATGGGAGAACAATATCTTAGTTTTTTAGTATATTACTCGAATTTTTTTCATACTTTCTCACCGGGTAAACCTTCCCTGGACTTCCACGAATATTTCAAGACTATAATTAGCCAAATCGGTTCAGCCGTTCTCGAGTTTTAGCGCGACTAACGAACGGCGATTCATTTTTATTTATATTAGATACATATTTTCCTTATATTTTCTAGATAAAAATGGATAGGTACATCATTATAATTAACATTTGTAATAATAAAATGAACTTTAAGAACGAGAGAGAGAGAGACTAGATCCTTATTATTAGAAATTATGTCAGTATTAGTATTTTTGGGATGTATTCATCAATGTCATAGTAGGTTTTATCTAGAAGAAAATGTTTTAACAAGTTTAGAAATTTAATTTTATTTATTTCATTTTTTATATGGTCTGGCAGTTTATTAAAAAATCTTATTGAAGTGGGGTAAGGTCCGTTTTTGTGCATAGATAAGTTTGATGTTACTTGTATTAAATTATTCTTGTATCGGGATTCATAACGACGGGGCACATCTCCGATCCTAGAATATAGATTTGGGTTATTTATCACAAATTTGCAGGCAAAATGCTTAAATTTGTCTATGGTAGCTGATTTTTTTACATGGAGGCCATAGACAAATTTAAGCTACCATAGACAAATTTAAGCATTTTGTCTATGAATTGGCTTAATTCAGCTCAGTT
This sequence comes from Pammene fasciana, assembly GCA_911728535.1. NCBI lineage: Eukaryota > Metazoa > Arthropoda > Insecta > Lepidoptera > Tortricidae > Pammene > Pammene fasciana. The sequence goes on from OU452297.1 coordinate 9,480,023, forward strand.
GTGTTTTGAGCCTACAAAATTAAGCTTCCATAAACATTTCCGTTTTTATCTATGAGTAGCTTAATTCCGCTAACGTGTTGTGTCCCAAACCAAAGTATCATTCGAAAAATCGTCCATAATTTAAGACATAAACGCCCCCTTTATCATTCCCCCAAAAACTAAACTGAGACATATTAATATCATACAGTAACTTAGGCATATTAGTAGAGCAGCTCAGGCTAAGAACTTTTTCAAGCTCAAGTCAATTGCGCCCTCTGTCCAAAAGCCCCCTAAATGATACCGAAAATGTAAGAGGAAATGTCACCTGCACCGCTACTCCACCTAGTAGCTACTAGTGTACTACTAGTACGCTATTTGTTCAAAAAGCTTCAGCTTCAAAAAGTTCTTAGGCTATGGCCGTCTAGGTATATCTCTATAGTCTCTGTTAATATATTTTACGAAACTCTGGGCGGTAAGTGAGATTTGCCGCCCACGGGCGCAGCGGCAAATCTAACTTCACACCCAGGAGAAGACGTAAAATTGTGTACGCACCACGGGCGGTAATAAAAAAGGTCTCGATCGTCATCGCTTGTTTATTGCCCTTACCTTCGGTCCGGGCCACAGATGCCCGCGATCTGAGCCGTTCTTTACTTTACCGCCCTAGGTACGTAAAGTACTAATAATATACTTACTTGAACTGAATCAATTATCACAGACAAAAATCTGCCGGAAAAATCCAACTTGCAGCTCAATTTACTTGCGGACTCCATACAAAAATTCTCACCCCGGCTGATTATGGTCTATTATGGCTGAATTAGAATTCAGCTGTGTGTGTTTGCGCCTGAATTCCGCTTAGTGTGCCGTAAGCTAGTCGTATTCACCAGGTTCCCCCCCTCGATGTCCCGCTACACGAGGCTGCCGCAGCGCCGCGCCGGCCGCCGCCGCCGCCGCCGGGAGCGGGAGCGGGAGCGGGAGCGGCGCACCGCGCGCGCGCACGACGGGCTCCGCTCGGCGCCGGCGCGCGCGCGCGTGCGCAGCTCCGACATGCATCTCTACACCCTGCTCACCGTGCATACGTACGGCCCTAATGACACGTCACAACACTGAATCCTTTTCATGTACTTATTTTGGCCATCGGAATTTAAATATACTTATCAGAAGTTTAAATGAAAATGAATTACTCGTTTCATTTTATCAAGGCCAGGGCCGGAGCTAGGGAGGGTCAGTATGAGGCAATGCCCTAAGTACCTGAAAATCCCCGTGCTCTACCTTAAATTCAACTCTGGCTACAACCCCGAACGAGGCATTTGCCGAAACAGTCTAAAAAATGCATTTATTTCAGACTCCAGAACTAAAACCTAGCCTAACCTGACCACACCTGAAATGTATGGAGTACCAACCGCAAGGGACCGTGCGCGTGCGCATTGGAGAGTCTGCCATCTTTTGGTCTTAATCGAAAACATAAACTATTCCATGCCAACAGACAGTGCACCCTCCAACATTTCACTCACGTACCCTTGCACTATCTCTATAGTCTGTGCTTGCACCAGTCAGTTTCTTGACCCCAGCATCACCCTATTTATCCAAAACGGTTTAAGACAACAGCTGGGGATACACGCACAGATGTGTCTGCCGGATTTGTCCGACGGATATGCCCGGCGGACCGGACACATCCGTCCGTGTATGGCACGAATTGGACAACGGACAGACAGCGGACAGACGTCTGGCGAACACATCCGTGTCCAATTCGCGCCATACACGGACGGATCTGCCCGCCGGGCATATCCAATTGGGCAAATCCGGCGGACACATCTGTGCGTATATCCCTAGCTAATTTATTAGTCATGTTACTTTATTCTGAGAGAAATAAGTTTTTCGGGGTTTTTACGAGTTCAAATAACGTACTGTAACTATTTTTAGAATGAAAAGATCCCATGATCGTATAGTAATACCCTACCACAGAGCTAAAATGGCGCTTACGCTTACTAGGTCTGTGTACCCTACAATAGAACTTGTAGTTGGTAGGTACAAAAATTATACTTTCCTGATCTCTGAATCGCCTACTTTACAAGACAACATTCTTAATTATCAGTCATGTTTACTTTGAAATATTTAGGGTTTTAACAAGTTAAAATAACGTGAACGAAAAGATTCCATGCTCGTATAGTAAGTAATGTAATAGACTATACTTATGACAATATTCGTTCGACAAGCAAAAATGAACCATTAAGATCATTGTCGACAATTAAGTAAATCAATGCAAATATTTATAAAAAATTGTTCTTTTTGATTTGTATTAATTCGAATGAATCCAATACTTAGGAGGAATCTCCATTTACTCTTCGCCAGAAAAAGCCGCAGAGATGATAAAGATAAAAGATATTTATTCTTCAATTTAGGCACATTACAATGCACTTATGAACGTCAGAGAGAAAAAACAAACTACCACCGGTTCTAACCCTACACCTCTGACCCGAGAAGTATTACTTATTACCGGCAAGAAACTCGGCGGGACTTTCGGATGACAATTGATCACCCGTATAATAATATATTATAGAAATATTGATGAGCGTCTACATAATTTCTATATCAAACGACATGCTGAATGTAGATACACTCGGCCAAAATGTGGTATACCACCCAACGGTTAAGGTTCGTTTGAACGCCATGAGATAACAAGGTCGTGCATGTTTTAAACTCCGTTAGAAAAGTCAACCTTAGCATTCGTTAGATCTAGCAGAAACTTATGTCAAAACTGGTAGAACACTTTCTTGGCCCACTGTACCTATATATGTTAAAAATATACATAAAATATAATATATATGCATTATACATTTTACTTGCGTACCCTTGCACGTCGTAGGTACTGCCATCTAGCCTAGCGGACTAATTATTAGGCAACATTACGTGACATTTGCACTTGGCGCCATTAAACATTGGCGTCCTGTGCTTTCCTCTTCAGTTTACGCACGATCCCTAACAATACAAAGCCAATAGGGAATATTCCGCAAAACTCTGTGTAGGGGGCGGCACTAGCACATCCAGAGGGTCAACCACGAAACACGAAAATTAAGATTTCGTTACCTGGTTCTCTGTCACTCTTTCATATTCGAGCGATAGAGAGGCACATGTCAAAATTTCGATTCTCTCGTTTCACGATAGGCCCTTTGTAAACAAACCGCTTTGGTGCGCAAATGACATATTTATTCGTTATAAATTATCTATGAAAACTTGTAAAAAACTGTTTAAGGCCTAGTATGTATTAAAAACTCTATGGTTTACCGGTTTGCTAGTGCTGCACTCTGGTGGCAGAATATTGCAGTAATATCCCCTATTATAAGAACTCTCGCGAGGGGGATGACGTCGCGTCACCGCCGCGTCGACGGCGACGCTGGTGAGACGCGGATGCTCGGGCGACGTCGCGTCGACGTCGACGCTCGAAAAACGCTAGTGTGAGGTAGCCTAAATGCGACTTCATACAACCTCATGGGAAAAATGTCAAATTTGGAAATAATTCATAATAGCAGAAGTATTTAGTTGTATGGCTTAAAAGTGATGTTAATCATTGCGTAGACAGAAAATCCTACAAAAATTTGACCTTGAAAAAATTCTCATTTAATTAATTTCTAAAAAACCGCCTAAATAAATATATAAATATTTTATTATTTATTATGGTTCCTTAAAACACGTTATTTATGGATGACGGAAAATCAGACAAAAAAATAAACCCTTCATATATATTTTAATGAATATTTACTTCCCGATGGAAAGTTTGTAGGATTTTTCGTTCAGTTATCTTAGAATGACATTTTAAAACTATATAAACAAAAAAATCGCTATTATAAAGTAATGTTTGAAAAAAACGTATCTTTACTGGTGTAATACATTTGTGTCCCCTGCTTACATTTTACATCACAAATAAGAATTGATAATTCCCGTGGGAAATCCGTCAGTTTCTTGACCCCAGCATCACCCTACTTATCCAAAACAATTTAAGACAACATCCTTCCCTTATCAGTCATGTTACTTTATTCTGAGAAATAAGTATATCGGCTTTTTTACGAGTTAAAATAACTTACTGTAACTATTTCAAGAACGAAAAGATCCCATGATCGTATAGTAGTAATACCCTACAATAGAACTTGTAGTCGGTAGGTAGGTACATACAATAGTACATTACAGCAGAGGCTGGGAAAACAGGGATTCCCGGTCAAGTAGGTATATACCGGGTAGGGATACGAGGCCGGGAATCCGTTTTCACGATAAGGCATGTATAGTGCTTTTCTCAAAATAATGCGTGGAAATAAGACCTAAAACCTAATACTTAAAGCCTAAAAGTCTATCGCACTCCGTATCTCTCGGTATAATGCGGGGACCGTGTCGCGGCCGGCGCCGCCCGACAGGGACCGGCCGCGCCCGGCCCGCCCGCGCGGTCGAGCGCGTGGCGGGCGCCGGCTACTTTGCAGGCCTAGGCCTGCAATGTACATAGTATGAAAATCCTTTTCATAGCAAGTGTCACTACGGCGCCCGAAACGTGATACTTTCGAGTCTATTTTCACGAACGTAACGACATCATTTCCGCGCATGTTTGAGAAATAATTAAAACAGTTTCCTGATCTCGGAATCACCTACTTAACAAGACAACAAATATTCTTATCAGTCATGTTTACTTTAGTCTGAGAAATATTTCGGGTTTTTTACAAGTTAAAATAACGTGAACGACAAGATTCCATTCTCGTATATGTAGTGATGCAATACCTACACTACATACCTACATGTACCTATTACCTACTTACCTACTACTTAGGCCAATTCGTTCGACAAGCAAAATGAACCATTAAGATCATTGTCGACAAGTAAGTACCTAAATCAATGCAAATATTTATAAAACATTGTTCTTTTCAATTTGTATTAATTCTAAAGCGGTCCAGACACTGTCAGTAATAATGTCATTTATATTAAAAGGACGGGTACAGAAATAATGACATTATTACTGACAGTGTCTGGACCGCTTAATGAATCCAATACTTAGGAGGAATCTTAATTTTCGCCAGAAAAAGCCGCAGAGATGACAATTTATCACCCGTACAAATACTGATTGAGCGTCTACATATCATTTCTATATCTAACGACATGCTGAATATAGGTACTACCTATATATCAGTGACGGTGGGACTAATTTTTTTAGGCAAGCCGGTGCTGAATTTGGCTTAAAATTTCTTCATGAGCTGTAGGAAAACTGCTCAGGCGCCTGAAACTTAGGCAAGCCGAAAGAAATCGTGTTCTATGGACGCGCCGCCACTGCTATAGTATATGTTAAAAATATACAAAAAATATATTTGAGATCACATTTAGCACTTTTATTTGAAATACCGAACAATATAGTTTGGAAAACATCACCTTTGAACTAGTCTGCCGGGCACTTCCGGCCATGTAGGAACTGGCAGACTGGGTTTTTCTGAACCTACATAAAAATTACTATTTGCTGCCACTAGTCTCATCTTTGTATCAGATGACGTAAATTTGGGTCAAAATCGTCAGCTTTAAACCAGTCTGCTGAGCACTTCCGACCATGCAGGAACTGGCAAACTGGGTTTTTCCGTACCTACATATAAATTTCTATTTGCTGCCACTAGTTTCATCTTTGTATCAGATGACGTAAATTTGGGGTCAAAATCGTCACCTTTAAACCAGTCTGCCAGGTACTTTCGGCCATGCAGGAACTGGCAGACTGGATTTTTCTGTATCTACATATAAATTGCTATTTGTTGCCACAAGTCTCATCTTTGTACCAGATGACGTAGGTAAGTATCAACCATTTTTTACACCGGAAGTGGTACTTTTTTTGGTGCTTTCGGCGAAAAAAAATTTGCGATCTCTTAACTTTAGTGGCCGTTTATGAATAAGGGAGTAAGTAGTTCCAGTTTTTATTCCATCACTTTGTTGGCGTGATTAATGCATATACTAACACCAAATTTCAGCTTTTTAGTGCTAACGGTCATTGAGCTAGACAGCGGACAGACAGACATGGCGAAACTATAAGGGTTCCTAGTTGACTACGGAACCCTAAAAAACAGGACTTGACGGCGTATAACATTTTTGAAACTTATTCCGCGTAGGTAACTCCCGGTTTTGTTCGTATTAAGTACTAACGGTAACGCGCAAAAACCGTGAAAGTTTTGCGTATGAGCCGTGTTTTACACATGGGTATTAGAACTTTATCTCGGTGACCCTGGGGTCAGGGTCTCGCGATATATTTACGGCCGCGACGCTCGTCATTATCATTAGCCAAAATCCCCACATTTCATGAATCACTATTGTTAGTGTCGACATAAGTCAAAAAAACAATGTATGAGGAGGCCTACATAAGGCCTAAGGTTATCTGGAAGATATTGCTTATAGCCATCTATAAGACCGCCCGCTGCCACCAATATTGAAATAGTCAATATGAATTTTGTATTCATTTTAATTGATATAATTTATTTAGGAACACGCAAAGACTTATAAAATAAACTTACAGATAATGGATGCTCCCCCCGGTCGCCTTCGTGGGTCATGGTACCCAGCAGGCTGGCAGCGTTGCCTCTTTGGACGGCCAGGCTTATCCTCTGGCCAAAGAAGCTGCCAGCCCTCTGGTTGCCTGAGGCATCCAGAGGACCTTGGAGATCTCTTTGAAGAGAGATCACGCACTGCACTTTTAATGTGTTGTGCAATATTCTTTAATATACGTATTCACCTAATCTAATGAGTGGGTGCAATTGTTTATCAGGTAGTCAAATAACAACATCGCCTATTAAGGTAGTTCCTACTCCTAATGAGGGTTTCATTGCCAAAATGGAACGTTTACCATTTTAATTATTAATACAACATCAAAACATACTAAATTAAATAAATAAAAAACTGACACAACCTACCTAAGTAAATTAATGATATCGGCCCCGAATTTAAATCGCAATATTCGCAATATCCCCTATTAGCCCGCTCCCATCTGGTAGGGTGTCTAGTCTAGGTTGGGGTGCTATGACGGGAAATCTCCTCAAGCTGGCCCTTCTCATTATTTCTTGATCCAGTTGATCCGGGGGAAAGGGAAGGGTTCCTGGACGGTGCATGCAACGGTAGGCGATCTCTTGGTGGACCCCAAGGATTTCTTACCGGTGCTGCTAATATCCTGTCTGGTTATAGGGGGGTTGGGGGTTCCGCACAGGAAGTGCTCTCGTTTAGGGAGAGCACTCCTGAGTGTTGGTTGGAGGGGGGCCTCGGGCCAGGGACAGAAATGCGCTGTCCTGTATAAAATAACGGCCCCGTAACCTGTCTATTAGGCAGAGGGCTAATGATGATGGACCGGGGGTTAATACCAAGCCGGTGCTGGGTGTTGCGTGCGAGGATGACCACCTCTATAAAATATCGCAAAAGCAACCTGAGGGGGTGGAACCCGGGGTTTTTCCACCTCGCTCCCGGCGTGGAGGTTGTCATGAGGGCCGGGGAGCTTCGGCTCCGGGGGCTTCGGCCCCGGTGAGGGGACAGCAGCCGACAGTGCTTACGGTAGAATGCTTACGCGGTCCCGTTCACCGCCACCAACGTGTCGGTAGTGTCGGCTCGTGCTGACAAGCCCATTGTCCCCGTCCTAGTTCCCTGGCTAGGCGCGATGCCTAGATGCATTCCTCCACGTAAAAAAAAGTGTCTAGGCTGGCTGCGTTTCCTCGCTGAATCGCAATGCCTATGCGCTGGGCGAGGAACGAGACAGCCCAACGGTCACCCGTGGAGTGGGTGATCATGTATGACAGCTTTTTGAAAAGCTGTAGAGCTTCTGGCCGCCAAGGTCCCAGACTCACTACGGCAAACGCCACAAATTACGTATCAATTCCCGATACAAAAACCACATTGACCTGAATTCAGTTTGCTTACCGGCCTGTTTTGTTACGGCTTACATGCTCTCGGCCGGTTTTTTGGTTTTTTGCTTACATCTTGAAAACCATGCGTCATACACAAATTAGTTGTAGTACCGTCAAATCTGGCAATTTTGCCACTTTACACAGGTGTTGAAAAGTCATAGTACATTTTTAACCAGAATTCACATGAAACCATTGAAGTATGAATGACGCAACACATAGTATATTTTATCAACGAATGCATAAATAAGATGGTTTTTAAATTAAATGACGGATAATAAGGTTTCACGCCTAAAAAAGAAACTGGCAAAGATACCTATACCATGTGGCAACTTTGCTAACTGTATTTTTACTTTCTAAATAAATTTATTTGTATTTACAATATTAGTAAAGAATATTCAGTAGTTAGGATACAATAGTTTTGGAATTTGATCCTGCATGACATCTTTACACACAATAAACCACAGCAAAACTGGCAAAGTTTATCACCCATTCAAGAAAGTTTCATAGAAAGTCAGTGAATGTGGTCAGGGTTGACACAAATGAAAAAAGATTATTTATTTAAGTACTTATTTATTTATTTACATACGAGTAATCAGGTTATATAAGTACTCTTGAAAAACATAAAAAACACTTTGATAAAAATATTATCAAAAAAGAAACATAGAAAACTCTTTAAGAGGCCTATCAAAGGTCCACTCGTAATAATAGAGTAATGTAATTTGTCTCCCGCTCCACCATTGATGAAAAGTATAAATAGGACCTATCTTATCAAAAATTTAATTAAAATTTTTTGCTTGTGTACAACCCCCATATGAGCTGGCGTGGTCCGGTAACTTTGCCAACAAAATTATGAGACTCAATTCGAACACTACGGCATCTACAAGGTAATCAATCCATTCCTTAACATTTAAATAACATAATATCTAACATTTACGTACCTGGATTCAATGTTTACACTCTATTTAAAGTTCTTGAGCACTAACTTTTATGATTATGTGAGTGACGAATTTGGAACTGTAATGGTAAGAAAATGGCTGCCGTGGTGTTGCCTCATTCGTAATAATTTTGCTGATTGATAACCATTTTTTCTCCTAAAAGTAGGCACAACACTAAAAAATATACGTTGTCGGTGGTATGAAAGGATTACCTTATGCACTCTGCTGGAGCCAAAGTTAGTAACCCTTGGCAAAGTTGCCAGATTTTTTTATATATATATATATATATTTTTATACTCGGCGACTGTAATACTCGAATTGAGATTGTGGTGGCGGAACTACTAGCGCATACTTTTTGATAGAGATTGTATGGTCGCATATTGTAGCATCCATAACAATCACAGAAAGGATTTCCATACAATATTGTGAAACTGTTGTCGGGCCCCGCATTGCGTGTCGCCGCCGGCACAATCCACCGGGAGATCGAACGTTACGAGATTACATAGAAGCAGTAGGTTGTGCACGGCTTTCGTCGAACTCAATTCTTACCGGCTTGCTTAAGCACTCGTATAAAAACTATTGTGTGCAACGGTACATAATAAGGGTTCTTAAAATTCTCGGGTCTGTTTTTACAAAATTCGGCTTCGCCTCATTTTGTAACTTCGACCCTCGAATCTTAAGAACCCTCATTATGTAACTGTTGCACAAAATACTATTTTATAGGTAGTATCTTTCAGTTTCACGCGGCACTGAGTCAAAAATATGGTCAACTGGCAAAAAAAGTTAGAATTATATATTTTGTAAAAGTATCAGTACCTACATCCTTTATGACAGATTAACATAAAGCTCTATACAGTGTTTAAACACGTTGCTACGTTACCGAAATCCTCTTTATTCATGACAATCTCATACTTTACATAGGTTGTACGGTAGACAATCGTTAGCTAGTTTGCCCTATGAACAGAGCCCTCTAGGGTGTCAAAAACATAACATAATAGGTATCGGCTGGAACATACTCCCGCCTAAATGACAGAATGTCATTTCTTAAAAAAACAAACACTACTCTGACTATATAAATAATTGAAATCATAACACTAATTTGTCTACCATATAGAATCTCGAACTAGAATGTCTAAAAATTTAAAAGCATGGTTAAATCTCGTCTTCGATAACTCGTTTGTCTCCACTTCCATTTTTCCTTTAGTCTATTTAGGAACTCTGACTGCCAGGATCTCCAAAGCCCGATTCGTAAAATCAGAAGGTTTAATTTAGGGCGAAGAAATAGTCTACATTCTTTGAATCTGATGTTAGACGAACTTCGAATGCCCTGCTCTCTGTTTTTAGAATTATATACTCTCTTCAACAAAACGTTTTGACTAAACTTCCAGCGGTTTGGCGAACTCTCTCCCTGCTTGTCAACGTTTCTGATTTCTCTTTTCTCGTACAACTTTTCTCTTATCTCTTCTGTAATGTGTTTCTCTGTCTCTCGATCTTGGTTAGTTTTATCGTTTAAGTGCTCTTTCTTTCTCTCTTGCTTAATATTATGGTTAAACTCCTTTTTCTCTTCGTTAGACTCGTACTTAGATGTTTCTATAAACTCTTCTCTCTCTTGGTTGGACTCGTGCTTGAATGTCTTTCCTATTTCCGGTTTTCCTTGTGTATTTATACTCAACTCTGACGTGTTATCTATCTCTTGATTAGTATCTCGACTGCTCGGTTCTCTCTTTATCTCATTGGATTGGCATAGTGTGTATTGACTCTGCAACTGTGAGTGATGATGATGACTTACGTCTTGTACAACGCCCTGAAACTCTTGGTTCTGCTCGTATGTTTGCGGTATGATTACTGGAACAATGTGAAGTGACTTGGACACGACAGTAAAGATAGGTTTCTGGTTATTCGTATAGATATTTGTCGGCTCGTAAGGTTTAGTCGTCTCTGGTATCGGTGGCAGGTTGAAAATATTCAATGTTCTCTCATTCTCTTCCCACTCTTCGAGTAGATCAATCATGTCGGCTTTGAACTCAATATACATCTCCTCGCACTCAAAATGCATGTTTTTCTTGAAATAGTCGAAAGTGTCTCGATCTTCCGGCTTCGCTAGCTTTATTATGGTTCGATTGTTTGCATAAAATTGAATCCAATAATCTTGTAAAGATTCTATTCTCGTTTTTACAAGACCGCTCGTCAGTTTATTTCTTGATGCATTTTTGAAACTCTCTCGAGATTTGAGTATCCTACCGTAAATAAATTCTTGCTCTGCGATTAATTCTTGAATTATTTCCGACATCATGTTTAGTATTTGAAAATAACGAAAATATCAAAGCGAAATCTCTATCTCATTGCTGCTTGACATTTCGTAAATTCTAGAAATATTGAATACTTAAATTTATAAACTCTTACTTCTCTTGAAAATCCATCATACGTCGCTTTAATTTCTTCTATTGGATCGTTTGGAACTCATTGTAAACTATTTTATTTTATTTTTGTTGAATATTACGAAATCTCACAGCGAAATCATTCTTTGACGATCTCATACTTTACATAGGTTGTACGGTAGACAATCGTTAGCTAGTTTGCCCTATGAACAGAGCCCTCTAGGGTGTCAAAAACATAACATAATAGGTATCGGCTGGAACATACAGATTAACTATTTGTTTAAATTTTTGTTAAAGAATTCTAAATTGTATGCGAACTTATTGGACACGGGGTGTTTATCAGTATATGTGCATATAATATGATAATTTAATTCATTATAAGATTTTTAGGGTGTTTTTATCCAGACAAAAAGGCGACAAAGGTGGCACTTTATCTCCTATCCAAAAAGTCGACGGATTAGAATGCAGTAGAATTTCAAAAGAGGGGATGTCGTTAAATAGTTCTATCTACAATTCTTAAAGAAATCCTACTATAACTGGGTTGGGAAATTCCTACGCTAACTCGGAGTACAAAACATAACAATACAATACTAACAGTTGACTTGACCACGACCTCAGTAGTGACAGATATGTGACGTCGGCTCGCCTTATCTTCCAGCATGGACCCGCGTCTCCGCTATATAACGCGAGCGCGGGCGGTGAGACATTAATCAGTTCTCGGTGTGCGTCTTACACTTAGCAACCATGACACTCTTCAAAAGCTCTCTTCTGCTCCTGATGGCGCTGGCTCTCACTGCAGCGCAGGCCGACTTATCGTTTAACATACTTAAAGGGAAGAAGGTACCTCCAATGATAATTATCGGAAAAACTGACGGCAGTATCGTTCGCTGTCTTCAAGCAATGCCCGAATACTGCACAACATACTATTCCGGGAGTTCTGCAGTAACAGCCGTCGTCGTCCACGGGGAATTTCTGTTTGCGGGTTTGAAGACAGGCTATTTATTGCGCTGTGTATGGCAGAAAAAAGGTTCATGCGAGGTGTTCCAGGAAGTGGGCTCTAAGATAACTGGACTGGCCGTGGCGGCAGGACATCTTCACGCCGGTGTCTGGGACGGGAGGATTCTGCGGTGCACCATGAACACTCCTAACAGTTGTTTGACGCTCGCTTACCTGGGAATAAGTAGTTATTCTCTAGCTGCTACTGAATCACATGTATATGCTGGAGTAGATAACGGACGAATCCACCGTTGCGAGCTATCCGGAAGCAATTGCTCGTTATTTTGCACTTCATCTAGATCCGGCCCTAATTACTCTGTAACAGGTTTGGCAACTATTGAAGACAAAGTTTTTGGTGTGCTAGATATTGGATACTTACAATATGGTAACGGGACATCCGATGTGTGTGAAGGTTTTGAAATACCTAGTGCGTCGTACTCCGGTATGACTGCCCACAATGGACAATTATATACGGTGAATTGTCGCTCTATTCGTATTAACATGCCCGGTTCACAAGAAACTCCGGTCTTCACTAGGTACAAGGGCGCATACAGCATTGCTGTTGCGTACGGAACCTACGCGATGGATGAGAAATACCAAATGGAATCAAAGAAATGTATCTACGACGGCGTGTTATGTCCACCGACTGTCGTCTATTACGACGTCGAAAACAGGGCGCCGCTGGAAGTCCACGTGAAGAATAACCGACTGTACGAGTCACGAGGGGTTCTGTTAGACACGAGCAACGCGGACGACAGTCACGCCATATTTGTCATGGGACCTGACGGGCAGATCCTGCTCTCGAAGGTCCACAGACGGGGGCGGTGGCACACGTCGAGCCTGCTGGCGGGGAGCCCGGTGTCCGGCGCCGGGCGCATGGTGGTGAAGCAGGGCAGGATCGAGAGCATCACGGCCTGCTCCGAGCACTACAGCCCCGACCTGGACCTCAACCAGCAAGTTGTGCAGGCGCTGCGTGCCAAGGGGTACAAGGAACACGTCGACTCGTACCCGTGCACGTGCGAGGAAGGAACGTGTGGGGAGAATGTTGTTCCCAATCGTAGCAGCAATGTTCATTAGACTTTGAAACTCTTTTATTTAGTTTATCCATTTTTGTGTTATTTTAATTAGCACTACCGATACCGGTAGCATTGCAGATAAAGAAATCCATTTTTTATAGAATAATTTAATACTACGGAATAAAAATTTATATGCAGCATAACATTTTCTTTGATTCAAACAAAACCTATCTTTATTCCCAAATTCATCCCCATATATCGTCAGGTGACAAGCAAAACTCACTAAGTACTACCACAAGTTCCTAGCCATAATGAACCATACTGGCAACATAACAAGGTTGATTTCGGTTTAATATTTTTTTGTAATTAGTGACATTTGCTTGTCACCTGACGATATTTAGTAAATCTTGTTCGCCTGAACATCCTTTATATTGTTGCTCGAAGGAAACCCCAATAGAAACGAATATAATAAAATAAAATAAAAACTTGACTTACTTACTTACCTATTATTCTGAATAGTAATCAGTAGGCAGTAGGCATTACCGGTATATTCATGAAATTAATCTCGAAAAGATATAGGTAAAACTGATAATAATAAGAACCTAAAACAATCTCACCATGTATCCTACTGTGAAAATGAAAACGTTAAAAGGACAAAACTAGATTTAATTACGTAGCACGCTAAAACCGCCTGTTCCACCTATCCCTACCGAGTTATCTTATCTCCCCTGGTAGGGATACATGGATTTAATTACGTAGCACGCTAAAACCGCCTGTTCCACCTATCCCTACCGGGTTATCTCCCCTGGTAGGGATACATGGATTTAATTACGTAGCACGCTAAAACCGCCTGTTCCACCTATCCCTACCGGGTTATCTTATCCCTCCTGGTAGGGATACATGGATTTAATTACGTAGCACGCTAAAACCGCCTGTTCCACCTATCCCTACCGGGTTATCTTATCTCCCCTGGTAGGGATACATGGATTTAATTACGTAGCACGCTAAAACCGCCTGTTCCACCTATCCCTACCGGGTTATCTTATCTCCCCTGGTAGGGATACATGGATTTAATTACGTAGCACGCTAAAACCGCCTGTTCCACCTATCCCTACCGGGTTATCTCCCCTGGTAGGGATACATGGATTTTTTTTCCGTCTTTCCCCACTGGTAGGGATAGGTGGAGCCTATTTAGACGCTCCTATTTTTAGTCAGATAGGTGGAAATATTATGGCCTTGTATCTCTACTGGTAGGGATAGTTAGATAAAATATTTCCACTCATCTCTACTAATTCAAACTGAAATGGTATCAATAGTATTAGAAAAAAATACAACTTTCATTGTCATTGGCTTAAGCTATTCTATTCGTGGAACAAAACCAAATAGGCCGGGAAATCTGGCGGTGCGTAGTATGGGGACCTCGCATTAATTCCTCAGTCGATGATTCTTTTGCTGGGATATAGTATAGATCATAACAAATACCAAACATAATTTTTCCAAAAAAAAAACATTTGCCAATTTTGGTATTTTCACCAAAATGTACAAAAAGCTTAATAATTTGTACTGGAATATTTCTCAGGCTATATTTTTTTCACCACTCGATTTTTTTTGATCATTGCCAGATACTAGGAAAATTTCCAAAAAAATGTCAATAAAAAGTATAAAAACTGTCATCTTTATTTAAAAATATCTGTTGACACTCGTCATTTTGTTTGGAAAATTTCTCAGTCAAGCAGGGACTGATTTCGTTACGGTAGAAGCGTTACGGTACTGGTATAGAATTACGATACCGCAATGTTTTAAAGGTAGAGCTATAGCGGTTGAAATATTGCGGTACGGTACCGAAATAAAATTACGATATCGCAATTTTTTCGTTACGGTACTTATACCTTTATATAGCGATACTTATACCGTTATGATTTCGGTATCGTTATTTTCATCGCAGAATTTACGAGGTAGGTACTTGTTTGCGGCGGTAAAGCAACTGACCAAGGGTGCGGGATGCGGGGCGCGGGGCAGGTAGCCAGCAAGTATCTACTTGCTCAAGGTCACGGAGGCGCGCTCGGCGATAATTGTAGTGAATTCATTTTAGTCTTCCTCAGTTGAAATTTCGTGAAAGAGTTTATTGTGTAGGTACATTGAATCGATCATTGATATTAACTCGATGCGGATATGGAACTGATTTTTTTTTATGTATACAGTAATTTTGTATAGTATTGCGCGACTAATAAAAATGGAAGATTTTTTTGACGCGAATTATTTTTTAAATAACACCAAAATAATAAAAATAAAATAAAAATAAAATAAAAAGAAAATAAAAATAAAATAAAAATAAAATATAAATAAAATAAAAATAAAATAAAAATAAAATAAAAATAAAATAAAAATAAAATAAAAATAAAATAAAAATAAAATAAAAATAAAATAAAAATAAAATAAAAATAAAATAAAAATAAAATAAAAATAAAATTAAAATAAAATAAAAATTAAATCAATTGGTAAATAACGACATGAATTGATGAATAATAAATAATATTGATATAAATATCAATTGATATTCCGTAAGTTCCGAAAAACTCCTTAGGGGGTTTGAACTAGGGCTTGTGATATACGTGTTACACGCGGAACCGAAAATAAAATAAAAATAAAATAAAAATAAAATAAAAATAAAATAAAAATAAAATAAAAATAAAATAAAAATAAAATAAAAATAAAATAAAAATAAAATAAAAATAAAATAAAAATAAAATAAAAATAAAATAAAAATAAAATAAAATAAATTAAAATAAAAATAAAATAAAAATAAAATAAAAATAAAATAAAAATAAAATAAAAATAAAATAAAAATAAAATAAAAATAAAATAAAAATAAAATAAAAATAAAATAAAAATAAAATAAAAATAAAATAAAAATAAAATAAAAATAAAATAAAAATAAAATAAAAATAAAATAAAAATAAAATAAAAATAAAATAAAAATAAAATAAAAATAAAATAAAAATAAAATAAAAATAAAATAAAAATAAAATAAAAATAAAATAAAAATAAAATAAAAATAAAATAAAAATAAAATAAAAATAAAATAAAAATTAAATAAAAATTAAATAAAAATAAAATAAAAATAAAATAAAAATAAAATAAAAATAAAATAAAAATAAAATAAAAATAAAATAAAAACAAAATAAAAATAAAATTAAATTAAAATAAAAATAAAATAAAAATAAAATAAAAATAAAATAAAAATAAAATAAAAATAAAATAAAAATAAAATAAAAATAAAATAAAAATAAAATAAAAATAAAATAAAAATAAAATAAAAATAAAATAAAAATAAAATAAAAATAAAATAAAAATAAAATAAAAATAAAATAAAAATTAAATCAATTGGTAAATAACGACATGAATTGATGAATAATAAATAATATTGATATAAATATCAATTGATATTCCGTAAGTTCCGAAAAACTCCTTAGGGGGTTTGAACTAGGGCTTGTGATATACGTGTTACACGCGGAACCGTAGCTATCTTGATATAGCGTTCCCGCGAATCTCGACTTCGGCTGCGCTCCGCTCCGCTCGGTTATTGAAAGAGAGCTTGTGTCGAACGGACCCTTCGCATAATGTGTTATACTCGTGGTCTTTGCATTGATTTGATTCCAGATGTTTTTTTAAGTAATTACATATTGGTATTATTCTGTTCTCTGATAACCAGCCATTATATGAGTTTGTACAAAAAAACCAGAGGTGGGATTGATGTGATTTTTGAATTTCACCGGTGCCTTTTTTTGTATGCAGCCGATGACTACTTAGTACGAAATAAGCCACCCGATGAGAATCAAAAATCGCACCTCAGGTAGGTACACTAGGTACTAGGTACCTACTTGTCGATGTCGGTGAATATGAAAGTTCATCCAAATAAATATATTAATATCTCTAATTAATATTTACTCCCTAGTAAGAAATGCTACAGGTAGACCAATGCAACAATTTAAAAGTATTTTAAGTGAAATAATAATATACCTACTTTGTTATTCATAAATATTATTACTGGCTGGACAACCGTCTTTCTTCGGTGAAAACACTAAGAAATAGTTGCACGTGCAGATAAAGATAACAAACAATAGTTTGCGGGCCATTGATAATGATTACCTTCAAGTAGCTTTGGGTTTTACCTGTTAAGTACCATGTGTTCCTATTGTTTGTGAAGTTAAGTGAGAGCAAAAACAATACAGTAATGGATTTTAGTAGTCAACGCTTAAAATATGTATACACTTTTGAACCTTATTACAATGGAGTAAGGTGCAAAAGTATACACTTATTTATGGCGTCGACAAGCAACTTCTCGTCCGCTAAGACAGGACAATATTGATCTTTCGAACTCGCGGAGCGTATGCGAAGTGAGTTCTTACAAACAACTCCAGACCGAACCGAACTGTCACCTGGCTACTGGGACGTCTCGGCATTTGGATGGCTTTTTGATTTCGATAGTTTGTCTGACGATAACTTTAGTTACGTTTATCTGATCTTTATGACATTTCTTGGGGCTGTAGCAGAGATACATAAAATTTGTAAGTTCGTATATGAGCGGGATCGATCAAGTCGCTATGGAGCTAGAAGGAGAAAAAAAATCCTCCTTGGGGTCTTGTTATATTGGTCAACTCGTTTGCAAGTAAATCGCGAGTTCTCAGTTCGAGGCGGACTACTAGTATTTTTTTAAGTTCGTTGTGGTAAAAAATGAAGAACTTCACGTACTAATTTTGCTACAGTAAGGTGAACATTTCCGAGCACATTGGAGAAGATTGTTTTTGTACTCTGAGACAATTGAACACTAACAGTTCAATGCAAATTGATTTCAATTAGAATTAAAATCAATTGACTCATCAATCTGTTACAAATAACTAATAATTGGAAATAATTAATGTTTAGTCTTTTTCAACATTGAAAATTGGTGAAAAGTTTTTAGTGTAGATTCATTAAATAGATAATTGATATTAATAATTATATCAGTGCAGATATGAAGTTGAACGTTAGGTAAATATATTTTTATTATAATTTCTTTATTATTTTATTTCTTTTCTTTTAATATTTTAGATTTGTTTTTGATTTCAGTGTTTTATTTTTATTTTATTTTTATTTTATTTTCATTTTATTTTCATTTTATTTTTATTTTATTTTTATTTTATTTTTATTTTATTTTTATTTTATTTTTATTTTATTTTTATTTTATTTTTATTTTATTTTTATTTTATTTTTATTTTATTTTTATTTTATTTTTATTTTATTTTTATTTTATTTTTATTTTATTTTTATTTTATTTTTATTTTATTTTTATTTTATTTTTATTTTATTTTTATTTTATTTTTATTTTATTTTTATTTTATTTTTATTTTATTTTTATTTTATTTTTATTTTATTTTTATTTTATTTTTATTTTATTTTTATTTTATTTTTATTTTATTTTTATTTTATTTTTATTTTATTTTTATTTTATTTTTATTTTATTTTTATTTTATTTTTATTTTATTTTTATTTTATTTTTATTTTATTTTTATTTTATTTTTATTTTATTTTATTTTTATTTTATTTTTATTTTATTTTTATTTAATTTTTATTTTATTTTTATTTTATTTTTATTTTATTTTTATTTAATTTTTATTTTATTTTTATTTTATTTTTATTTTATTTTTATTTTATTTTTATTTTATTTTTATTTTATTTTTATTTTATTTTTATTTTATTTTTATTTTATTTTTATTTTATTTTTATTTTATTTTTATTTTATTTTTATTTCATTTTTATTTCATTTTTATTTTATTTTTATTTCATTTTTATTTCATTTTTATTTCATTTTTATTTTATTTTTATAACTGAAAATGTTTTGTTAAAGGTGTCTTGTACTACTTATGAAATCCTAAAATCAACAAAACATATGCGAATAAAGCGCAACTAACGACAAGAAGCTAACAGCGAATAACTCAAAAATGTGCCGCACTGAACGAAATCAAACAAAATAGGTGCTTAGGGCAAGCACTCAATAACTAACGCTGATTGGTTGTCGCCGGTCAGTCGGCGGGGCATCCTCACCCTCATATACCTCAATCCATACCTTTATGATAACGGTAGAAGTATCGAAAAAAATAGCGGTACCGTTATATTTCTGTACAGAAATATATCGGTTGCGCTATCGAAATCATACCGAAACATGCGGTATGACGTCATACCGTTTTATAAAGGTACCTTTATATTCCGGTTATGCAGTCCCTGCAGTCAAGTTTGTAACAGTGATTGTTATGTTAATCATATTTTAACATAATATTTACGAATTTCCAAAAAAAATATATTAAAAGAAATAACTTATTGCAGTAAAAATAATACGGATATTTTTTTTTTGGAAAAACATTGATACACCATCTACTCATGACACTTTATCATACTGTAAAGGTTTTTTTGTCTGAGGAATTAATGCGAGGTCAACCTCCTTATTGCCTGGTCTAAAAATAACAAATTAAAATTGAGGAATTTCCCAATCGCCATTTTACACGAACACCTAATGAAATATAATATTCCTGCAACAAAAAATTATATTTAATAAGTATTTTCCCGATAATTTGACATCCCAAAGGACCTGGGACGACATCCCATGCAAAATTATTTACGACACTCTCCTAAGCCAAAGTACAGGCTCCGAGCGTGCCAGGCTCCTGGCTGTGGGTACCAAAGAAGCCGGTTCCTGGCTGCACGCTTTCCCATCCGTGCATACTGTAACGGTTTGCCGTTATATCTAATAAAAATCCTATAAAGCAAAATAAAACTACAAACTAAACAAACCTAAAAATTACATGATAAACATTAAAAAAAATTAATCTTAAGTACTAATAAAAAAAAACCGGCCAAGTGCGAGTCGGACTCGCGCACCGAGGGTTCCGTAAAAACCTAAAACAATTGCTATTTCTTATGATTGCGTGGACATGAAAGTTTCGTTTTGCTACAGCAGAAAGATATTATAGAGCTGAGTATATGATATGAATTTCAATTCAATACCTCTACGCGTTTACGAGGAAACAGGTAGTAAGTTTAAAATTTAAAAAAATATTTTAAGTACTATTTTACTAAAAATGTATACTTTTCGTAATTTTTCCTTTGTCTTTGCTATATAAAGTTTCTTCGTGGCAAGTTTCAAGTTTCTGAGTTTACGGGAAGTACCCTTTAGGTTTTGAGTTTCTTGCGAGTACTCATCTCCAAAATATGCAACTTAAATTGCTATTTCTTTTGATTGCGTTGACATGAAAGTTTGTTTTTGCCACAGCTGAAAGGTGTAATAGACCTGAGTATTTGATATGAATTTCAATTTAATATCTTTACGCGTTTACGAAGAAGAAGGTAGTAACAATTGCTATTTCTTATGATTGCGTGGACATGAAAGTTTCGTTTTGCTACAGCAGAAAGATATTATAGAGCTGAGTATATGATATGAATTTCAATTCAATACCTCTACGCGTTTACGAGGAAACAGGTAGTAAGTTTAAAATTTAAAAAAATATTTTAAGTACTATTTTACTAAAAATGTATACTTTTCGTAATTTTTCCTTTGTCTTTGCTATATAAAGTTTCTTCGTGGCAAGTTTCAAGTTTCTGAGTTTACGGGAAGTACCCTTTAGGTTTTGAGTTTCTTGCGAGTACTCATCTCCAAAATATGCAACTTAAATTGCTATTTCTTTTGATTGCGTTGACATGAAAGTTTGTTTTTGCCACAGCTGAAAGGTGTAATAGACCTGAGTATTTGATATGAATTTCAATTTAATATCTTTACGCGTTTACGAAGAAGAAGGTAGTAAGTTTAAAATTTTAAAAAATATTTTTTGGATGATTCTACTAAAAATGTCTACTTTTTATAATTTTTCCTTTGTCTGTGCTATATGACGTTGCTTCGTGCCAAGTTTAAAGATTCTGAGCTTGCGGGAAGTACCCTTTAGGTTTTGAGTATCTCGCTAGTACTCAGTTTCAAAATATGCAACTTAAATTGCTATTCCTTTTGATTGCGTTGACATAAAGATTTGGTTTTGCTATATCTGAAAGGTACTATAGCCCTGAGTATTAGACATGAATTTCAATTGAATAACTTCACGCGTTTACGAGGAAAATGGTAGTAAGTTTAAAATTTAAAATGTATTTTTTTGTATGATTTTACAAAAAGAAATCTACTTTTCGTAATTTTTCCTTTGTCTGTGCTACATGAAATTTCTTCGTGCCAAGTTTCAAGTTTCTGAGTTTACGGGAAGTACCCTTTAGGTTTTGAGTTTCTTGCGAGTACTCAGTTTCAAAATATGCAACTTAAATTGCTATTTCTTTTGATTGCGTTGACATAAAAGTTTGGTTTTGCTACATCTGAAAAGTCCTATAGCCCTGAGTATTTGACATGAATTTCAATGTAATAACTTTACGCGTTTACGAGGAAAAAGGTAGTAAGTTTAAAATTTTAAATATATATTTTTGTATGATTTTACTTAAAATGTCTACTTTTTATAATTTTTCCTTTGTCTATGCTATATGACGTTGCTTCGTGCCAAATTTCAAGTTTCTGAGTTCATGGGAAGTACCCCGTAGGTTTTGCGAGTGCCGAAAACTCTAAAATTTGCAGCATAAACGACTGTATCTTTTGATTGAGTTGGCTTTTAAGTTTGATTTTTTCACAGCTTCAAGGGACAATAGACCTAAGTATTTGGTATAAATTTCAGCTTGATACCTCCACGCGTTCTTGAGAAAAATGGTCTTGACAGACAGACAGACAGACAGACAGACAGACAGACAGACAGACAGACAGACAGACAGACGGACAACAAAGTGATCCTATAAGGGTTCCGTTTTTTTTCTTTTGAGGTACGGAACCCTAAAAACGCAAAATAAATCTTCAAACAAACAGAATTGACGACTGCATTTGTTATTAGCTAAAACTAGATGCGAATACAAAAGACTACGTCACCTGCTCGCGATAAGCGGTGTGCACTGGCCAGCTAATGGGACACATACGCGAGCGCGGCATTCCTACCACGGCTACGACAGCGAGAGGTCAAACCAAACTAAATACTCGCATACGAATTTAAAGTTTAACACGAAATGGTGTGACAAATTTTTAACATGGTGCTAAATTGATTTAAAATCAATGTTTTTAGTTAAGTTCCAGTATTTCCCCAAATAGGGTGAGTGTTTGAATGTTTTGTATTACTTAGAATAAGGTAGATAACGTATATAGTGTTAAAATAGTAATAAAACATTTTCTTAGTACAATCATCTTACATTTAGTTCTTACTGTACATATTTCACAGTCTGCTTATTAACAGTATTTTGACTATCGAAATAAAACTGCAAATAACTAGCTTCTAAAGCTTTCTAGAAATATGGGACTACCCACTTCATGAAAATCTTGTACATTCCAGATAAAATTATGCTTAATTTTAATTAAATTGTTTGTGATTACATGCCCAATTGTAGTTAACATGCATTTATAACGCTTTTAGTTGTTTTCTAGTTAGTAGAAATACATTTAGTAAATTTAATTTCACTTTCTTCTTTGTTTAATAAAAATAGTGATTTTGCCTGTGACTGCCACATCATTGATCACCATTTTAATGCTTGGGGTTCACTAAACCAGCCTACTTTCATACTAGCACATTAATTTGGCCTAAAAATCCGGATGTCGCAGACACTTGTTCGAAATAGGACTTTTCTTGAAATGCCCATTTGTCCGGATTTCCAGGGACCAAGTCTGGGGTTGAAATTGGAACCCACCAACCTGGATGCACATGCTCCTCTACGTTCCGGAAGGTTCCCGTGCTGCCGACCCGGAACCACACTGAAGTCGGCCACGTCCAAGTGCGACGATCTGCGGCGTAGTGCAGGGAAGTGACCCCTAACAAGGACTTGTTTCGCGCTTACTTCTGTTTACTTAATGCCAGCTCAGGAAAGGACTCACGACCTTGTTTTCTTTTAATTAGGTTAAATATACTTTGTAAAATTTAATCCAGGTATTTTTCTTACTTTTCTCTGTCTACCCTACTTCATGCGACGCTAAACGTCACATTGGCGCCCATACTAGGTATTTTCTGAGCTGTGTATTATTGAAGCAAGTCCTTGGCCTTTTTCTTTCTTGGTTTTCTTTGGTGTTGGTGGCTTTCTAATGCTTTCACTTGTAATTCATCTAGTTTTTAAGTCTGATTTGAGCAGTTGCTAAGTACGTGGTTGTCTACCTGTCTGCGTTTTTTATAATATAATTCTGTCGTGTATAAAAATATTGTACCCTAAGTCTATTCTAATTTAATTACAATATACATTTTAATTATATTCTACAGTCCACTTGCTTAGCAACTAAACCTAACTGCTTACAATCATTTGTAATCAAACACACACCTTTCTCTAAAGAGTGTAAACATGTCGTACCCTATTAAATATTTGTCACTCCAAAAAGCCGAACTCGAATATGAGGTGATTCTCAGAGGTGGTTCAACTGGCTCTGTACAAGATCTCCGCAGCCAGATTGTAAAATTAGCCATACCCCCTGAGGACATTTTAGAATCCCATTTAGAGCCTGCGGTTGACCTCGAAGCTGTTAAAGACAGCCTAACAAAGTCCCAAACAATGGTAACATCCCTAAAAACTAAATTTGATAAGACCCTGTTCTTACGCACAGAGAACCTGCTCCATCATATATTCCACAGAGTAAGACGTATCTCGAACGTTAGTGCCGCGTTGGCTGACCAGCACAAAACCTATTGCAGTAGCTTTAACAACCTATACAAAGAAATTATTGCGTTGAAGCCGGCAGCATCTACAAATGCAAATGCAGTCTCAGTCTTGGAACCGGAAGCTACGGTGGTTCATTGCGATCGTAACCTTACCTCTGACTTAGCTAAGCTAAAGTACTCTGGAAAAGCCTGCGTTTTTTCTTTGATACAAAGAGTTGAGGAATTTGTAGAAGTTAGGAATATATCCAAAGATCGTGTATTGAAGTTTGCATACGAGATTTTTACTGACGACGCGTTACATTGGTTCCGTTGTAATAAGGAAAGTTTCCAAAGTTGGGACGATGTCGTCGCTCTACTAAAAAAAGACTTCAGTCAAAATAATTACGACTACCGCCTAACTAATGAGATAAAATCTCGTACGCAAGGAGAACAAGAGAACATATCTATTTACTTAGCTATCATGCATGGTATGTGATATGTATGGGGCCGGGAGACAAGTGATACGAGCTTTGGTTTGTAGCACACTGCTTTATTTACGTATGTATACGCGGGTCGTGGGCGCAGCCACGCCTACATGCATAGGTGGTTGCACACATATGCAACACCCCTCCCTCTATTTTAACAATATACCTACTAGAAATATTTCTTAAAATCTACATCTAATTGAGAACGGCGGCGTAACCTGCTTCGCATCTCTGGGCGTACGCAGGGGTTACTTTCAGCCTGCTCAGCCTCGGTGGGGACCATCTCTGCGTCTGTACCCTCGGAGGCATCCGTAAAACATTCCGCTTCTTGAAACTCGGGGTCACTCGGCACTGATCTTTCCCCCTCTCGCGAGAGCTGAGAAGTGTCGCTGTTGTGTGGGGGCGACGTGTGTAACGGCGACGGCGGCGGCGGCGGCGGCGGCGGCGGCGGCGGCGGCGGCGACGGCGGAGGCGGTGGCGGCAGCGTCGGCAGAGACGGTATTAATGGTAAGTACTCATCCACATCTGTTAAACTTTGGTCCCCCGGGCTGTCATTGTTGTCGTTGTCTATAGAACCGTTATATTTAATAATTTGATTTTTGTGTTTTTTTATTATATTTTGAGAAATGTAGTCTTTGACTAAATACAAAACTTTACCAATTCTTTTATCGATTGTCCCTTTACACCAGTTAAATTGTCCTTTGTTTACATATTTCTTATATAGTATTATTTCATCTTTTTTAAAGTTACGTGATTCATGTTGTTTACATGGTGAACACTGTCGAGTTTTAACAGGTTTATGAGTCACGTGGTCGGCGGATGATAAGGGCGATAACTCCGAGGACGGATTCGACACATCAAGCCTACATCTTATCTTATGACCGAATACTAATTGTGACGGAGCGCAGCCTGCGGTTGAATGTATTGAATTGCGGTAATCCATTAAATATATTAACAAAAGTAACCGTCTTTGTCTGTCATTTTTACCCGTTAACATGCTCGACTTAATACCTTTTTTTGTGATTTTAACAAAAATCTCCGCCTGACCGTTACTGGCAGGGTGGTAAGCTGGTGACGTAACATGTTTTATGTTGTTAAGGTCACAAAATCTTGTGAATTCTTGCGAGCAAAACGCAGTACCATTATCACTTACTAACGTTTTTGGTAACCCAAACCTGGAAATAAAATCACATAACTTGTCCACTACAGCCGTTGATGTCGTCGTAGCCATGGGGTATACCTCCAGCCATTTACTGTAAGTATCCACCACGACCAGATACATGTGACCAAATAGTGGGCCGAGAAAATCTATGTGTAGTCTTTCGAAACACCGCTCCGTCTGAGGCCACGGCGCGGGCGGCGCGCGGGGCGGGGACGGCCGCAGCTGCTGACAGACTTCACATGAACCCAGAAAAATCTCCAAAGCCTTGTCAATCCCAGGGAACCAAAATCGAGCCCGGGCTTCTGGGGCGCGATTCGACAAGACAAAAAACGAGACGTGGACGTCACAGTAGAATCGCTAGGTGATAGAGTGATATCCATCTGTCCTCAGATGGACACGCCTAACTGTCAAATTTATAGTAGGTCTCGCTAGAGTGTTTGTCTATGGCTATTAGCCACCATTTTAGATATGTTGACAGGACATTGGGAATCCCATGGCAGAGACTAAAAGGCGGGTTTTTTTATACGAATATAGATAACACCATGTTAGTACTGGAACTGGAGCCCACCCTACTGTACATTTATCAAAAAACTTACCGGTTAGCTTCCATAGCGTTCCGTAGCGTTGTAGAACCCATCTCGGAGATCATGTAAACATACTTAAATTGTGGCTTTATGTATGGAGTCTAGTTGAAAAGCGTTGGTAGCCTGGTGGTTAGACGTCTGACTTTCAATTCGAAGGTCTCGGGTAACCCCCGCTCGTACCAATGAGTTTTTCGGAACTTATATACGAAATATACTTTACTATTTGGTGAAGGAAAACTTCGTGAGGAAACCTGCATACATATACGCGGAGAAATCCAAAGTTGTATGTGAAGTCGCCAATCTGCTTTGGACCAGCACAGCATGGGGACTATAGCTCGATCCCTCTTGTGTATGAAACGAGGCCTGTGTCCAGCAGTGGGACATATATAGGCTAACATATTTATTTATTTATTTATTTCGATGGACGCATGAGATGTTAAGATTTTAAATCGTAATTTTTTGCTGGTTCTGGGTGGGGCTGCCACGATATTGCAGCGCGTCCGGCATGTTTGCAGAGGCACGAACTGATGGCTTTGCTGCCATTATGAGAAAAAGAAGTGGGATCCTGTTTCGGCTTTGCGGCAGTCTCATCCGTATCCTCGGCGTTGAGATAGCCCTATACTAGCCCGGTCGACGTCAATACACGTTGTTAAAGATAGGATATAAGGAGCGTAATTTAATACGTGTTAGAGTAGTC
The DNA here is from genome assembly GCA_911728535.1 of Pammene fasciana. NCBI lineage: Eukaryota > Metazoa > Arthropoda > Insecta > Lepidoptera > Tortricidae > Pammene > Pammene fasciana. Next base: position 9,506,865 of record OU452297.1, read on the forward strand.
TTATTAGCTTGGGTACATACACATATTAGATAACATTAAATTATAGGCAAATTACTATAACTAACTAGATGTATGGACTATTTGTCCATAATAAAGTTTTATTTGTTTATTTAATTTATGTTTGAGCTTACCATTCCAAATTTTCACTTCACATTTATACAGGGGTCCCATGCAAGGACCGGTACCGATTACCAATGAAGGGGTATACGGTTATTATTAACCGACTTCAAAAAAGGAGGAAGTTCTCGATTCGACTGATTTTTTTTATCATTATTTTTTTTATTATTTTTTTGTATGTATGTTACTCGATATCTCCGTGAATCGTAAACTGATTTTCAAAATTTTTTTTATTGAACCCCTAGATGGTCCCATTGTCACCATGTCGGGGTCTGATGAAGAACTACGCATTATTGTATATAGTATCTTTAATGTATTTGTAGTACTGTTTTGAAAAAATAAGTCCCGCCGAGTTTCTTGCCGGTAATAAGTAATACTTCTCGGGTCAGAGGTGTAGGGTTAGAACCGGTGGTAGTTTCTTTTCTCTCTCACGTTCATAAGTGCATTGTAATGTGCCTAAATTGAAGAATAAATATCTTTTATCTTTTTATCTTTTAGGATCCTGGAAAAATCGAGGGAACTCTTATAGGCACACCTATAGTGATTTCACTATTTTTAACCGACTTCAAAAAAGGAGGAGGTTCTCAATTCGACTGTTTTTAATCATTTTTTTGTATGTATGTTACTCGATATCTCCGTGAATCGTGAACCGATTTTCAAATATTTTTTTTAATCGAACGGGTATAACCCCTAGATGGTCCCATTGTCACCAAGTCGGGGTCTGATGATGGGATTCTGGAGAAATAGAGGGAACTCTTCAACTATTATAGGCACACCTATAGTGATTTTACTATTTTTTACAGCAACTCGGCCACTTCTTCTTGGAATAGCGGGTCCTAAGTGAAGTCGGTTCTTTTTTGTTTAAAATTACTACAAATCCCATCAATTCGATAAGCACATCATTGGTTTAACCCAAAGGTAAGCGCTTACCGAAATCGAAAACCCCCAATAAGTTTACCCTATCAAGTGTTTTTAGAATGCGATCAAACTATTGTAAACTATATCGTTAAGACATTCGATAGAGAAATCACATTGAATATGGTTAACCTTATTTAAAATGGTTTCCGTAACAATAGGCTAACCCTAGTGATAGGGTAACCATATCATTATGTAACCATTTAATAGGTTTAATAGGTTTATCCTATCGAAAAGATTAATTAAATGGAGGGGTTTTCTGGGTCTGGTCCCATGCAATATGTTAGTACCCTCTGGTTAAAGCTGCTACGGGTTGTGTGGTGTTATCTTCGTAAAAAAAAAGACTATATAAGTTATACAATTTTCATACAAAAAACTTCTGTATAAATAATAAAGAAAGAATTGTAAAATGTAGCTTACGTTAAGTATCTTAAACAGAAAACGGACAACATATGAATTTCTTGTAAAAATTCATAAATTTTCAGTACATATTCATAATTTTGTACAAGTTCTATAAGTGGAGCGTAGTTATATTGTTTATTGCTATGCTATTGCTACATAATACAAACTGATAATATACATACAGGTAAACAAATTATGTGATATTAATTTTCAAGCCATAAGATACAATTCATGTGACGTCGAGAAATTACTAGCTTAAGGAAATTCTCACCATAAAGGGAGAATTCTCGGTAACATTTTCCTCAAGTTAATTTGACCACGATTAAAACTGGCTTAACTTGAGGTGCTAAAGGCGCTAATAGTAGTTTATGTAACTGTTACGTAATAGGGGTCCTTAAAACACGAGTGTGGTTTTATGAAACGAACGAAGTGAGTTTCATAATAAGATCACACGACTGTTTTAAGGCCTAATTACGTACAGTTGCATACACTGCTTTATCTACACACATATTATAAACCCGAAATGATGATTGGATGACTGCAATTGCACGGATTGCACCGCCATCGCTATGGCCAACTCGATTGTGCCGGCGGTCGGGCGGGCGCGTGCCGGCGGGCGGGGCCCACCCGGATTTTCATAATGAAATCGAATTTTTGATTATTATTTGAAAATAATAACATCGTTACAGATAAGACATTTGTTCTAACTACTAACGAAACAATCTATTTTTATGGTGGTTATAACGTGCGGTTTTTAACGCATCATGGAGGGTTTATGATATGGGTGTAGATAACGCATTTTATAGCTCGTATTATTAAGCAATAATGTTAATAATTTGCAATTATGTCGATGTGATCGGGTCGGTGGTTATCAGTTAGCGTTACGTTCTTACTTCAGGTACGAAAAAAAAACAACTTCTTGCAGTATTTTTTCTAAAATGACGAGAATGAAATGGAAGATACATGGGGGCGGGGCTTATCTTTAGAATAGTTTAGAACGATGTCAATTGCTACACAAGCGGATTTTTACAAAGACATAATGCACTTAAATCTTAGTGTCGCCTGATTGGCGTTCACAATATCAGGCAGAAGAGGGGAAAATACAGGGTGTTTGGCACATGACATGACCCAACAAATTTGTTTGGGGTGTGGGTGGTGTCATATCCTTCCTTTCCGTCCTTGGTCGATCTGGAGATACGATTTTTTAAATATTTTCCTAAATTTCCCAAAATCTGATACTTATTAGAAGCCCCATAACTTATTTTTGTGTGTGGTTTTAAATGCATAATTTATTTTCTTGTCTTACGTTTTGTCTGTCTTCTTCCAAATATTCGTTTTTTGTTACAAATATACCACAAAATGAACACAGGGGCCGGTTTAAATCCGATTATATTTATATCAATAAATAAACAATAATGTTGACTTATCGTGCATACATACCAATATTTTGATTAAGAATTAAAATGATATAATGTTGAAAAAGTAAGAATATTTGGAAATTTAAACTATTTTCTCGATAATTACCGCCGCGGAGAATGTTACCGAGAACTTTCCCCTTAAATTCTCTTCGTTTTCGTAAATTTCGGTAACGGCATATCACTTGAGTTGAGTACCCTAAAAGTTCGTAAGCGCAATTTTTTTCCTTGTGATTAAACAACAAATTTTAATCTCTTTCGATTTAAGTCTTTAAGACTTATGTTTTTACGATCTCCGAGATTGGCTGTACATCGCTGTGGAAGCCGACCGATAAGATTTTTGATAAATTTACAGTATGGCAGGCTCCAGTACCTATTATGTTTATTTATGTGAAGTAAATCAAATGTCAAATAATTATTTTAGGCATTGACATATAATCATGAAGAAACTTTAAACTGGAGCAATATCAGCCAAAAATATCAATAAGTCAAATATACTCTAATGTGATTACTTTAAGGTTAATTTTCGCTCGACATAGGTGAAGGAGGAAAACGAGCCGAGAGAGATGCTAAAACGGGAAGACCTCTGTCCCTCTCTAAACGTTGCCATTCGGAAAAAAATTAATTCTGTGGTAAAAAGTATTTAGCGTGAAATTAATAACAAAAAAAGTTTTTAAATATATTTGATTACAAGAATTACGTATGCTTATCATACTTTTTTATTTTTAACCGACTTCAAAAAAGGAGGAGGTTCTCAATTCGACTGATTTTTTTTTATTATTTTTTTTATCATTTTATTTTTTTTATTTTTCTTTATTTGTCATTTCTCTTAAGTCAGGTTTTATACTATATTTTTATAAAAGTAAAATACAAAATACATCTAAAACATACAAAAACAATAAGAACATTATAAAAAACCTAACCTAGGGTGCCGCCGGCAACGGGGCAATTTTTATTATTATTACTTTTTTGTATGTATGTTACTCGATATCTCCGTGAATCGTGAACCGATTTTCAAATATTTTTTTTAATCGAAAGGGTATAACTAGGGTTGCCAACCGTCCCGCTATATGCGGGACGTCCCGTTTCTGGGGCCCTAGAGCATGCGTCCCGCAAGGGGTCCACGCGGGACGCCGATTGTCCCGTTTTCAGACTAGACTAGATATCAGTACTTCAGCACCAAAACGAGCGTTGATTTGCATGTTAGAATCATTTTAAAGCGTGTAATTTTACTTGAATATACCGCGAGTAACGCGCGCTAGCGCCATCAACGCTCACTCGCTCGCTCGACACTCCCTGTCGCTGTGTATGGCGGCTATTATTTAAGGTTGTGATTTGTGAATTTAAGAATATTTCTTCTTGGGGAGGGGGGGGGGGGTGCATTATTGCAGTGAGAGTGAGGCCGCGTGTAGGTGTCCCGCGGTTTTAAGCCTGGTCCCGCAATGTGATCGTAAATGTACCGCGAATCTCTGAATCACAGTTGGCAACCCTAGGTATAACCCCTAGATGGTCCCATTGCCACCAAGTCGGGGTCTGATGATGGGATTCTGGAGAAATCGAGGGAACTCTTCAACTATTATAGGCACATCTATAGTGATTTCACTATTTTTAAAAGCAACTCGGCCACTTCCTCTTGGAATAGCGGATCCTAAGTGAAGTCGGTTCTATTTTTGTTTTAAAATTATCGAACTCGCGAAGCGTAAGCGAAGAGAGTTCTTACAAACAACTCCAGACCGAATTGTCAACTGGCTACTGGGACGTCTCGGCATTTGGATGGCTTTTTGATTTCGATAGTTTGTCCGACGATAACTTTAGTAACGTTTTTCTGATCTTTGTGAAATTTCTTGGGGCTGTAGCAGAGATACATAAAATTTGTAAGTTCGTATATGAGCAGGATCCATCAAGTGGTTATGGAGCTAGAAGGAGAAAAAAAATCCTCCTTAGGGTCTTCTTATATTGGTTAACTCGTTTGCAAGTAAATCGCGAGTTCTCAGTTCGAGGCGGACTATTAGTTTTAATAAGTTAATAAACTAGCACGAAAAATCTTTAATAATTATTTTATAACTAGTAGTCCGTCTAGTAGTAAGTAAAAATATCGTTAAAAGTCTTAAATCTTGAAATAGGGTGTCCGCTTCATATGACTAATGAGACAAGTTTAAGGTTTGAGTTTGGTTAGAATACCTACCTATGGTGTGTTTTATTTCCTTATGTTTTATTTTTCCAACGATAATGGATAATAGGAGCCTCCACACATCCAGTCAGTAGCAGAAGTAGCTAACGCACTGTTTTCTAAATTCAAACAACACTAACTGCAGCTTTCCCAATGGGTATGTACCTACTAGGGCTTGCAATTGTTTAACGGCCTCCTAGCCTAGTTGGTAGTGACCCTGCCTATGAAGCAGGAGATCCCGGGTTCGAATCCTGGTCAGGGCATTTATTTGTGTGCTAATCACAGATTTTTGTTCCTGAGTTATGGATGTTTTCTATGTATTTGAGTATTTATCTATATCTATCTATATCGTCACCTAGTAGCCATAAAACAAGCCTTATTGAGCTTACTGTGGGACTAGGTTGATTTGTGTAAGATTGTCCTAATATTTATTATTTCTCTTTATTTTTCTTTTATCTTAGGCTAGGTAATTTATAACATTTTTATAAAAGTAAAATACAAAATACATCTAAAACATACAAAAACAATAAAAACATTATAAAAAACCTAACCTAGGGTGCCGCCAGCAACAGGGCAGGGCCCAGGCTGCCGGTGGTTAGGGCCGCAGAGAGAGGAACCTTCGGACTATGCGCGCCGTGTCCAAGATTACCGCCTTCTGAATCTGACCCTTGATCCAACCACAACCCCGTAGCGAAAGTCTCTCAAGATGTTGGTCGAGACTCTTCGCTATGAGACCGTTCGCAGAAACAACTATTGGCACAATGATCGCCGAATCAACCTCCCACATGGCGGTTACCTCGTGAGCTAAGTCTAGGTACTTGCTGGACTTGTCCTTCTCAGCCTTCACGAGGTTCACGTCACATGGGACGGTGATGTCGACGAGCATGGCCCGGCGTTGCGGTCGATCTATTACCACGATATCAGGCTTATTGGCTACAATAGTCCTGTCCGTGATTATAGATCGATCCCAATAGAGCGTGGCACGACCATTTTCGAGAACTGGCGCAGGTGTGTACTTGTAGTACGGCACTTCGTGGTCCACAAGACCGTATAGGAGAGCAAGCTGCTGGTGTATGATCCTGGCTACGAGGTTATGTCTGTGCAAGTACTCGCCGTTAGCAAGATGGGAACAACCGGAGATGATATGCCTGAGTGACTCTCCGGGACGGCGGCATGCCCGACAAATGTCGACCGTACCGTCCTTCAGGATATATCTCCGGTAGTTATTCGTCATGATAACTTCGTCCGCAATTGCACAGGCAAAACCTTCGGTTTCTCCGAAGAGGTCCCCGAATCGTAACCAGTTCACCGACGCGAGCAGGTCTACGTCGGGTCCCGTGAGGGCCCCGTAGAACCGCCCGTGTAGCTCCTTGCTCTTCCATACCGCCTTGCGATCCTCGGTGCTTAGCACCACAGGTTTGCGCCAGTTCTCGTTCGCCAAGGAGAGCGGCGTGAGGCCCTTATCTATTGCCACCACATCACGATGCATCCCACACTCGTTGTTAAGGAAATAATTCCTGAGATTGTACACCTCACGGTTGTGGAGATTTTTGGCATTTAAAAAGCCGCGACCTCCACACTTCCGTGGGATGTACAATCTCATAACGGACGAGCGTGGGTGAAGCATACGGTGTGTGGTGAGCAATTGACGGACCCTTCGATCCAGGGCATCCAGCTCGGTCTGTGTCCACCTTAGTATGCCAAAGGAGTATGTGAGTAGGGGCATCACCCAGGCGTTGAAGGCGCGCACCTTGTTGCCACCTGACAAAAGACTATTGAGTACTTTTGTCAGCCGACCGAAGAAGCGCTCCCTCAACGCCTGTTTAATACCCGCATCCTCAATACCCAACGACTGTGACATACCAAGGTATTTGTAGGTTTCTGATTCAGAGATAGATCTGAACGTCATCGTCTCAGAAAGCTGTAAATTTGTTGAATTTACTACTTTCCCCCGCTGTACATGCATAACCGCACATTTATCAACACCAAATTCCATCTTGATGGAACTACTGAAGACTTCAGTGGTTTTTAGTAGCTCCAGCAAGTCCCGGTTATTTGGTGCAAATAATTTGAGATCGTCCATGTACAGAAGGTGAGATATGACTTCACTCTCTCTCCGAAGCCGGCAACCTAGCCCCGAATCCTTCAGCAGGGTGCTGAGCGGATTTAGAGCTAGGCAGAACCACAAGGGACTCAGACTGTCGCCCTGAAATATTCCTCGCTCGATCCTTATAAAGTCCTGCGGGCCAGGGGGGTCATCCCCGCCTCCTGGTTGACGAAGGACTGTGGTCCACTGCCTCATACACGCGCCAAGGAAGGATCTTAAGGCTGCATCAATTTTATACAGCTCTAAGATCCTCTCCAGCCATGAATGAGGCACTGAATCATAGGCCTTCTTGTAGTCAATCCAGGCGGCTGAGAGGGCCCCCCTGTTCCGCCGGACTCGTTGGCAAATGGTCATGTCTATGAGGAGGAGCTCTTTAGTACCACGGGACCCAACCCTACATCCATTTTGAGCGGAGGCCAAGATGTTGTTTGCGACCATATGCGCGTTTATTTTTGCTCTCAAAATGGATGTAAGGAGCTTGTAGAGTGTAGGCAAGCACGTGATGGGTCGATAGTTCTTCGCTTCCGTGGTACTACCGGACTTATAGAGCAGGAAGGTTACACCAGTTGTTAAGGAGGGCGGGAGGGAGCCAAGTTCGAGGGCTTGCTGAAATTGCGTTGCCAGCCGCGAGTGCGAGCATCGAAACCATTTTAGCCAGAAGTTGTGCAATCCATCCGGGCCAGGACTTTTCCAGTTCTGAGCCGTACGGATTGCACAACTTACGTCATCGGGGCTGATGGTAATAGCCCCCATAGGTTCGATGGTCTCGCACTCACGTTCGACAACGCTCATCCACTCGCCCTCCGTGTGTTCAACGGGCGCCGACCAGATGCTACGCCAGAAATCAGTCATGGCAGTAGCATCCGGCAGTCGCACGTCGGACACACGGGGGTCAGCTTCCTCCCACCTTCGGTATACCTTCCTTTGGTCACTTTGGAAAAGACGATTCTGCCTGAATCGGTCCACACGCTCTCTGTAGCGGCGAATACGGCTTGCCCATGCATAAACTTTCTGCTTCAGAAAGTCGATGCGCTCTGTGACGTTGGCCATGTAGTCGCGGGGCTCGATATCCATCCCCGCGAACGCCTGGTGCACAAAGCGCATTACTCGGGGGCGGTTGTTGCCCCCCCTGAAGCAGATCAGCTTTGCAATGAGAGTCCTAAATGAGTTGATACGTCGCTCAATCCGCACCTGCCATGCGGGGACACCCCCGGCGGTCCTAGGTGCACGTTCAGCGTCCGGAAACTTGACTCGAGCAACACGGCACGCCGCGATGGCTCCGCAGTACATGATCGAGTGCGTATCATCTAAGTCTTTACTAGTCCGCAAGAATGGATCTAGCAAATCATTTAGGGCTCCCATTAACGCTAGATTGCGTTTATTCATAGGCAAGCGTGGTAATCGTGGCCTAGGGATATTTGTGGAACGATACTGCGTAATTGCCTCTTCCAAAGTCCTCCTCAGTTGCTCATTGGCTGTACTACTCACACTCTGAGTCGCGATCTCCTCCTCGTCGGCGCTGGGATCAACCCGCGGCGCCCCCGATGCCAGGTCGGGTGCGGGCATCGGATCCGGCGCCGTGGCGGGTGGATCCCGCGCCGAGGTGGAGGCCGCGTGAGCAGAGAGAGCCTCCAGGCGAAGCCGATCAAGTGTCGAGTCATCCAGCCGTTTATCCCGTTGGATGACTCGGACCTGATCCGATAGTCGCTGCGCAGTAACGTTGGTGGTCGGTTCAAGGGCCTGAAACAGAGGAAGCAAACGAACACGATACGCGCATAGATTTGTCCCCCCCTCTGTAGCCCCATAGTAGGCGCGCATGACGTTCTCATTCATTGTTTGAGTCCATCTCATGCGACGCACTATACCACCGGCAGCGGGGGCCCTGGGCGGGGCAGGTTGTCCCGCAAGCCCCAAGCGTGCCGGCAGCGGTGGCCGCCCTCGTCGCGCAGGTGGTCGTGGCGGCGGCGGCGGCGGCCCGCACTCGTCGCTCGACTCGCTGGTGTCGGGCGCAGTAGCAAACTCATCGCCCGACGACGATGGCGAGGAGACTGACGAGGCGGGCGAAGATGGTGGGCGTGCGTTTGGCGGGGACGCTTGCTGCAGTCGCGATTTACTTCTGGTTATCATTCCTTTTCCTTGTATGACGTTTAATGTAAAAAAAAAAAAAAAAAATGACGCCGTCAAAGTCAGTCGCGTTTCTTTCTGATTTCCGATTTTAATTTGATAAATAATGTTTTTATGGGTATTTTTACACTATTTTTTACGATTATTTGCGAAAAAGATGCACGCCACTTCAACGACTTTTGCGCAAGGGCGTATATAACCGCAAATATGCTTGTAAGTTGTAAATACAAACCCGGACATTAAACGTCATATTTATTATTATTATTAATTGTCCGGATAATTCCATACAAATTACTATTCAAAATATCCGGATTGCAAGTCCTTGTATGTACAGTCGCCATCAGATATATCGGAGCGGCCAAGGTAGTCACAAGTATTTGAACAACGCCTCTACTTCCAAGGCGATAAAGTGCATGTTCAGATGTTGAGTACCCTGGCCGGTCCGATATATTTGATGACGACTGTACCTATGACGCGCCGCCGCTGAATCTTGCCAATAAGGTGGTTAGTACAGTATTGCAGTATTTGATGGCGACTGTATCTAATAACCACCTGCTCACTCTACAGCAAGTTGAGATAGTTGCGTCCTTGTCAGTTCTGTTTTGGTTGTGATTTTCGGATGCGAATGCGTAGGTGGACTAATTGCCAAGACTTTACCGAAACCCTCAGCCCAAAAATGGGAAAAATCATTACGTAGACATAGATAAGTAGCAGAGGAATGGTTGTTCGGAAAGATAAGTGTCGTGGCTGATATGAAAGCTCATGCATTCTAACAACACTTCTCATTCCGAACTTCTACAAAATATCATTATGACTATAGGATTTAAAATGAGTTGAGTACCTATGAATAAAAATTTGTTAGGACTGAATATTATAACACATACTTAGCATTAATTGAACGAGGATTTCCCAAGGAATTCCTAACTTTTGAAATTAACGTGGTCACCCTAATAGAAAGAGGTGAAGATGAAGGTCTCCCCGTGTGCCATCTCACTCGGCTCGTTTTTTCAAGGCCTGTGTATTATCTTGTTTATCTATGGTAAGTATATCTATGAAAATTACTACTCAACTGACAGACGATGACGGCATGGGCGCACAATATGGCGAATTTTTCGGCCGCATTGGGTTTTTACGTAAATACCCGTCTCTCTTTTTGATTATAGATATAGAGGTGAGTTAAAACGAGACGAACATATTTTTATGTGTTTTCATTTTCATATGTCGCGTCCCTTATATACAAATCTCGAATACACTACGATGTAGCCACTTTTTAATTTCTACTCTTATTGGTGGCACTGTACATATAGATGTCGCTTTCAAATGACTTTTCATAAAATGCTTCAAGGGGGCTGGCTCTCTTTACCTACTTTTACTTACTTTACTATTTGCTACGTGGGATTCCCCTAATATACTGACGTCTACGTCAAAACTAATAAGATGGCGCCCATGCCCATAGAGGCAATCCTCTAGCGAGACGTGTTGATTTTGACGTAGGTGGATATCACTTTTGAGTGATTCCATGGCGATTGTGGCTGTCACAAAAAAGTGATCTCGCAGTGGTCTCGTCAGCTAATGTCAATTATGCCATGTCGAATATGGCTCCTGCTTTCGTTTTAACAATTCCTAAATGTGACGAATGTAGCTCAGCCAGAACTTTATTGTGCAGCGATTGCGGGATGACCGCTTTGTGACCCCGCATAATAACCCCATTTTCTATAGCTAACTCATTTCTACACAGATGGTAAGGCCTCAGACGTACATCTGTAGTTTTATTCGGCCAACCATTGAAGATATATTTACTGACTTCATTTAATATCGCATCTGCCTTAGTACCTATCTGTAATTCTTTTAGAGTCAATGGCATGTTGGTCCCTTCCGGGACGAAACAAACATATGATGCCTTATCAGTACCTGCAAGCGCCGGCTCCGCGCCCCCCTCGCGCTCCCCGGGCAGGCTCGCCCGAGACAGGTAGTCTGCGCTGTTATCTGCACTACGCACATATTCTATTGTATAATTATAACCGCTAAGAAACAGTGCATACCTTTGTAAACGGTTGGCCGAAACCTCAGGGATACCTTTGTAGGGTCCGAATATTGAAATCAAGGGTTTGTGGTCCGTCCTCAACACAAACGGGTCTGCCCTACCGTACAAATACTGGTGGAAACGCCGCACTCCATAGATTATGGAAGTCGCCTCCCGCTGTATTTGAGCATACCTTTTCTCGGCGGGGTTGAGAGTACGCGAGGCAAACGCGACCGGCCGCTCGACTCCGTCCGCGTCCAATTGAGACAAAATAGCCCCGAGGCCACTGGGTGATGCGTCGCAGGTCAATATCAATTTTGATTTTGGGTTGAAATGTGTAAGAACCTGATCAGACACTAAATGACTTTTAATTCTGTTAAAAGCACTGTTATGCAACTCTGACCATTCCCACTTAGTATTTTTTTTTAGTAAGTCATATAATGGACTCAATATAGTCGAGGCAGCCGGGACAAAATTCCGATAGTAGTTACTGAGGCCTAAAAATGATTGCAACTGACTAATGTTTGTTGGCACCGGGGCTTCGACTATAGCTTTTATTTTCTCTGGCGATTTTTTTAACCCGTCCTTATTTATCACATATCCTAAGTAGCTAATCTCGTCCTTGAAAAATTCACACTTTTCTCGCTGCAAAACCAGTCCCGCGTCCTGTAGCCTTTGCAACACTACCTTTAACCTGGCCAGGTGCTCCGCGGCGTCGGCGCCCGTGACGAGCACGTCGTCGAGTAGACACAGCACGCCGTCGAGCCCTGAGAGCACGCACTCCATGGCCCGCTGGAACACCGCCGGGGCGGAGGCCAACCCAAAAACGAGACGTGTAAAGCGATATAGCCCCCGGTGTGTATTTATGCAGGTCAGCCTTTGCGACTCGTCGTCAAGTTCGAACTGGTTATACGCCATAGACAGGTCTAACTTTGTGAATGTTTTCCCCCCGTGTAATTTGGAAAACAATTCGCTTATCGTTGGCAGAGGATATTGATCGATAATCAATTGTTTATTTATGCTAACGGAATAATCTGCACATAAGCGTACGGAACCGTTTTTCTTCAAAACCGGTACTATAGGTGAGGCGTACTCAGAATGATCAACTTGCTTAAGGACCCCTAATTTAACAAGCCTATCAATTTCGTTACTAACGGCGTCGCGTAATGCAAACGCTACAGGTCGCGCTCTAAAGAAAACAGGTTTTGCATTATCTTTTAGCCTTAAGTTAACCTTGTACTTATTAAATAACCCTAAACTGTCTGAGAATAGCTTAGGATATTGTTTTTCGAAGCCATGACTATCTGCACTTTGTTTATCATCGCAATAGTGCACTGCCTGTACCGGTACTAGCTGCAACCTAAACAAAGCAATAAAATCTCTGCCTAGCAACGGCGGACCGCCGTCGTCAACCACGTACACGTTCAATACGTGAGTGCTACCCGCATATTCTATACCTAAACGTACACAACCCATACAACGTAAATGTTGGCCTGAATAAGTCACTAATTTCTTTTTTGTATGGGACAATAATACATCCTTAAAATGCATTTTGTACGTTACGTATGAAATAACGGTTACTGCAGAACCAGTGTCGATCTCAAATTTTAACTTTAATCCATTTATTTTTACCGTTTCAACCATAGGCTCACCCCTTACGGATCGAATGTAATATAACTCACCGTCATCGTCGTTATCGCCCTGACAATCCGCGGGAACATTCACATAATTTACGTTAGTGCACATCCTGCGGAGATGCCCTTTTTTATTGCACTTCCTGCAAGTAAATTTAGCGAAACGACACTGTGACGCACTATGGTTAGAATAACCACATACTGAACACTTAGACTTAACACTTCCCTGCTTTCCATCATCGCGCGCGATCTTAAATAACTCGGAGGCCGGCGATTCCGACGAACCCGAAGTCACGGCTGAGGCGCCGGCCGCAGCCGCGCCTGCCCGCGCACGACGAATGTTTTCCGCGAGTTCTACCGCCTTTGCTAAGGTTAACGCGGACAAATCTTGCGCATACAACTTCTCCTTCTCTCTGCCCGACAGCATTCCCATGACGAAACGGTCACGTAGTGCCTCTTCCACGTTATTAAACGCACAATGCGCTGACAACCCTCATAGTCTAGCAGCCCACTGTGGGTATGACTCCTCTCGTAGCTGTGTCGCGGAGTAGAAGTTGTGTCGCTCGCCGAACCCGGTTAGCTTGGGAGTGAAATGGTCATCCAGTAGTTTCAAAATGTCCTCGTACGGCACGTCTTGGACATCCTTGGGCAGCGCTAAATGCGCTGCAAGCTCGTACGAGCTCTCATTGAGTGCGCTAAGCAAAATGGCCCGTCGTTTCTGTCCCTGTGCGTCTGTAGTGGCGGTGATGTCATTAGCGATGAACCACTGGCACACACGACTTTTATAATTCTTCCACACTTGCACATTGTGGTCAAAAGTCGGCAGGACTCCATAAACAGCACTCATCTTTTCAAAATGTGGGTAGACGTCGCCACTGATATGTATGGGGCCGGGAGACAAGTGATACGAGCTTTGGTTTGTAGCACACTGCTTTATTTACGTATGTATACGCGGGTCGTGGGCGCAGCCACGCCTACATGCATAGGTGGTTGCACACATATGCAACAAGTAGTATACAGGGTGTAACAAAAATACTGGTGATCCGTTTAAGGGCATAATTGAAGGGATGTTTACAAAAACAACATAACTGCTTAGAGCGGTTGACACTTTTTTAAGAACATTTTTAATCGTTCCAGGTGTCAACCAGTGTAGTCAGTTATGTTGTTTTTGTAAACATGCCTTCAATTGGTATCGTATTGCGAGTAGGAAAAAGTAGAAGAAAAATTTTTTGGACGCGAAAAAAAATTTTTTTTTGTATGGGGCGAGTCGTCCCAGCTGGCCAACCCTCCATACAAAACCAAAAATTATTTTCGCGAGAAAATTATTTTTTCTTAGTTTTTCACAATAAGAATACGATACCAATTATGCCCTTAAAAGGATCACCAGTATTTTTGTTACACCTTGTATACCGGGTGTCCCAAAGTTATGGGACATGAAGGGGAAGTACCTTAAATATCGTAGATAGGGTATTTTGTTGAAAGAAGACTTTATGTTTTTTTTAAACTGAGTAATCCTGCATTCAAAGATTTTTTTTAAATATTTCCAAATTACCTACTTAATTGCCCTCGGCAGTTTTTAATTTGATTAAAATGATTAATTTCACGTTGTTCCTTTCTTTTAAAATACTGTGTTATTAAAGAAGAGTTATTATTTTTTAGCTATTCTTTCCATTAGCATCATAAAAATAGGGTGATTTTTTTTCACATTTAAGTCAGTTCGATTCCCAGACGAAGCAAGTAATTTTTAGAAAATCTTTGAATGCAGAATTACTAACTTCAAAAAAAATATCATAAAGTCTGCTTTCAGCAAAAAACCCTATCTACGATATTTAAGGTACTTCAACTTCATGTCCCATAGTTTTGGGTCACCCTGTATAGACTTGTAGTGATTTTCACTAAAACTTTAGGGATAAAAAAATGGCAGTTCTAGGGACTGCCGATAGACAGTATTAAAACTTGAAATTTTATAATGTTTGAATTTTAATTATCAACATCAATCTGGTCTTCTCCGAGCACCACATCTTAAAAGCATAAGACAAAAATACTACTAACAAAATTAAACTTTATTTGAACGGCTATAAATATAAATATCGAACGAGCCTTCCAACCCAAGGAAAATCTTGTGATGCGTTTTTGTTTTCGTGACGGTTTCGGTGACGCGAACTCATAAGATTTCCCCCTACCGAAATTGCCCAACGCGGCTAAAGAAGCTTTCACTTCAAAAATCTTAGGGATGTCATCGCCTGTTACTCAAAGACGGCACCTTGAAGTTGTGTTTAGACCTTTACCCGGAAAAGATCCAGTTCTGAGACTGACAGGCCGGAAACCTAATTCGCCCAACGAAAACTTTACCCTTTTTTACCCGACTGCGCGGTGTTGTGCGCGTTATACTTTATAACTAGAAGCTGCCAAGGGGGTCACAAATATCTGAATAACGCCTCCATTGTCAACGCGATAAAGTGCATGTTCAGATATTTTGAGCACCCTGGCCGCTCCGATATATTTGATGGTGACTGTACCTATGTCCGGATCCAGGTCACATTTTTTTTTAATTTGGCAGTTATATTTAAGCCATCGGTACCATTATTATTATTGCAGTGAAATAGGCTACCGAAATGGCGGTAGGCGTGACGTTTCAGATATAAAGGTTGGGCTTAAACTGAACAACTCTGAAAACATTATAAAATAACACGGTTACACTCACGGCACTTTAGTCACGTCTTGCGACATGTTTCGGAGAGCCTAGGTCTCCATCTTCAAGCACTAGGAGTGCTACTTGAACCGGCCCGTGGCGCACTGCTGCGCCTCGCGACGACGACGTGACTAAAGTGCCGTGAGTGTAACCGTGTTATTTTATAATGTTAATATGTCTCACGAAAGTAAACGCAAAAATAAGCCTACTTCTTAAGAGTCGGCAGGACGCTCGCGTGAACTCGCGTTCCCATACAAACGTAGTTCAGCTCTCATTTTAAAACGACATGCTTTAGAACCTTGAAATTTGGCATGGCCATTCTAGTAGTACAGATCTATATCGGACATTCGTTTTTGTTGCTAAAAATTGTAATACATTATGTTACTCCATATCTCCGTGAATCGTGAACCGATTTTCAAAAATTTTTTTTAATCGAACAGGTATAACCCCTAGATGGTCCCATTGTCACCAAGTCAGGGTCTGATGATGGGATCCTGGAGAAATCGAGGGAACTCTTCAACTATTATAGGCACACCTATAGTGATTTCACTATTTTTTACAGCAACTCGGCCACTTCCTCTTGGAATAGCGGATCCTAAGTGAAGTCGGTTCTTTTTTTGTTTTAAATTATTGTATCGAGTGTTATTAATTCATGCTTATTTCCCACGATTTTTATATAAAACAATGTACTTAAATAAATCTAATTACTAAACATATGTAACGAACTTTATCTTATGAATGCCAACATTTTTCTCGATAGGCGTTTGCGTTTAATCATGCTTTTCGCAGTTATGGCGGCCATCTTGTTTTTTTTTGGATAATAGCCGTTTACTGGGTTTAAGAAAAGAAGTATTAGCGGAACGCCCAGCTATAAGTACACTTAAAACAAAAAACGGTTAAACCGGAATACAGTCAGCAGCAAAAACATCTGAGCAGATAGGGTGTTCAAAATGAGCTTGACACGAGCAAGACTTTTTTGTTAAGAGAATAAGAGCGTGTGTAGGTCATTTTGAATACCCTACCGGTCATAAAATTTATATTGTGCAACCTTTTTATATGTAAGTATAACAATTTATAAAACAGTCGTATTATATAGAGAAAGACAGACATAACACAGCCTAAACCATTCAAGGTAGACCATTGAGAGTTGTAATACAAGGTGTAACAAAGATACTGGTGATACTTTTGGTACGGGCGGCGGCCGTAGGATCTGCTACGTAACGTGATACAAAGATAAGCCCCATGGCACAAAAAGTGGTGCTGAGTTCCGGAAAAATAGTAAAAAAAATTAGAATTGGCCGAAAGCACAAAAAAGTACCACTTCCGGTTTAAAAAATGGATGGTATTTACCTATGTCATTGGATATAAAGATGACACTTGTGCCAACAAATAGTAATTTATTTTTAGGTATAGAAAAACCCAGTCTGCCAGTTTCTGCATGGCCGGAAGTGCCTGGCAGACTGGTTCAAAAGTGACGTACATTTGGAGTCCAATTCGTTACTTTTAAACTAGTCTTCCGGGCACTTCCGGAACCGGAAGTGGTACTTTTTTGTGCTTTCGGCCAATTCAATTTTTTTTTACTATTTTTCCGGAACTCAGCATCACTTTTATGAACATGTGCCATGGAGCTTATCTTTGTATCACGTTACGTAGCAGATCCTACGGCCGCCGCCCGTACTATTTAAGGCCGTTCCTCGATTCGGACAAGCCACGCCCATCCGTTAGAGACACGTTTATGGCTCCCGTGCACGAAAGAAAGAGATGCAGCGCTCTTAAGGATCAGACTTTTTGACTAAACTACGATAAATAAGCGAATCTATAAAGTTTTATCTAATTTTGTTTCTATGACTTTTTAGATAAACCAGAATACCATATTTTTTACTTAGTTATATTGCTTAATCTCTTATAGTTTACGTAACCTAAGAAAAAAACGGGAAAAAAGGACCCAACTTCAGATTTTTTTTCTATCGAGGCAACTTTCAGCAATCGTGTTTCGGTTTGTGCCATAAACAAGAGTATATAGTCTAATAATATATATTAGAAAATAAATTCAGTCCCTTTTCCCGTTTAGTCCATAGAGCGTATGAAAAAACCCATAATTATTCAAAGTAGCCCCTTAAAGGGCATAATTGGTATCGTATTCTAATTACGAAAAACTAAGAAAAAAATTTTTCGCGCGAAAAAAAATTCTGGTTTAGTATGGAGGGTCGGCCGGTTGGGACCACCTGTCCTGTCCCATAGAAAAAAAAATTTTTTTTCGCGTCCAAAAATGTTTCCTCCTACTTTTTCTTAGTCGTAATACGATACCAATTATGCCCTTAAACGGATCACCAGTATTTTTGCTACACCCTGTATATTTCTATTTTTATGCGCACGTGACACCTCTTGAATTGCGGGCGTTCATAGTGTGCGGGTGCTGCTTACCATCAGGCGGGCTGTATACTTGTTTACCACCGCCGTGTTACTAGATATGTAATAATATTTTCTATTCTAACCCTAAATAGGTACAAGTTTCTGTATACCTATACAGGATGCTTTTGACCACGGGGCTTTAAATGTAAGCATCGATTTTCCTTATAAGACTGAACACAATTGAACTACCGTCACGTGCTATAACTTTGCCTACGGTGCGCAACTTTACCTGGCTTGAAAAACATGTTTTTTTTTTTCACCAAACAGATATTTATATCTTATACCTGAGATGGCTGTCTTTCTCCCATCTCAGTTTTGTATGAAATAAAAAACCCTTAAAAAAACTAAGTTTATGAGCAAAATATAAGTAGATCCTCGCATTTAAGGGGCTACTTTGAAAAATTATAGGTTTTTTCAAACGCTCTATTGACTAAACGGGAACTTAAACTGAATTTATTTGCGAATATATATTATTAGACTATATACTCTTGTTTATGGCACAAGCCGAAACACGATTGCAGAAAGTTGCCTCGATAGAAAAAGGTGCCTCCCGTATACGTGAATTTGGGTCCTTTTTTCCCTTATTTTTCTTAGCTTACGTAAACTATAAGAGATTAAGCAATATAACTAAGTAAAAAATATGGTATTCTGGTTTATCTAAAAAGTCACAGAAACAAAATTAGACAAAACTTTATAGATTCGCTTATTTATCGTAGTTTAGTCAAAAAGTCTGATCCTTAAGAGCGCTGCATCTCTTTCTTTTATGCACGGGAGCCATAAACGTGTCTCTAACGGATGGGCGTGGCTTGTCCGAATCGAAGAACGGCCTTAAAGCATTATTTACTTGTACTACATTGTAATATCAATCTACGTCGTCTTACAAATCATTTACCCGTAAGCCACTTCAGATTTCACGATCGACTTGTTGACGAGTTAATCGCGCGAGAGGCTATCGAGTTACCGTGGTAACCCGACGCTCGAGAAAGTAAGTTGTGTCACGCAATAGTTCTTGTGTTACTGTTCATAATTTATTAATAGCGTAACAGGATATCTATCTATCTATACATATAATAAAGCTGAAGAGGGTCGAAAGTCTGTACATGGATGATATTCGAAAAAAAATTGGCTGGGGATACTTAGAATCGATAACAGAACACGTTCCAACAATTTTTAGAATTTTTGTCTGTTTATCTGTTTGTCTGTTTATTTGACCGCGCATCACGTGAAAACGGCTGAACGGATTTTGATGAAATTTTGTAGAGAGATAGTGTGAGTTCCGGTAAAGGACATAGGATAGTTTTTATTCCGAAAATAACCCTGGAGGGGGTGAAAAGGGGGTTGAAAGTTTGTATGGAGAATTTTTAACCGCTGAACCAATTTAGATGAAAATTTGTATGGAGATAATTTGAGTCCCGGGAAACGACAAAGGATAGTTTTTATTCCAAAAATCAAACCTAGAGGGGGTGAAAAGGGGGTCGGAAGTTTGTATGGCGAATTATTTACCGCTGAACCGACGATTAAGTTTGTATGGGGAATCAATAACCGTTGAACGCTGGAGATAGTTTGAGCTCTGGGAAAGGATTTAGAATAGTTGGTATCCAGAATTTATTCTTTAATTACTAATTCCACGTGGACGAAGTCGCGGGCAAAAGCTAGTTATTAATAAGGGAATGGTATTTTATACAATCGTGACATGATGAAGAGTTTTTCAGTCGAGTGCCGTCAACTGTTACAATTTTGCCTGGCTTGAAATAGTTATTTGTGCAACAAGAGAAAGTTGGTTTTTCTCGCGAGTGTTGATTTTGAGTCCCGAGTAAGCGAAAGATTCTATAATTGAGTCACGAGCGAAGCGAGTGATTCTAAGTTTGAATCTTGAGCGTAGCGAGGGATCTCAAGAACACGAGATGTAAAAAAATCCTCTCGTGTGACACATACAACTTTTCACCTCAGTGAGAGCAGATTAAAGTTAAAAAAACACATTTATTTGCATTCCTGAATGAAAGGCATCATCATTATGACGAGAAGCTTCTAGAAACAAAATTTCACTCCCTGGAGTGAGGAAAGTCGCAACTTTCGTCACTCCCTAGAGTGATGAAAGTCGCGCTTTCGTCACTCCAGGGAGTGAGGAAAGTAGGCTTGTTCGAACTGCTGAGGTGAAAAAATGGTTTTGTTTGTCCACCTTGGCCGCTTCAATATATCTGATAGCGACTATACCTAGATAAGGTTTAGGTAGGTATAACCCTTTATAGAAACAGGTCTTAATTTGAAACTAGATTACTAGGTTTCGTAATATAATATTATTCTAATTAGAAATACTCTTACGCGCAGAAAATTACTCTAAATGAGTTTATTAACTAGTTCTTAGAATTGTATAAAGTCTTTTAAAAGATCTTTCATGTTTTGATTACAAGTTGAAATATAAATACAAAGAATTAATTACTTAATTAGCGTGAAAACCTTGAGTAATATTACATGAGCTGTTAAATAAGTTTTTCGTAATTATAAATGACATTGATGATTACACCAGCGGCGCGTCGCTAGAACTCGCTTCCCGCCGGCTTGCCTAATTTTTAGGCACCTGAGCAGGATTCTTACAGTTCATAAGGAAATTTGAAGGCAAATTGAACCCCGGCTTGGAATATAAATGGCTTGAAATTATTTATACGCCTTGTCGCCTTGACAACAGAGGCAGTATTCAGATATTTATGACCACCTTGGCCGCTCCGATACATTTGATGGCGACTGTAAATGTAGATAATTTGGGTTAGTCTCGATTAAAATATAAGTATTATAAAATTAAAAATATTGAATTTGAACAACTTACAGTTGAGTTTATAAATATATGAGCATTCTCAAAGCTTCAACAATAAATGTCCATAGAAAAGTATAGTTTGGCCAGAGTTTGTTCCACTTCAAGCATAGACAGGGAGAATCATACTGTCTTTTTCTAATGCTAGTACTCTCACTACTAAAAAAGGGATGGGTATAGCATGTTACTCTGACTGTTACTGCGCTTTTGGTTTGCCAGACTATACATATCACCTGTACGACATTTTAATCTACAGAGAATAGGGAATATACGGTTAAAATCTTTTTCAGCCCTACTATTCGAAAAAGGGTAATTTGTCGCCCATTTACAGGGAGCAACAGTGACTTATGATCCCTCTGCGATTACAGGGAGCAAAAGTGACTTTTGATCCCTCTGCGTTTTTTTTAAAAATTTTCCTTGTCTTTGCAACCGAAATGAGACATTATATAACTTCTTTTTCTAGCAGATAGCTAGTTTAGTACCTTTGTTTTCGTTTTTCTCATAGAAGGAGTGAAAAGTAGAGTGTACTACGCGGTAGCAAAATTATTTCGATCTCGGGTCACTTGAATCCCTCACTACGCTCAGGATTCAACTCGCTACCCTCGACCGAAATAAGTCATTTTGCTCCCTTGTAATACAATCTACTATTGCAATCCTAACGAGCATCGTGTACCGGGTGTTTCCTGTAATAGGAGCAATAAATTAAAACGTAGATTCTACTCCTCAAAACAGACACGTTTGTTCAGCGAGTTTTAAAAATAACTTATGGTTTGATTTTTAGGACACATTAAAGTTTTTCCGAACACGCCATGTATTCCGACATTGATTACGTCTGTAGGGTGACAAGCAATGTCAAATAGATGGATTTTAACGTACATTGAAAATACTATTTAGTTTGTATGAAAAAGAGGCAATCTACAAAATACATCTTTTTTAAAAGTTGTTGAACAAAAGTGTTGTTGTTTGAGGAATACAATCTACGTTTTAATTTATTGCTCGTATTACAGGAAACACTCTGTATATTGGTTCCATAGATTGATATTAGGTTTATTTAGGTTACCTAAACCTACCTAATCACCTACCTACGTGTGATCGGCGGAGCGATGGCGCCTAACGAGCCTAATTATCTTAATTGAGATAATTTCAGGATACGTCAAGTCGAGAGGATATCACGGGTGTCGCGTTTGGGATGAGCCAGGAGCGGAAGCGAGAGCGACAACAGCCGGAATAGTAGAGTACAACTACGCTTTTTTAACCTATAAAAATGACAAAACTCACAAGTCCGATTTTATATTGTGCCCCGTTAGAATACGTTAAGTACTAATAATGACAAATATTTTCTAACAATTGTTAGCATGGCGCTAGGTATAATACACGAATTTGTTTGCTACATAAAGAACAGATAATGCAAGTTTTATTTTTCTCTAACAGGCTATCGCTTTTTATTATTGCTACATAACTTCACATTTTATAACGGTTTTGTCAATAGCATTCATCGTCTTAGCCATTTGTCGTTCGTTTAGAATTCAAGGTCACGCATATTTTTACAAATTGTTTACGAATATGCTCACATAATCTATTGACCAAACTGTTATAAAATGACAGATGATATTGAAATAGTTGAATGCAATAGTGTGGTAGAGAAAAATGTAATTTGGATAATCTTTTCTTGGTGTTATTAACAAATATCTATATAATACCTAGCGCATCGTCAATAACTGTTAGAAAAGATTTTTTACTATGACTGATATTATATTCTCTAACTAAAAATGAAAATCGCACTTGTGAATAATAAAAGTTCAAAACTGTTCCAGTACTGTAGTACAAATAGTAGAAGAGCCCATGACACTGAACCTAGTCCGATAAGTCTCCCGGATGATATATATATATATAATTAGTAGCGTTTTTAATAGGGGAACACGAAATGCCTATGCTGCAATGCAAAAAAATGGGCGGCATAATAAAAAAAAATCTTTGAAAAATTAAAAAAAATCGGTATGTAGTACGATAAATCTCCCAGGTTTCCTTTGTTCCTCGAAGCAGAGGAGAGTTAGGGCTATACGATAATGCGGTGCTGCAAGCGCCCGTGACAGGCCTTGTCAGTTGCTGCAGCATTATAAGATTGTAGTTGTACGCGTTTATTGTACTAGATACCGATTTTTTTTCATTTTTCAAATATTTTTTTTTATTATGCCGCCCATATTTTTGCATTGCAGCATAGGCATTTCGAGTTCCCCTAGAGCGTTCGCGGGAGAAAATTTGTTTGTATTCGCTATGTGTGAAGGACATGGTGGGGGTAACGTGAACGATCGCGATGTACAATGTAACAATAGTAGATTGTATTCCAAGGGGGCAAAATGACTTATTTCGGTCGAGGGTAGCGTGTTGAATCCCGAACGAAGCGAAAGATTCCAGAATAGAATCCCGAGCGTAACGACGAGGGATTCTAACGTGGAATCCTGAGCGTAGTGAGGGATTCAAGTGACCTGAGATCGAAATAATTTTGCTGCCGCGTAGTACACTCTACTTTTCACTCCTTCTATGAGAAAACGAAAACAAACGTACTAAACTAGCTATCTGCTAGAAAGAGAAGTTATATAATGTTTTCTCATTTTATTCGGTTGCAAAGACAAGGAAAAATTAAAAAAAACGCAAATGGATCAAAAGCCACTTATGCTCCCTGTAAATGGGCAACAAATCGCAGAGGGATCAAAAGTCGCTTTTGCTCCCTGTAATCGCAGAGGGATCAAACGTCACTTTTGTTCCCTGTAAATGGGCAACAGATTACCCTTTTTCGAATAGTAGGAGTGAAAAATATTTTTATTGGTACACACTTTTATTGCTGACTGTACCTAGTAGACAGCATCGTCATGTAAATTACGGAAGTATACCAAATTTGAGTTCTATCAAACACCGGGAAGTGCTTGAATTTTAACTTACAAAATTTATCACATAATACATACGAGTGGTCAAGCTTACAGATGTGCAAATTGCTGAAACTTTCCAAAAAAGTAGAAATGTTCTCGGAAATTTCTAGAAAATTTCACAACAAATATAGGAAATAGAAAGTTTCAATTCCCATACACAAATGAGATTTTTCCGAAATGTTCATACTTAATTTTTGAAATTTTGGAATCTTTCCGTTGGCACATCTAATAGTCAAGCTAAATAAAAGTATAATAAAAACCCACCAAGCCACCAAGTGGGTGCTGGTAGGGGGGCGCGGGCGCGGGCGCGGTAGGCCCAAACGGAGATGGCGGGATGATTTAGATACCTTCCTTAACAACTGGGCGGAAGAGGCGCAAAATCGGGAGATATGGAGATCCAGGGGAGAGGCCTTTGCCCAGCAGTGGGACACTCAAATAGGCTAATATAATAATAATAATGTTAGAAGGACAAGTCCAGCAAGTACCTACACTTAGCTCACGAGGTAACCGCCATGTGGGAGGTTGATTCGGCGATCATTGTGCCAATAGTTGTTTCTGCGAACGGTCTCATAGCGAAGAGTCTCGACCAACATCTTGAGAGACTTTCGCTACGGGGTTGTGGTTGGATCAAGGGTCAGATACAGAAGGCGGTAATACTGGACACGGCGCGCATAGTCCGAAGGTTCCTCACTCTGCGGCCCTAACCACCGGCAGCCTGGGCCTTGCTCCGTTGCCGGCGGCACCCTAGGTTAGGTTTTTTATAATGTTTTTATTGTTTTTGTATGTTTTTGATGTATTTTTGTATTTTACTTTTGTAAAAATATTATAAAACAACCTAACTTAAGAATAAATATAAATAAAGAGATAATAATGTTATTTTTTATTCTAAAGAGAAATAAAGAATAAATAATAATAAAAACCCGCCAAATCTTATGAATTACGCCATAGTAAAGCCGTCAGGTGCTCATCAGCTTGTCGGTCTGTAACTCGATATCTCGGAAACCGGCCATATGACGAATAACGCTAGCCCGCGACTCTGCCTGCTTAGTACCTATAGGTACATTACAGGTAATTACAGTAAATTTTCTTGTACAGTCGCCATCAGATACATACAGGGTGTAACAAAAATACTGGTGATCCGTTTAAGGTCATAATAGGTATCGTATTGCGAGTAGGAAAAAGTGGGAGAAAAATTTTTTGGACGCGAAAAAATATTTTTTTTGTATGGGGCGAGTCGTCCCAGCTGGCCAACCCTCCATACAAACTCAAAAATTTTTTTCGCGAGAAAAGTTTTTTTTCTTAGTTTTTCACAATAAGAACACGATACCAATTATGCCCTTAAAAGGATCACCAGCATTTTTGTTACACCTTGTATATCGAAGCGGGCAAGGTGGTCACAAATATATGAAGAATGCCTCTATTGTCCAAGCGATAAAGTGCATGTCCAGACATTTTTGAGTACCCTGACCGCTCCGATATATTTGATGGCGACTGTACTTGATGACGGTCACGTCTGAACATATGGAGAAAAAATATATTGACAAAAAACATGTATCCACGACCTTACGCCTTGGTAATAGAGTTGTTTACATATTTTTGTCACAAGAAAGTGGGCCAAGAAAATAGTCTACCAGTTTAGGCAAAAGTTTCTGCGAGATCTAACGATCGCTAAGGTTGACTTTTCTAACGGAGTTTAAAACATGCACGACCTTGTTGTCTCATGACGTTCAAACGAACCTCAACCGTAGGGTGGTAGACCACATTTTTGGTCGATTGTATAGTCTGGCAAACCAAAAAACGCAGTAACAGTCAGAGTAACATGCTATACCCATCCCTTTTTTAGTAGTGAAAGTACTAGCATTAGACAAAGACAGTATGATTCTCCCTGTCTATGCTTGAAGTGAAACAAACTCTGGCCAAACTATACCTACTATTTATTCTGTGCCTTAAGAGTCGCCAGGACGCTCGCGTGAACTCGCGTCCCCATACAAACGTAGTTCAGCTCTCATTTTAAAACAACATGCTTTGGAACCGGTATGGGCATTATAGTAATACACATATAGGTTGGACATTCGTTTTTGTTGCTAAAAATTGTAATACAAAGAAAATATAGCAAAAATAAGTTTTGTATGTAACTGGCTGTATTTTTTTTGTATTACAATTTTTAGCAACGAAAATGAATTACCGACCTAGATCTATACTATTAGAATGCCCATGCCAAATTTTGTGGTTCTAAATTCTAAAGCATGTAGTCTTAAAATGAGAGCTGAAATACGTTTGTATGGGAACGCGAGCGCCCTGACGACTCTTAACTAAACCTCAATCAATAATTCCCGGCCTTGTACAGCAATGTTATTGTTATTATAATATTGCGTTTAATACTGTCAACAATGTGCTTTGAGCTCGCTTCAAAGAGTTTATGAGAAGAGGAATGTATTGCGACGCCTTGCAAGGTGGTGTAGTGTGGCTGTTCCAAAATGGCTTAGGCGATTATCACACTGGTGCCGCAACCGCATGCGGTGACGGTGTGCAAGCGTGACAGCGCTATACACATGCAGAGCGCTATTTCGCCCGCGCACCGGCGCCGCATGCGGAAACCGCAGCAGTGTGAACTTGGTGCCGTCAAATGGCCCAACTTTGCCCACCTACCAAACTTTTCCCCTATACAATTTTCTTCTTGGGCAAAGTTTGGTAGGTGGGCAAAGTTGGGCCATTTGACGGTGAGGTATTTTATATTTAGTTATTGTTTATTTGTCGTTATTTGGATTTTTTTAGTTTATAAGTATTAGTACGTGTATGTTAATACCTAGTAGTTTTAGTTTTATATATTAACCAAATAATATGTTATTTAATTTATTCTAGTGTAGCAATAAAACCATTTTGCAAAACAACGCAAGTCAAAATGTTGATAAAAATAATTTTATGTGTTCCGTGATGCAATTTTCTTATAGTAAATATCACATATTTTTTTTGCTATACTTACTTAATTATCTAAGGAAAGCTAATGCGCAAATTAAGAGTCGCCAGGACGCTCGCGTGAACTCACGTTGCCATACAAACGTAGTTTAGCTCTCATTTTAAAACGACATGCTTTAGAATCAAGAAATTTGGCATGGGCATTCTAGTAGTACAGATCTAGGTCGGACATTCATTTTCGTTGCTAAAAATTGTAATACAAAGAAAATACAGCCAGTTACAGATTTACATACAAAACTTATTTTTGATATACTTTCTTTGTATTACAATTTTTAGCAATGAAAACGAATGTCCGACCTAGATCTGTACTACTAGAATGCCCATGCCAAATTTCGTGGTTCTAAAGCATGTCGTTATAAAATTAGAGCTAAACTACGTTTGTATGGCAACGCGAGTTCACGCGAGCATCCTGGCGACTCTTAAGTGGACTAAGTTATAATTTCGCCTTTCGCCTCTGTTTCTAATAAGTATATCTAGAAAGAGAGGCAAACGGTGAAATTATAGTAGTAGCTTTACGAAACTCAAGTCAGAGCTTTGGCCACTCTTAAAAAATTTACGTGCACGCCATTTTTTTTAAAGCGTCTGTCACCGGACATCCAAAGTTTCAAACCTGCCTAAGTGCCAACCCAACTTTCAATCATGATTAAATCTGGTTTAGTTTTTAGATTGAAAGTGGTACGCCACTGCTAGTCTAGTCCAAAAGCCTATACGCTTCTCAAAAAATTTACTAGAAAAAAAAACGACTCAGTCCAAACCAACCCGACTATAGACGGAGATGCCGCCAGTATTAAAACGCACAGCTTTGAGTCTAGACTTTATTAGCAGCTGACTGTACTTCCCAACACTCTCAACCGTATTCTGTTCACAATACGGTCTATATTTGCTTGGTTTCAAGAGTTATAAAGAAGTTATATTTGACACACTTATTGTGTTTTATAGGTTTTGGAGTTATAGAATTTAAAACATGTTTTTTTTTATGTGGAACAATGGCGTGCTTGTTTTTAGCAAGTAACATGAGCTGTGCATAAAATAAGATTTATGTAACAATAACTTGTAACCTGCTTAGAAATAGTCCTCAGAGTAGCTTAGAAAATATCGAATCCCCTCTTTTAAATCCATAGGGTAGACCGAGGCAAATCGGACTGCAGATAAAAAAAAAGATAAAAGACATTTATTCTTCAATTTAGGCACATTACAATGCACTTATGAACGTCAGAGAGAAAAGAAACTATCACCGGTTCTAACCCTACACCGCTGACCCGAGAAGTATTACTTATTACCGAAACAGGGCAGGGCAGGGGTTTGCAGGGCGAAACGGACCAATTTTTTTGACTAATTCATAAGATTGCGCCACCTCAGCATGCGGGTTCACTCTAACCTTTAAGTGGTGATTCGCATTACGAAATCTTTCCTATTCCCTTCCTATATCTCAACTATTTCCAAACCCAATTTCATCTGAATTTCAACTGAGTATCGAGTATTCTATCTGTGCATCTTGCTTGTAACGTATAAGTGTAAACGAGATGGACAGATAGTAAATTCGTTACTCGTTAACGAAAAGTGAATAAGTCAAACTCATGGTAACCATACAGGAGGGACTAGCTGCCGTCTGCGAAAGAAGTACTTACAGAAACTTATTACTTTCACAATACAGTGTGTTTCTGTAATAGGAGCAATAAATTAAAACATAGATTCTACTCCTCAAACTACAAAACTTTTGTTCAACAACTTTAAAAAAATATGTATTTTGTATATTGTCTCTTTTTCATACATACTAAATAGTATTTTCAATGAACGTTAAAATCCGTCTAATTGACATTGCTTGTCACCCTACAGACATAGTCAATTTCAGAATACATTGCGTGTTCGAAAAAACTTTAAAGTGTCCTAAAAATCAAACCATACGTTATTTTTAAAAGTCGCTGAACAAACGTTTCCTGGTTTGAGGAGTAGAATCTACGTTTTAATTTATTGCTCCTATTACAGAAACACACTGTGTAAATACAGTGTGTAAATCTAATACGGTCGAATCTCTTAACGGTGATTATAGTATTCGCTATGTGCGAAGTGCATGGTGGGGGTAACGTGAACGATCGCAGTGCACAAATTAACAATAAATTGGGCTCTTGTCAATATCACATTTCAAAATATTTGACATCACCTATAAGGTTGTATGCATGCAACGACTTCTCCGGTACTTCGGTCACGTGGCCCGACGCGACCCAGATAATCTGGAGAAGCTTATTGTTGTCGGCCAAGTGGAAGGAAAAAGAAGCCGTGGAAGATCACCCACCCGATGGACCGACGCGGTGGAGGAAGTCTGCCAAGCAAACCTGCAGACATCTATCTGAAAAGCTGAAGATAGAACCATGTGGAAAGCTTTCGTGGAAAAAGTTGCCACCGATTGCTGTCACGACCCTCAGTCATGAGTAGGAAACGAGAATGAAGAAGAGAAGATAGGTTCAACTGTCAAAATAGTGAACCAGCCAGAGACATTTGATATAAGCAAGGAGGATAGCTGATAGACTAAGCATGTAGCACCTAATAGCTAATGTACCTAGTTTAAGTTCACACAACATTCGCACGCCAGCATATGGTGTAATATGCAGATCTATTGTAATTTAAGACCTTTGTAACCATATTACTGTATTTGATATGCCAGTAATAAAAAAGAAAAAGCCCCTTTAACCCCCTGTTCAAGAGATGGCGCCACACTCATGCACACAGCGAATAGGACATAAGAAATGTAATAAAAAACTTTAACTTAGACTTGCAATTAAAATTTAAAATAATTCGGCCCGCAATGTAATGCAAACCCATTCGCGTTAAACGCTCGTTGACAGTTACTTTCAATACCATGTTTACGTTATATTGCTGCTGATAAAATTTTCAATAATTAATTGTTGGGTCACAGTTTAGTTTTTTTTTATACCATGACGGCAGCAAATAAGCATACGGCCCGCCCGATGGCAAGCAGTTACCGTAGCCTATGGACGCCTGCAACAAGTTAAGCGTCCGACTTTCAATGCGGAGGTCTCGGGTTCAAACCCCGGCTCGTACCACTGAGTTTTTCGGAACTTATGTAAGGAATATTATTTGCTATTTACTAGTCGCTTTTCGGTGAAGGATAACATCGTAAGGAAACCGGACCTAATCCCGATAAGTCCTAGTTTCTCCTCTGGGTTGGAAGGTCAGATGGCAGTCGCTTTCGTATAAACTAGTGCCTACTAGACATGTAACGAATGTCGGTTTTGGAACATTCGCGAATGCGAATGCGAATATTTGGGTTTTAATACATTTCGTAATTTTACCACATTTTGCTTGTATCGCGGTAACATTTTATTGACGCAGTTCATAACCGGGCGGCGTATCTTAGGCGATTATCACACTGGCGACGGATCCGCATGCGGCGCCGGTGCGCGAGCGAGACAGCGCTATACACATGCAGAGCGCTATCTATCTATTGCAGGGATTTAAATGTAAGCCAACCGACATAGCGGTAGATAGTGAGATACTTTCTTCCATTTTCGGCACAAATAAAGTGCTAAAATATTCGCAAAATATTCGCATTCAATTGTGCGAATGCGAATGCGAATATCTAAAAACATGCGAATATTCGCGAATGCGAATGCGAATGCGAATATTCGTTACATGTCTAGTGCCTACGCCTTCATGGGATTAAAAAAAAATTGTTTATTTCGAACAGAGTCCATATAGTATTAGTATATTAATGATTACATAACACTTAAGCTATGTTAGTTGTATACAAACTAATGACATATAATCAAATAATCATTAGGTTGTCAAGCGGACCCCAAGCCGGGACAAACGCTAGGAGGAAGAAACATTTTCAATAAAGTTCCATATTAATAAATATGAAAATGCCAGTCATTTAATACAATAATTGATTGACACTTCGGGTACCGTCGTAATCCGAATGAGATCCACTTTTCCCGATATAAATACCTACATTACACACGTATCTGTCAAAACAGAAGTCTATTACAAAATGCTTCGAAAAGACCCAAAAGTATAGAAAAATGGGGGTCCACGTATTTCTATTATTTATTATTGAAGAGACCCTCCCACACATTTCATTTCCCAATGTCTAAAGGACGTAAGCTACAGACGGAGAGCTAGCCACGTCAGATATGACACAATAATGAGAGCGACGAAACCGGTTTCGTTAGTTTGCTATACTATGCTTCCAACGGAAACAAACCCAGAACTCTAGGGTTTATTTTCTCAAGTTATTTGCATTATTTGAGCTCCACCACTTTACAGCTGCCAGATGCCCGGATCTATCAATAAAGATGGTAAAGCAATCTAAGTAATTACATAGGCTTAATTGCTCTCATTATTGTGTCATACCTGACGTGGCCAACTCTTAGACCATTAAGTTTGGAAATAAAATTTGAATAGCATTGATGTTCTAATGATTTTCGAAATAATTATTCTGGTACTCAAAAATATCTGAAGAAGCACTTTGTCTCATTGACAAATAGAGGCGTTGTTCAGATATTTGTGACCACCTTGGCCGCTCAGATATGGCGCAAATTGGACAACGGACAGACAGCGGACAGGGGGCTGATTTTTGAGATTCGACCACTCGAAAGTGACATTTAAACTCTGAATAAAACGATGAAATTATGTTTTAAAAATAACAGCGATGGAAATTTTAAATCATGATTATTCAATCTATTAATTCCATGCAATGAGATTCGACCACTCGAAAGTGACATTTAAACTCTGAATAAAACGATGAAATTATGTTTAAAAACAATAAGAGCGATGGAAATTTTAAATCATGATTATTCAATCTATTAATTCCATGCAAAATAAATGGCGACAAACTTTTGTGGGCGGTTATTTTCGAGCTTAATTTTTTTGAATTCGAGCGTTCGGCTGCCAAAACTCGCCCCCCAGACGTCTGGCGGACACATCCGTGTCCAATTCGCGCCATACACGAACGGATCTGTCCGCCGGGCATATCCGTCGGACAAATCCGGCGGACACATCTGTGCATGTATTCCTAGCTATTGAGATCTGCAAGCGAAAATTTCAAAATTTGAACCATAAATATAGTGAATGATTGAAAAAATGGAATCTTCGGCGTTCCGAGACTTGCGATTATCTCAATGTATTTTAGAAATGAAATACTTGAGCTTTTTTTGCCAGTGTTGCCACCTCTAAAACCTATCCAACAATATCTTTTGATATTTATCAGTCGCTTCTAGAAGGAAAATATCGTGATTAAATCGTACATTCGCGAAATTCGTTAGAACTAGGGATGTCACGAATATTCGCATCATTTTTGACATTCGTATCAATATTCGCATTCGCATCAAAATGCGAATATTTTCCGAATGCGAATGTTGGCAGAACGCATCCTGATTTGACCGCGCAGACAGCGCCGATGGTCATATGCTTGCTCATACAGAGGAAGTGAAAACGACGGTATCACTTGACTCTTTTTGATCAATAATATGGGACTCCATCACATTTCATGTTCTGTATTTTTGAACTTTGGAAGCATTAAAATAAAACAAGCAAGATTAACTTTTTTGAATCTACTCCGTAACATTCGTATTCGCATTCGCATTCGGACATTCGCATCCTGAATATTCGCATTCGCATTCGCGAATGTGAGAAAAACGACATTCGTGACATCCCCGGTTAGAACCCGCTTTGAGCTAGTTCCCTGTCGTGGGTGAAGAAGAGACATGCCCATATTGCCCATTGCCCAGCAGTGGGACGTATGTAGAGTAGACTAATATATTAATATTTTTCTACTCGTCAAATTTAATGCTTGAATTGAGACTTAGTAGACCGGACTATTACTCTGGTAAAGATACGTTTTTTTCAAACATTAATTTATAACACCGATTTTTTTGTTTATATAATTTTAAAATGTCATTCTAAGATGACTGAACGAAAAATCCTACAAACTTTCCATCGGGAAGTAAATATTCATCAAAATATATTACATATACGAAGCGTTTCTTTTTTTGTCTGATTTTCCGTCATCCATAAATAACCTGTCTTAAGGAACCATAATAAATAATAAAATATTTATTTAGGCGATTATTTTGAAATTAATTAAATGACGATTTTTTCATGTTCAAATTTTTGTAGGATTTTCTGTCTAGGCAATGATTAACATGACTTTTAAGCCATACAACTAAATACTTGTGCTGTTATGAATTAATTCCAAATTTGTCATTTTTCCCATACAAGTGAAAATAAAATGCCTGGACTATATTTATTTATCAATAAATTGATTAACCAACAACAAAATTACATACATTAAAGCTGGTTATAAGGCATTTATCGAACTCAATTCTTACCGGCTTGCCTATTTCTTCCACTCGCAGAAAACGTATTGTGTACAATAGTGACATAATTAAGTTTTTCAATCTCGTACCTTACTTAGACCAGTTAGACCACTCAGCAACGGTATTGGATTGAAAAGCTATTCATTATATCACGATTGTATAAAACGCTATATTATTAAGTATATTACAATGTTTTATCTCATAAAAGGCTTGGTGTCGGTGTGAACAAAACTACTTTTACGTCACTCTGGGCGCTACGTGAGATTTACCGCCCTAGGGCGCAGCGGAAAATCTCACTTCACACCCAGGAGAAGCCGTAAAATTATGTACGCACCACGGGCGGTAATAAGGAAGGTCTCAGATCGCTTGTTTATGGCCCTTACCTTCGGTTCGGGCCACAAATTCCAGCGATCTGGGCCCTTCTTTATTTTACCGCCCTAGGTATGTAATGTAAACTAAGTACTATTTCTCAACGGCTGTTACGCCATTTCTCGAGGGGAAGCTCTAGGGCCGAGTGGTTGCTATTTTCCGATTGCCGCTTATTATGATGGATGTCAACTAGACGGCGATACAGCGGAGCTAATGGCCTGGCTGTAGGGATGGGAAAATGTCGATAAAGATGTCGATAAATATTTTTCTTTCTACAGAACAAAGACTTCAGAGTGAATGTTAGAGTTTGCAATCCAGATCGGAAATGTATGAAACAATCCAGATTCACAGATCTTTCCATACATTTTATATCCATCGTGCAAACTCTAGTGAACGCAGAGCCAAAACATGTATTTTCGTTTATGAGAATTATTATATAATAAAACAGCGTACCCCATTGATAGCGGTTTTCAAAATTATATTTTTTTCAAAAGTAACAAATATTAAACAGAGTGACACATTTAATTGTAGAACATTTGATTAACTTCTATAAAGCGGTAGCCTATTAGGTAAATTCACGGAAGAGCGCATTACCAATTGTTCATGTCTTTATTTCTTAATAAATCTAAGGAACAAAGTAATTCCTATCTAGGTAAAAATTATCACTTACAATTGTATTTAAAAAAATAATGGTTTTTGTTACACTTTCATGCCAACCGGGCACATTTATCAGACATATCTGTACGTGTATCCAAGGCTATTAAAACCCTCAATCTGTGCATTTAGCCTTCAAAACTTTGAATCCTTTTTACAGAGTCTGCAACTTGTGACACTGAGATTGCAGCTGCGGCCTGCAAGCTACGGCCGTCTAAACACTGAAACTTCAAAAGAGTCGGCTACCACTACGTAGAATAAAAACCTGTGTATGGTATACAAAACTAAGCATGATGACTTATACTTCGGGTTGCACAGGGCGGTTTCTCATTACTTCAGGAGCTTAAGAGTCGCCAGGACGCTCGCGTGAACTCGCGTTTCCATACAAACGTAGTTTAGCTCTGAATTTAAAATGACATGCTTTAGAACCATGAAATTTAGCAAGGGCATTCTAGTAGTACAGGGGGGTGATTTTTCAGATTCGAGCACTCGAAAGTGACATTTAAAACTCTGAATAAAACGATGAAATTGTGTTTTAAAAATAAAAGCGATAAAAATCAATTCCATGCGAAAAAATTGTCTACAAACTTTTGTGTGCGCTTATTTTCGAGCTTGAATTTTTTGAATTCGATCGTCCGGCTGTCAAAAATCGGCCACCAGATCTAGGTCGGACATTCGTTTTCGTTGCTAAAAATTGTAATAGAACGCGAGTTCACGCGAGCGTCCTGGCGACTCTTAAGGATTTTTATCGACAATGTCACCACACTGGTTCCGTTTCTACGTCAACAAAAGAAATTGCCCAATCTCCTTACCGCACAAAGAGTTCAGTATTTCATGCCCTTTGTCAATTTCTTCTTTTGTATGGATTATTATTTTAACCGCCTTTTTATGGTAGGGTTAAACCATTGTTGTCATAGCTGAGTGTACCTATTTAATTTAATTATTTTTGAGGACATTTTAAGGTTTCGCAAAAATCTTTTGTGCAGCCGTTAGGTTTCGCAGAATAAATAATAGTTAGGTAAAGAAGGCTTACTGTGTTCATCATCACCGTCCTAGCGTTTATACCGGCTTTTGCCACGGCTCTGATCTTGGAGTCTGCTTGGCAACCCAATCCTATGGCCTAGAGCATTTTTAACGAATACAACGTATTTTCAATTCAAGACAGTAATATGACAGTTATTTCCAGGTTAAAGTCAAAGTCAATATTGTCTTTATTCAAGTAGGCATAGCAACAAGCACTTTCGAATCGTTAGTAACAATGTATCTTAAGCTAATATTAATAAATAATTAAGAGCAATATATTGATACAATAGGGAATATTACGCAAAACTCTACGTAGGGGGCGGCACTAGCACTTCCAGAGGGCCTACCGCGAAACACGAAAATAAAAATTTCGTTACCTGGTTCTCTGTCACTCTTTCATACTCGAGCGATAGAGAGGCAGATGTCAAAATTTCGATTCTCTCGTTTCACGATAGGCCCTCTGTAAACAAGCCGCCTTGGTGCGCAAATGACATATTTATTCGTTATAAATTATCTATGAAAACTTGTAAAAAAACTGTTTAAGGCCTAGTATGTATTAAAAACTCTATGGTTTACCGGTGCGCTAGTGCTGCACTCTGGCGGCAGAATATTGCAGTAATATCCCCTATTGTAAAACTTTTATTTCCGATTTTTTTTAATTATCGTAACGGTACTCTACTCGAGTTGGTCAAATACATAATGACATTAAAAATAATGATTTCTAATGTAAGGCAGAAGCTGTCAGATTATTAGGTACAGATTTTAATTAAAAATACGATATTAGAGTTTGTCCGGAAATAATAGTGTCGTGGTTTATATGGGAACTCATACGTTCTTTACTACGACACTTTTATTTCCGATTTTTTTAAATTATCGTAACGGTACTCTACTTGACTTGTTCAAATACCAATTTTATCAAAAAACAGTTACACAGATAAAAAATGCTTATTCACATATTGACATAGTGTTTACAAGCTACAACTGATTTAAAAGACAGAAAAAGATAACGTCTTATCAATGATTGATAAGCAATGCAGTCAACGCCAAAAATATATACACTTTTGCACCTTACTACTTTGTTATTAGTTTCAAAAATGTATACATATTTTTGGTGTTGACTGTAACTAAACCTAGCAAAAAAAATATCGCTTGAGGGCATATCAATAAAAAGCATTCGACAATTTTAGTCTAATTCATATATAATATACCAAAAAAAATGTTGAAATTAAGTAAATGTTACATGACACAAAAATGGAAATATGTATGTATGTGTATTTAAATGGGACAAATCAACCTAGTCCCACAGTAAGCTCAATCAGGCTCGTGTTGTGGGTACTAGGTGACCCATAGATATACCACCCATAGATCTGACACGGAACTAATAATACCAAGATAGAACGGGATGGTCTTATTACACTTTCGATAGATACGGCAGAGAGGTGCTATTTTCGTTGGTCCTTGTCATAGTTTCTATTACCCTCCACGCGTTACTTCTAGCAGTGGAGGGTAACAAACAGATATAATGCGCGATTTCTTCAAGAATTTCTGTGATTGCTACGAGAAAAGCTGTTAGTTTTCCTAGAAAGTTGTGTCGGCTAAGGAAAACATTGGTAAATTGTTCTGTTTTATGCTGTAGAAGTGATTATGGGCATCTATTTATCTATCCCTTACGGGGGTACACGTGTGCGGGCTCTAGTTAATGCTTGCTTTGAGAGGTGACCATACATATAATAACGTTATATTATCACGTTCTGTCACTAAATAGTTGGCCAGCACAAACCGCTTAGCGCGAGCGCGTGACAAAAGAGGTTTG
This sequence comes from Pammene fasciana, assembly GCA_911728535.1. Lineage (NCBI taxonomy): Eukaryota > Metazoa > Arthropoda > Insecta > Lepidoptera > Tortricidae > Pammene > Pammene fasciana. The sequence continues at coordinate 9,543,782 of OU452297.1, forward strand.
ATACTAGAGATGGGCCGACTAGGGTTTTTGCCGACTACACAATCGGCCGACTAATCGGTTTTCAAATTGCCTAATCGGCCGACTAGTCGGCAATGCCGATCGTAGGTTTTGGCTATGTTCGGATGCAATCGGAAACGCTCGTTTCGCTTCGTCAGCCGTCTATCACGCGTTCATGTTTTCACCAATTTTGTTTCCGAACCGGAGCTGGCGATGGCGTGTTTGATGGCAAAAAGATAACAAATATTTACTACTTATAAGATTTAACTCTATGCTCCACCGATAAGAGCCCAGCTCTTAAATAATTGATGATGATAAGATTTAAATTTCATAACTAAAAATAAGGGTTAAACTTCTGCCAAGTTCTTATTTTGCTGTATGTATTAAAGTGCCGAATATTCGGCATTTTTTGCCGACTAGTCGCCGACTAATCGCCGACTACAAATGATGCCGAATAGTCGGCTTTCCCGACTAGTCGGCGACTAGTCGGCCTATCTCTATTTGATACCTTTTAGAAAATAGCACACTGTTACAATATACACGGTGTAACATGAGGAAGCAGAAAGATTTGAGCCACGCATTTCTGAGCTCAATAGAAGAAAAAAAACATGATTAACTTTACTTTTATTTTTTATTTTCAGTTTTTTGAATATTTTTGTACATAATAAGTAAGTCTCTTGGTAAAATTATCGGTTTAAATGAATTTCTACATTTTTTTATAAGAAATAGTTTATACAAAATGTTTATTGTCACTTTGACATCTGTCAATAAAAGATGTCTTTAGACTACGCCCCATAGTGGTGAAATCGCCATCTAAAAATCGTGTTTCGCTGAGTAACAATGAGAAATGTGTTTTTTTTTTATTGTCCGTACCTCGGAAACTAGGCAAAATTCAGGAAAGTTTGTATGACATTTTAGTCTTCAATTATGATCAGGAATACGCTGTTAAATTTATTCGGTTTCCTCATGTTACACCGTGTATAGTATTCAAGACATTTATATATACTGGAATATATGATATTATATGAAACACACAAATAAATGCCCCTACCCGGATTCGAACCCGGAACCTCCTGCTTCGTTACTAGGATATATACCTCTAGTTAAAGTCTTGGATATATATTTTTTAATACAGTTGCTCAAAAAAGTGCTTTTCTTGTAGTGGTTTAGCGTGCGGAAAGTTTGATATCGCGCACTAGTGCTTTTTACTTTTCCAACCAATCACAGCTAATGACAGTGACAGACAGCCAATCACAGCAAATCACAGCGCCGCACCGCACCGCGCGGAGCGTTCGGATACATGTACTAAAGTAACCTCAAAGTGAATAATTGACAATTTTATAATTTTTTCGCAACTGTATTAAAAAACGTCGTTCGATACTCGTGTGTAAATGTCATTCTTACAGTTGCTCAAAAAAGTGCTTTTCTTGTAGTGGTTTAGCGTGCGGAAAGTTTGATATCGCGCACTAGTGCTTTTTACTTTTCCAGCCAATCACAGCTAATGACAGTGACAGACAGCCAATCACAGCGCCGCACCGCACCGCGCGGAGCGTTCGGATACATGTACTAAAGTAACCTCAAAGTGAATAATTGACAATTTTATAATTTTTTCGCAACTTTATTAAAAAACGGTACTCGTGAAGTAATGACATACTTTCCGCACTAATATCGAAATGTACTATTGTCACATTACATGTATCCATATTTTCCAAGGCAAAAAACAAAAAAGACACTCCGGTACCTATATTAAAAACCCTTTTTTAAGTTTCTTAAAACCGTAGTTTTTATTTGGATAAACAGAAACTTGCGTGACAATAGCTTTTGAGCGAAAAAAGTACGTAATCGATTGCGTTTTGCAACGCAAAATAAATAACACCGTTCAATATTTTTGCGCCGCTTTTGAATAGAAAAAGAATACTTAGAAATAATAAAAAAACTTATTTCTAAATACCCATTATGCTAAATTCCTAGATTTACCGCGGAAGCCATAACAAACAGCTTAAGAAGTATTTAACACTTGTACAAAGAAAAAACACATTTTTTCTATTACCACTATCTTATTATTTTCAATCTTAACTCACCAATATAAGGTGCAAATTTGAGATTAAAATACGAAAGACTTAAGCCATTTTATAAATTGGAACATTTTCACTTTCATTTATTATTTTATACAGTCGCCATCAAATATATCGGAGCGGCCAGGGTACTCAAAAATATCTGATATACTTTATCGCCTTGAGAATAGGGGCGTTCAGATATTTGTGATCACCTTGGCCGCTCCGATATTTCTGATGGGGACTGTACAACGGTAATACGCGGTACCGTAATAAGCTTGTATCTTACCCTTGATTTTAGATCTTATTGTGCTGTATTTTTACCTGAACTTGTAAAATAGAATTAGTAGTAGTAATTGAATGCATCATTGTCATATCAGCTTAAGCCTTAATTTTACCTGTTTTGGGCAAAACAAGTTACTTTTATGGTGTAAATTGTAATATTTGGGTCACTTACACTTTCATGGAAACAAGATAATATTGTAATAGTTTGACAAGTAAATTAGTGCAAGCTAAAAGATTGTTTAATTGCTTGTATTTAAGAAATCTTTACAAAAGCTTTCTTGCGCCTTCTTCATTGATTTAGAATCGGAAAAAACTTCTAAAGGAAGTGGTGTGGTACTGAGTATCATCATAAATATCGTGACGTCATAGAATAGGAACAGTCAACGTCAAAAATATGTATACACTTTGGCACCAACATCCATGGTAATTATTTTAACCTTTTCAACGCTTTCTCTCTCGCATCAAAATGTGGCATACACGCCAACATTTCAACTAGTGAGAAACTAATTTAAACCTTATCTGTCAACAGTAAAATTGATTTGACAGCGTCTGCCACACCCTTTTTAGTGGTTGTTGGCGTGGTAGGCACGACAGTACTCGACCACTTTAATGGCTCTTGGCGTTGAAAAGGTTAACGGCCTCCATAGCCCAGTTGATAGTGACCCTGCCTATGAAGCTGGAGGTCCCGGGTTCGAATCCTGGCAAGGGCATTTATTTGTGTGCTAATCTCAAATATTTGTTCCTGAGTTATGGATGTTTTCTATGTATATAAGTATGTATTTATCTATATAAGTATGTATATCATCGCCTAGCACCCATAGTTTTGGGGTTAGGTTGATTTGTGTAAGATTGTCCCCAAATATTTATTTATTTATTTTCAAAATTGTATTAACATTTTTGGCATTGTTTAAATCTTCCATCAAAAAATCGTATAAAAAAATCGGTTTGATAAACATTAATTTATTTGACACTAAATGAATAAATTAGGCGGCTTTCACACTGCTGAGGTTTCCGCATGCGCCGGTGTGTGAGCGAGATAGCGATCTGCTTGTGTATAGCTGTCACGCTTGCACACCGTCGCCGCATGCGGTTGCGGAGCCAGTGTGATAATCACCTTAGCTCATATTTTAGACTAATAATTGTAAGAAAGAGACACAATGAATAGAGATTTGTTTAGATTTATTATATAGAAATGGGAAAATCTTTACTATATCGGTTGCACCAAACCGACTGTTACACGGAGAGAAATTTTTACTAGAAACTAGTAAAAAAATTTTAATTCCTAGGACGAGGAAACGTTTACTAAAAACAAGTAAACTTTTACTAAAAACAAGTAAACTTTACTAAAAACAGGGAAACGTTTACTAAAAACAAGTACATTTGACTTGTTTTTAGTAAACGTTTCCTTGTTTTTAGTAAACATTTACTTGTGCTGCGAATTACTATTTTTATTTGTTTCTAGTAAAATTTTCTCTCCGTGTAACATCAACGTCATTGTTAAAAAAATCTTGTATGAAAAGTTTGACAGTTTGCGATGGGATGACAGCTTCGTCGCCATATTTAACGCACGGATCTAACTTCATGATTTAACGTTGATGAGTCCGTTAAATGTGCGTGGTGGTGGGTTGCACCATAGTAAAAAAATCATAATACCCTGAGGCGTTCTCTACCAGTCTTAATTACTACTCTTATCGCTATCAGTAATATCTCTAGATAGATTACGGTCACGTCTGAAAATATGTATACATTTAATGTGACAAAAACATGTATCCAAAACTTTACCCCTTGGTAATAGAGTCATGGCTACATATTTTTGTCACATTAAATGTATCCATATTTTTAGACTTAGAGCTTTAAACCAAGCGGAGTAGCCATTGACAGGCGTTCCCCTCTGCCAAATGAGTATGACCAATGGTCATACTCATTGTATAGACTGACTTAGGAAACATCACCGTTTAGTGGCCTTACATTTTAAATGAACAATTATAATTTCTTCGGTATAATTGACTATGTTATATTTTATACACTATAGATTGTATCTTGTACACTTTTGACGAAGCCTGTGGCAGATTACTAAGTGGTGTAGATATATTGGACAGAGTTTGTTGCGGATGCCGTTTTGTGCCCTTTTTAGGAATAGAAGACAAAATAGGCAAAATTTCGGATCATTTTACAGATCAATGTCTAACAGCTTAGTCAGCTGGATAATTGATCCTTGGTCAACTTAACTCGCGAAGTAGAAGCATTTGTGCTTTATAACTTAATGTATTTTTAACCGACTTCAAAAAAGGAGGAGGTTCTCGACAGTTTTTTTTTGTATGTATGTTACTCGATATCTCCGTGAATCGTGAACCGAATTTCAGACTTTTTTTTGTAATCGAACAGGTATATCCCCTAGATGGTCCCATTGTCACCAAGTCGGGGTCTGATGATGGGATCCTGGAGAAATCGAGGGAACTCTTCAACTATTATAGGCACACCTATAGTGATTTCACTATTTTTTACAGAAACTCGGTCACTTCCTCTTGGAATAGCGGAACCTAAGTGAAGTCAGTTCTTTTTTGTTTAAAATTATTGCCTTAAAATCTTCCATTGTCGTTTTATTTTTTAAATTCGATAATAATAGTCATTCTTAACGCAAGACCAAAAGCTCCGGGAAGTCAAATGTAAATAGATTTTTTATAAAAAATATTAAAGTCTTACGTGACCGTGATGAGTGAAATTTGAAAATGTCTTTTCAACCAGAAGTTATCTGTGGTATAAACATTATATATTTTAGCATTGAATTAAGAGAAAGTCATAGCAATCGCGGGGGAAAAAATGCTCCTTCGACCTGGTAAAGAAATGCAATCTCTATTGGCACTAATCTCCTTGGAACAGACTCAAAGTACTCAAACTCTATAAAGTTGAAAGCAATGCTGAAAGCCGTGCCGTGTCAATGCGGGCCCTAGAGGATTAACCAGAGGGCCACGAAAAACGCATAGAGCGATATCGCTCTACGCTCCGTCTTTTTGTCGGGGCATTATATTGTTCGTTGTTTATAGAGTTAGAAATAGTTATTTGTGCAACAAGAGAGGAAAGTTGGTTTTTCTTGCGAGTGTTGATTTTGAGTCCCGAGTAAGCGAAAGATTCTATAATTGAATCACGAGCGAAGCGAGTGATTCTAAGTTTGAATCTTGAGCATAGCGAGGGATCTCAAGAACACGAGATGTAAAAAAACTTTCCTCTCGTGTGACACATACAACTTTTCACCTAAGTAGTGAGAACATATTAAAGTTAAAAAAACACATTTATTTACATTCCCGAATGAAAGGCATCATATTATGACGAAAAGCTTCTAGAAACAAAATTTCACTCCCTGGAGTGACGAAAGTAGCAACTTTCGTCACTCCCTGGAGTGATGAAAGTCGCACTTTCGTCACTCCAGGGAGTGAGGAAAGTAGGCTTGTTCGAACTGCTGAGGTGAAAAACATATTTCGATTCACGACTTAAAATTCACTTTTCATTCTCTGTTGGACGAAGTTTAAGGTCATATCCGGGTTCGAAACGTCATGTATAAATAAAGAACCAATAATAACTAATAACCAGTTAACCAATTAATAAAAAACAATTCTGGAGCTGCGTTGTGCTAAATGAAGTGGTTCTATTGGTTCTATTTATGTCAATAGCTAATTTAGTTTGTTAACACATATTGGTTAGTTGCATTTTATTTTATAAAAATGCACCTTCCTACCCTTTATAATTGTAACATTTGCATACTGTTTGTCAACAGTCGAAAAAGGTGAAACCATGATTTACACAAACACATGTAAAATTACCCTTCTTCTGCAAATAAACGCTTTGTTTGTTTGTTTGTTTGTAAAAGTCGCCAGGACGCTCGCGTGAACTCGCGTTCCGATACAATCATAGTTTAGCTCTCATTTTAAAACAACATGCTTTAGAAGCACGAAATTTGGCATGGGCATTTTAGTAGTATAGATCTAGGTCTTTAATTTATTTTCGTTGCTAAAAATTCTAATACAAAGAAAATACAGCCAGTTACAGATTTACATACAAAACTTATTTTTGATATACTTTCTTTGTATTACAATTTTTAGCAGCGAAAACGAATGTCCGACCTAGATCTGTAATCTGTATTACTAGAATGCCCATGCCAAATTTCATGGTTCTAAAGCATGTCGTTTTAAATTTAGATCTATACTACGTTTGTATGGGAACGCGAATACACGCGAGCGTCCTGGCGACTCTTAAAAAACACATTTCTCGCAACGCATCCTTGCTCATCTCTGGCGAAAACGCAGCCTTATATGTCCTCCTAGCGTTTGTCTCGACTCTTGACTCGATTTTGATCCTGGGGTCTGCTCGGCTACCTAATACCATGATTTGGCGTATGCATGTGCACACATTTTTACTAAAGGAACAGCCATTCTGACCTTATAGGCATTATTGGGATTAGGTCCGGTTTTTCACGATGTTTTCTTTAACGAAAAGCGACTGGTAAATATCAAAGTTTATTTCGAAGTAGTGACGATATATCGAAGCAGCCAAGGTAGTCAAAAATATCTGAACAACGTTCTATTTTCAAGGCGATAAAGTGCATGTTCAGGTATTTTTGAGTATTTTGACCGCTCCGATATATTTGATGGCAACTGTTACGAGCCGGGGTTGAACCCGAGACACCCGAATTGAAAGTCTTACCACCAGGCTATCAGCGTCTAATAAGTAGAAGTTAATAATACCGACTTGCCGGACTAGTCCGGAAAGTTATTAGTTGCAAGTAAGAACTACATAATGTATGCGACTAGTCGCCGCCTGTCGATTCCCGTGATCAGGGCCATTTACACCACACGATTTCAAAACTAACTATTTTGGCTCAACGATCCAAAGTCTTGGCGTCCGATGAGAGCACGCCACCTGTATCTATCCTGCGCAACTTCTTGCCAGTTATTGACGCGAAGCTGCAGCAGATCCGCCGCCGCACTGTCTATCCAACGATACGGCGATTATCACACTGGCGCCGGGACCGCATGCGGCGACGGTGTGCAAGCGTGACAGCACTATACACATGCAGAGCGCTATCTCACGCGCACACCGGCGCCGCATACAGAAACCGCGTCAGTGAGAAAGCCACATGATTTCACAATAATCAAAATGGGATATATCCCAAGTATTTCAAAGTCGTCCTATACCACATTTTCGTAGTGCCTACGAGAAAGTTCATAGACTGTGCTCCTATATCTATACATTCTCTTTTGTAGTACCATAGACTTAAAGATATAGTAGACGGCCATAGTCTAAGAACTTTTTGAGGCTCCAAGTATTTAGCGCCATCTAGTTCAGAGCGCCCTAAACAGAGCCAAAATGCATGAGGTAAAATCAGCGCCACCTAGTAGCGTACTAGTAGTACACTAGTCGGCGCCGACGCAAACAGACTGACAGACATTGACTCGGACTCTGACCACTCGACTGACACGTCAGTTACCACTGACTATACGACTCCTGACAGTGACGATACTCTACACGCACACCGTCGTGCCCGCCGGCGGGGACGGCCTCCGCGGTCCCCCGTACAAGCCCCCCCTTACGATTAGGCTCGATATCCTCAATATCGGGCACACCCTAGCTAGGAGACGTAACCACCGACTCTGACAATCCTACAGTACTAACGCTTGCTCATTATTAGCTAGGTACACACCGATTGATCCGTGCGCTCCCGGAGCGCGTCAATTCCACTCACACGGTTCGCTTGGTTTGCCGCGGCAAACCACACCGTCACCCAGACCCGCCGTTGCAGTCCCTTACGGACTACGGTGCCCGCCAATTGTCAAAAGTAGTAGTGGTATCTAGTGTACTACTAGTATGTTATTCGTTACTATCTTTAGTCTATGGTAGTACTTAACTAAATCCTCGGATAAGGAGCTCATTCCACAAAGATCTTTTTTTTAAATACCGTCGTTGTTACAACTTTGCCCGATTTGAAAAATATGGTTTTCTTCACCAAACAGCTATTTAAATCTTAACCTTGTTTTTGAAGCCAGGCAAAGTTGTGGATCGTAGGCAAAGTTGTAGCATGCGACGGTAGCCTATTTTGCGTCCCACTGCTGGGCAAAGGCCTCCCCTATTTTGCGCCAACCGTCACGGCCCTAACAAAAAAAAATCGTAATCCGAAAAAAAACAGACAGATCGTGTCGCAATCGTGTCGTCGAGAGTCCATATTATAGTCAATCAGTCGATTCCCTTTGACCCGACAATCTGGGCGACGCTGCTTTAATAATATACCGATTATCGACCGGTCGATATACCACCAAATTATCGAACTCGCGGAGCGTAAGCGAAGTGAGTTCTTACAAACAACTCCAGACCGAACTGTCACCTGGCTACTGGGACGTCTCGGCATTTGGATGGCTTTTTGATTTCGATAGTTTGTCGGACGATAACTTTAGTAACGTTTTTTCTGATCTTTATGAAATTTCTTGGGGCTGTAGCAGAGATACATAAAGTTTGTAAGTTCGTATATGAGCAGGATCGATCAAGTGGGCATGGAGCTAGAAAGAGAAAAAAAATCCTCCTAACTAAGGGTCTTGTTATATTGGTCAACTCGTTTGCAAGTAAATCGCGAGTTCTCAGTTCGAGGCGGACTACTAGTACTCGAAGTTTCAACTTTACTATGTTTTACTGCAAATTACGAGGGATGGTTTATGGAAGTTAAATTCACTTAAGTTATAAACTGAAATAATAATAATCTTACACAAATCAACCTAGTCCCACAGTAAGCTCAATAAGGCTTGTGTTTTGTCAAAAGATAAATACTTAAATAGGTACAGTCAAGGAATTTGATTCGCGTACCGTCTTAAGTCTAAATTACTGATGACAATTAATAGTACTAAGGGCTATGTTTCTTCGCTTGCTTAAAGAAATATAAGCCTTATGATATTCCGACATTTCAAGCAATAAATCAACGAAACGGTACGCGAATCAAATTCCTTGACTGTACATAGAAAACATCCATAACTCAGTAACAAATATTTGTGATAAATACACAAATATGCCCTGACCAGGATTCGACACACTAGGCTAGGAGGCCGTGAAATATCACATTAAATGTCACATAGGTACTTCAGAAAAAGTGACCAAGTCAGAGGCTGTCTGAGGCCAGTACGCTTACCATGAGTTATGACATTGACGTTTTCGAAAACGAGTATCGAGTGTTCTATCTGTGCATCTTGCTTGTAACATATAAGTGTAAATGAGATGCACATAAAGAAAATTCGTTACACGTTAACGAAAGATGACAATGTCAAACTCATGGTAGTCGTACAGATTTGAACGGCGACTTTGGTTTTCACGGCTGACGTCCAGGGGACCAATTTTTGACTTTCGAGCGCCCGAATTCAAAAAATTTAAGCTCATAAGTAATCGCACACAAAAGGTTACCGCCAATTTTTTCGCATGAAATTAATAGTTTAAATACTCATGATTTTAAATTCCTGTCGCTGTTATTTTTAAAACATAATTTCATCGTTTTATTTTGAGTTGTAAATGTCACTTTCGAGTACTCGAATCTCAAAAATCACCCCCCTGATCTATTCGCTATGTGCGAAGTGCATGGTGGGGGTAACGAGAACGAGAACGATCGCAGTGCTCAATGTGACAAGAAATGAAACTGCAAATCCCCTGTCTGCTGTCAAAATAGTGAATCAGCCAGTTACATTTCATATAAGCAAGGAATACAACCTATTTATAGAAAAGGAAAAAAAGAGATTGACCACCTGCCCAAGAGATGGCGCCACAATCATGCACACAGCGAATAGAACACCCGTTCACGGCGGAACTAACTCTGTGACTTAACTGGATCTAGTCCAAGCCAAGTCTCCCATCATTTCTAGATCATAAAGTAATATTCGTAAAAACTAGTATCTTCACCATGGATTACGTCGCTAAGCGGACCACAGGCTAAGCCATTGCAAAACTCCAGGAAGCGATGATATTCTTCCACTCTATTTCCCAACATAATTAAGCATTCTTTCATCATTATCGCTATTAAGACGTACGGCCGCCCGCCCAGTCCCCGCCCATTCTTATTTACGATTTGGGCGCTTTTCTGACTTTAAACACATGATTTGTTACCGATTTCTTATTAAAACTGTCTTCTATTTTCCGACTTATTATCCGAGGCAGGTCATGCTTGGCGCAGTGGCGGGTGCAAAGAGGAGTATTGGCCGACCGCTGCTTCGCTTTAAGGACTGCGTTAAGCGTGACCTGATCTCATTTAACATCGGCCATGGAGATTGGGAGAAGCTTGCTGACGACAGGGACCAGTGGCGTAATATCCTCAGGGAAGGCCATAAACTGCATGATGGGATCTGGTTTGACAAACTTGCCGATAAGAGGGCGAAACGGCAGGGTTGTAACACCAGCACATCAGTTGCAACATTTAACTGTGCAAACTGTGGGCGCGCTTGCCACTCCCGTATTGGTTTGTACAGTCACCAAAGGAAGTGTCTAAGTTGATTTTGGACATTGCGTCTAATCGTCTGCCATAGACGTTACAGGCCAATGATGATGTCTTCTATTTATTGTTAATGTTTGTTTATCGTACACATAGGTACCACTAAACCACCAAATAAGTCCCGCCGAGTTTCTTGCCGGTAATAAGTAACGTAAAGTTAATAAGCCCAGTTGGTAGTGACCCTGCTACGAAGCTGGAGTTCCCGGGTACGAATCCTGGTAAGGGCATTTATTTGTGTGCTAATCTCAAATATTTGTTCCTGAGTTATGGATGTTTTCTACTAGTATGTATATAAGTATGTATTTATCTATCTAAGTATGTATATCGTCGCCTAACACCCATAGTACAAGCTTTGCTTAGTTTGGGGTTAGGTTGATTTGGGTAAGATTGTCCCCAAAATATTTATTTATTTATTATTTATAATAAGTAATACTTCTCGGGTCAGAGGTGTAGGGTTAGATTTAGAACCGGTTGTATTTAGTTTCTTATTTCTCTCTGACGTTCATAAGTGCGTTGTAATGTGCCTAAATTAGAATAAATATATTTTATCTTTTTACCTTTTTTTAAATAATTAATCCTCCGAGCGTTTGTCCCGGCTTTTACCACGGCTCAATTGAGACTATGAAGTCCGCTTGGCAACCTAATCCCATGAACTACCGTAGGCACTAGTTTTTATGTAAGGGATTTGAACTTCCAATAGTTCCAATAGTAAAGGTTAGCTGGAAGAGATCCCTTATAGGTATAAGCTCGCCTTTGTACAAATTACATGTATGTTTCATAATTGTGTACAATGTTTTAGTGCAATAAAGTGTTTTACTACTAGTTCCAACCCAGAGAAGAAACTAGGTCTATTGGGATTAGGTCGGTTTTTCTTGTAATGTTTTCCTTCACCAAAAAGCGATAAATCTAATGATATTTCGTACATAAGTTCCGAATAACTAAGTGGTACAAGGGGGTTTGAACCCGTTCGTAAGTTGGACATCTTACCACTAGGCTTAAAGCGCTTTTTCCTCATCAATGTTTTTTATATATTTCGACGCAAACCCAGAAATGCCACATGCGAGTTGCCGACCCTTTATAAAAAGGAGGATTCACTGCGTTGACGGCTAAAGAGACAAGAGAGTCCCCCGTCTTCAACACACTGCGACCTCTTTGAGCTCTTTCATAAAATCAAATTGAAATCAAACCACGACAAATTTTATTCGTTGAGTCGACTCGGCCTCTTGGTTTGTTTTCGTTATCGGCCATTTTGTTTTTACACAATCTTCCGGGAATATTTCTAGAAAATTTCTAAAGCGGATATTTACTGCCAGTTTTCTCTTGTAATAATTATACTTGCCTCTGCCCGATAATCGAACGAACGGAAAGTAAGCGAAGCGAGTTCTTACAAACAACTTCTGGTTACTGTGACGTCTCGGCATTTCGATGGCTTTTTGACTTTGAGAGTTTGTTCGACGATAACTTGAGTAGCTATCTCTATCTATCTCTATGAAATATAGTCTTGTAATATTAGTCAGCTTGTTTGCAATTCGCGAGTTCTCAGTTCGAGGCGGATTACTATAATAGTAGGCCGGCCAGAGTGGAGTCGCAAGAGCGGGACTTATGCTCCAGGTTGGAAGTGTAAAATGTCATAACGCCGGCGGCCTGCTGAACGGAACACCGGGATCTGGCTACCGCAGACTCACCTCTCGACAACCTCACAGCCACTCTCAAGTGTTGCGCCGTTGTCGCACCGTGCGTGCGGCCATTGCGGGGCCCACTCAATGAGTTGGCGAGTCACCACCTGCCTTTTACAATTTTGAGACTGATTGTCACGGTGTCCGCTAGTCTCCTCCCATAACCCAGTATCCAGTCCATCCAACATTCACACCCATAGCCTATGACCTTAGTTTCCATCGCAGCACAAAAGTGCTGCACTGCAATAGTCTTTGCACCTGGCGGGGACCATCTCCGGATGTATCATATTGTGCGCTCGGGGATGGTATCCGCCACGTGTATCCCTTACCTTTAGATTATATTGTTTTAAAGGGCCTATGCGCTGTTGGCTTCGGCTCCACGCATGCCTTCCAAAGGTCCGGGACCCCATGGTCCCGTGATATGGTAAAAACATACAAATAATAATAATAATAAAATAAAAATAAAGTAACAATAAATTATAGTTATAATTATGCTCGCTTCTGCCCGATTATTTATGGTCACCTTTCAATAAGCGACCCCCCTCATACTAAAAATGAACTATTCACCAATAAACATTTTATTTTATAACATGGCCGTTATTGGAAGGTGTCCAGTAAGGTAAAGTCGCATTTGTTTCTCAAAACGTTCCTGACAAAATGACATGCAATTATGACGTCACGGTTGCATAGTCTTTTAATTATCCATAGAGTACCGAACTCTTTAGTGCGTTAGCCGCTCTTATAGAGACGCCCTTGTCTATGGTTTAGTATGGGAATCGACCGTGTCAGTATATTTGACAACTAATTGTCTTAACTGTCAGATATCTGTGCTATTAGATATTTATTACTAATAGATATTTTGATGAAAAAATCTGAAAGATCTGAATAATCATTATAATAAATCAGCAGTAATATTACGCAGGAACTAACTGTTACAAAGGTTTAAATACTAATCAGTATTCATTGAACTTTTGTCATGATATACCTACTTCAGCCATTTATATAAAATAATTCTGTTACTTAGAAACTAAAAGCCAGCCCTTAGCTTAAACCGAAAATAGGACCTAGAAACATGACACGAGTTTCATGGAATTCGCCTCTGAATCGTACATCTCATATCGACATGCCGCCAATCAATGTGACACATCACTATTGCCTTCTTTGTACTGCATTTTCAAATAATTCTTAATATTATTCTAGTTAGTTATTTTTGCTATAATACGCTCGTATATGTTATCATTTCGTATTTTCTTTAATTATTGCACCTATTTATGGCACAAAATGGTGTTTTGAATCCATTTTATGATATTGTTAACTTCACAAATCTCAAACTGACAATATTTTAGGTCCAACGCCGTATCTAGTCCTAGGCGCTCGCGTATGCGCATAACTGATCCGTGTAATTATCGATAATTTATTTTAAAAATTAAATAAAATAAATTGGCCAAGTGCGAGTCGGACTCGCGCATGAAGGGTTCCGCACCGTACCGTTATTTACAAAAAACAGCCGTAGCTACTATCGAATAAATTATTATCATATTATCAGCAAGGTCGTATCTGCTAAGTACGTAATAGTTTTTTGGAAATAACTCAAAAACACCTAACCGATAATGCTCAAAATAATTTTCATTGAAAGAATATATTAAAGGTGTTTCTTCTTGATTTTTTTCATAATTTTTGGACTTACGGTTCAAAAGTTACAGGGGGTGGGGGCCGACACAATTTTTAGAAAGAAAGAAAGAAAGAAAATACATTTATTAACGTCACAACAGTTAAATATACAAAGGAAAAGTTTACAAATATTGACGTTAAAAGGGACCCCCACTCAGCATAATGCCACAGCAAGCCACGGCGCTGATTTTCAGTGGGGACCTAACTTATAACTAATTTATAACTAACTTACAACTAACTTATAACTAACGAATGACGAAACTAATGCAGACACAAAATCAATTTTATGACTTTCGGAGCGATTATTTCTGATAATATCCACTTAATCAAAAAATGTTCAAAGAAACCTCAAAGTTATTTTTAGAGACCTATCGATTGATGTGCATTATGTTGATATTTGGCATAAAAAATTATGACAATTAGTTACATGTGTGCCCCCCCTAAAAACATTTTTTTAGCAATTTCTCTACAAAACTAAGTAGCTGCACACACAATACACCTTATGTTAAAATTTGATAATGATACGTCTTATAGTTTCCGAGTAAAATGGCTGTGACATACGGACGGACAGACAGACAGACATGACGAATCTATAAGGGTTCCGTTTTTTGCCATTGACTACGGAACCCTAAAAAAGAACCGACTTCACTTAGGATCCGCTTTTCCAAGAGGATATGCCCGAGTTGCTGTAATAAATACTGAAATCACTAATAAATAGAGGTGTGCCTATAATAGTTGAAGAGTTCCCTCGATTTCTCCAGGATCCCATCATCAAATCCGGACCTAGTGACAATGGGACCAACTGTGAAGTATATTCTTTCAAACAAAAGAAGAATTTTCTAAATTGGCCCAGTCGTCTTCGAATAATCGGTGAAAAATAGTGTACATACATAAAGATTTAAAAAAATGCAAAAAAACAAAGATCCCGACGAATTGATAACCTCTCCTTCGAAATCTTGAATTCGGTTGAAAAAGGAAGAAATTGCTATTTTGACAGTGAAATATTGTGGTTATGTATTGCTATTCGCTGTGTGCATGATTGTGGCGCCATCTCTTGGGCAGGTGGGCAATCTCTTTTTTCCTTTTTTATAAATAGGTTGTATTCCTTGCTTATATGAAATGTAACTGGCTGATTCACTATTTTGACAGCAGACAGAGGATTTGCAGTTTCATTTCTTGTCACATTGAGCACTGCGATCGGTCTCGTTACCCCCACCATGCACTTCGCACATAGCGAATACAATTTAATTTATTTTGAAATGCGAGAAATATAATGGTATCATTGCTTATTTAAATTCGAACTTTAAAAAATGCACAATTTTGAAGTTGATATCTTTGTACAGTCGCCATCAAATACATCGGGTCAGCCAGGGTACTCAAAAATATCTGAACATGCACTCTATCACCTCGGCAATAAAGACGTTGTTTAGATATTTGTGACCACCTAGGCCGCTCCGATATATATGATGGCGACTGTAACATTTCAACAGTACTTTTTAATGTTTACTTTATTGAGATATTTGCATTCATTTATCTAAATTTCATTACAAAATTAATCATAGAGAGATCTCCAAGCGCCTTGTGGATGCAGGCCACCAGAGGGCTCTGGCAGCTTTTTTGGCCAGAGGATAAGCCTGGCCCTCCAAAGAGGCAACGCTGCCAGCCTTCTGGATACCATGACCCACGAAGGCGACCTGGGGAGCATATATTATCTGTAAGTTATTTTAGTTTTATATTTAAGTTTATTTAGTTTTATTTTTATACCTAAGTTTGTTATTGATAGTCTTTGCGTGATCGTAAATGAATCATAATATTCATAATGTCATTAACAATATTTATAGATAGGGCAGATGCCGCGGTTTTGGCCACTTTAAGGAGAGTTTGTCTTTTCAGACATCCGTAATTTTGTGCCAATAAGGAATTATGACACTCTTGTTGTACTATGTCAGTGAAAATATATTACTTTATTTATATGAATCTCCGCTGTTAAGATTCTGACATTGTATCTATTTTTTTTCTTTAATGAAATGTCAGAAAGGGGTCCAGGAGCCAGCTTTGGCCACTTTTTTCCATGGCCCCTGACAGCTGAATGACATCTTATACATAACAGATGACAGTGCCATCTGTACTGCCATATTTTACTCTTATATGAACCATAAACCATAGACTTGTAAATTTGTCTATACCTTAATAAATTTGAAAATGGCCAAAACCGGCACGGTGGCCACAACCGGGGCATCTGCCCTATCATCAATATCATGATATAAATTGAAACTAAAGTGTATTGTTAAGCTATGTCTACTAAGTATGCAATAAAAAAAGAAAGTAACAAATCCGTGACGTAACGTAACATAGTTGTAACGTGGGATATATCGGGAAGGGTATTGTCGTTTTGGCATCGTTGCCGGGCAGGCCTTGGATGCGGTGCGAGCAAGGCATCCGGAGATACATCTGAAGATAATATTTTATCCTTTGTAGAATTTAATAAGCTTGATTTTAAGAAAGAGGAGTATGTTACTTAGAGATTAGATGAGAAAATGAAATAGGTATTAAAACAAAATTCAGTAATTAGGATACAAAAGTAGAAAAAAAAAGTATGGCCCAGGTTATAGCAGTATTTACACGTAACCTTATATTTTAATAAAGTTTATATATAACAATGAAGCATAATGAAATATTGCCATACTACAATATTTGAGAAAACTTTATGATGAAAACCAGAGACAGTTTGAAAAATACACAAAATCGTTTTTTTTTCGAAACTATTAATTTTTGCGTACATGGGGGTGCAATCGATAGCTTTTGAGGACGGCTATAATTTATTTTCGTTTAATTCATACTGAACGCGACACGCAAAGATAATGTTTACACTTTTTCACCTTACTCCTTTGTCATAAGATGCAAAAGTGTAAACATTATCTTACAAGCACGGAATTTAATTACTTACGAATTCATATAAATTTATAGCTTTGATCTGAATATACAGATTTTTTTGTTACGCAAGTCAGTATTTTTTAATACCGTCACGTGCTGCAACTTTGCCTACGATGCACAACTTTGCCTGGCTTGAAAATCATGGTTTTCTTCACCAAACAGCTATTTATATCTTATCCCTGAGATGGCTGCCGTTCTCCCGTTGTCGCACGTGACGGTATGTGTAATATTATTTCCCTAATATCTTAAGATAGATCGTGAGCTATGCAAGCTCTCGTGTGCCGTGTTAGTCTGGCGTAAGTGTTACTACGTGTGTATGTCTGTCTGCGACATAATTAGACAACAATGCTAAACCAGACTAGACATAAAAATAAACGGGTTTCGACCGAGCGAAGTGAGGTCTTAAGGTCAACAGTGTACTTTTCTTGTTTAACTAGTGGAATTAAAATGATTTAAAAAAGCGACCTTAAATAAACTAATAAAAAAAATGATTTAAAAGCCGGTTGTGATATCCCAAGTGATTTAGAGTTCCTTACCAAAACGTTAAACGGGGCTATTCATAAATTACGTAATTTCAAAAGAGGGGGGGTCTGGACATCGGATGATTGTAGCATAACGTAGGAGGAAACGGGGCCATTCGAAGCATAATCTTTGGGTCAAAAATCGTCAAAAATCGATGACGTAATTTATGGACAGCTCCAAAACCCTATCAATAAGACTCCACTGTTTGTCCGTCTGTCACCAGGCTGTATCTCATGAATCGTGATTGTTACACAGTCGAAATTTTTACAGATCATGTATTTCTGTTCGCTATGACAACAAACAATGAAAAATAGAATAAAATAAATATTTATCGAGGTGTTACTTAACAATAATTTCTGATTTTCTCACACATTGCCCGATTAGTACTTCCACCCTGTATACGCTAGAGGATGTTTACAAGTAAACATGTAGAACATGTTTGAACAAGTCGATAAGCAACCCCAAATGTAAACAGATTGATAACAAAACTTAAGTTTGCATGTTCATCGAGCTATTAACTAGTGGCTTAGGCGGTTATCACACTGGTGCGGATCCGCATGCGGCGCCGGTGTGCGAGCGAGACAGCGCTATACACATGCAGAGCGCTATCTCTCTCGCGCACCGGCGCCGCATGCGGATCCGTCGTCAGTGTGATAATCGCCTTAGACCTCGCGATCCTTACTTTAATGTATACCTATCGGAGCGGCCAAGGTGGTCACAAATATCTGAACAACGCCTCTATTGTCAAAGCGATATAGCATGTTCAGATATTTTTGAGTACCTTAGCCGCTCCGATATATTTGATGGCGACTGCACCTATACCCGTAGATTCTTAAAAACTAGTGC
Organism: Pammene fasciana; assembly: GCA_911728535.1. NCBI lineage: Eukaryota > Metazoa > Arthropoda > Insecta > Lepidoptera > Tortricidae > Pammene > Pammene fasciana. The sequence continues at coordinate 9,562,276 of OU452297.1, forward strand.
TTACGCCAATTTATGGGATTAGGTTGTAAAGCGGACCCCAGATGGTATAAACGCTATAAGGAAAACATAAAACAGTTGTTTTTGTTCATAAACTTCTAAATTAAAAATCTTATTATCACTTTTCTAAGTTAATTATAATTAATGAAAGGGACTTGTTTCCTTAAACATCGCTAATTGGGTCCTTTTCAATGACATGTACTTGAAAAAAATCTGATTTACAAATGTATTTTTATACTAAGATTTCTACCTGAATGGGAAAGGACGGCGAAGGCGACCCCAATATTTATTACAGCCATTTTTTATTTTATTTATGATCATATTTTCACTTACTGACATTCAAGTGTAGGTATACGTATGTATTCATATAGGTACAGGAAAAATATCATTGTGAAAATCTATACGAAGTTATACTTAGTACAGTCGCCATCAAATATATCGGAGCGGCCAGGGTACTCAAAAATATCTGAACATGCACTTTATTACTTTGATAATAGAGGCGTTGTTCAGATATTTGTGACCACCTTGGCCGCCCCGATATATCCGATGGCGACTGTACCTATATTTTTTGTAAGTTCTAAATTGTCATTTAGATTTTTTATTAATTTTCATAGATTCTTTTTTTTTAATCTAGAAATAATAATTAAAACCTATCACTAGTACAGTCACCATCAGAGATATCTGAGCGGCCAAGGTGGTCACAAATATCTGAACAACGCCTCTATTGTCAAGGAGATAAAGTGCTTGTTCAGATATTTTTGAGTACCCTGACCGCTCCGATATATTTGATGGCGACTGTACTACCCTCGAAGTATATCTAATTTGGCTTTGCGCTGCATCCTATAATTGAAAATGCATTAAAATCGTAATTATAAACAATTGTGAGAAGACATTTCCTGCGCTCAGGAAATAGACTTACTCGTAATAAAGTAAATTCTCACCATGAACGAATACAGCAAGTGGACTGACAATGTTTTGCACAAAATCACGTTACTCCATAATTCAGAAGGCCATCCATGTTATCGCCTATCACGTCATGCGTCACTTTCGCACTTACAAACTTGTTAGAACGTGACAGCTATGGTGACAGGCGATAAAAACCCGATCATATTTGGCTAGTAGGCTAATGTTCTAAGCATTTATGGCATAGAGAATTCGTCCCGGGTTTTCAAAGTACGAAAAACCCGGGTAATACCCAAAATCCGGCATTTTTCATACTAAAAACCCCGGGTTGCAATCCCTACAACGGAATCCCTACGTAACAGCTGACGAGCAGCTTGGAGTGATATGAAATTTGGTAGAAACTACACGGAAAAAAAGCTTCCGGGATATTCTCAATCTAAGACATTATTATATTAAGTTGAAAATATTTCCTCGTGTCAAGCATTTATTTCCTTTAACGAAAATAAATTAAAGTTTTAAATATAACGAAGCAAATATATTCTTACAGATTTTCTAGTTTTCTTTTACCTAAGATAATACTTGTTTGATTAAAGTACAATCTCTCTTATTTACTCAATATACTCTTGAAACAATACATTTTTGTATTTCTATTTTAAGAAAACGTGGTTTTATTAATCATATTTTTGGTAAAGGAAATAAATACTTGTCACGAGGAAATATTTTCAAGAAAATAATAATGTCTTGGATTGAGAATATCCCGGGAGCTTTATTTTCCGTGTAGTTTTTACTAAAGTGACAGCTATCTAAGTGAAGGAAAACTAGAATTTATTGGATCCGGTTTTCTCACAATGTTTTCGTTTACCGTAAAGCGACTGGTCTACATATAAAATGATATTTCATAATGAAAAAGTCTGTGGTAAGAGGTGGGGTTTGAACTAGATGTCTCCGGATTGAAAGTCTTACCGCCAGACTACCAACGCCTCTCGATTATCAGAATTCATTGACGCCATTTAGAAAAGCCAGAATTTTTAAGATACTCGATATTATGTAGACACTGGTCAGTCCTTTTTTTATTAGTCCATAGTGTTCACGAAGGAAGTCAGCTCGGGTACTGGAAGATAGCGCTTCTGCGCGTCAAAGTTGCCTCGGTTTGTGAAGTCGAAGTAAAATGCAGTAGACTTTTATAACTAGTTTCTGCGTGCGGTTTCATCCGCCGTAGATCTATAAAACTTTCTTCTTGTTTCTACAGTTAATGTTATTTTATGTTAAGTAGTTGCAGCTAGGCGTTCATAAGCTACGGTAGCTGCTCGCCATCAGGTGGGCCGTATAGTTGTTTGTCACCGTCGTGAAGGGTTCCGTACCATTATGTTTAAAATTCGAAGTTAACTTGTTGTAAATGGGTGTACTCTGGTAGAATCTTAGAATATTGATCATATTTTGTATTATTTAAATACTTACTCGGTGTTCGATATATAGACCATCAAATTATGTGTGGTGATATAGTAGACCATATAAAAAATAATTACTCAAATCGGACCACGGGTCTCGGAGTAATCGGTGAACATACATTTAAAAAAAACACCAAACCGAATGCAGAACCTCCTTCTTCTATGTAATTGAAGTCAGTTAATAATGAACAATATTTTTATGGGACCAATATCAAAATCTCAAAAAAACCACGACTTGAATTGACGTGTAAATAATAATCTTGTGACTTGTGAAATAATAGTAGATTGTACAACAAGTGCATAAAACGCACCATTTTACGCGAGGCGTTTATCCCTACGAGCGAGCTTGCGAGCGAGGATGGATATAAAGTACGAGCGTAAAATGGGTTTTATGGACGAGTTATACACTCTACTTTTTACTTCGATTGTGAGGAAATAAAAAGAATAGGAATTTCTTTCATAAGTGTTTATCTTTATGCTGGGTATAAGCGGACTAAAACTCAATTTTATGCACAAGTGCATAAAAAATTTACTTCTTCTAAGGCTATTTTGACAATGGCAATTTTTTATGCACTTGTGCATAAAATTGAGTTTTAGTCCGCCTATACCCAGCATAAAGTGAAACTTTACGAGCATGAGAAGTAAAAATATATTTAGAACATTCTTATTTAAAAAAAAACCTTCCCATTAAAAACGTTGACATTCTGATCGACCGAAATACATGAAATATTTAAAAAAAATGACTGCGTTTTCAGAGTTGGTCTCATAGTAAAAGCTTTTCAGTATAACCTAATCACCTCGTATAATTTGGAGTATATGCCGAATACCCTGTATAATTAGAGTTCCACAAAAAAATGGAGTTTCAATCTCAAAATGGGTGAAATTCGGTTGAAAGTTGAGCGGCGTAGGCTAGATAGTTACAGATTGTATTGGCATTCATTAGGTTATAATTATCAAATGAATTCTTTACCTGGATTCGAACCTGGAAGTCCCAGATTTGCCAATTGGACGATAGAAAGGATCGTGTATGGCCAGCATAAGGTCAAAATCTTCAAAAAAGCAATCATGATTCATGAAAGAAGCATGTCAAAACAAATTCTATAACTTAATAAAAAAACCGTTATTTTGTACGATATTTTAAGAAAGCCGCTAATTTATTTGCGATAATAAAACAATTGCTATTTACAAGCCCATTAGGAAATATTCAAAAAGAAAAAAACGATTAAACTTACCCTTTAGGTTGTATATTTTATTATCTTTCCCTGAATACCCGAAAACATAACAAAATGATCCTAATTGTAAAACAATATAGCATAGTCTTGAATAACGCTTTTGTCGGTTCAAAAATTTGAACGGTGCAATTTCAATGTTAAAACGATCTTCCTGTTTACTAATACGGTTCAAATAAAAAAATTGAGTTTTGTCAAAAATACTATAACTTTCTTTTCATTTGCCGAAAGGGTGCAATAAAAGGTTTGTCCGTTCGTTTATTGTTTAAACAGTTGTAAAAACATAACCTCTTTGTTTGAGAGCCGGGTAGAAAGGGTGATAAACAACTGTTACTTATTTCATTAATAACACGTGCACTTTCTAGTTGTAAAATTATTTGTCATACCGTTATAGGTATTTTTGTTTGTGGATGGCTAACATGGAATAATAACAAACAGTCATCGAACTCGCGGAGCGTAAGCGAAGTGAGTTCTTACAAACAACTCCAGACCCAACTGTCACCTGGCTACTGGGACGTCTCGGCATTTGGATGGCTTTTCGATTTCTATAGTTTGTCTGACGATAACTTTAGTAACGTTTTTCTGATCTTTATGAAATTTCTTGGGGCTGTAGCAGAGATACACAAAATTTGTAAGTTCGTATATGAGTAGGATCGATCAAATGGTTATGGAGCTAGAAGGAGAAAAAAATCCTCCTTGGGGTCTTGTTATATTGGTCAACTCGTTTGCAAGTAAATCGCGAGTTCTCAGTTCGAGGCGAACTACTAGTTTTTAATACAGTTGCTTAAAAAGGGGCGTTTTAGTAGCTGTTTTAAGTCTAGCGTGCGAAAAGCATGATTTCACACACTCAGTCGTTTTTACATTTTTCCTTCTTGCTGGAATTATGTTTCTCTTTTTTGAAAGTGTATTTTCTACCTGATTGAAATCGCTTATCGCTCTCAGAAGCAAAAGAATGTCATTGTCCGATAGTCTCAAATACAGATCATAACTTAAATTTTAAAATACATGTACGTTAAAAACAGAATCTAATCTCAAACATAACTCCAACTCACAACAAATTATCAATTAATATTGTTGTATTGGAGTTGTATCGGAATAATTTTGAGTAAACTCTGATATTTCTAATTCAGACATTTCTTTAGCCTCCTAGCCTATAGTATCCTCAAACCAAACGGTCGACTGCGGTCATAAAACTTCTCTTTCACACTTGCACAGCCGCAGCAAAAGTGAAGGAGACAGCGCTATGACCTCAGTCGTCCGTTTGGTTTGAGGATACTATAGTCGGATACGGATATTTGTTCCTGAGCTATGGATTTCTTCTATGTATTTAAGTATTTACAGAGACTTAGAGATATAGACGGCCTCCTAGTAACAAATAGCGTTCTAGTAGTACACTAGTAGCTACTAGGTGGACTAGCAGTGCAGGTGACATTTCCTCTTACAATTTCGGTATCTACTTGAGCTTAAAAAAGTTCTTAGGCTGTGGTCGTCTATATCTCTATACTCTCTGGTATTCATCTATATATATCTATTATATATAGTCACCTAGTACCTACAACACAAGCCTTATTGAGCATATTGTGGGACTGGGTTGATTTGTGTAAGATTGTCCCATAATATTTAATACTGTTTAATTTTTAGGCCCTAGCGGTATTGTGTAGAATTAAAGTTGTATCGTCTCTATAACGTGTTTTAAGTACGGTTACCATGCGTTTGACATTGTCATTTTTCGTTAACGAGTAACGAATTTTCTATCTGTGCATCTCGTTTACACTAATACCTATTTACAAGCAAGATGCACAGATAGAACACTCGAAAACGTCAATGTCTTAACTCATAGTAAGCGTAACTGTTAAATAAAATACGGCCCCATATCAACTCAAAATACTATAAAAGTGCTTGTATGAATAATCCACGATTTACAAACAAATCGTTCAGAGAACGCCGCTTTTACGTCTTTCCCACAAATGTTTATAAACAACATGTGACGCAAAAGTTTGATTGCAGCTGCTTTGCAGAAATGTGCATGGGAATACACATTGTTCCACGCGATGACGTCATGACCTATACTAACAGATCACCCTTAATTGCAAGAGAAGTACCTGGGGGGTGATTTTTGAGATTCGAGTACTCGAAAGTGACATTTACAATTCAGAATAAAACGATGAAATTATGTTTTAAAAATAACAGCGATAGGAATTTGAAATCATGAGTATTTAAACTATTAATTTCATGCGAAAAAATTGGTGGTAAGCTTTTGTGTGCGATTATTTTTCAGCTTAAACTTTTTGAAATCGGGCGCTCGAAAGTCAAAAATTGGCCCCCTGTAGGTAAAAGTTGTCTGGAGGAAATCGCTTTTAGCAATAAGGTAGCCAATTGTTGGACCTCTACTTACACTGTTTGTGTTTTTGTGTTTCTTTATTTTGACGAGTGCAATAAAGAGTATTTATATTGTTTATGTTATGTACAGTCGCCATCAGATATATCGGAGCGGCCAAGGTGGTCACAAATATGTAAACGACGCCTCTATTGTCAAGGCGGTAAAGTGCATGGTCAGATATTTTTGAACACCCTGGCCGCTCCGATACATTTGATGACGACTGTACCTGCAAGTGCACTAGGTGTGTATATATAAGTCACTTCTGAGCAAAATTTCCAAAACCGTTTTTATCCCATGTTATGTTGTGGTTAAATTCCAATTAATTCTTATTGAAACTTACTTCAAGGCTTTTTTTTAAATCAAAAACTCTTAATATAAAGTTTGTTTTTCTTAAAGTTCTACTTTTAATGGTTTAGGCTGTTGTCTGTCTGTTTTTAAGTAAAACGGCTGTATATTTCTATACATATTTAAATAACGCCCCTCTTTTTCCGGGACGAAATAAATCTCATTTTTATTCAGGCAGAATATAAAGAGTCATTTAAAAACACATCTATATTATGCAAAAACACTTATATGATACCTATACCTACTGAAGCACAGTGAAAAGGTCCCACATCGTATAAAAAATATCATACAAGATGAACCGTTTTTATTGCCCTACAGTGTATACACAATTAAAGGGGTAAAAGTAATGAACTTATAATAAGGCATATAAATTCAGGGTTACAAGAACAGGGGAAGGTACCAAATTCAAAGTAAAAAATCTAGACTTTTAGTACACTTTCTACCAAAAGATATATACCACGCAATAAAATTTAAATAATTGTTTCAATTCGAAGCCTGAATCTGTTAAGAAAATAAATTGTAGAGAGTGGTTTCTGCCTGCGGATCTGTTTGGGTAAAAGTTGACCTTATCCCTTTTTTCTATCTGTACACTCTAATACCCCCAATTTTAAACCCTTTTAAATTATACATACTATAATACTATTACGCAACTGCTCATAATACTACACGAGTGGTTTAATGCCTTCTTCTTCTTCCTAGCGTTTATCCCGACTTGGGGTCCGCTTGACAACCTAATCCCTTGAATTGGCATAGACACTACTTTTTTACAAAAGCGACTGCCATCAGACCTTCCAACCCAGAGGGGAAACTAGGCCTTTTTGGGATTAGGTCCGGTTTCCTAACGATGTTTTCCTTCACCGAAAAGCGACTGGTAAATATCAAATGATATTCCGTACATAAGTTCCGAAAAACTCAGTGGTACGAGCCGGGATTTGAACCCGAGACCTCCGGATTGATAGTCGGACGTCTTACCGCAAGGCTACCAGCGCTTGTTGAGTGGTTTAATGCCTAATTAATCTAATTATGTACAGTTACATATACTGCTTTATCTACACACATACTTATTATGAATCCTCAATGACGTGTTCGGGAACCATTAGAATGACCGCCCTTGCACACATTTTTATCCACGTGCCAAAGCTTGGCATGTCAAATACAGGTCTTAGCCTTTCACCGGACTAATGTTTAGTTTAAAGCTATATTTAAATACATTACGTGTCCAGATTTCCTGCCCCCAATGGACACCACGTACCAAAACTAACTGAAATCCAGGCTGTATTTATTTTTAGATGGACAGTCTAAAAGTTTTGTCTGTCTAGATCTGTTGGTGCCAGCTAAAACCTGGTAAGGGCATTTTCAGAAAAAAGTGCACTATTTACTTTTTTCTGAAAACCTAACATATTTTGGGTTATTTCTACTCAGAATAACGAGGACTATCGATTTAAATAATAAAAAAAGGTGTCCCAGATTTTTTTTGGCAGTTTTGTAACGTAATTTCCCATACATTCTGTATGGGCCGTTACAAAACTGACTAATAATTTTGATATGGAAAAGTAGCGACGTTTTTCTTCAAAAAAATGATGCACTTTTTTCTAAAAACTCCCGTAAATGCCTTTTAAGAGTCGCCAGGATGCTCGCGTGAACTCGCGTCCCCATACAAACGTAGTTCAGCTCTCATTTTAAAACGCAAAAATAAGATTTAATATAGCAAAAATAAGTTTTGTATGTACATCTGTATCTGGCTGTATTTTCTTTGTATTAAAATTTTTTGCAACAAAAACGAATTACCGACATAGATCTGTACTACTAGAATGCCCATGCCAAATTTCGTGGTTCTAAAGCAAGTCGTTTTAAAATGAGAGCTAAACTGGGTGAATATCTCAGCGATTTTTTTTTACGGCGGAGCTGATAATGACAGTGTGGACTAATAGTTTCACAATGGTATATTTTTTTCTGAAAACCTTACACAAATTATTATCTTAAGCCAAGTCGCAAAATGTTATAAAAGTTATTGATATTTATAAAAATTTTTTTTTTCGCCGCAATTATAATTTTGGTGTAGTGTCCTGAATCCATTTTTCTTGAATAATTTCTATAGTAGAACCATAACGTCCGTTGATTTAACTAAAACTTCGCAAACTTTTACTCGTTATTAGTCTACGTATATTATAAGAAAATAAAAGTGAAGATTAGTACATGAATGGACCTAGAGTTTCAACTCCAAAAGGTACAAAAGTTGAATGCTTAGTTTAGAGTATGAATTAATTCATCCCAGCGCACACAAGTTTTTTGCAGAAATCGCAAAGCGTCTGGTTGATGTAACTGGTGACCGAAGAGCTGGCGGTTTCCTCGCACAGCGTATCAGCATTGCGATACAACGAGGAAATGCCGCCAGCATCCTTGGTACAATGCCGCAAGGGCCTAGTTTAGATTTGAGCTAGTTATTAATTTAGTTTAGTATTTGTACTGTAGTACCTCTGTATATTTAGTTATGTAAATAAATGTATTTTCAGCATTCATTGTTGTCCTGGTAAAATAGTAAATTTTGGTGGTAAATTTTGAAAATGATTTTATGGTCGAACGAAACGCAACAAGGCTAACAAACGTATAGTAACCTGTTAATTCGGTTCCATTCCGGCACTGAGCGATGAAGCACGTGTCGTACCTCACTAGATCTGTCCAGCAAACGCATAAGTATCTAATTTTGGTGTATTAAAATACTTTTTAATGCAATTTTGGTGGTGTATCTGACTAATGACTGAAAAGTAGTTGTTATTGTGTGAACTGTATTTAAAGCATGTTTATAGTTTCTTTTTTAAAATATTCACTTGGAACTGAAGTGAATGATACGGTTTACTTTTAAAATGCACTTTTATGCAATGATTCTAATTTTGGTGCATTAATTTTGGTGGTTTTGGTGGTAATTTGGAAACCAAAAATGATATTTATGAGCCTAAACTAAGTAATTTTGTATTTACTGTCATATATTTATATTTTGTATTCACAGCATTACTGACTAAGTGCATTGATTACCAATTTACCACTATTACCAGTAAAAATATATATAACCAAATACAAAAGCGCCTGGATCTGTCACTGAACGACCTGACTTTAACCTACATTATTTGATCATATAATGTTTGTCATCTACCCTCAACTGGCTGAAGGAGCCATTTGTGGGTAGATTTTGTTTACTATTATTTAAATACCTAAAGATACAGACTATAATTATGTCAGTAGCGTAAGTATTGATTGCGAGTAAACTTATGTTTACTCTTAGAGTCAAAGATCTCAACTGTCGCCAGATTTAAGTTAAAGTGAAGTTGGTACACACAACGCCTCACTAGGTATAAGTACACTTTTGAACCTTATTCCTCTGTAATAACGTTCAAAAGTGTATACCTAGTGAGGCGTTGTGTGTACAAATAAAATCTTCTAAACATACATATAACGAATAAACGAATAAAGCTGAAGAGTCGGTCGAAAGTCTTGCTGTACATTGAAGATATTCGAAAAAAAGTTGGCTGGGGGTACTTAAAGTCGAAAACATAACACGTTCCAACAGTTTTTAGAATTTCTGTCTGTTTATCTGTTTGTCTTTTCGTCTGTTTATTCAACCGCGCATCACGTGAAAACAGTTAAACATATTTTAATGAAATTTTGTATAGAGATAGTTTGAGTCGCGGGAAATGACGTTTTCATCCCGAAAATCAACCCTAGAGGGGGTGAAAAGGAGGTTGGAAGTTTGTATGGCGAATTAGTAATCACTGAACCGACGATTAAGATGAACTGGGTACATAGTTTTTCGGATAAAATCCGGATTGCAATCCCTACTCAAAGTTTGAGCTCCGGGAAATAATATACGTTAGTTTATACCCCAAAATCAACCCTTTAGGGGATTAAAGACGGGGTTGAAAGTTTTTATGGGGAACCAATAACTGTTGAACGCTGGAGATAGTTTGAGCTCTGGGGAATGATATAGAATAGTTGATATCCAGAATTCATTCCTTGGGTTGGGTTGGTTTCCTTCCCCCCTGGTTACTAATTCCACTCAGACGAAGTCGCGGGCATAAGCTAGTATAAAAATATGTAAGATTGTAGTTTAATTGTATTTTTGTAGTATTTCTTACTGAGTTACGTTGTTTCTTGAAAGAAAAAGGATTAAGCATTGTTGATTAGCATTTTACTGTTTGACTTGATTGTTCAGTTTTTTGTACTTTGTTATTATAATATATTAAAACGGATGATAAAACATTTGTCTTAGATTCATTTTCAGTTGATAACTAGTTAAATTTACTTTTAATTTGCAGAAATATCTAACTTTGGTGTGGATATACAATTTTGGTGGCCAGTAAATCTAATTTTGGTGGGTAGACGCAATTTTGGTGGCAACCAAATTATTAAAATCATAATATCTCTAAAACTACTATGTATAATGAAGGGCCATTACTACACAATATCGATTGTGACTAGTTACGTATTATCGATACATAATTTAGACATAAACTACAAAAATAAAAAATGCCACCAAAATGAGGTAAATTTTGCACCTGTTGAAATTCACCCAACTACGTTTGTATGGGAACGCGAGCGTCCTGGCGACCTTTATAACAACAGAACAACACTAAGGAATCCATAATATCGCGGAGTGATTTCACAGCTCCTGGCCTATAACCGCGAAGCACTTCGTTCATCGAATCGTCTATTTGCATCCCTCTCTTTCGTATATGCAAGATCGATAGAGACGGGGCCATCGTTTTGTCGATTTTCGAACTTCGCGGTAGGCCGTCTGGCATACAAAGCAGTTGTCAAATGTATGAAAAGATTTGTCAAATCACCCCGAGGAATCATGGATTCTATGTTAGCTATCCGCGATTTAGTCCGCGTAGAAATCAAAAGGGGCGGCAACGCGCATGTGACACCCCTGCTACTGTAGCTGCTTACTTATCAGGCGGTCCGTATGAAGGTTTGCCACCGTCGTAATATAAAAAAACCGGCCAAGTGGAGTCGGACTCGCGCTTGAAGGGTTCCGTGCCATTATTTAGACTTTCGGAGTCATTATTTCTGAATATATCCACTTACTCAATTTTTTTTAATAATAACATCAATGTTACTTTAAAAACCTATCGATTGATGTGCATCAGTTTGATATTTGGTAAAAAAAATTTTTTTGACCATTACTTGCATGTATGACATACAGACACAGCCAGACAGACAGACATGACGAATCTATAAGGGTTCCGTTTTTTTCCATTTGGCTACGGAACCCTAAAAATGCTACCTTAAACTCTCATTTGACCTCGTTAGAAACTAAACTGAGAAATAAATATTGCCTTATGTTTGTTTCTAGTTTATAAATTTTATAATCTACCTGTTTTCCAAATTTCATCAAATTCCATTCAACCGTTTTTCTGTACCGTAGGAAACAAGAAAGAAGAATGGGATTGATATTTAAAAAAAAAATAAGGAAGTAAAAATGGGGCGAAATTAATATGAGTAATTCCTCGCAGACCAATTCGCAGTCAAAATCAAAAGCAAGTACTCACTTAAACATCTAAATATGAAGGGTACACGGAAAGAACATGTCTAGTCCCTTTTTTCGAAAATGAGTTTTTTGTATCAAAATGTAGAGCTTGCAATGAACTATTAGCAACAACTTCTGTAACAGCTGGAATTTTTAACATAAATCCACTTTTTAATTCATAAAAACCATCTAGTTACGAAAATAGTATGGTTAATTGAATCGTTCCAAACTTTAAAACCGCTATAACTCAAAATATTGTCAAAGTGACTAGACATGTTCTTTCCGTGTACCCTTCATATACAATATTTAGCATTATTACTTTAGTGGGTAGTGGGATATTATTTCGAATAGTAATTTGTACGGAACTATCCGGAGTATTTGTATATTTGCAAGCCCTAGATATAATATGCTTTGAGGTTTGTACCACGTTTTGACACAAACCAGTCGACAAGCCCGCTTAGCTGGACGCTAGCCCGTTTTATTTTAAACAGACTTCCAAACAGAGGGATTCCATATCCATATTCAAAGAAAATTTTAACAATAGACATTACTACGTTAATCCGTATAATTAATTATTTGGCTTCAGATAAACTTTACCTGTCCTAACCCGGGGATCAATGTTACTCTGCGTCGGTAGGAAATACCTTAGACAACCCTACACGTGATCCCTGGGTGGTGCTAAAAGAGTAACAAAGATGGCAGCTGCACTGTCCCATCTGGACCTCGCAGCACTCACTAGATTTTCTTCACCATATACTTTCCCACTATTATTATTATGGAGCGCGCCATGCTCAACAACAAGCTTCAGGACCGAGTAAGGAATGTCGAGATCCGGCGTCGCACTAAGGTGCAAGACGTGGGATACGTCATTACCAAACTAAAATGGAGCTGGGCGGGACATGTTGCTAGGCAGAGTGATGACAGGTGGACCAAAATGTTGACAGAGTGGTGGCCGCTTTCAGATGAAAGAAGCCCCTGGCGTCCGTTAGCTAGATGGGTAGACGACGTTCGGAAGGTTGCGGGTCACTTTTGGATGAGGTTGGCTCAGAACCGGGACAAGTGGCGTACACGAAGAGAGGCCTATGCTCAGCAGTGGGCGATAAAAAGGCTGAAATGATGATGATGATGATTATTATCTGAAAGAAAAAATGCCTACATCCAGTGACGTGTAGACATACGATAAATAAATAAATAACCTGCAAATACTACGAAAATCTTCAAGAATTGCGTTACCGAATACTTGAACGCTCCCAAATTTGTTCCTGTCTTGGCTTGGACCGTAGTCCATACATACCTACTGTACCAGAAAGTATTTCATACTAGGAGTAACTTACATTTTGAATGTTTTTTTCTTACGTCTTGTATTTTCCATGCCTTGCTACATTCCGCAAAAGTTGATGCTTGAGACCCTCGCAAAGCTCAAGATTTTTTTTGGAAACGCGCTACGCTTGTGTCATTTTTTTTGGTAATAAACGAGTAATAAAGCTAATAAACAATAATCTCGTTTCCTTGTATTGTATGTATAAAATAACTATTTTTCACCAGCAAAGAGTTTTGCAATACAACACGGTTATAAAATTATCGTGCAATAAAAGTGATTCTCGTCAGCAAACATTATGGACGCTAAAAAGTGTTAAAAGCTCCATAAAGGCCGTTACACACTGGAGCCCGAGCAACTCGTTTGAAGAAAAAAGAATATACAGCGATGATAGACAAATGTAAACTTTAACAATTGGATACATTTGACAACCCCTTTTCTCTAACTTTTGAACCATGGGTCCAAAAAAACCTAAGAAGGTCTTAAGAAAATAAGTAATTTGAATAAATACGAAATTGAATCAGTTTACCCGTTTTAGATTTATAACAAAAGTTAAAGGACGTAAGTACCGTAAAAAAATCATTTTTCAACAAACAAGCAACGAAAATACATGTCCGACCTAGATCTGTACTATTAGAATGCCCATGCCAAATTTCATGATTCTAAAGCATGTCGTTTTAAAATGAGAGCTAAACTACGTTTGTATGGGAACGCGAGTTCACACGAGCGTCCTGGCGACTCTTAATTGTTACGAGACTTACGAGTACGTATCTACAAGTGCACTGTATTCTTTATAAATAAATAAATAAATATTAGGACAATCTTACACAAATCAACCTAGTCCCACAGTAAGCTCAATAAGGCTTGTGTTGTGGGTACTAGACGACGATATATATAATAGATAGATATAGATAAATACTTAAATACATAGAAAACACCCATAACTCAGGAACAAATATCTGTGATAAACACACAAATAAATGCCCTGACCAGGATTCGAACCCGGGACCTCCTGCTTCATAGGCAGGGTCACTACCAATTAAGCTAGGAGGCCGTTATGTGGATTATCTAAATTGAAAACTTAAATTCCGTAGGTATGAAGCTTCTTTTTCAGTACCTTCAACTGCTAGAACATTGCCTGTCTTAAAAAACATGGTTTTCTTCACCAAACAGCTATTTATATCTTATTTCTGAGATGGGAGAAAGGCGGATTTGTCCGACGGATATGTCCGGCGGACACATCCGTCCGTGGATGGCGCGAATTGGACAACGGACAGACAGCGGACAGACGTCTGGCGGACACATCCGTGTCCAATTAGCGCCATACACGGACGGATCTGTCCGCCGGGCATATCCGTCGGACAAATCCGGCGGACACATCTGTGCGTGTATCCCTAGCTATTAAGATGTAAAAAGCTATTTGGTTAAGAAAACCACGTTTTTCAAGCCAGACAAAGCTATAGCAGATTACGGTACCTAAATAAGATAACTGCAATATCTGTCCGTGTGTAACCACCCTAACAGGAAAGGCTATCAATATGGCAAACAAACAAACATACCGGTCTCATGTTACTAATGCATTGGGAAATTTTAAACAACCCTTTAGTATGGTTGACTTTAAATAAATATACGTATAAAATATATACTAGTAGTCCGCCTTGAACTGAGATCTCGCGATTTACTAGCAAACGAGTTGACCAATATAACAAGACCTTTTTGAAGATTTTCGCGGCTTCTAGCTTCATAACCCCTTCATCAATCCTGCTCATAAACGAAATTTCAAATTGAATTTATATCACCGGCTAGGCTAGGCTAGGAGGCCGCTAATAGATGCCTAATAAGTTTGCGTTTTGCGGTTGACCGACTACTAATTAGATTAAAATAATACTAATTATATTAAGGGGGAATTGGAGCGAAATAATGCTATAGAATTCATAAGGCTTTGCTAATTGTGTGACAAAGTCAATATTATTTGGTTTAAATTAGGCGTTGGTTCAATTTTTAGGTCAATACAAAGATGACGATATTAACGTATACGTTTCTAACTTAAAATTTTTAACCCTCCCCATACAAATTTTCAACCCTCCTTTACCGCCTTGGGCGTTCAATTTTTGAAATCGGTAACTTATTACTTATATTGGGAGCAACAAAAATACTGGTGATTCATTTGAGGGCATAATTGGTATCGTATTACGAAAAATTGGGAGAAAAAATTTTTGGACGCGAAAAAAAAATTGTATGCGGCACGTCGTCCCGGCAGGCCAAGCTTCCATACAAAACAATTTTTTTTCGCATGAAAAAGTTTTGTTTCTTATTTTTACATAATTAAAATACCATACATATTATCATCTCAAATGCGCGAGCGCTTTTATGGGCAGTTATATAGATCAACTCGTGGACCCGAAGTTAGCCTGGCGAATGACCATAGAGCTAGGCTTACCCGACACTATACCGATGACATCCCGGACATCAGCTTGTACGAGATCAGAATGGCCCTGAAGCAGCTCAAAAATAACAAGGCGCCAGGTGAAGATGGAATTACAGCCGAACTCCTGAAGGCGGGTGGAAAACCGGTCCTTATGGCCCTTCAGAAGCTGTTTAATTCCGTCTTACTTGAAGGGAGAACGCCAAAGGCATGGAACAGAGGGGTGGTGGTGTTGTTCTTCAAAAAAGGTGATAGCACCTTGCTGAAGAACTACCGACCCATCACACTTCTGAGCCATGTCTATAAGCTGTTTTCTAGAGTCATTACAAATCGACTCTCGTACAGGTTAGACGACTTCCAGCCTCCCGAACAAGCCGGTTTCCGAAGAGGGTTCAGTACCGTAGACCACATTCATACGCTGCGTCAGGTTATACAGAAGACTGAGGAGTATAACCTGCCCCTCTGTTTAGCGTTTGTGGACTACGAGAAAGCCTTCGATTCGATCGAGACTTGGGCTGTACTACAGGCTCTCCAGAGGTGCCAAGTGGACTACCGTTATATCGAGGTAATGAAGTGTTTGTACGAGAACGCCTCTATGTCAGTCCGACTCCAGGACCAGAACTCGAGATCCATACCGCTGCAGCGGGGAGTCAGGCAAGGAGATGTAATTTCTCCAAAACTGTTCACCGCTGCCCTGGAGGACATTTTCAAGGGTTTGGACTGGGGAAGGCTTGGCATCAACATCAACGGCGAGTACATCACTCATCTTCGATTTGCCGACGATATCGTAGTCCTGGCTGAGACCATGGAGGACTTAAGTACGATGCTCGACGACCTCAGTAAAGGCTCTGAGAGGGTTGGTCTAAGGATGAACATGGATAAGACGAAAGTCATGTCTAACGCCCATGTAGTACCAACCCCTATTACAGTCGGAGACTTTACGCTCGAAGTTGTAGACGATTATGTATACCTCGGACAGACAGTCCAGCTAGGTAGGTCCAATTTCGAGAAAGAGGTCAATCGTCGAATCCGTCTCGGTTGGGCAGCGTTTGGGAAGCTGAAACATATCTTTTCGTCCAATATTCCGCAGTGTCTCAAGACGAAAGTCTTTGACCAGTGTGTGTTGCCAGTGATGACCTATGGCTCTGAAACGTGGTCGCTCACAATGGGCCTCATTAAAAAGCTTAAAGTCACCCAAAGAGCAATGGAGAGGGCTATGTTAGGAGTTTCTTTGCGTGACCGTATCAGAAACGATACTATCCGTAGCAGAACCAAAGTAACCGACATAGCCCGTCGGATCGCTAAACTTAAGTGGCAATGGGCAGGGCACATTGCACGGAGAACCGATGGCCGTTGGGGCACTAAGGTTCTCGAATGGCGACCATACACCGGAAGGCGAGGAGTTGGTAGGCCCCCTACAAGGTGGACTGATGACCTGGTGAAGGTCGCTGGAGTCCGCTGGATGCGGGTGGCACAGGACCGGTCATTGTGGCGTTCAGTGGGGGAGGCCTATGTCCAGCAGTGGACGTCTTTCGGCTGAAATGATGATGATCATCTCAAATGGATCATCAGATTTTTTGTTGCACCTTGCACACAATAAGCGAAGCCAAAACAAAGGGTTATGGTTTTCACCTATGTATGTATGCTTGTATTTATTACGTGTGTTCCTCCGTAACTCCTAACCCTAAATTAATATCTTCTTCTTCTTCTTCTTCTTCTTCCTAGCGTTTATCCCAGCTTGGGGTCCGCTTGACAACCTAATCCCATGAATTGGCATAGACACTAGTTTTTACGAAAGCGACTGCCATCAGACCTTCCAACCCAGAGGGGAAACTAGGCCTTTTTGGGATTAGGTCCGGTTTCCTTACGATGTTTTCCTTCACCGAAAAGCGACTGGTAAATATCAAATGATATTCCGTACATAAGTTCCGAAAAACTCAGTGGTACGAGCCGGGGTTTGAACCCGAGACCTCCGGATTGAAAGTCGGACGTCTTACCGCAAGGCTACCAGCGCTTCCCTAAATTAATATGATAATAAAATATAATATAATAAATTATTCATCCAATTTTGATGAATAAGCTGTCAATAGATTCAGGAAAATACAGTACACACTCATTATTATAGCCTAAGATGACTTCAACAGTCAACACGTCTTTCCTAATCGAGTTAGTTTTCTAATACTTTTTTTGTTATAAACTGTATGGCAAAAGCAGAAAATCGGAAGTCATGGAGACCCAGGGGAAAGGTATTTACCCAGAAGTAGCGGAGACATTTAAAAAGGCTAGAAATTCTAGATAAATTAGGCATTAAGTCCGCCTTTTTTACCATAAATAAATAAATATCATTTATTGCAGACCACACACTGGTCCATATTAAAAATATCACATAATCACAATTAAAATTAAAAATTTATAAAAATTGAAAATCATTATTAATAAATACAATTAAAATTAAATCAAAATTAAAATTAAAAACCTAACCGCGAAATAAAGCAAAAAAAGTCAATAAAGTCTAATAAATAAATAAGAAACATCAAACTCCCGGTACCCGTGCCTCGCCACGTAGCAGGTTGAAAGGATACTAATTGCAAGAAAATACCCACAAATCAGGCTCAGCGTGGATTCCTTACAAATCATACTACTCTATTAACATATACATTAAATCTTCTGTGATAACTACACTTTGCTGTATATGACAAGTTTAAATGAGGACACAATAGGAAAATCAAATTGATAGCAAATTTATTTTTAATTTACACTAAATAACAATATTATGCAACAAATATATAAAAAAAAAACTTAAAATCTACCTATAAAACTAAATAATTCTAAAACCGTAAACTAGGTAAGGTCGCCGAGGTCCGACCCTTGCGGAAGAGTTCCCATAATGCTGGCTGCGTTCCCTCTTTGGACGGCTATGCCAATCCGTTGTGCCAGGAACGAGCCAGCTCTACGGTCCCCGGTGACCTCAACTAGTTTTTTTGAAATATCTGTAATTAATTTCCGGGCGCTTGAGCACCACGGCCCTAGGGTTTCGACAGCGAAAGCCACAAAATATATATTATGCTGATTTGTAAGAGCGATATATTTGCGGCGTTTCGCCGCCTCGGCCACTGCAGCCACCCCGCCTGCTCTCAGTGACAGCAAATTTTATTTTTTTCAATTTTCAAAATTAAATTATAAACTTTTGTGAGATATACTAGTAAATATTAAAGCTTATAATTTAAAAATAATATTTTTTTTATTTTTGAAACATATTAGTAAATATTTAAGTTTAAAATTTAAATATATCAATTTTTTTATAAATATTATATTCAAAATTAAATTATAAAGCTTTGTGAGACATACTATTTAATATAAAAGTTTACGGTTTTTATATACATTATTCTTCGCATAGAGTTTTAAACATAGGTAATTATTATTTTCTAAAACATAATTAATATTGTTAAATGCAAAATAAATCTATTTACATTGAATTGAAGAAAATTGACAGTTTGAAGTTTAAAAATCGCTCGAAAGAATAAGATGGTAAAATAGCGGTTAAAGTTCACTTTTGATACGGTACCAACATAAATGATAACTAAGAATATTCATATATTAGCAAAATATACTTATTTTTGTGTGATTTAATATTAAACAAAAGTTCAATTTCCACTTTTACTTTTTGGTTAAAGCGCATCTTTTAATTTAAAAAAATAGATGGTTCAACGAAATTATAATAGATGGCGCTACGCGTTACAGAACAGCCCTAATATAAATGTAAAACCCAAAACTTACGAAGTTATATTTTATGTTAAAATAAAATGACCCATCACTGTAAGAGGTTCCCAGAAGGCTGGCCGTATTACCACGCTGAATGGCGATAGCTATTCGTTGATCATAATATAATTTTAAACAAAAAAAGAACCGACTTCACTTAGGATCCGCTATTCCAAGAGGAAGTGGCCGAGTTGCTGTAAAAAATAGTGAAATCACTATAGGTGTGCCTATAATAGTTGAAGAGTTCCCTCGATTACTCCAGGATCCCATCATCAGATCCCGACTTGGTGACAATGGGACCATCTAGGGGTTATACCTGTTCGATTCAAAAAAAAATTTTGAAAATCGGTTCACGATTCACGGAGATATGGAGTAACATACATACAAAAAAATTACCAAAATATGAATATCTTCGATAATGTTATAGAAGTTTCTAATTGTTAATATCTGGCAAATATATCCTTTTGTATATTAATATTTATATAATAATATTTATAAGTAGGTAAGTATACTTTTTACATCGTTACTGAATAATGTGGTTAGTAGAAATTAATAAATGTTGTGTAATTTGCCTTATTTTGTAAATATTAGTAATTATTCCTAATTGTTGTGTTGTTTGTACTACATAAATTAGTATTAAATTTCAAAAATAATACAAAAAATCTAGTGTGCCTAGTATAAAATAAAATTTATCGTCTGTAAACCTCATCAAGACTTAAAAAGCTTTGAAAATAATTGTGATATTAATATTCGTTATGAATTTTAAAAGATTACTCAAGAAGAAGTATTGGTACTCAAGATTGATGCTTCTTTATAACACCAGAATTCCCAACGAAGGTAAGATATTGTTACGAAGGTATTTATTACCAAGAAAGGTGCAATATGAAACACCTCTACGCCTTACCGCTGCGTTCGCCGACCCAATATTCATACCATCGGGTCCATCGGGTCTCGAATAATACCGACGCTTTCAAAAGCTCTACCCTGAACGCGGCGAAAGGGGACGCGGCTGCGCGGCGCGGGAGGGGGGCTGTCGCATGCGTACGGACTGCATTCCAGCCAGTAGTCCGGCCGCCGCCGCCCCGTGCACCCGTGTCCGCGCCGCTCCGCGTCCCACCCCCAATACAAAGAACACCTCAGTATTGTAAAAAATCTGTGATGTATTGATTAATTCCAACGTTTTCGCTACGCTTATGGATTAAAGCGATATTAGTGAGGTGTTTAAACTTGTGTTTAGCTGTTTTAAAACGCGTATTCCATCGCTTTAGAGCGGCCACGTACCATGGAATTTTGGTTTATCGATGAATAGGATCTCACAGCGGACAAGAAATATGGTGGACTCGCAGCGTTGAAAACGGATTTGGTTGTGTTTTATGTGTAAAGTGTTGTGTTTTTAACATGGAAAAGGCGAGATAATGTGTTTGTGCACGGATTATGGATCGCTACCGTCAGATCTGATGGAAGCTAAATAATCTTTCGATCGGATAATGCTTTGGTGAACTAAAGGCTACAGAATGGTGTCCCTCGGATATCTCGGGCTGCGGCAAACGCCTTGGACTGTAATCGTACTAATATTTTTCGTAGAAAGCGCTATGGGGAACCTAGCAAAGAGTTTCTACATCCATTGGAACACAACTAACAGCATATTTAGAATAGACAACACAGATCATGTCTTCGACTTGAATAATGGCAATCCCCAATTTGAATACGACCAAGTTAATATAATATGTCCTGTATATACTCCGGGGACTTATGAAGAAGACACGGAGAAGTATATTATATATAATGTGAGTAAAGAGGAGTATGATACGTGTAGGATAACGAATCCAAATCCACGTATAATAGCTATATGCGACAAGCCGCATAAGCTCATGTTTTTCACTATAACGTTCCGCCCTTTTACACCTCAGCCAGGAGGTCTAGAATTTCTGCCCGGGAAAGACTATTATTTCATATCCACGTCTAGCAAAGATGACTTGCATAGACGGATCGGCGGGCGTTGTCTAAGTCATAACATGAAGCTGGTGTTCCGGGTGTGCTGCAAGCCGGAGGAGCAGTCCCCGGCGCCTCCTCCTCAGCCGACGCCGCCACCGCCTCCGCCACCACCTACAACACCAACCACAACGACTACGACGACAGTCATGACGACGATTAAGCCCAAGAAGACGCACAAGTACGACAAGACGCCGAATGAGGTGGTTAAGAGTGAGGAGTTGAGTTACTCGCGCGGGGCGGCGCTGGCTTCGTCTCTAGCTTTAGCTTTGGCTGCAAGCGCAGTCCTAGCTCCCCTGGCTCGGTGAATGTGTGCCCGGACGCGAGCCCCGCGCCCAGATCTGATCGGCAAACCTTGCCCCACACACACCACTCAACTGCACACACTCCATCTCCGCCCTGACTCTCTAGTTTACTCGTGAATGGTTAAAGTGATGGACAAAGGTGAATAGACTGAAGCCTAATTTATATATAAGGGCCTACTAATTAATCGAATATGTAAAGTGGAGCGAACTAGTTATGGACTCATTAAAATATATATATATAATGTTAACATGTATAATGGTAAATAGGTTTCTTAAACCATTAGGTATAAAAGCATTTTTTTATATTTTCATTAATGCAATGAAGGATATTTGATTACGACTTAGGATCGGATAGGGGATTAGAACGAATTAGGTAGTTTGTATTTAGTTTGAAAGACAATTTTTTTCCTGAAAAAGTATCTGTTAGAAATTATTTATACGAAAAATGGGGCAAGTTATGAAATTGTCCAGAAATACTGTGATTTTGGTTTTATTTAGGATGTAATTAACTCATTATGCTTTTATTATGTGATATAAGTCTACATATATTGAAAAATGCATAGTTTCGCCTCAGTATATACTTTTTTTAACGACTGATTTCGCATTTCTGCTTTTTCTAGATAATTTAAAACGAGCCAACTAGTAATATCTGCCTTTGCTCGATTTAAAAAACTAAGTTTAACAACACGAGTCTTGTTTTAAACATCAAAAATAAATCAAGACTAGTTAAAAATTCAATGGTTTGAAAGTCTATATTCAAGATTCCTCAATTTTAAACAAGTACACTATTAACGATAAAAACGGGTCAACTAAGTGTCCTGTTTTAATTTGTTTGTGAGTAAATTTAATAAATGACTCGTTCAAACTGAGTCCATTCTATACTAGGAAAATCTTAAAAAAGATTCCATCAAAAATCTTTCTTTACAGAACAATGAAAGAATTTTGACAAGGCCTTCTTAATGAAAAAAATAATAGAATGCAACTATCTCAAAATAATTTAAATGATTGAGAAACGCCGACTCAGTACTGAACTTTTGGATTTTAAAAATTGTGGAATTTTGGCAAACAACAGTATCCATGCCACACTAAAGTTTTTAAGGGTTAATACTATTTTGATCATAGACAAAAACCATTGATATAAGATGAATAAGATCACAGCATTTAGCACACCGTGCCATGAGTGTGTTGACGAACAAACATACAGATAGTCAAATAGTTGAATAGTTCAAATAGTCCGGGTTCTGTTAGCCATACGCAATTAGACAGATAATTTAGGTAGACATTAAGAACGGAACTGTTGGATTTTAAACTATACTGGAAAATATTGATACCCATTGAGAATACCTACACAATTTTAAGGCTATCCGAAGGCCTGTTCTAAGAACTAGCCATATTTCTATTGAAATAGGTTACATTTAACCAATATCAAATGAAGTAAGATACCAAACACTATTATTAATTAAGATCAAGAATTTTTCAATTTTCACATGAAAATAAATCTAAGGCGCAATAAATATGGTTGAGAGTCATTTTACTTTAATCAAACATAAATTGTTTAAAAATCAAACTTGAATTTTAACAGCTTATTAAATAAAAAATATAAAGCCCACTCTGTAAGAAATAAATGTTATTAAACTTATTAATATGGTTATAAGAGCCCCTTAGCTGCGAAATCATGGAATATAGAAACCACAGTGGGCTGTTAAAACCCGACAGATTTTAACAGTGTATTCCTGATCATATTTAGAGACTAAAATGTCCTAAAAAAATCTGGAAGTTTCAGACTTAAGACCGTTTTAGGCGATCATTTTATTAATAACATATACTTATAAAACATAAAAAAAAATTTTTTTTGGCAAAATTGATCTAGAGACAACGTTATTTCCTTCTTTTGGTCTCAGAAATGCGTGGTTAAGATTTGCCGGGTTTTAACAGCCCGAGTATAGAGCTAAATAAGAATATAAAAATAGATGTTAAAATTGCCGGGACTTGAATCCACGACCTATGGCTTTGGAACAGACTGGGACCGGCCAAACCCGTTACCGCGACTTGATTACAGTTATTTGCATTTGTCCGCCATCTTGGTTTTAGGGTGCCTTATGATAATGGGATATAACCTCGATTGTTATCACTCTTTTGAACAAAATAGCAACTTGTTTCTTGAAAATAATTTCTTTTGATTATATAAATAGACTGTGATGCATTTAAGCAAAATGTTAATTGATATTTTCTTACCTGTCATAAGACGAAGGAAAACATCAATGAGAAAACCTTATTTTTATCTCGGAAGGGCAGTCGCTTTTATAAAAATTAATATCTACGCCAATTCTTAGGATATATGACTGAGTGACCCCCAGGCTCTATTAAATTGTACCTAAATATTTGGATAACCACTAGGAAGATGATAATTTTACTTATCTAAATGTTGTCTTCAAAGCAAAATCATATTAAAACGCACAGGTGGCTTAAGATTTTTTTTTTTGTTAAAATCAAGTTATTTATGAGTAAATGACTTGATTTTAACAAATTAAAAAAAACTTTAATGAACTGTTTCATTTTTCGAAGGTATTCTCTAGAAATCTATGCAGTTAATATAATTTATTGATCGCCATATAATCAATTCAATACAAGACAGAAAAACGGACAGGCAAAGATAAATGGTCCTTCGGGCCCTTCTTTTTTTCACATCCATTTACAAAAGCTAGGATGGTTGAAATTACAGATGCAGGTAGAGAGTCCAAGAAATAGACGAATAACAAAGAATTTGTGGGTTTAATACTCTAATTTAAAAGTAAAAGTTAAAGTAGAACGTTGAAATAAAATAGACCAGAGTACAGGCGGCCATATTGTTTTTTGAAATAACTTCATCAAACCCATTTAATAATCAGTTTTCATGGATGAAATTCTTTAGCTTTTCAAAACTTAAACGATTTTTTAAAGATTATGCTGGTTATTCAGATATTTTGAGTACTTTTAATTTAAGTATTTGTCATTATGTGGAAATAACTTCTAAATAATGACATCTGTTCATTCATAGAATATGACATAGGTACAGGTTTAAAACATTTTTCGAAGTCATGTACGGATTATATCAGTAAATTGGTATCTGTTTAATATGGAAAGAAAAAACTCACTTTTAAAATAAACGCGATAAATACCACATCATTAAAAGTTCTTTTTTATTTCATGAAGTCATCCAGCATAAAAAGTATTGAAAGCATTAATTTAACTAATAATATAATGTTTTCTGATGTTTTGCCTGAAAATTACGACATTTATGAAAAACCAAGAAAACGACGTAATAGGTACGAAGAAAACTTCGTATCGGTATGATTCATAATTATATAGAAATTATTCATATTAGTTTTTGAAATTTCACTTTATTACCATAAATTCTCCTTTCTAAACGTACCTACACATCCAATTCCAATGAAGCAGGTATTTTGCTAAAATTACTTTATTTTCTCATACCATTTGCCAAATAGACGTAACCGCCATTAAGATCGTAAAAGCCAAACCAAAACACCGTCAAATTTGTTAAAACAACCTGGACGCTGACATTGTCTTAATGCATTGTATTCTAAACACGGTATTAATGTTCTTTTATGGTCCCAGGCTATTAAGCTCACCTTCTGAGTGGATCTATTTATATTTAAAACTAAACAAACCAAAAATCCACTCTGAAATGACGTAAGTACCAACACTAGAACTGTGCTTTACGCCGTTTGCTTTTGCGTGAATGTGAAATTTTAAAAGGATCAAGATTTATTTTATTCTAACTAAAGCTCTGGAATTTTGGTTAAAAGGTCATCCTGGTTTCGAAGCAAATTGAAGCACATTCTGAACATAATTTACTGACGAACAAGATGTTTGTGTTTTTTTTTGTAAAATTGTTAAAAATCTTTTATAAATATTAGTGATAATGACAAGGTTTTATGATAATCTCATCTGAATTTTATATAGGTTCCGTTTTCTTATGTTCTTTGATTCTGATTCTATTTTCGAAATCGAAGTACTGAATCATTTTATCATCTACGAGTACTTTCCCACAAATCCAAAGTATAGCTTAATATTATGACATAAAGGACAAAAATAGAGCTCTGAGATATTGTAAAAAATACAACATTGTTTATGACACTAAATTTCGAAATTGAAAAGAAAAGTTTACATAAAGTACATTCATCCCAGTCCAGATGTCTCAAGCGGGCATTTGTTTAGAGTTTTGGCTATTTCTGTTCCTCAACGAAGGATTGAGAAGGGATAATGACTAACCTGCCGGTTATAATTTTAACCAAGTTTCAACTTAATATTATGTTTCGGTGATTAATAATGAAAAAGAGTAATTTACCGAGATGATGTATGATCTTGGTTTAAAATAAATGTTTAATGGCTTTTAAATGCTGCGGTATGATGCGGAATCACGTTCGGTTGTTTTGGCTAAAATTCCAGACTTAAGTATGGTTTGATTCTAAATTTTCCTTAAAGGAGATGTTCAATTTCCATGTGTTTTTAACACAGGGTTTTGTAAAAAAATATCCGGTTTGAGCAGAATAGTTTTCTTGTTTGCTTCATCAAATTTAAACTATAAATATTTTAGTGCTGTAATGAAACTCCGTAAAATACAGCACAATTTTCTGCTCTAATTAGTTTTACAAATGCCACAAAACCTTTGAAAATGTATTTGGTTTCTGAAATTATAAGTTCAGAAGCTACATCTAAATTATCGCAACAATTCACCCACAAATGTTGTAACTCAGAAAATAGATTATCCCATTATTCACGTTAAATTAAATATGTCAGTTTTCATTTATAAAATGTCCGGTGACACAGGTTATTTATCAAAAGTCATTTTCTTAAGAAATGGCGGTTAGGAGTTAAATGTGACATCAAAGAATCCAAACCGTGATAAATGTATGACGGCTTCATATTATTTTCGCGGGATGTGGACCGGTGAGTGACGCTCGAAAATAGAGTTTCCGATAGCTTGCGTCTTTTTGAAATTGGAATATTTAAATGTGCTGTTACTTAAAGTTCATATTTTGTTTATTTATTTAAATGTGCCGTTACTTAAAGTTCATATTTTGTTTATTTATTTATTGTTTATTTTGTTTATTTATTTATTGCATGAAAATTAACACTGACAGTTATATTTTGGCACTTACGACAATTGTCTTTTGACATATAATGGTAAAAAGTACATTGTTCGTTTACAATACACGCCTGACTCATATTTTGTCTTTAATTATGATCGAATACAAAGAAGGTTTTTGTTAATAGGTTATTAACTTTATGGTTCATTGACACAGAGTATAAAGTTTTTTATCTTCGCGAGTTTTTATGCTTATTACTTGCCAGAACCAGTTATGGTAAGACCAACTTTACATTCTTAAGATACGCAAATAACACCATTTTATTTCTTTTAATAAAATAGACCTTTTTATTATTTAATGGAATTAGCATACGTAATTACAAAATACACTAAGAAGGACATGATAAAATAATGATCTGTGGTTAACCGCAAAGACTTGCAAAGTGAAATAATTGAGTTCAAAACCACTTTATGTGAACAAAAGTAACAGTTGCAACTATGTGGTTAATTTGAATTTAAGTGAGATCAGTTTTGTAGATTTTACGCTCGATAACGACGCCATTTGTTGCTGAATCTGGTTCAACTGGTGTGAATAATTATTTGTATTGCATATATTAATTATGATTTATGTCCAATATTTTTCCTAGTGAGTTAATTTTTCGACGATATAAAGTTGATATTAATATATTTACTATACTTTTACTACGATTTACATGATGTTTGTTTCATAAAACATCAAATAGACAACCTCGAGTAAACGTATGTTTATTTTATCAAACGACTTTGTCTAAAGTGAAAATTAGGCACTACTTTTAAATACGGCCTAAATAACGTTTATTGATATATTAAAATTACATTAGAAAATTAGGTTTTTAAAAAACAATTTTAAATCCTTATTGTCCGTGGGTATTAGTATAGTTTAAAATTCAACAGTATGCATTTTTATAGTAATCTCTCTCATCTTAGTTTTTGATTAGTTGTGCTGTGTACTTAGATTTTAAATAATTGCCTAATTAAAAAGACCTCATTTTGAATCTCTATTGAAAATCAGTCCGCTAGTTTTAATTACAAGAAGGCATAATAATATTTGTGTAGATTATTTCCAAACAGAACGAGACATTTATGTTCTATACGAGACATAATAGGATATACGGAACTTGTTTAATATTGCAATAACCGGTTGCATTTGTAAATAGTTCTGAGGTAATAAGAATAGGTATGTCTTATAATAGTGAAAGCAACAACAGGCTTGATAACAAAACAATTCTAAATTGGTTTACATGATGTCAAGGTAATTATTGTGAAACTGTAGTTACATTGTTAAGTTATCAGTAGCTTGAATTCTGTTAAAGTATTTAAATAAATAGAACTGATTTTTTTTAAAGTAACTATGTAAAGTAAATTGACATGAATTTTGTAATATGTATTCGGATTTTTTAAGTTAGGATCCTATTATTACTAACGAGCTTGGCAAGCAAGTAATAATCGGATACCTTTTAACAATCTTACGATTCCTATGGTCATAATGATTATTAATGTATAAATTTTTTCTTAATTGTAGTCGCGGCCAGGTATGGTTTGATACATACTAAGCATTATCTTACAATTCATGACAAATATTAATTATCGATAAAAATAAATGTAATAAAATGATTGTGCAATAATAACAATTGATTCATTATAAAAACATAACTATTTCAATAGTTGGATTGTTACACAATTAATAATGATTTAAACGATTTAATATGTATCAAGCGCCATTTAATATGGCTTAATTGATGTCGTTTCACGGAAGCTTATCAATTAGCCTCCTGACCATGACGAATACAAAGTTATCACAATGACATTATGTAACAAGCGAATTCAAACTTTATTTTAACTGTATAAGTTTGCTTTTGAACTTTAAGCTATGATGTTATTAACAAACGGATTCCGGAATTATCAATAATGACACAAACAATTAAAATAGAATGAATCTTCTGTTTGGAAATGACCTACAGATAACCTAAAATAGTTTGTCATTTAATTTGACATGAATATTTATATGAATTGATAAAACCGTTTGAGTAATGTAAGATAGATGAGTTACTCCTATAAATGTGCCTAGTTTTATTGGTAATTATTGGAGCTTTACTTTCCTTCAAGTGTTTTATCAAGTACATAACTACTTACGTGTTTCCAAATTTTCTATAATTTATTCTATAAATTTGTTAAAAATGTGTAAAATGTACATACTCCAAAAAAACAGTAGAAATTGGTTTTAAAAGTCAAACAAACATTTGAAACATCAAAACACTTTTACTGCTGAGACATAAAAACATGTGCAAATAAATTAACAAATACAAATTAGCAAATGTAACAATAAAAAACAACATACATTTTTATCGGTAAAGAGTGATCTCATTAAAGAACTAAAAACCTCAATTTCAAAACATTCACACGCAGGTTTTCATTTGTAACTTAATTAGTCAAGATAAAAGTAAATTTAACATTCAGATTTAAAAAATCTGATACCAATATAATATCTGTCGTGTAAATTTATTAACACCGTTGAGAATCCGACATTAATATCATGTTGATATCATATTTAAATATCAGAATATAACTAACATTCTAAACGGGAAAAACATAAATCATACAATAAAACTGAATAAGTGACGTGTAATTATTTATGGCTTTCAACATTTGTAATTTGTGGCCAACCGCATGTGTCATACATATGACATCAAATATTTTGATTGAATCTAACACCACATGTTTGATTCATCTTGTTTCATGACTTTATAATTCGTAGGCTATAAACATTTTAATTTCTTTGGACTTGATTTGACTATTTTTATAATGTTTCCTCGTAACTCAAGGCGTGAAGATATTTTATAACTGATAATTTAATTTCTTTTTGACTTGGATTTAGCGGGTTTAACAGTCTTGTGTTTATAGTTAATATTAAATCTGCTTTAACTAGCTAATATGTAGCTAACTTATAGTAAAATATCACATAATAATAATTTTTACCGCAATTTAAAAAGCAAAAATTAAATTTATAACAAAACAATTTATGATTAAAATTTAAGACAAAACAGTTTCTTAAAAAAATATCTGTTATAATTCGCAAACGAAACTACAAAATAACAACAAAAAATTTGCTTACTAATAAAACAATTGTAAGAATAGCTGCTTTACGACAATACGTAAAAATTGTACACTTAAACACGTATAAAATTAATTATGTACTTTATATACAACAGTCAAAGTCTAGCTCCATAAAAATGAACCAATGAAATGGTTGATTTGCTCAGTGGCGGTTGTAATTAATATTTATATGATCCCATTCCATTTTTTATAATTACCGTTTTTGCTGAGTACATTTTTTATTAAAAAGTCCATCCACGTTTCTATTTTATATTATACTATTTCAGTCCTGAACTATGGACCAAAATAAGCATAATTAGTATTGGTAGGCTTAACTTAAAGTAAAATGATCGGTGCATTTTTTAACAAATTCTTATTTATTTTAACCTTTTATTTTGATTGATATCTTTAAACTGATATGATGTAAAAGACATAACATTTTAATGTCCTCTACACCAATCTATTTAAAAGTCATAAAAGTAGTATATACGGACCGAAGTGGAATCATTTTATGGTCTGATATTTTACGATATAACATCGTATTTCGCCGTATAATTTCAATATGACCTTTAGTTCGAATAAACTGGCAGACAAGGGCTTGCAACTCCGGAATTGTTTGTATGGGCTAACTCCAGAATTCCGGAATTAGCCATACAATCCAATTCCGGAGTTGCAAGCCCTATAGAGATATTATCTCTAAGAAAATATTGTTTTTAGTATAACATCTGAAAGAGGGATGTGACCATTAATGACTAAAATTACCAATGTTATGGTTGCAAGTGTAAACTTCAATCATATAAATCCTTAAGATAGTTCCTATGCATAAACCCTCATTAGTTTGAATTTTTAGTATTTATTGTAAATTTGATGTGTATCGTAATTCAGGACTGAATAATTCTGTATATAATTATTTAATTAAAATATATTTATTTAAATTTAGTTCCAAATTATTTATTTTCAATTGAAACCATTTTATATATTCGCATTGGTGCTAATAGCAATGGCTAAAATAGTACAATTATTTCATTTTAAGTACTTTATTTTATTATGTTTGACTTATACACGTTGATAATATCAATGCGGACTTGACTGTCGTAATGTTCATTATTCATTTATTTCATTTAGAACAATTTTGTCTGATGCTATTGGTAAGTTAAATTAAACTAGCAAGAACATAAATTGTGTCTGTTCCAAAAAAATTTGCTTCTCTAAGATTGTAATTCGTTTCGAAACTTAAGTGTAGTACTTACGACATATGATATGATCCTTTTTAAAAACGGGTCATACATAGTTGTCTATGAGATATCGAACTTTCATATATGAATGTGAGATTCCCTGTTTTAATAGCAAATCTAATTATCAACGGTTACGAGTCTTTTATCCTACTTATTCCTGCTTTAATATTATGTACTTAATTTGTGAGTTAGTGCAAAAACTAGACGTATACTAGCATGAGCTACCTCTTTCAAATGTTCTAAAGGTATTTTTATATAAACTAATATTAATAATAAGCTCGGCACTATCTTATATTACTACAACGGTTGATACTATCCTAAAATAATTACAAAAAGATTTTTCACATTTTCCTAATAAAAATGTTGGATATTTAAAAATTGGAATAAAGTTGTGGATGCCGTTGTCATTAGGGTTTTATTTAATAAACATTTTTAAATATGAATCTTGTCCAACAAAAAAGCTGTGTTTAAAATATTTGTGAAATATTGTTATGGTTTTTTTTTCATTGTGCAAATGTGAAGTCATTTGCAAAGAGAAATATCGGTTTTGTAATATTTTTGAAACATTTTGATTTCTAGCTCATTTCAAAAATGAATTTGTCAATTTTGCGTCTGTAAATTACTACTCAATACTTCTTAGGTAAAGTACTTATTAAGTACCTATAATCTTATATTATTAAATCTCGATGAAGCATATTTCTGTAAAGGCAAGCAATATTGACAAATGAGTTTTTTTTACTCTAACAAAATATTTCATATAAAAAAATGTTTTTTCCTAGTTGTAAAATAATGACACATTTTGACAACGGCGTTCCAACCATATCGTACTTAGGTAGGCAGTATAGTGTTAAAAATATTTTTTGCAGCTGTATCTGGTATTTGCTATAACGAAAACGCGGCCATAATCATATATTATTTTATAATACTTAAGACAGAGACATTTATAAATTGTATATAGAAATATTCTGAACAAAAATATGAATAATTTATGATTGTGAAAATTTAAGGAACTGAAAGTATTTTAAGGTAAAAAGCAATTATCCACAACTATACTTATTAATATTTTTTGGATAAATGCTTTAAACATTAAAGTATATCTAATATTATTAAGGATGAACTATCTGATAATATACTTGCATAAAGTACATTTCAAACAATGCGTATGTTATAATAATTATACATTTTGCAACATTTCATACTTAATAATTATATTATCAATAGCACAATTTAATATTGCCTAAATACTTAACAAGACACATTGAAAATATGAAAAAAAAATAGATTGCTGCACATATGCTTTTATTTTATTTCATCTTATGTCCTTTTGTGAGAAATAATTGAATAAATACAACAAAAACTTGTTTATTTGCCTATCACAGCAAAGATGATATTCAATCGTATTCATTTACTCATAGTTTTAAAATAACACCCTGCATTCGCTCGGTTAATATCCCTTTTTTGTGCCACTTCTGCGCACTGACTGTGAATATCGTCTGGTGACAACCAAAACTCCCTAAGTACTTCCACAAGTTAATAGCCATAAGGAACCGTACCAGTCACAAAACAAGGTTGATTTTCGTTTTTTTTTGCAATTAGTGAGCTTTGGTTGTCACCTGACGATATATACCATTGAGTTCAATGCCAAAATCAGATTAGTAAAGATCAAGTATCCATCTTCTTTACACTTATATGCTAGAAAGAGAAGGATGCTTTATCTGAACTAAATTCTAACTCAAACGAATAAAAGCGAAGAGTTAAAATTGCAGCAGTTTATCGCCAATAAAATTCCCCAAATGCATTTTCAGTCCTCTTGTGACTCTAATGTTCAGTTATCTTAAGTCACACTTATCTTAAAGCTTTTCTGAATACTTAGTTGTATGGGAAACCTAACTAAAGTAACTAGAAGCTATATTCTAACTTTAAAATATGATCCAACTCCAATGCATTAACTATGCAAAACAACTCCTAAAATCTTTGTCTTAAATTTTAAATCTTTGTCTTAAATTTTAAATCTTTGTCTTAAATTTTAAATCGGAATCACAATTTCCTTGCTATTCCGATGCAACTCCAATACTTCCAACTCCAATAAAGGTTGATTATGCGTTGTGTTGGAGTTTGATTATGATTTTTAATGTATTGTTTATGTATTTTGAAGTTAGAATATGGCACTTGTATAGAAAGAAGATCCAAAAATGGCGTAACACCCAAGAAAAAAACATGTGGTTACGAATATAAATATATTTATGTAAGCTTGTTTTAGTCTCATAAAAAAAATTGCAAACTATTGAGAATCTGTGGGTTTATTTATATGTAACTTTAACACAGGGACCGGAAAACCCCTTCATTTGATTAATCTTTTCGATAGGGTAACCAATGATAGGGTAACTCCAATGATAGGGTTACCCTATGTTTAATTGATCTATGTATTTAAATGTTTATTTGCCATAATGCAATTTATTTGTAAAAAAACTGATCCTAGAAATTGTCGAAAAGGTCATTTTTCTCTGATACAAAAATGGCAGTTATTTAACCTAACTTTTCATTCAATGTTCAGTCGCCATCAAATATATCGGAGCGGCCAAGGTGGTCACAAATATCTGAACAACGCCTCTATTATTAACGCGATAATGTGCATGTTCATATATTTTTGAGTATCTTGGCCGCTCCGATATACCTGATGGCGACTGTACTAAAATGACAGTTGGATTGATTAGCTAATTGGGTAAGGGAACGTACCCAAACTACGTGACCCATTTTTTTCAGTTTTTGACCTCCCTCCCCCCCCCCCCTCCCCCTAGGTGTCACGTAGTAAAACTCGCACATATAGTTTAGAGTGATGTTTTGGACATAGAAAGCAAAAAAAACATAATTTTGCCTACTTATTGCCTTTTATTTACTCGACACTGGCCGCGTGACGCCAAAAGTGCATGGAAACCTATAATTAGAAGCGCGATATTTGAGCATAATTATTGACTACGTGACAGAACCTAAGACTCCTCCCCTCCCCTCTGTAACCTAGAGTAGTATTTTGACGACCCCCTTTCCCCCCTAAACTGGTCACGTAGTTTGGGTACGTTCCCTAATCAAATTGTTAGATTATCTAGAATTTATACAACTGATTGTCATCTCAAAATGACCTTAATCTCTTTTGATTTTTCCATGTAAAATATCTCTGTCTTAAGTATTAACTTACTCATTGGTTAAGACTATAGTCAGACCAAACTAACTCTGCACTGAATTTGCATGCGACAAAGCATGAAAAGTCTATGTTAAAATGAAAAAAAATGACGATTGTCATTTTCATATTTTATAATAAAGTCGGTGCAGAGATAGCGCGGCTGGACTCTATAAAATTGTAAAATAGGGGTAAAGGGGGGTAACCTAACTGTACCTACTAAGTATATTAAGAGCTGTAAATATGTTGTTTAACTAAGATAGACCCTGTAGTATTTATTTGTACGATTTGGGCCTCTGTTGAAATCCAAAGTTTTTAATTTATTTTTCGACCAATAAATGTTGGAGAGAACTATTTTTTGGTTTCATTTATACCTTTTTATATGAAGTCAGTGGTAAACAAGGATACAGCCTGCCTGATGTTAAGCAGTCACAATAGCCTATGAACTCCTGCAACTTCAAGAGTGTTCTGGTGTGTTGTGTGAACCTTTTAAGTATAAGTTTGTGTATAGTTTTTGCAGAATACTAAACTTACTCTATTTAGTCCCTCTAAAAAACCTAGATTTAATTCTAGGAGACTAGTTTTTTTTTAAATTTGTTTTCGAGAAGAACTAAAATGTGGGGAAATTAACTCTGGTATGATATTGCCTTCTAAATCAATATGTACAGTCACGTCTGAAAATATGAATACATTTATTTTGACAAAAACATGTTTCTAAGACTACGCCTCTTATGACCCTACAGATAACAGCCAATTCGTTCAAAAGTGAAAATACCCGATTGTAAGATAGATTTAAAACGAACATTTGGTTTTGTCTTGTCGATAGAGACGGTTTTTAAAATACAAACAAATAATCCAAACTATAGTTGAATTATCGAGAGCGTGGAATTGCATATGTAGTGGTTGTACCGTGTTGTGCCTCTTTGTGTGCGGATTCAAATATAGAATGCCTGTACACAAACAATACTACTACATATGCAATTCCACGCTCTCGATAATTCATCTATACATTAAACCTTATATAAGATATAATGGTCTAAGAGCTGGCCACGTCAGATGTGACACAATAATGAGAGGTTTGTAATCAGTCCAGTTAGATTGCATAACCTTCCTTATTGCTAGATCCGGGCATCTGGCAGCTTTTAATGGGTGGAGATCAGAGTGACAGACCAACAAAGTTTTTAAGTTGAAAAAAAGTCATACCGAAATCGGTAAAAACTGCTGAAGTTGTGTCATTTATAGAGAACAGGGCCTATATTTTAACATTAGAACAAAAAACATTGTGTATTATTGCGCAAACAAAAACAGTAGGCGAGTAACCAAAAATTACACTATACATCATTTGGCACTACTTCCCCCAAACGAAACTTTTGGATATTATATAATCTAATTAATTACATAATTTTTCATAATATTGGATCAAAACCAGAACTCTAGAATTTATTTTCTTCAAGTTATTTGCTTTCTTTTACCTCCACCACTTTACAGCTGCCAGATGTCCGGATCTAGAAATTAGCATAGTATAGCAAACTAACTAGAGAGGTTTCGTTGCTCTCATTATTGTGTCATATCTGACGTGGCCAGCTCTCCGTCTATAAGTGACTTTATACCTAAAGTACAGTAGAAACCGTATTGAGAAGTAATGTATATTCTCGGCAATGGCATGCTGTTATTGAATGATAAAAATTGTAGTTTGGTTACTACCGTACTGCAAACATTTTTACTATATTCTGGTTATTTGCAAGGAGTGCAAGTTGGTTATTTTTTTGTATGTAGAAACCTCTGTTTACCAATTGTATTCCTTAAATCTGGTTCTTGTTATTAGGGCATTTTTAAACTGGGTAACTTTGGTAAGCAATGATACATTTTTCAATTGCTGATAAATGATTAGCAACTTTGCTACTGCCTCAGATTTTACAGTTTAAACCTTATGCAAAGTTACCATCTATTTATTGATAAAAACTACATATAAACTAAACTAATACTAAAACCTAAAACATACCTACAAATAAAAAAATGGGCTCCAGATCAGTACCACTCGGTAGGGTGCCCAGAAGGCTCGCGGCATTGCCGCGTTGGACGGCAATACCGATGCGCTGGGCAAAGTATGCCCCAGCCTTCTGGTCACCCGTCGCATTAATAAGTAATATTAGGTAATAGAGTCTTTGCATATATGCTATATTTATATTTGCTATATTTATATTATACAGGGCGTTATTTTAACAACGTTGCCATAATCATATTATTACCATACCACAAGCTGATTACAAATATATGTAGTGAACAACTTTTACTATCAGACGAACTACAAAACTGCGAGAAATTTTGCTGTTCTATTACATTTTTATTTTGTATGGGGAGGCCATATTTTTTAATCTTGGCGTTTGACCTTTGAGTCAAAGGCGGTCAGTACGGCAGCCTATTTAATCACCTCGTTCAATATGGGTAAGAGCAGGAAAAACACCCTGTATCTAAATACAAGTACTTCTCGGGTCAGAGGTGTAGGGTTAGAACCGGTGGTAGTTTCTTTTCTCTCTGACGTTCATAAGTGCATTGTAATGTGCCTAAATTGAAGAATAAATATCTTTTATCTTTTTTAAGTAAAGAACTACAGTCCGTGAGCTTTAAGAAGAACCTTGACACATGAAGGTAATATAGCTGTTCTGCTTTTTCATGTGTCACTGTTGATTGATACCCTACGTCTCTTTCTAAAACCCGAAGGTTCTTTTTAGAACTCACGGACTGTACATATTTGAAAATACAGGGTGTTTGGCAGAGGGTTGGACAAAAAAAAACAGCAGAGAGGTGGGGCCATATGCTACTTACTTAGCCCTATAAATTGGGCCTAGGCCCCAAGGTTTAGGAAAAAGAAATTTTTGTCCATAGCTCTTACTTAAGTTTTTGATAGTCTCCGGCTACACAAAATTAGCAAGTAAATCTCGTTATTGAATAAAACTGAAAAATGTTTTCTCATTTTTCATTATTATTATTATCTTGAGTGTCGTTTTGTTGTATTAAAATGGATATTTGGTAGTAATTATTGTGAAAAAAAAACTGCAGCCCTTTAAAGTTTCTGAAAGATGTAAAATAAATTCCTAATGTCCAACTTTGAATTTTTTATACAAAAAAAAACTAAAAGACATCGGGCAGTTCTAATTTCAGGACAACATCCCCAGCTTTTGCCCTTTCCAACGATATGCTACATGCATACATTTTTATTCAATAACGAAATTTACTTGCTAATTTTGTTTAACCGGAGACTATCAAAAACTTAAGTAAGAGCTATGGACTATTTTTTTTTCCTAAACCTTGGGGCCTAGGCCCAATTTATAGGGCTAAGTAAGTAGCATATGGCCCCACCTCTCTGCTGTTTTTTTTGTCCAACCCTCTGCCAAACACCCTGTATACTACATTACAACAAAATAGAATATAATAGATCTTGTGAGTTGATTATCAAAGTCTAATTAATATTGTTCGGGTACTAGAGAGTGTAAAGCGGCCTTAGAGTGATTAAACTCGAACAACGACTGTTGTTAGATAATTATGAGTCGTTCAGCTATCAGCATCCGATCTAGATTCTAGATGGGTATTCCCAACACCTACCGAGAGCCATAGTGATATTTTTATATTACTCACCCAAGTAATTTAAAACCGCCTTTCAACACAAAGTAAGGTTCTTTTATTTCACTGTTCTTGAGTAAGTTTAAAAAAGTGTTGGTTGCAACATAAAAATGTGTAAGTAATGATATTAAAAAGTAAAAAAAAACTGTGTTTTAAGCGGGAATCCACGTGAGTTTGGTTGATTCTTTGATAAATTTCCAGCACTTCCACAGCAACCAGGCGCGGTCCCAGGGGGGGGGGGTCACATGGGACATGACCCCCCCCAAAATCCTACATTTCTAATAGAAAAAAAATTACAGACCCCCTCAAAAATTTGAAAAAAGGGACTCGGGAGTATCCTGTTTCTGGCACGCGCAGCAAGAGGGGACTGTAATGGAATTTCATACAACTTTTCAGGCCGGTAAAGTAACTTTAGCGTTAAAGATGGCGGCCGGCTTCGCGAGCTGCTAAGCAGGCCAGTACAGTCAGCAGCAGAAGTAGGTAAGCGGCCGAGGTGTTCAGAAAGATCTTCACACACACATCTTATTCTCTTGACAATAAAGTCGTGTCAAGCTCATTTTGAACACCTCATCAGCTTAGCTACTTCTGCTGCTGACATAGACTACACAGACACCTCATCATTAAGCTTTTACAGGGAGCACGAGGTCACCACGCATAAGCGCAAATTTATACGTAAATTTCTACGATTCGAACAGCACATCTCAATAGTATTCTGCACCAATTTGTAGTATAACAATCCAGGTTCACCCCTGTAACTTGATTTTTGTGGATATTTTTAATTCACATGAGTAATGATCAAAAACTTTAACCCAACTGAAGGCGGTCGCGCTTTCATACAAAATTAGTAGGTACGGGAGCACATACTAGTAATTATGTGTGGCGACCTCGAGTTGTACTTATGATCTATCTAGTGGTTGAGGTTATCTGTGGCTGCTGACTACAATTTAACTATCTTATGACATCGCCCAAACCAATCAAACATTGCGACATGCAATATTGCAATGTTGTCGATCGAAATGTCTATTGTCAATAATGACTGTTGCAAAACATTACAATGGGTTTCTAAAACAATATTGGGTGTGGCCTTTGCTTTGACATAATCATGTCCATTTGAAGGCCATCAGGCCTATAACCGCGAAGCACTTCGTTCATCGAATCGTCTATTTCCATCTCTCTCTTTCGTATATGCAAGAGCGATAGAGACGGGACCATCGTTTTGTCGATTTTCGAACTTCGCGGTATACCCTCTGGCGGGCTAACATATCTTACGTTGTCGCCTGTTATAGTATCCTCAAACCACACAGGCGACTGAGGTCATAGCGCTGTCTCCTTCACTTTTGCTGCGGCTGTGCAAGTGTGAAAGAGAAGTTTTATGACCGCAGTCGTCTTTTTGGTTTGAGGATACTATAGCAGTGGCGGCGGGTCAAAAATTTCGTAGGGAGCTGGGGTTTAATTTGGCTTAAAATTTCTTCATGAGCTGTAGAAAACATTCTCTGGTGCCTGAAAATTAGGCAAACCGATAGGAATAGTCTTCTATGGTCGCGCCGCCACTGCCTGTCAGTCGCCGGTCAGTCGCGCAACAAAGTAAGATAGGTTAGCCATGCCGAGTTTCAATATGAAAGGTACTTACAATCGGGTTCAGAATTGCATGGCCAATTTATCAATTAATTAATTCATAAATTGACCATGCAATTAGGAACCTGACGGTATAAGTCCAAGCCAAAAATATGTATATGAACCGTATTTAAAACGTGTATACCTATTTTGAGGTAGGTACGGAAAGAATATATTATTTTGTAGTTACTTACTTATTTTGGAATAGATTACCGGTTAAGTAGGTAAAGGCGGATTGGAATATGAGGCCGGGAATCCGTTTCCACGTCGAGGTGCTTGCCACTTTGCATTAAAATAACCAGAGCTTCTGTATTTTATTTTTCATGACGGAATCCTTTTGGGAATCGACTTATTTTACGGAATCCCTAAATTAAAAATAAATAAATTATATTATAGCTAGACTGATAGAAGAACTGGATTTTTTTTCAAAATAAAGGTCATCTCGCGAATCCCTACAAAGACTTTGATGGGCCGGAGCACAGTTTGAGAATAGCTGAAATAAACAATGAAACTTATAAAATAATATAGGAAATAGATTCTGTTTTACTAGTAAACTTCAGAATCAGAATCAGAATCAATTATTATTATCACTCCTGGCATTCATGTCGTCGATCGCTACGCGTATTTGGGGTCCCTAATCTGCAATGACGGCAGTTGCGTCCTCGGCATGAAAAGACCGACTGAGATGGGAAAAGATGCCATGACCCGTTTAAATAACATCTGGAAGAAAAGAGGAATTGGTATCAAAACCAAAATCAGATTGATACGCGCCCTAGTATTCCCAATCTTCTTGTATGGAGTGGAAACATGGACAATCTTAGCTCGAGGAAGACAAAGAATTGATGCATTTGAGATGTGATGCTGGAGGCGAATGTTGGGAATACCTTGGACTGCGAGACGCACCAATGCATCGATATTGACCCAGTTAGGAGTAAAAATTCGCTTATCCACCATATGCCAGCAACGCATTCTTTCGTATTTCGGTCACACAATGCGTAGGGGCGACGAAAATCTCAAAAAAACTAATTGTGGTGGGAAACACTGAGGGCAAAAGATCGCGCGGTCGTTCACCAACCAGATGGGCCGATCAAGTGAAAGATTCGTCGTCTGCGCAATTCTACACGGTCGTAAGAGACGCGCTAGACAGAAACCGGTGGAGGCAGATCATCCGCTCCAGATGCAACCCTGATGCTGACCACGATCCTCAGACATGAGGGAACGACCTAAGAGAGAGATTATTATCACTTCAAATTCAGTTACTTTAACTATACTGTCACGGGAAAAATTAAGAAATCAAAATCAGTTAATGGATAAACCTGCCGCCACGTCAAGGTTACCCTCTTGGCCGGTAATCCTTATCTTCCTGGCCTCTACAATAATGTACTTTTTTAAAGACCACAGCGTCACCTGCTCATTCCTTTGCAACATTTTCCTCATTTTCTTTAAAAAGCAACCGTTGTGTCGATTCATATTCTTTTACCAGAGTTCTGATGAAAATTCATGGAAGCGTTGTACAGAGGCTGCGAATGTAAATTTCATTCGTACACTTATTCATTTCGTGTTCAACCCATCTGAGGTCTATAGGGTACCGTGGTTCTTTTTAAGTCCCTTTATATATTTTCTGATCATGCTTTGAAAGTGAGTCATTGCTTGTTCATTTATGCAAATGGAAAGTGATACATTTCTGTCCTAGGTTGTTTAACTTTTCAAGTGTACATTTTTGCCACTTTTCAGAAAAATCTATAGCTGTATTTTGTTTTAAAATTTGTTTGTACGATTTCCATGCTTATATTTAGGTCCATGATTCCATAAACGACAATTTTTATAAAGTTTTTATAATGTAGGTACACGTATTGTTGAGTCGCCATCAGATATATCATAGCGGCCAAGGTGGTCACAAATATCTTAACAACGTATCCATTGTCAAGACAATAAAGTGCATGTTCAGTTATGTTTGGGTATCCTGGCCGCTCCGATATATTTGATGGCGACTGTACTAACCCGTTTCTAAAATGAAATGTTATGTTACTCGGCATCCAGAGCCATCTAAAGTATCTATATCGTCGGTAATAGATGCCTTTCATCCTTTGTATAGCAATCTACTATACCATAATAGGTAGGTAGGTAAATGTGGTGTTTTCAAGTCTAAGATACGTCGTTGTCGGTTGTCAATAAGGCGTTGCCTTCGTAAAAATTAATTTATAAGTAAACTTTATTAACAAACGCCAATGCTTTACCTTTGACTTGAAAACGTCACAAGTAACGCTCTTATCTTATAATATTCTCATTACCGTCACGTGCTGCAACTTTGACTACGATACACAACTTTGCCT
The DNA here is from genome assembly GCA_911728535.1 of Pammene fasciana. Taxonomy (NCBI): domain Eukaryota; kingdom Metazoa; phylum Arthropoda; class Insecta; order Lepidoptera; family Tortricidae; genus Pammene; species Pammene fasciana. Next base: position 9,604,100 of record OU452297.1, read on the forward strand.
GGCTTGAAAAACATGGTTTTCTTCACCAAAGAAGCAAAGAGCTATTTATATCTTATTCCTGAGATGGGAGAAAGGCGATTATCTCAGAAATAAGGTATAAAAAGCTGTTTGGTGAAGAAAACTTTATTTTTCAAGCCAGGCAAAGTAGTGCATCGTAGGCAAAGTTGTAGCACGTGTATTTAAATAGATCTACGGAACCACTACGAACTTGGACAACTCACACTTGACTATTAGGGTAAATTGCATCAAGACATGGGACCTTCGCCATTCTTGAAGCCCTAACCTTCAGAACTTCGAGAAGTTTCTACAAATAGAGATATATTCCAAAATTGATTACGTATCTACAGGTTTTATTTGATTGAATATGTACGGTCACGTCTGACAATATGGATACATTCAATGTGACAATAGTTATTTGTGCAACAAGAGAGGAAAGTTGGTTTTTCTTGCGAGTGTTGATTTTGAGCGAAAGATTCTATAATTGAATCACGAGCGAAGCGAGTGATTCTAAAGTTTGAATCGTGAGCGTAGCGAGGGATCTCAAGAACACGAGATGTAAAATTACTTTCCTCTCGTGTGACACATACAACTTTTCACCTCAGTAGTGAGTGTGAGTTCAAGTTTAAAAAACACATTTAATTACATTCCCGAATGAGAGGCATCAAACAAAATTTCACTCCCTGGAGTGAGAAAGTAGCAACTTTCGTCACTCCCTGGTGTGATGAAAGTCGCACTTTCGTCACTCCAGGGAGTGAGGAAAGTAGGCTTGTTCGAACTGCTGAGGTGAAAAAACATGTATCCAAGACTACGCCTTGGTAATAGAGCCGTGGCTACCAGTGGCGGGGGGTCAAACAAAATCTTAGGCATGCCGGTGCTGAATTTGGCTTAAGAGGATGATAAGAGCTAAATTCCCTTCCTATATTTTTCAGAGCGAGTGAAAGAGAAACACTGCGTTACGATTAGTATGGGAGCTCCTTGCAAATTTTGCAAAATGATGATTTAAAAAAAAACTATGCATTAATTGAGAAATTTACGGCAACAATGTTTTTAGTATTAGTGTGGTGGAGTTTTGTCCTTAATTACAGACATATAAGCCAAGAAACTAAAGACGTGCAATTGTTTTAAGCTAATTTTAGATGTAACTTTGGAATTATTTTCTATCGAGCCCATTTCGTCCAATCGTGTATTGGAATTGTTAATAATAATTGTTATGGCAGGTGTCCGGACCTCTTTTCAATAGCCCAATCTTTGACCAACCAAACTTCAATACTATAGCCCAGAACTCTTTCCATTTATTTGCAATAGCTCCAACGCCTGCTGGGACCGGTTCACGGGTATCTATTGATGTACCCGTGAATGGGTTCTAGCAGGTGTAATACCTACATAGCAAATTTCTCCAAAGGGCCTCTGCGTGTTGGATCTGTATCCCCACGTAAGCCTACCAAAAGACCGGGATATAAAGGCCCGTGATTCTCAAAGGAGATACAAACATAATAATAATAAGGCCATTTATTCCGAACATAAAACGTCACATTTCATCTTGGATACATGTTGGAATTAACCAAGTCCTTTTAAATATAATGAATATTAACATATATTTTTTTTACTTTTCCAAAACAAGTAGTTATAGCTATATGACTGTTTAAGTAAAGTCAATTTGAAGGTCATCGGGTCTTGTCAGCCGCAGCCTCTTAAAATTTCTTCATGAGCTGTAGGAAAACTGCTCAGGCGCCTGAAACTTAAGCAAGCCAGGAATGGTGTTCTATGGACGCGCCGCCATTGGTGTCTACATATTTTTGTCACATTAAATGTATCCATATTTTCAGACATGACTGTACAGTCGCCATCAGATATATCGGAGCGGCCAACATGGTCACAAATATCTAAACAACGCCTCTATTATCAAGGCGATAAAGTGCAGGTTCAGATAATTTTAAGTACCTTGGTCGCTCCGATATACAGAGTTTCCTGTAACATGAGCAATAAATTAAAACGTAGATTCTACTCCTCAAACAATAAAATTTTTGTTCAACAACTTTTAAAAAATATGCATTTTTTAGATTGTCTCTTTTTCATACAAACTAAATAGTATTATCAATGTACGTTAAAATCCGTCCAATTGACATTGCTTGTCAGCCTTGTCACCCTACAGAGATAATTTCGGAATACATTGCGTGTTCGAATAATCTTTAAAGTGAAATAAAAATCAAACCATAAGTTATTTTTAAAAGTCGCTGAACAAACGTTGTCTGGTTTGAGGAGTAGAATCTACGTTTTAATTTATTGCTCCTATTACAGGAAACACCCGGTATTTGATGGTGATTGTACCATGCGAGTCACGAGTTCGAGTCTCATCTCAGGTAGTGTATTTTTCTTTATTTAAACCCTACTCATAATGAGTTCCTACTGGTGAGTATACTTACCATAGAGTTCAAAGAGGATTCAGCGTATTGAGAACGGAGGACACTCTTGTCCCTGTAGCCGTCAACACAGTGAATCCTCAGTTGTATTAAAGGCCCAGCAACGCGCATGTGACACCTCTCGAGTTGCAGGCGTCCATAGGCTACGGTAGGTACACCGTATGCTTGTTTGCCACCGTCGCGGTATAAAAAAAATGGTTTCGATCGTTAGTTACCAAGCGTCTAATGCAAATTTTATGTACTCGTTTGTTCTGGCATTTTAAAACTATTAAATTCTCTATACCCCGCATACCATAATGAAATTAAACTTTATAAAGACCGCCTACGCGATTCAAGGTTTAAAAATAAACATAATAATAAAAAAACAATATGATGTCTGTCGATGGCTCCTGCTGTTTTGAACACAGACCAGCTCAACTACTAGGCAGTTCATGGGTGTGGTCACCATAGTTACCATACAATAGGCGCTCTTGTACACACAGAAAAAAAAGATATCTTAATCCAAGATATTCATTCTTGTATATAAGGAAAATCGATAATTTCTTGAACCAAGTATGAATTTGTTGAACCAATTATGATTTATTAAAAAAAAAATCCAAGATAGAACTTACTTGGTTCAAGATATTTTTACTTGATTCAAGAAATTATCGATTTTCCTTATATACAAGAATGAATATCTTGGATTAAGATATCTTTTTTTTCTGTGCAGTCACGTCTGAATATATAGGTACATTTAATGTGACAAAAATATCGTTACGATTCTATTACCAAGGCGTAAAGTATTAAGAAAAAAAAACGCACACACATACATTACAACACACGTAATATGTATTGGCATTATTATGTATTGGATACATGTTTTTGTCACATTGAATGTATCTATATTTTCAGACGTGCCTGTACTTAACCATTTGTTACAATGCGTATACCTACATTTACAATATGTAGGAAAACAACAATGTTTAAGTACATACAAAAAATTTGGATTAATCGCAAAAATAGTACATTACACAACTAGGGTGGTAAAACAAAGAAAGGCCGAGATCGCAGAAGTTTGCGGCCCGAGCTGCAAGCGAGGGACGTAAATATGCGATCGAGGGCTTTCTATATTACCTCCCGTGTTGTGTACATAATTTTATGTCTACTCTTGGCCAGAAAGCGTCTTTTTCCGTACGCGCAGCGTGCGAAAAACGCCACTTTATGGCCAGGTGTGGCATAAATAGATTATTTTTACTAATCGTCCAAAGTTCACTAATCAGCAATATTATTGCACATGACAAAAAATACTCATGTGTTATTCCACTTACGCATAAAGTTGAGAAGCACATCATTCTGGGCCGTATGAATGGCATCATGGCATGCATCGCATGGCATCATGAATCTCATCCGTGCTCGCGGTGGGGCACGGATGAGATGGTCCAACGCTGCAAAAAGGCCGGCTGGTGGCAGCCTTAACCGTGCAGTTCACATGGCCTATGACCGCACGTTATGGAAACGAGCTACATGTGGTCGCGATCCTCAGCAGTGGGGGAACGAGAAAGAAGAATTCCACTATAAAACCTAAATGCACATCAACGCGATGTTCAGATGTGTTTAATTTGTATTTTTGATAGCTAGATTTTTTTGTGTAATTTTGCATTAAAATTATCAATAACAAGCGATTAATCACATTTTGAAAATCTACACCTATTTTTTCATGTCAGAGTCTAGGTTAAGGGGTTGTGTTTGAAATTCATGAAAATAATAACCTTGTTACACCTACCGAGTACAGTGGCGAGTCAGTATTCTCGACCGAGTACTCGCAAGGTGTAAACACATCGCCGAGTACTGGGCCGAGCCATTTTACTCACTCGGCCGAGTGGCATTTGGCTATCTCGCCACTGTACTCGTTAGGTGTAACAAGGCCTTCAGAGTCTAGGTTAAGGGGTTTTGTTTGAAATTCATGAAAATAATACCCTTGTTACACCTACCGAGTACAGTGGCGAGTCAGTACTTTCGACCGAGTACTCGCAAGGTGTAAACACATCGCCGAGTACTGGGCCGGGCCATTTTACTCACTCGGCCGAGTGGCATTTGGCTATCTCGCCACTGTACTCGTTAGGTGTAACAAGGCCTTCAGAGTCTAGGTTAAGGGGTTTTGTTTGAAATTCATGAAAATAATACCCTTGTTACACCTACCGAGTACAGTGGCGAGTCAGTACTTTCGACCGAGTACTCGCAAGGTGTAAACACATCGCCGAGTACTGGGCCGGGCCATTTTACTCACTCGGCCGAGTGGCATTTGGCTATCTCGCCACTGTACTCGTTAGGTGTAACAAGGCCTTCAGAGTCTAGGTTAAGGGGTTTTGTTTGAAATTCATGAAAATAATACCCTTGTTACACCTACCGAGTACAGTGGCGAGTCAGTACTTTCGACCGAGTACTCGCAAGGTGTAAACACATCGCCGAGTACTGGGCCGGGCCATTTTACTCTCTCGGCCGAGTGGCATTTTGCTGTCTCGCCACTGTACTCGTTAGTGCCGTGCCGGGCTACCATGAGTTTGACATTGTCATTTTTCGTTGACGAGTAACGAGTTTTCTATCTGTGCATCTCGTTTACACTAATATCTTACAAGCAAGATGCACAGATAGAACACTCGATACCTACTCGTTCGCGAAAACGTTAATGTCATAATGAACGTTGGCAGGTAAGTTAGATTAGGGAATGCAAACCGGTTATTTTTTGTATGAAAATAACCGGTTTTTCGGTTAATAACCGGTTATTTTCATACAAAAAATAACCGGTTTGCATTCCCTAAGTTAGATGCACCATTACTCAAGCACTGGAACAGCCTACATGTGGCAGCAACAGATGTTGAGAAATGGTGCATCTAAATTACTTATAACTATTATTTAATAGTAGTGGAACTGTACCGATTGTTTGTCTTTGTTTTATAATATTTGTAATAAACTATAATTTATAATTCTATGTTACTAACCCTATATTGTAAGCCTAGTTGTATATACTAACAATTTATGGATCTTTGATTCGATATAAATAAATTGATTTGATTTGATTTTTTGATAAGTCATAACTCATGGTAAGCGTACAGGTCTTAAGCTACACCTTAGAGTACATAGATTAAAATTATGCTGTGTAGTTTATCCTGCTCGAATAATAATCATTTAACAAACAAAGCCGCTCTTTTTCAAACGATTGTGTGTCTATCTATATTTCAGTCTGTGGTTCGGAATCATTAATTGTTTGTAGCCACGGACCTCTACATGTTTTTAAAACCCGTCATCTGTCTGTACAGTCAACGCCAAAAATATGTATACAGTTTTGAACATCATCATCATCACAATGGTGTAAGGTGCAAAAAAAGTGTATACATACTTTTGGCATTGACTTAACTTACCTTCATACACTGTATAGTCGCCATCAGATATATCGGAGTGGCCAAGATACCCAAAAATATCTGAACATGCACTTTATCGTTTTAGCAATAGAGGCGTTGTTCAGATATTAGTGAACACCTTGGCCGCTCGGATATATCTGTCTTCATTATCTTGCACATAAAGGCGTGCAACAATAAAACAAATATTTAACCCAATAACATGTGTCATACTTATTATGGAACGAGCGGAGCGTAAGCGAAGTGAAGTTCTTACAGACAACTTCGGCCACAACTGTCACCTGGCGGGCTAGCATATCTTACGTTGTCGCCTGTCACTTTCATACTTCGAATTACGCTTGAAGGGAGAGTCGCGCAACAACGTAAGATGTGCTAGCCGTGGCTACTACACGGAGAGAAAAAATTACTAGAAACAAGTAAAAAATAGTTATTCCCAGGACAAGTAAACGTTTACTAAAAACAAGTAAACGTTTACTAAAAAGAAGTAAACCTTTACTAAAAACAAGTAAACGTTTACTAAAAACAAGTAAATCTTTACTAAAAACAAGTAAACTTTACTAAAAACAAGGAAACGTTTACTTGTTTTTAGTAAATTATTTATTTGTCCTGGGAATAACTATTTTTTAAATGTTTCTAGTAATAATTTCTCTCCGTGTAGGTAGCGAAGACTTTTAAAATATGCCGAGATAACTTTAGTAGGTAACTATTTCTTGGTCTTTATGAGTTGAGTTTTAGACGGAGAGCTGGCCACGTCAGATATGACACGATAATGAGAGCAACGAAACCCCTTTAGTTAGTTTGCTATACTATGCTTATTTCTAGATCCGGACATCTGGCAGCTGTAAAGTGGTGGAGGTCAAAGAATGCAAATAACTTGAAGAAAATAAATTCTAGAGCTCTGGTTTTGATCCAATATTATGAAAAATTATGTAATTAATTGGATTATATAATATCCAAAAGTTTCGATTAGGGGAAGTACTGCCAAATGATGTATAACATAATTTTTGGTTATTCGCCTACTGTTTTTGTTTGCGCAATAAAACACAATGTTTTTTGTTCTAATGTTAAAATATAGGCCCTGTTCTCTATAAATGACACAATGTCAGCCGTTTTTACCTATTTCGGCATTACTTTTTTTCAACTTAAAAACTTTGTTGGTCTGTCACTCTGACCTCCACCCATTAAAAGCTGCCAGATGCCCGGATCTAGCAATAAGGATGGTTATGCAATCTAACTGGACTGATGACAAACCTCTCATTATTGTGTCACATCTGACGTGGCCAGCTCTTAGACCATTTGTAGGAGGTGTACTGTAAATATAATTTGAGATTTCTTATATCAGCAGGATGGTTCAAGGAGTTATGGAGCTAGCAAAAGTCGACCAAAATAACGTGTATAACACTTTATAAATATTATTATTAAGGCCGTTCCTCGATTCGGACAAGCCACGCCCATCCGTTAGAGACACGTTTATGGCTCCCGTGCACGAAAGAAAGAGATGCAGCGCTCTTAAGGATCAGACTTTTTGACTAAACTACGGTAAATAAGCGAATCTATAAAGTTTTGTCTAACTTTGTTTCTGTGACTTTTTAGATAAACCAGAAAACCATATTTTTTACTTAGTTATATTGCTTAATCTCTTATAGTTTACGTAAGCTAAGAAAAATAAGGGGGAAAAGGCCGCAACTTCGGATTTTTTTTCTATAGAGGCAACTTTCAGCAATCGTGTTTCGGCTTATGCCATAAACAAGAGTATATAGTCTAATAATATATATTCGAAAAGAAATTCAGTCCCTTTTCCCGTTTAGTCACTAGAGCGTTTGAAAAAACCTATAATTTTTCAAAGTAGCCCCTTGTTAGAGTCTCACGAGTATTTTATAGTTAAAATTACTTGTAACTAGTCGATAATAACTGTTATTTTTCAAATAATCCCTTACACTTCTCTAAACAGCGCATGCGCGTGCCTCTAAAGTGTAAACTCTTGCGCCGATGTATCCTGACAAATATCAACGTTCAAATATTGATTCCGAACTACAAAGGGCCGCCTTTGACAATAAATGTACACTAATATTGGTTTAAACGTGCAAAAGTGACGTTTAGTTTGAAGTGTTTGTACAGTCGACGTCAAAGATATCTTTACACTTTTGGACCTTATTACAAACGAGTAAAGTGCAAAAGTGTAAACATATCTTTTATGTCGACTGTACATGGTCACACTCTCAATTTAAACTATATCCTGTGTTATACAGAGTGACCAAAATAGTACATTACACAACTAGGGTGGTAAAATAAAGAAAGGCCGAGATCGCAGAAGTTTGCGGACCGAGCTGCAAGCGAGGGACGTAAATATGCGATCGAGGGTTTTCTTTATTACCTCCCGTGTTGTGTACATCATTTTATGTCTACATTTGGCCAGAAAGCGTCTTTTTCCGTACGCGCAGCGTGTGGAAAAAGCCACTTTATGGCCAGGTGTGGCATAAAAGAACTAAATTCCCGTTGGCTGTAAGATTTTCAGACGCTAGCAATCCTCCTTAGATGGATTTGGAAACTCATTGATCGATTTGATTTTTGGATTTTTGTATGGCGATTGAGCCGCAGCGGTTAGTAATGGCCATACAAAAGTGCGAAAATGCTAGCTTTCATGTTTTACGAGGTTAATAGGACCAGCTGTTTTGATATGCCTTCTTGAAGAACTACGCATTATTGTATATAGTATCTTTAATGTATTTATTTTGTAGTACTGTTTTGAAAAAATAAGTCCCGCCGAGTTTCTTGCCGGTAATAAGTAATACTTCTCGGGTCAGAGGTGTAGGGTTAGAACCGGTGGTAGTTTCTTTTCTCTCTGACGTTCATAAGTGCATTGTACATTACATTGTGCATTGTGCCTAAATTGAAGAATAAATATCTTTTATCTTTTTTATTTTTTTATCAGTCAGCAGCAGAAGTAGATAATCGGGTAAGGTGTTCAAAATGACCAACACTAGCTCTTATTCTCTTAACAATAAAGTCGTGTTCAGACTGTCTAGGTCATTTTGAACACCCTACCTGCTGCTGACTGTATTCAAAATATTGGGCGTAAAATTCTGGAAAGTGATCAGTACCTATATGAAGGGTACACGGAAAGAACATGTGTAGTCACTTTGACAATATTTTGAGTTATAGCGGTTTTAAAGTTTGGAACGATTCAATTAACCATACTATTTTCGTAACTAGATTGTTTTTATCAATAAAAAAGTGGATTTATGTTGTAAATTCCAGCTGTTACAGAAGTTGTTGCTAATAGTTCATTACAAGCTCTACATTTTGATACAAAAATCTCATTATACGAGAAAAGGCACTAGACATGTTCTTTCCGTGTACCCTTCATATAATGTAGTTTTTCTACTTGTCGACTATAATGCCTGAATTGAGACTATACACCGAACGAACTACTAGCGCATACTTTTCGATAGAGCTTTTATGGTTTCAAATTCACCGTCAACGATGCTGAAATGGAATTTCATAGAATATTATTATACAACGGTCGAAGGACGGTCCTCCCCGACCGCCGGTACAATCCACCGGCAAATGGAAATCATACTAAAATGTATTAGAAGAGGGTAGCATACCATTCGTCGAACTTAATTCTTATCGGCTTGCCTATTTTGAGCATTCGTAGAAAAACTGTTGCATATACAATACTGACATAATCAAGCTTTTGAATTTTGTACCTAAAACTTAGGCCACTCAACACGGTACTCGACTGAAAAGATCTTAATTATGTCACGATTTTATAAAATCCTTTTTTTTCTTTTCTTTTTTTTTATATTAAGACAATAAATTTATTTCTAAATAAAAACTACATATAAACTAAACTAATACTAAAACCTAAAATACTATTATATTTGTGTTGTTACGATTTAATATACTTACAAGTCAAATTTGCCACGGGTTTTTACACACACACACAATACAATAATTCTTTGATACTTACTTGACACAAATACCTACGACCACATAAAAACAGAGTCATTGTTAAAGCGAAAAACATTATTCACTCAAGCTTATTCAACCCATACAAAGAATTTTATATATTTGCATATGACTGTACCTATATCTAGCTATGTTTGAAATTATAGACCGAGGGCTGGCCACGAAATACGGTACAAAATCAGCGGAGCAACCAACCTTGTGTTTTAGTGTGCCTTGTTATCGTTAAATTGCTCGATCCGCACATTCATAATGGTCAGATGGATTTGTTATTACGGTCACGTCTGATAATATGGATACATTTAATACGACAACAACATGCATGTAATAAGTCGTGGTTACATATTTTTGTCACATTAAATGTATCCATATTTTCAAAAATAACTGTACGACTGACATAACTGTACAAGGACAAGGTACTCAAAAATATCGGAACATGCACTATCGACTTGAGAATAGGTGCGTTGTTCTAGTACATTACGCACCTAGGGCGGTAAAATAAAGAACGTCTCAGATCGCGGATATTTGTGGCCCGAACCGAAGGTAAGGGCCATAGACGAGCGATCTGAGGCCTTCTTTATTACCGCCCGTGGTGCGTACACAATTTTACGTCTTCTCCTGGGTGTGAAGTGAGTTTTGCCGCTACGCCCGTGGGCGTAATATCTCACTTACCGCCCAGAGTGACGTAAAAATATTTGTGACCAACTTGGGCGCTCCGGTATATCTAATGCCGACATTACAATAACTGACGGCAACGTCATTGAGCTGCAGGGTTTATGTTTTTTTATGGTTAGAAACAACAGCATTGCCAATTATGGCGGAAACAAAAACTGGAAGTGACAGTTAACAAAATATTTGACGTCACCTAGCACTAATTTACTCCAAACAGAAATGCTTGCCAATATTATATTTTAATTAAATACATAATACTACACGAAACTCAGTACTCCGTAACATGCACTTATAAGTAGCCTGCATTTTCTGACCTCTACGTATAAACAGCTGCCAGGCGTAGGGCTCCAGTAATAATAATAACAAGGCATATTACAATGGTTTGGCTGCTCTGCTGTTTTACGACTACATGTATGTATTTATATGTGACGTCCCACGGGTGAAAGTACCTTATGGCGGTTGGCGCTTACGTTGCGAAGCATCGCATTAGTATTGCAGCGTCGTTAGAAATAGCGTAAGTCTCAACCGCCATAAGGTACCTTTTCTCGTGGAATGTCACATATACAGCCTTGGCCAGAAGTATTGAGCATAGGTGTTTTTTGTTTACAATTTTGATGTTAAGTATTATTTCCCTATCCTAACAATGTACGGTAACGGTAAATGTTATATTTTATTTATAAATATAGAAAACTTCACTTAATAACACGTTCAAGGTACTTAAAAAATATAAAAACAGAAGGTACCAAAAATGTAAATTTAAGTAGGTGCGACATATTGCAAATATTCTATGCAGTTACTACTAACTTCAACAAAACATGCCTATTAGTTTAAATTAATTGACAAAATAAACAAAGATGGAAACGATGGACTAAACTTTCCAGTTTTGTATGAAAATCGCATTGGCACCAATGCGATTTTCATACAAAACTGGAAAGTTCAACACTTCTGGCCAAGGCTGTATATAAACACTACATAAAACGGGTCAAGAAACAATCATTACAAAAAAATACAACATACCTTATTTTGTGGCCAGCTCTTAGACTATAATACGCCTATGACGAAATTCTTCGAAGTTTATGACTTTAGTATATACCTGTCTTAATAGAGTGTTACATCGTTCATAGGTGCAGTAGGTACAGTCAACGCCTCACTAGGTATAGACTTTTGAACCTTATTCCGCTGTAATAACGTTCAAAAGTGTATACCTGGTGAGGCGTTGTGTGTACAGTCGCCATCAGAAATATCGGAGCGGCCAATGTGGTCACAAATATCTGAACAACGCCTCTATTGTCAAGGCGATAAAGTGCATGTTCAGATATTTTTGAGTACCCTGGCCGCTCCGATATATTTGATGGCGACTGTACCTATAAAGCTTGAAACTATTAACTTGGTGCTAGGTTGCCGAATGGACCTCAAGCTCCTATAGGACGCTATTTCCAAGCAAGATGAAATTTAATAAAGGATTTTTCATTCTAAAACTACTGGCATTCACATTTTTTACCGCCATCTTTTAACGCTAATTACCAAAGATGAAAGAAATTCCGTTCAAAAACCCATTCAGCTCCGGATTTAAAAAGTTTGGACCGCGTTCCGAATTCGAAATATAAAAACGGACGGTCGTGACAGTGACCTCCTTAGGCGACCTCTAACGTTTGACTGGATAGCTAATGTCGTTTTGGAAGTTCATCTAGTGCCGCTTAAAAAACGTTATTTGTAATAAATTGTTTTAGAGTGCTTGCTACAATGACAAGTTTTAGGTTGAATTTTTTCTAGCAACCAGTGATTCATTAAAAAAAATCAGTATTTTATACTTATTAGAGATACGTAATTATTGTAATCAATGTAATAATCTCAGTCTCCGTTTTACGAGAAACTTATAAATTACGTATCGCTTAACGGTTTTTGTAATTAGCTGTTGTAAATTGAAAAGTTTTATGGGTGAAAATAATATAAAAATATTCGTATCACTTTGTATTAAGAGTCGCCAGGACGCTCGCGTGAATTCGCGTTCCAATACAAACGTAGTTTAGCTCTCATTTTAAAACGACATGCTTTAGAATCATGAAATTTGGCATGGGCATTCTGGTAGTACAGATCTAGGTCGGACATTCGTTTTCGTTGCTAAAAATTTTAATACAAAGAAAATACAGCCAGTTACAGATTTACATACATAACTTATTTTTGATATACTTTCTTTGTATTACAATTTTTAGCAACATTATATGTATACAGAAAAATTATATGATTGAGATAGATAATGTCTCTTCAAGTTGGCGCACAATGTAGTTAAAAAATATTTAAACTCTAAAATACTAAGATAATTTAGTTTACTTAAGAAGAATCACAAATAAAGACAGTTATACTATTTCTTGATTTTATTGGTCAAATTAAAAAATTAGGTTAATCAACTTGCGTACAAAGCGTGTCCCAAAGCTTCTAATAAGTATAACAAAAACAGTTCGTTACAAGCATAGACTTAAATATTATAGTAGACGCCGTAGACAGCCATAGTCTAAAAACTTTTTGAGGCTCCAAGTATTTAGCGCCATCTAGTTCAGAGCGACCTAAACAGCCTCAAAAACTTCTTAGACTCTGGCCGTCTACTATATATTTAAGTCTATGGTTACAAGTTAGCTCTTCCTCCTACCGTTTATCCCGGCTTGGGTCCGCTTGACAACCTCATTCCATAAATTGGCGTAGACACTAGTTTTTACGAAAGCGACTGCCATCTGACCTTACAACCCAGGGGGAAACTAGGCCTTTTTGACCGGTTTCCTTACGATGTTTTCCTTCACCGAAAAGCGACTGGTAAATATCAAATGATATTCCGTACATAAGTTCCGAAAAACTCAGTAGTACGAGCCGGGGTTTGAACCCGAGACCTCCGGATTGAAAGTCGGACGTCTTACCGCAAGGCTACCAGCACTTCTATGGTTATTCGGGAGGAGGGGTACGACCTACATCTTGTCTCGCCTGCACGCGGTCCTCCTGCTGAACGACGGAAGAGATGGCAACAGAGAAGGAAAACTCGAAACAAACCCGGCTCGATGCTAGCCTTTATGCATTGCAATAGAATGCCCCCCAAAAGAAGAATACCTTATAAGGAGTCCGGTTCTCCCCAAAAAAAAAAGCCGAACAGAAAACCGCTGAAGAGTGCTCAGCTCTGATACAGCTCCCCCCACTTTCCATAATATCGAAAGTGTGGAAGATCCGAGATCGAGATTCTATGGTTACAAGTTAGCGATCCTAACAGAATATTTCCAATCAACTGACCCGTGTGAATCTTTGACATCGTGACGTTCGGTCAAATTCAAAAATCGAACATCATGGCCGCCGGGTCACGAACGGATTTGAAATTAAGAAAAAAATGATTACTTTCACATCTATTACTTGTTTTGAAACTGATAATTGTGTGTTAGTACGGCTAGAAAACTGTCGCAATTCAGTTCTATCAAAATAATAACTATAATGTAGCATTTGTTGATCTGCTAGCCTAGTATGGTCGGGTTATGATCGCCTGTCACCATACCTGTCACGTCCATAATCATAAACATAATAATCGTATTATCGTTTACTAAAGTGAAACTTTTATTCCATCGCCTCAAATTTTAAAGCCTCTCTTCTGCATGTCGCGCGTTACAAGCTGTAACGCTGATTCTCGTTTATAGTAAGGTGAGGCTTATTTCATAAGCAATAAGGTACATGTCATGTTGGCAGTCAACTGCGGTATACAAATCTATATTTCGCATCTTAGCGTAACTGCAGCGGTGGCACTGTGGTATGGCATGAGACTTAAGATCGAATGGGCGAGGGTTCAAACCCCGTGGAACGAATTATTTTTTTCTAAATCTTAGAAACATATTTCGATTATATTTAATGAATTACATTTGGCAAGTCATTCCAGCTCTGTACGTCTAGCATGACAAACCAATTGGGCACCAATAAGCGCCATGCTAACATAGTAAAGTTTCACTTGCATCGTGGTTTCATAAAACCACACAATGTTTTTTTGCATCATGGTAAAATACAAGCTCTTACAACTAAAATAGTGTCTCATGGACCCCAGTAGAGTATGGCAATTATCTCCTTATACTAAGCATATTAGGTAGATTTCGAAAATCGAGTCTACCTATTCATTTCTTCGACACAATCGAATTTTTAAAAAAAATCTTTACAGAAGGTCTAGTTATGACCCCCAGATTCCAAAATGACCACTGGTTCAAAAGTTTATATATATATAAATTATGTATGTATGTATATATCCGCAGCCCGATTTTGTCATCACGATAGCGGTCGCATCTGTGCTCCGATTGCTTTCAAACTTGGTACAAAAATCGCCCTGGTTGATACCTAGGACAAGTTCGTGAACGGGCGGAATAGGGCCAAAGGGACGGGAGAGGCCTCACTTTTTATGAAATCAGTTTTTCGGAAATAACTTTTTTCCTATGGAAAATATACCATCCGTTTTTCTTTTATATGACGTGGGACCTGAATATCTATAACTTTTTAAATCATATCTTTAAGGAAATATCGTTAATTTTAGTCGAAATTTAAAAAAAATATAAATTTTTCTGCAGAAAATTCATAACTCCTAAACGGTGAATAATTTTATGTCAGCAATATTTTTTATTGAAAGGTAATTTTTTTCTCTAAAATATCCAAAAACTATGTCTGTCGGAAAAATGCATAGTTTTCGAAAAAAAAAGAAAAAAAATCTGAAAGTGCGGATTTTGGCCTTGTTTAGCAGGTCAAAATTCTTGTGCCCGACTTTTGCTGTTAAATTCATGTTAAATATTGCATAGGTCGTACAAAAAAAATTTGTAAAAAAAACTTTGAACTGGTATCCCATGCGGTACCATGCAGCGCCCTTATCCATTCATCCACAAGGACAAGATGCGAAATCTACCTGTGCGTTCCCCTTGCGGGGACGGATTTTTTTTACACATTTTTAACAAGTATGTAAGTGCGAAAGTGACGCATGACGCAATAGGCGATAAAATGACAACCATGATAGCCATCCTGAGTGTATAAAATATACGAAACGAAACGATATAAAAAATAGTATTTATAGCTCTTTTGTTTTTGGAAGCCACATGATTTCCGATGTACTTATACAGGGTGTAACAAAAATACTGGTGATCCGTTTAATGGCATTATTGGTATGGTATTGCGACTAAGAAAAAGTAGGGAGAAAAAAATTTCGGACGCAAAATTTTTTTTTCTATGGGACAAGTGGTCCCAGCATCCATACTAAACCAAATTTTTTTTGCGCGCGAAAATTTTTTTTCTTAGTTTTTCATAATTAGAATACGATACCAATTTTATTATGCCCTTAAAAGGATCACCAGCATTTTAGTTACACCCTGTAGAGAACAAGATGTTTTTAAAAATCGCAGCGCCATCTACACGCTTTGTTTCTCTCATGTGTACATGCGAAGTCCCCAACCCACACAGGTACAGTCGACCAAGAAAGTGGTCTACCAGTTTTGACAAAAATTTCTGCGAGATCCAACGATCGCTAAGGTTGACATTTCTAACGGAGTTTAAAACATGCACGACCTTGTTGTCTATGACGTTCAAACGAACCTCAACCGTAGGATGATAGACCACATTTTTGGTCGACTGTACTAATAAAACAAAACACTAGCGGCCCGAAGCACCCCGAACCGTAAAACTCGGTTAATCGAATCGCATCCGAACCGATTTGCGCGAATCGGTCATTCGATTTATAAACGAGCTAGGGTTGCCACTGCAGTGCCTTTATTTATGTATATTATTGTACAAAAAAATCACACAATATCGAAGCGAGCGGAGCGTAAGCGAAGCGGAGTTCTTGCAACCGCATGCGGCGACGGTACACACGCAGAGCGCTATCTCGCACGCGCACCGGCGCCGCATGCGGAAACCGGAGCAGTGTGAAAGACGCCTTACAAATAACTTGGAACAAAAATGTCATCTGGCTACGGGATGTCTCGGCATTTCGATGGCTACTTGATTTTGAGTTTTTTCCGCGATAACTTTAGTAACGTTTTTCTTATTTTTATGAAATTTGTTGGAGTTGTACTTAGGGTTGCCACCTTTTTTTGAGAGAAATATAGTATTTTTCAAACCTACATCAAAAATATATAGTATTTCGTCTTTTTTGCATATTTTCAACAGTACACCAAGCCAAAATATAGTACGATACTATATATTATAGTACGGGTGGCAACCCTAGTTGTACTAGAAATACATAATTTGAGAGTTCGTATTTGAGCGGAATCGTTCAAAGGATTATGGACCTAGAAGACGAAAAAGAATCTTCATAAGGGTCTTGTTATATTGGTCAACTAGTTGGCAAGTAAATCACAAGTTTTCAGTTAAAGGCGGACTACTTCTTCTTCTTCTTCTTTTCGTGTCGAGGTTCCGTTAAGTTTCATACTTGTGAGGCGGATTACTAATAGGTATATTTCTATAAATTAATAGTACATTGTTGTAGAGGCGGGAAAGTAAGCTATAGGTGGATCGAGTTAGTTCGAGGGCCGACCCGCCAGGGGAGGCCCTCGAAGATACGAGTCCACCTATAGCGCTTTCGGCCGACACATTACATAGTGCTTTTCACGACTACTGTGAGGAAATAAAATAAAAATTAATTGGCATATACAAACACTTTAATAGATACTATTTATAGGTATATTGACGGTTCATATGCTTTTCACAAGCACGATAAAGTAAACGAGCATGTAACTTTCTGCAAATAAATGCTTCTTTTCGCCATCCTTCCATAATATGAATTGTTCGTCGGATATTATATTGTATACAAAATATCACTGTTCATGGGCCTTCTTATTTAGGACGCGATTTCACTGGTAACAAATTTCTACGCCTGTGCAGTTTTTTGAATTTCGGTGGGTGCCAGCGTATTAATAACATTTTCTACACTTATTGAACTCATTTTTACTGCATAAATACAACTTTCTTGTTTTTCAGTCAAACATTATCCAATTCAATATGTATTTTTCTCGCTCCACCTTTATTACTTTTTTTTTTCACTTTTAAGAAGCGTTTTACGATGTTTGCTTCAATCCGACTCAAACGGCTATTAGACATTGCAACCTGCAGGGCCCAATCTGTCAGGTTGGTAGGTATAATTAAAGGTAGGGCCCGTAGGGAGCTGAAGGAGGGAGAGGGAGAGGCAGGGTACACAACAGATTGGGCCCTGCAAGTTGCCATGTCTAATAGCCGGTTCACTCCTTACCCACTTTTTGATAGAAAACCACAAACGATTAAAAAGGTAAAAACGCCTTAAGGGTGATCTGAATGATTTTGACGTTTCTTTTTTTTTAAACAAGTAAATTGGTTCGATAAACAACCTTATTTTATTTTAGAATGAAAAAGTGGTGCCAAAAAAAGACCTTTTTAATGTTTTAAATGATTCTCATTGGCGGGTCCAATGCAATGACATCTGGATTTTACTTTTCTACTATGACATTTCATTGCTGCAAAATAGCAATTCTTGTAGTGGTTGTTCAGATGCTACAGCAATTGCTTACTTTCCAGCTTGGATTTTGATCTTCTTTTGCCACATTTCCGAGCAGGTGGCGTGAAAATATTTTTTTCTACTCCTGCATTCTAATTTGCCAATAAAATGACTGACATGTAAATTCAAAGCATATACTTTATGAACGTTGTCATAATATGACTCCTACTAAAAGTCGACTCTTAGGGATATAATGGGTCTGTCGCGCCCCGCACCGGCGCCGCCCGCCGCTGTAGACGAGGCGGGCGCCGATGCAATCCGCCGGGAGACTGAAGATAATTGTATAGAGGCAGCAGGTCATTCGTCGAACTCAATGCTCACCGGCTTGCCTAGCACTCGTAGAAACACTATTGTGTGCAACGGTACATAATTAGGTCTTAAAATTCTCGAGTCTGTTTTTACAAAATTCGGCTTCGTCTCATTTTGTAACTTCGACTCTCGAATCTTAAGAATGTAGGTGTGTCCAGATTGATAAACAGTCGGCAACCCGCAAATTTAACACCCTTGAAGCTGCAGTCATGCATAGGTTATTGATCGCTTACAATCAGACAGGTGGTATGCTTGTTTGTCACAGACGCGAGACGTGGTAAAAAAACTGGACAATAGATAATAATAAGGTATTAAGTCTTATTTTTTGTGCAATAAAATGTAAGTAAGTTAAAACGTATGATGTGGCAACCCTACCGTCCCCTCAGTATGAGATCCAAGCGTCGCGTCCAAATCTGATAGCGAGTTAAACACGTACATATGTCGACTTAAGCCCTAATAGGGGTGATCAGATCTCTGTCAAATATGTTCGGAAGATTTGTGACAACCCTGTGCTTTTAACATTACGTACAGTCAGCAGCAGAAGTAGCTAAGCGGGTAGGGTGTTCAAAATGAGCTGGACACGACTTTATTGTTAAGAGAATAAGAGCGTGTGTAGGTCATTTTGAACACCCTACCCGCTGAGCTACTTCTGCTGCCGACTGTACAGTCACCATCAAATATATCGAAGCAGCCAGGGTACTCAAAAATATCTGAACATTCACTTTTCGCCTTAACAATAGAGGCCTTGGCCGCTCTGATATAATGGTCTAAGAGCTGGCCACGTCAGATGTGACACAATAATGAGAGGTTTGTAACCAGTACAGTTAGATTGCATAACCATCCCTATTACTAGATCCGGGCATCTGGCAGCTTTTAATGAGTGGAGATCAGAGTGAATAACCAACAAAGTTTTTAAGCTTTACAGCTGCCAGATGTCCGGATCTAGAAATAAGCATAGTATAGCAAACTAACTAGAGGGGTTTCGTTGCTCTCATTATTGTGTCATATCTGACGTGGCCAGCTCTCCGTCTATAACTGATGACGACTACGTATGCGTATTCGCTGTGTGCATGATCTCTTGGGCAGGTGTTCAATCTCTTTTTTTTTCTTTTTTATAAATAGGTTTTATTCCTTGCTTATATGAAATGTCACTGGCTGATTCACTATTTTGACAGCGGACAGGGGCTTATGCAGTTTCATTTCTTGTCACATTGTGCACTGCGATCGTTCTCGTTACCCCCACCATGCACTTCGCACATAGCGAATAGGTATTAAATACATTTGCCCGCTTCTTAAATACATTTGTCCGTAGCCTACGGTTACCTCTTAACATTAGGCAGGCTACATTCTTGTTTAACCCCGACGTATAATAAAGAATAATTATAGCGTACTAAATAAATATATTTAAGAGTCGCCAGGACGCTCGGGTGAACTCGCGTTCCCAAACAAACGTAGTTTAGATCTCATTTTAAAACGACATGCTTTAGAATCATGAAATTTGGCATGGGCATTCTAGTAGTACAGATCTAGGTTGGACATTCGTTTTCGTTGCTAAAAAATACAAAGAAAATACAGCCAGTTACAGATTTACATACAAAACGTATATTTGATATAGTTTCTTTGTATGAGTATTAGAAATTTTAGCAACGAAAATAAATGTCCGACTTAGATCTGTACTACTAGAATGCCCATACCAAATTTCATGGTTATAGAGCATGTCGTTTTAAAATGAGAGCTAAACTACGTTTGTATGGGAACGCGAGTTCACGCGAGCGTCCTGGCGACTCTTAACAAATAATGTAATTATTTTTTTATCGTTTATCTTTTTAAATCGAAAAGAATTGCAACCCCATTTATTACATTATACAAAGAAATTATTATACAAAGAAAATACAGGCAGTTACATATTTACCTACATACAAAACTTATTTTTGATATACTTTCTTAGTATTAGAATTTTTAACAACGAAAACGAATGTCCGACCTAGATCTGTACTACTACATAGAATGCCCATGCCAAATTTCATGGTTCTAAAGCATGGCATTTTAAAATGAGAGCTAAACTACGTTTGTATGGGAAGTATGGGAACGAGAGTTCACGCGAGCGTCCTGGCGACTCTTAAGGTAGTTTCCCTCCAGGGTCCGACTTATTTTTCCATCCTGTATATATTTTTTAATGCCATATTTTAAATTAAACCCTAAAAGGGAGCCATAGACACATGAAATCTGATAACTCGTTATGCTAGCATTTCTATAACAACATGACTTAAATCCTTAAAGGGGTGATCACTTGATCAGTCAATGCTCGGGGGAT
Source organism: Pammene fasciana (assembly GCA_911728535.1). Classification (NCBI taxonomy): domain Eukaryota; kingdom Metazoa; phylum Arthropoda; class Insecta; order Lepidoptera; family Tortricidae; genus Pammene; species Pammene fasciana. Next base: position 9,624,698 of record OU452297.1, read on the forward strand.
GAAATTGAGATGTCATTTAAAAGGGGGTGTAAATAAATAAATCCCAAATTAAGTATAACTATAGTTTTGCCATACGCATGCGTATTTTCGGCGTCAGTTGAAAAATGAAATTAGGTAACAAATATGGTTGCGTTTCTGGGCCATTTTATTTCAAGTTGTATTAGATATGTCAAATAATTACCCTTAATAAGTACCCTTATTGTTTTTGAAAGATCTATCCAACAATACAGACTATTTTTGTTTTACAGAAAAGAGCCATTCGCTTTATGTATAACTTAAAGGCAGGTACATCAATTAGAGAATTATTTAAAAAAATTAATATTTTAACTCTTGCGTCCCAATATATCTATGATAATATTATTTTTGTTGTAAAGAATATACACACATTCAAGAAGAATTCTGACATCCACAGCTATAACACTAGAAATAAAAATAAGCTTGCTACCAGACGATGTCGTGTCCGCAAAGCATATAAGTCATTTTTTGGCCAGGGTATTCATATTTATAACAAGTTACCCGTCGATGTTTTGAATCTATCATTTCCCGCTCTTAAGAAATACTTGAAAAAAACTTTAATGTCCAAGGGTTATTACAGGGTCGAGGACTATATGACAGACATATATGCATGGCCCAAACCAGAATCTATAAAATCATCTAACATTTAGAGGACACAGTTCAAGTAAGAAAGAATATCAAACGTATTGCGAAGCAGTCAGATTTGGATTTTATTTTTATTTTTCATTTTAATTACACAATAGGCAGGTACATGTCTGTCTCTCAAGCTGTTTTGATATGCCTTCTTGAAGAACTACGCATTATTGTATATAGTATCTTTAATGTATTTGTAGTACTGTTTTGAAAAAATAAGTCCCGCCGAGTTTCTTGCCGGTAATAAGTAATACTTCTCGGGTCAGAGGTGTAGGGTTAGAACCGGTGGTAGTTTCTTTTCTCTCTGACGTTAATAAGTGCATTGTAATGTGCCTAAATTGAAGAATAAATATCTTTTATCTTTTTATCTTTATCTTTTATCAACGACACCCGTAACAAAGGGGTTCTAGCGAAAAAAAATTCACCCCCATGTGTACAGGAGGTACCCTAGTAAAAACTTTCTTACATATGGTATTTCTCTTAAAGTGGTTTGATATGAGCAGCTCTCTTATAGAACAACGCATTTATACATATTTTTAAGATTTTATTTACTCTTGTTTTGAAAAAATAAGTCCCGCCGAGTTTCTTGCCGGTAAAGAGTAACCCGCTTATTCATAAACGTGTTTCAAACCTCATTTAGTTAAATTATCTTTTGTCTGTTACTAACAAACACTACTGTCAAAATCACAGATAAGGACAAAAGATGCTTTAGTTAAATGAGATTTGAAATACGTTTATGAATGAGCGGCTAATACTTCTCGGGTTAGAGGTGTAGGGTTAGAACCGGTGTAGTTTTTTTTTCTCTCTTTTATCTATAATATCTGACGTGTAAAAGTGCCCTTGTGGCCTACTTACTGAATAAATGTTTGATTTTGATTTCTTGATTTTGAACTACTTTTCCAGTTTTTATTTTACCACTTTGTCGGCTTGATTAATGCACATACTCATACCAAATTTCAGCTTTGTAGTCCGCCTCGAACTGAAAGTGAAAACTCGCGATTTACTTGGCTTACTTGCAAACAAGCTGACCAATATAACAATACCCAGTTGATGATTTTTTCACTCCCTCTAACTCCATGAGTTCCATGACCCCTTGATCGATCCTGCTCATATAAAAAGTTTCAAATTATATGTATCTCTGCTACAGCCACAACAAATTTCATAATTTTCATAAAGATCAGAAAAACGTTACTAAAGTTATCATCGGACAAACTATAGAAATCAAAAAGCCATCCAAATGCCGAGACGTCCCAGTAGCCAGGTGACAGTTCGGTCTGGAGTTGTTTGTAAGAACTCATTTCGCTTACGCTCCGCGAGTTCGACTAGTAGTCCGCCTCGAACTGAGAACTCTAAATTAAAAAGCCATCCAAATGCCGAGACGTCCCAGTAGCCAGGTGACAGTTCGGTCTGGAGTTGTTTGTAAGAACTCACTTCGCTTACGCTCCGCGAGTTCGACTAGTAGTCCGCCTCGAACTGAGAACTCTAAATCAAAAAGCCATCCAAATGCAGAGACGTCCCAGTAACCAGGTGACAGTTGGGTCTGAAGTTGTTTGTAAGAACTCGCTTCCCTTACGCTCAGCTCGTTCGATTATGAAAACGCATATTATTGATGGTCCTTCGAACCGGATTTCTAAAACGTCCCGCTCCAGTGAACGAGACAGCTATACACATGCAGATCGCTATCTCGCTCACACACCGTCGCCGCATGCGGAAACCGCATGTACCGAATAACCGCCATACTGTAAGTTAAAACTATACCTCCTCATTGATGTATTGCCAATTTTTTTTTATACCACGACGGTGGCAAATAAGCATACCTACCTGATGGTAACTACCGTAGCCTATGGACGCCTGCAATTCCAGAAGTGTCACATGCGCGTTGCCGTTCCTTTACAAAAAGGAGAATTCATTGTGTTGACGCAACACACTGGGTCCTCTTTGAGCTCTTTGGCAACCTTACTCACCAGCAGGAACACAACACTATGAGTAGGGTCTAGTGCTATTTGGCTGTGGTTTTCTGTAAGGTGGAGGTACTTCCCCAGTCGGGCTCTGCTCCAGATTTAAGAATAGAAAAAGTCGATTTAATAAAAGTTGGGCACAGATAATGATATGTTGCCGTCACAGCAATCGTAGGTTGCGTTTACCGTTTTTTCGGTACTGTGGTATTTAGTGGGTAATGGCAGGTTTCAAGCGGATCTATCGTAGAGTTAGGAAGCTTTAGAGTGACATAAAAATGTAATATACAGGGTGTAATCTAAAACGTGATACAAGATAATCAAACCTGAATCTATTCATGATATTGAACAACTTTTACTATGGGAGCAACTTTGTAAAAAAATAAAAAAATTGAGCTGCTCCATAGAAAAAGTCAAGGATAGGTAGACGAAAATGTATGAGAAGTTTTTATTTTTTTATTTTTTTACAAAGTTGCTCCCATAGTAAAAGTTGTTCAATATCATGAATAGATTCAGGTTTGATTATCTTGTATCACGTTTTAGATTACACCCTGTATAATCCATATCGCAACTGGGGACATGATTACTACCGAACAATGTTGACGTTTAATAGTACATTACGTACCTAGGGCGATAAAATAAAGAAGGGCTCAGACCGCTGGCATTTGTGGCCCGAACCAAGGTAAGGGCCATACACAAGCGATCTGAGACCTTCCTTATTACAGTTATTACCGCCCGTGGTGCGTACATAATTTTACGTCTTCTCCTGGGTGTGAAGTGAGATTTTCCGCTGCGCCCTAGGGCGGTAAATCTCACGTAGCGCCCAGAGTGACGTAAAAATTATAATAGTATTGTTGACTTTTTTACACACATATAATCACGCCTATATCCCAAAAGGGGTAGGCAGAGATCACGGATATCCATTTGCTACGATCAATGCAGCAAAACGGCTCTCCGTGAGCCACTTCTCGCCCCCGTGAAGAACGAGACGTGATGGGTGGCGAACCGCATCGCCGCCATGCGGATGACTATTAATTAAATAAATCACCACAGCGTTCTCACGAGCAGTAGGGATCAGAGGTTCCCTTATCCCTTATCCCTTAGTCGCCTCTTACGACACCCGCAGGAAGAGACGGGGTGGCACTATTCTAAAGCCGGGGCCACGCAGCACTAGTCTCGTTGACTTTCTTATATTGATTAAATGCGAAACTTTATTTAGAACGGATAAATGGTAAAATAAGATTATATAGTGTTTTAGCACAGAATAGATTATGTTTTAACCACTGCGTTCAAATTAAAGAGGGGTAAGGACACTGCGAATGTCATCTTGCTATGTGTGGTAGGGCACAGCTCAGCGGATGTCATCTCGCTTAAATCTGGGACAGAGCCTACCTCTACCTTACAGAAAACCACAGCCAAATAGCACTAGACCCTACTCATGGTGATGTGTCCCTGCCGGTGTGTAAGCACTGACAGATTTTTTTTGTTACCAGCAACCAAATTTCGTCTACTAGTACTAAACTTAAGTTTTGGACCTTCAGAACAAAGGCCTATTACTTACCAAAGTGTTTAGTTATTTATTCGTTTTCTTCATTGAGTTATAATCGAATAAACTTTATTAACTCCTTACCAAATTTTGATTATTGATGAAATAGCCGAAGTAGTTCGTTTGTCTTTTTTTTCAGTGAGGTTGCCAGAGAGGTCAAAGAGGATGCAGTGTTGACGACGGGGGACCCTCTTGTCTCGCGGTCGACACAGTGAATCCTCCTTTATATTAAATGGTCAGCAACGTGCATGTTACACCCCTGGAGCTGTTGGCATATGGCGTTTATAAGCTACGGTAGATATTTACCATCAGGTGAGCCATATGCTTGTTTGCCACCGTTGTGAACTCTAATAAGAATGTAAATATACTACATAAATAATTGTTCGGTGTGTACGCCACACATATGCTCTTGTGGCACAGACGTGGACCGACTAGGACACCATGGACTATCTTGTCAAAAAAGTGCGGGCCGTTTTTCAAGACATGCGTCGCTTAACGACATAATCCGTCGGTCTCTTGCCACCATCAATGTGCCTGCTCTTCTTGAGCCGACTGGCATTATCAGGGATGATGGCAAGAGGCCTGATGGGGTGTCTTTGGTTCCTTGGAGCCTGGGACGGATGTTAGTGTGGGATGCTACCTGCGTAGACACACTGGCACCGTCCCACCTCCAACGGACTAACGTAAAAGCGGGCGCAGCGGCGGAAAGCGCCGAAATTTCAAAACGTAACAAATATAAAAGTCTCGGTAGAGAGTACAATTTTGTACCTTTTGGAGTTGAAACTCTAGGTCCATGGGGTCCCAGCGCTCACAAGTTTTTTGCAGATATCGCAAAGCGTCTGGTTGATGTAATGTAACTGGTGACCGAAGAGCTGGCGGTTTCCTCGCACAGCGTATCAGCATTGCGATACAACGAGGAAATGCCGCCAGCATCCTTGGTACAATGCCGCAAGGGCCTAGTTTAGATTTGAGCTAGTTATTAATTTAGTTTAGTATTTGTACTGTAGTACCTCTGTATATTTAGTTACTTATGTAAATAAATGTTTTTCAATAAGTGGAAAAAAAAATTGTTCATGGTCACATCTAGAAGTGTGTTAGTCTATGCATAGAAAACAAAGGCCCGAGGTTACGTATGGACGAAACGAAATTATTAATAGTTACCAATCACATACCTACTATTGTAACTCTATTATATTGTTGAAAAAATAAGTAGTGTACAAGTCTTGGGCTATCCAAAAATTGAGTAGCTAATAAGGTTTTTTTTTTTAATCTTTTTTGTTTGAGGAACCTTTGTCGATAAGATATGTCGGTTCCGTTGAGCCTCTACATTACAAGGTTTTGTATCAATCAGCATTACTGTTAACTATAACATTAAAAAAACTGTATACAATTTTGGCACTTTTGGACATGGGTTCCGCCAATATAGATTGGAATATCCCAATGTCAGTTACCGCATAGTCCCTCTCTTCAAATAATTGCACCCTCTTGGCTTGAATCCGAACACATTCCATTAGGAAGTGTTGCACATCTTCGATAGAATCGCAGACTTCGCAGTTGGGCGACTCTGCTTTCCCCATCAGATGTGCGAACTTATTTGTTGGGATATGACCGGACCGAAGCCTGTGTGCACGTACAATTTCTAATAAGGTTGAATTCATAATTTAATGGCCTCTAAGCCTAGTCGGTAGTGACCCTGCCTGTGAATTAGGAGGTCCCGGATTCGAATCCTGGTCAGGGCATTTATATTTATATTTATTCATAACATTACGTTAATAGGCTTACAGTAGGGTACCAAATCGCCTACAATGCTAGAAACTTACTAACTAAATGACTCTAAATAACTAATTAAGTAAACATAACAAATATGCGCTTCTAGGTAAATTCATTACACATCGACATGATTTTAGTAAGCAATGTGTGCCAGCTATCAGCGAACACGTCGGCATCCAGCCTCAATACGAGTTGGTTAAGGAGTACCGGAGTATGTGTGTGTTTGTGGATATTTGATCCTGAGTTATGCATGTTTTCTATGTATTTAAGTATTTATCTATATATATATATATATAGATATAAGTATATCTATTATATTATATCATCACCTAGTACCCACAACACAAGCCTTATTGATCTTACTGTGGGACTATACCTTGTGCAACCTAAGAAGCGGTTTTTGACACCTGTCATCTCAGTACATTTTATAACGTAAAATCGATTTTAGGTTATAAAATGTACTGAGATGACAGGTATCAAAAACCGCTTCTTAGGTTGCACAAGGTATAAGTTGACTTGTATAAGATTATCCCATAATATTTTTTCTTATACTTAGTATAGTAATTTGACAGCTCCTGGCGTACAAAGCGGTTGTCAAATGTACCGTCGCGTGCTACATCTTTGCCTACGATGCACAACTTTGCCTGGCTTGAAAAACATGGTTTTCTTCACGAAACAGCTATTTACATCTTATTCTTGAGATGGCCGCCTAGGTTTATTTAGTCAACTGGAAAAATAATCGAATTACATCTTCCAAAAATGTCATGCAAGTTGCTAATTCTTTATTGCTTGCTATTGCTATTATTAATAAACTCTCCTTAAAGTGGCCAAAACTGGAGCATCGGCCCTATAAGCAAGAGCTTTCCTAAAGTATTATATAAGGTACTTACATGTTGCGCTAGAGTTTGTAGTTGTTACCTTTTAATATTGAGCAGTTTAGTGGGTGTGCGTAAGCGCAGTGGAGTCGTTCAAGAGGAACCATGTGAGTCACATGGTTAAGGAGAAGGTTACTATGATTGTAGTTTTTTTTAGTTCAAAGTTTGCAGTTTAGTTTTTTGGGTAATTGGTAAACGTTGAGTAATAACTGAAATAAGTGGATAGTTATTTGTGCAACGAGAGAGGAAAGATGGTTTTTCTTGCGAGTGTTGATTTTGAGTCCTGAATAAGCGAATGATTCTATAATTTAATCACGAGCGAAGCGAGTGTAAGTGTAGAAAAAAAAAGTTATAGTTAAGTTAGATGTAGGATGTAGTGTTAAGTTAGATAAAATGTTAGGAAATATATTATGTAGAATGGGTGTATTCTATTCGCACATAAACTGTTTCGCAGTTTGGCGAAGTTTTTGTAGTAGTTTTTAAGTATTTTTATTACTGAGCAATAAATAAAAAAATACTAGCCCCGATGCATATGTTTTCGTCTACACAGACCATTTTCTTAAGTTTTCCCGTTTGTACAGAAAAGTAGTTTTAGACCAATATTCGACACCGTTTTATAATAAAATGATAATATTTAGATTATTCATGGAAATATCCTACACAAATGCTATTAAAGTACAAGTAATACCATTCTGAAAAACGCAAAAAAAAAACTGATTTTTGTATGCCAAATATTTTTATTACAAAAACATATGGTGAGACTAGGGTCATTCCTAGGGAAAGCAACGTGGCATAGCTATATATTGACCGTTTAATTATGAGTCTACCAAATCAAATGTGCAAGAGGAGAGACCAACTTTATTTGGGCAATGGCTTTGGAAAATCCATTTTTTCTGCAACAAAAGTCTCTTAGTGTTTTCATGATACAATTAAAATAAACTACATTAAACACTACTATTATTGGCCCCATTAATTAATCATCAGAAGCATCCGTGTAAGAATTATTCCGATAAATGTAAAAATTGTTTCGTACTAGACGAATTCCATTGCATCGGGGCTAGTACTCATGACAAACACAAAAAAGCCTTTACCGAGATTCGAATCCAGGAAGTCCAGCTTTATAAACACTACTAATGGAACCCTATTAACTACTAAAACTGTATCTCATGAACCGTGATAGTTGAAATATTTTGAAATTATTTCTGTTGCCAATTTAACAACAAATACTAAAAAAAATTAAAAATATATATTTAAGGGGGCTCCCATATAACAGACATTATTTTGTTGCCGTTTTTTAGGATTCCGTAGTCAACTAGGAACCCTTATAGTTTCGCCATATCCGTCCGTCCGTTTGTCCGTTCGTCCGTCCGTTCGTCGGTTCGTCCGTCCATCCGTCCGCGGTCTAGATTAGTGTTGGCCCTAGAAAGCTAATATTTAGTATGACTATGTGCGTTAATATCGCCAACAAAATGATAGAATAAAAACTGTTTTTTTTTTATTACACATGAGTCGGGGGGTCAATTTTTTTCGCTCCAACCCTGTCGTGTGGGGTATCACTGGATAGGTCTTTCAAAAATAGTACAGGTGTTATATAACGCTTTTTGAATAAAATGAATAATTTCGTAAATAATAGCTCTGAAAGTTCAAAATGGGGGGTCCCCCCCCCATGTAACTTTTGAACCGTGGGTTCAAAAAATTTGAACGAAATCATGACAGTGAGGCTTAATGAGTACTGTCAATAAAAATGAGTACTGTCAAAAAATCCGAAGAGCCGTTTTTGAGTCATCACTCAAAAACTCATAGCGAAAGGTCGGTCTTATGTCGGCACATAGTAAAATGATGTAAGCGCCGCCAAGGTATCCCTTAACAAACGACCTTTTTTGAACGGATGTATTGTAACAGGCCGGCAACTACGGAACCCTACACTGAGCATGGCCCGACATGCTCTTGGCCGGTTTATTATAGATAATGGTTCGGAACCCTTCGTGAGCGTTTCCAACTCGCACTTGGCCGGTTTTTTTTATCCCACGACGATAGCAAACAAGCCGACCTGATGGTAATCAGCTACCGTAGCCTATGGACTAGTAAAAACCAGAAAAAACTTCTACTTAAACCGTTTACATTATTTTGTCACCGCTGCCTACCCTCCCCGTCATGGTATTTAGGCGTCCACTAGACCAGCAATCGTTTTGCATACGACAATTGTCTGTCGGTATGTCTGTCCGGCAATAAATAACGCCGAGGGACAGCTATAATAACAATATTATGGTTCAATGAGTTAGAAATAGGTACGTAAAATATTTTTACGTCACTCTGGGCGGTAAGTGAGATTTGCCGCCCACGCAAATCTCACTTCACACCCAGGAGAAGACGTAAAATTGTGTACTCACCACGGGCGGTAATAAAGAAGGCCTCAGGTCGCTTGTTTATGGCCCTTACCTGCGGTTCGGGCCACAAATGCCCGCGATCTGAGCCGTTCTTTACTTTACCGCCCTAGGTGCGTAATGTACTATTAAAATGCCTATTCTTAGAATAGGTCTTAAAGAAAGTAAATACTTAAACAGACAAACGAGTTTCAAAAAAAGATTATCAGTTCAAAAAAGCCAAGTTCGAGTCAGGCGCGGTCCCAGGGGGGGTCGCGGTCACATGAGACATGACCCCCCCTTCCCCCCAAAATAGTACATATCAAATAAAAAAAAATGTTTTACTGACCCCCTCAAAACTTGGAAAATGTTTTTTGCATTAGTGTCCCCCCCCCCCAAAATTTCAGGCTGCGACCGCGCCTAGTTCGAGTAACGTGGGGTGCCCGGCCTTAGAATTGTCCCCCACCATATCGTCCCGTGGTTGCAGTAGGAGTCTGCTAAGGGTATATACCGGGAGATGGGCAGCAGCATCTTCCGAAAGCCTAAACAACAATAAACAAAAAAAAAACTGCGCGCGCCAACCCGCCTGCCAAGCGTGGCGCGTATGGCAAACCCCCCTTCTCCCCCTATCCCTAAGGGGAGGCCTATGTTCAGCAGTGGACGTCTTATGGCTGAGATGATGATGATGATGAGTTAAAAAAAAATCCTTTTGCACATTATTCCGCTGTCATAAGGTTCTAAATTGTATACATAATATACAAGGTGTAACAAAAATGCTGGTGATCCTTTTAAGGGCATAATTGGTATCGTATTCTAAATTTTGAAAAAAAAATTGGTTTTGTATGGAGGGTTGGTCGGCTGGAACGTTACGACATGTCTCATGCAAAAAAAAATTCACCTCCAGAAAAATTTTCTCCTATTTTTTCTTGCTCGCAATACGATACCAATTATGCCCTTAAACGGATCACCAGTATTTTTGTTACACCCTGTATTTTTGACGTTGACTATAACAAGATAGAAGGTCGGCAACGCGCGTGTGATTCTGGAATTACAAGCTATCATACTTGCTGATTTGAAAGAAAGGGACATAGATAAAGAAATTTAGATTTTTGACGTTCAAAAACCTTTTTATCTGGACATCGTTTGCTGAATTCCGCTTAGATCCGGCTTAATTCCGCTCAAGTATGTGACGTTTCTAATCCAGTTCCCATGCTAACCCCTATAGAGTAATACGATTATTTTTTACCTAAATTGGATCAATATTTATTTAATAAACCAATATTGGATTAACATTACTGTAATAATATGCATAGGGGTATCGATTACGAAGTTCGGGTTACACAGATAACCTCAACCACTAGATAGATCATAAGTACAACTCGGGGTCACCACGCATCTGTGCTCCCGTACTCATTTTGTATGAGAGCGCGACCGCTTGTTTCAATCGAGTTAACGTTTTTGATCATTACTCATGTGAATTAAAAATATCCACAAAAATCAAGTTACAGGGGTGAACCTGGATTGTTATACTACAAATTGGTGTAGAATACTATTGAGATGTGCTGTTCGAATCGTAGAAATTTAGGAATAAAATTGCGCTGATGTGTGGTGACCTCGTGCTCCCTGTAAAAGCTTAATGATGAGGTGTTTGTGTAGTCTGTGGCGGGTTATCATAATAATATTGATAATTTATTGGTCTTTGAAGTTCTGGTGGCCTATTTTACCACGGTGACAATTGTCACAATTTCTGACATATCCAAATTACTGACGTTACAGGCGTCCACAGGCTATGCTAGGCCTCTTATCAGCAGGCGGACTGCATGCTTGTTTGCCGCCACCATGGTATTTTTAATAAAATTCAACATATAGATATATTACATCGTTAGTAAATAGGTACTGAGTTTACTGAAGTGCTCACGACAATTGTCACGGATAACCAAAGTTCTTAGAAGAATTGTAAATATTTCTCGACATGAGATTAGGCTTGTGTCGGAATTTCGTGACAATTGTCGTGTTTTTCGATACATAGGTATGTCAAATGTTTACAAAAGTAGTAGTTTTAGTGATAATAAATGAAGTTTTTCTATAAATACTACTCTGGTGGCAAACAAGCGTGTAGCCCGCTCAATAGTAAGCGGTTTCCGTAGCCTATGGATGCCTGTGACGTCAGTAATTTGGATATGTCAGAAAATGACAATTGTCACCGTGGTGATATAGGGGCCGGTGGTAAGACGTCCGACTTTCAATCCCGAGGTCCCAGGTTCGAACCCCGTCTCGCACTACAGTTTTTCGGTTATGTACAGTCGCTATCAGATATATCGGAGCGGCCAAGGTGGTCACAAATATCTGAATAACGTCTCTATTGTCAAGGTAAATAAGTAAGCTAACTTATATCTTCTTGTACAGTCGCCATCAGATATATCGGAGCGGCCACGGTACTCAAAAATATCTGAACAAGCATTTTATCCCCTTGACATTAGCGAGGTTGTTCAGATATTTGTGACTACCTTGGCCGCTCCGATATATTTGATGGCGACTGTACTTTATATTGCCGGGTTATGAGCATGTCTGCCAAGTTTGATGGGCTGTGGTTAGGAGGCAGCGGGAAGCGGAAGCGACAGAGAGATATTCTAATATTTACTAACTTTTGTTATATCTGTTATATTGTTGTTATATTTAGTATATCTTACGCGAATCAAAAACTAAGCAAAGTTTACTAGTTGACGACGACGACATACATGTGTACTTACATACCTATATGATAAATACGTCCCCCCCCCATCTAACTTTTGAATCGTGGGTCCTAAAATTTTGAAAAAATTCATGAAACTGAGGCCTAATGAGTACCTTCAACGAAAACTATATTGAAAGAAATCGGTTGAGCCGTTTTTGAGTTATTATTGAAAAACCCATAGTGAAAGGACGTAAGTAAAAATAACGTAAGCGCCGCCAAATTTCCCGTAAGAAACGACCTTTTGAATTAATGGTCTCAGTTTACGGAACCCTACACTGAGCATGGCCCGACATGCTCTTGGCCGGTTTTTTTGAGATTAGAAATTGAGTAAACATAGAAACAGAAGTTGCCAACCTGTTCCAACCTGTTCTGGCTGAATGTTCAATTTAAACATACTGCAAGCACACCAACAGACGGATCAGTATACATGATGAAGAGTTCACATTTGTAAATAAATAATGACAATTAGCAGATTCTAATCCATAACAACAATATTATAGCTACATACAAAACACCTATAAATCAGCAACAAAAAATATTCGTGGTAAATATATAAAACAAATACATGCCCTTACCAGGCTTAGAACTCATAACCTTAGGCTGCCTTCTACATGATGGGCCATCATAGAGACGCAGCTATGCATTAGAGGGAGCTAACGATATTGCGATCTCGTTCCGTGGTATAGCTGCGTCCCTATGATGGCCCATCTAGAGGAGCCATTACGTTAGGGTCACTGACTATGAGCGAAGACTATAATTTAAAAAAATATAAATAGTGGAATACATTATTTCAGGCATTCTCTACCAGTCGACCATTGGGTGTAACAGAAACGTACATTATATGGGACAGTCTAGGGAAAAAGGTCCTACTATCGGTATGGAGCTATTAGTACTTCATAAAACTACACAATATATCTGCGTTATCGATTACTGAAATAATGAAATTTCTATGTAAATCGACATAGTGGGCCCTTTCACTAAACACGATAACATATGAGTGCCTGTGCTCCTGGCAAGCAACTATCCGGATTTTATCCGGATAATATTTACTATCCGGATAACTCAATACAAATTACTATTAAGAATATCCGGATTAGAAGCCCACAGCCTTATTTAAAAAGGCTCGCCAGAACAGCGGGACGCCACGCAGGGGGACCTGTAACATAATGGCTGGTAATGGACGCTTGTACCGGCCATAATGGATGTGCGCCAAAAAAACGTGTCGACGTGGAACGGAGCGCAAACGTCAAATGATAGTGTAGGAATGAGATTGTTCGAAATTTGAAAATGGGTTGGGGAGAAAATGAGGCAAGTATGTATGTATGTATCACTTTTTTGCACATAAACAAGTACGATATGCACAAAGGCGAGCTTATCCCTAAAAGGGATCTCTTCCAGCCAACCTATGAGAAAATGAGGACGGAAAGTTCTGTGAGAAGTTGTGATGCTGTATTTTGTTGAATGTTAGAATTACTTAAATTTCAAAAAATACACCTACTGCATTTTATTACTATATTTAAAATGTATTTAAGACATTATTACACAATTACAAGTCAGTCAACACAGACAAAAAAACAATATTTAATAAATAATATGCGTTATTCGCAGCGCAGGCTTCGTCAGGTGACAAATAGAATCCACAACACGCTTTGTCTTGGACTAATCAATGATGGAATCAGCAACAAGCTTCGATTTTAAATTGAGATATTAATAGAATTTTTTTTTGAAGAAAATACTGTGAATTATTTCGTTTTGGGTATGTTAAGACAAACCTACAGTGCTTAAATTACCCTTAAGATGGTACAATGCAGTTCTTCGGATATTTTAAAAACTGTGATAGATAAAGATAAAAAGATAAAAGATATTTATTCTTCAATTTAGGCACATTACAATGCACTTATGAACGTCAGAGAGAAAAGAAACTACCACCGGTTCTAACCCTACACCTCTGACCCGAGAAGTATTACTTATTACCGGCAAGAAACTCGGCGGGACTTATTTTTTCAAAACAGTACTACAAATACATTAAAGATACTATATACAATAATGCGTAGTTCTTCAAGAAGGCATATCAAAACAGCTTGAGAGACAGACATGTACCTGCCTATTGTGTAATTAAAATGAAAAATAAAAATAAAATCCAAATCTGACTGCTTCGCAATACGTTTGATATTCTTTCTTACTTGAACTGTGTCCTCTAAATGTTAGATGATTTTATAGATTCTGGTTTGGGCCATGCATATATGTCTGTCATATAGTCCTCGACCCTGTAATAACCCTTTGACATTAAAGTTTTTTTCAAGTATTTCTTAAGAGCGGGAAATGATAGATTCAAAACATCGACGGGTAACTTGTTATAAATATGAATACCCTGGCCAAAAAATGACTTATATGCTTTGCGGACACGACATCGTCTGGTAGCAAGCTTGTTTTTATTTCTAGTGTTATAGCTGTGGATGTCAGAATTCTTCTTGAATGTGTGTATATTCTTTACAACAAAAATAATATTATCATAGATATATTGGGACGCAAGAGTTAAAATATTTTTTTTTTTAAATAATTCTCTAATTGATGTACCTGCCTTTAAGTTATACATAAAGCGAATGGCTCTTTTCTGTAAAACAAAAATAGTCTGTATGTCAGCTGCTTTGCCCCAAACCAGAATTCCATATGACATTACACTATGAAAATAACTATAATAAACTAAGCGAGCTGTCTCAATATTAGTCAGTTGTCTAATTTTTCTAACGGCATGAGCGGCTGAACTTAGTCTAAGAGCGAGTTTTTTTATATGAGGACTCCATTGTAAATTTTTGTCCAACGTTGAACCAAGGAACACAGTTTTATCTACTATATCTAAACATTCACCATTTATAACTATATTAGTGTCCATTGGTGCCACGTTTGGCAAAACAAATAGAATACATTTAGTTTTCTTAGCATTAAGTAACAGATTGTTAGTAGTAAACCAGTTTAGTACGCCAGCTAGTGTATTGTTAATTACAGATAAATCATTGGATTGCCGTTCAACTTTGAAAATTAAAGATGTATCATCGGCAAACAAAATCATACCACAAAGGTTTTGTACTACACAAGGTAAATCATTTATATAAACCAAAAACAGGAATGGGCCCAGAATGGAACCCTGTGGCACTCCTAATTTTACTAAAGTCCCTTTAGACTGGGTTTTATTTACAACAACTGTTTGTGTTCTATTGCTAAGGTAAGAAGACATGAGACTCAGGGCATTTTCTGAAAGACCATAGTGTTCTAATTTAAGAATGAGCGTTCTATGATCTACACAATCAAAAGCTTTTGAAAGGTCACAGAATATACCAATTGCATCATAACGTTTGTCTCGCCAAGCATTGAAAATATGTTTAATGAGTTCTGCAGCAGCGTCGGTTGTGGAACGTCCCTTTGTGAAACCAAACTGATTGCTTGTAAGCAGTCCATGTCTGTTGAAGTGCCCCAGTAGATCATTTAACATTATCTTTTCAAAGACTTTACTTAGTACAGGAAGTATCGATATCGGTCGGAAATTATTTAGATCACTAGAATCACCCGATTTAAATAGAGGTATGACTTTACTACATTTCATTAGATCTGGAAAAACACCTTGTGAAACTGAATTGTTATAAATGATGGCTAAGTAAGGCGCTATGTCGTCTATGATATTGCTGATGACTACAACTGATATTCCCCATAAGTCCTCAGTTTTCTTTAAATTGAGTGATTTGAATGACTTTACAATTTTTTCGGAATCCACTAGGTCAAATTCAAAGATCGTATTACATTTCTTAATATTAGCGCAAAGTAAGGAATGAGCTTGAGACGAAGATGATTGTAGGCATTTTGTGGTATTTAATGCTATGTTAGAAAAATAATCTTCGAATGCCGAGGCAACATCGTCATTTGACATGACCTGTTGTTCCTCCGAGACAATGTTGACTTGACAATCGCGTGATTTACATTTACCAGCTTCCTTATTAATAATATTCCACACTGTTTTCACCTTGTTGTCCGACATTTTTATTTTTGCACTAGTATAGTTCGCCTTAGCAGTTAAACACACCTTCTTGAAAATTTTTGAATAGTTTTTTACATAGTCCAGAAAATCTGAAGTTTTGTTCACTTCTCTCTCTCCATAAAGTTCATAAAGCCTCTTTCTACTTTTATGAATACCTACAGTAGCCCATTCACTAAACTTTGCTTTAGCTTTAGTTTTTGACCCACTAATAGTTCTCAGTTTGAAATGTTTATTAAATTGACAAAGAATCATACTAAACAAATCTTCATACAAATTATTTGACTCATAAAAATGTGAATAAGGCAGTGTGGAGAGATGATTTTGAATTTCTTTTTTGAATAATTCCAAACGATAACCAGTAATGGGTCTATATGTTATAGTTTGTGGAATTTCCTGAATTGGCTTTATAAAAGATGCCCTTTGACCGCTGTGATCAGAATTAAAACAGTTAAATATTTCCTTATCCAGACATTCACAGTTACAATAAATATTATCAAGGCATGTTGCACTAGTGACACCCACCCGGGTAGGTTCAAAGAACAAATTAAACATATTAAACGACTTAAATAAACATAGCAATTTAATAGATAGACTATAACAATGAATCATAATATATTTTTTCTACTCCTGCGTTCTAATTTGCAAATAAAATGACTGACATGTATATTCAAACCATATACTTTATGAACGTTGTCATAAGATGACTCAAAAGTCGATTCTTAGGGATATAATGGGTCTGTTGCCGGGGCGGGCCCCGCGCCGCCACCACCCGCGCTGTAGACAAGGAGGGCGCCGACGCAATCCGCCGGGAGATTGAAGACAATTGTATAGAGGCATCAGGTCATTCGTCGAACTCAATGCTTACCGGCTTGCCTAGCACTCGTAGAAAAACTATTGTGTGCAACGGTACATAATTAGGTCTTAAAATTCTCGGGTCTGTTTTTACAAAATTCGGCTTCGCCTCATTTTGTAACTTCGACCCTCGAATCTTAAGAACCGTTATTATGTAACTGTTGCACAAAATACTGTTAGGGTCAAGGAGGGTACAGCCGCTCGGAGGGAACAGTCGCTCGAATGCACTGTGCTGGAAACGGAAAGAGCTATATATCTGTCCTCTACGTCAACGAGAAGCGTTCGACATGCGATCGGGTATGAACTAGTCCGTGAGCCACTCCGGCGCCGCGCGGTTGTGTGATGGCGTATTCTTTTTTTTACTTGGCCGAATTAACATTTTCACGTAAGTTTCTCTTCGTTTTTTAAGTAAACTTGTGTGAGATTCTTAATTACTGTTGTTTTTGTCGAAAGGTGTGTCTAATCTACTTAGTATTGACTGATAATTCAATGCTCTAGCTCTATGCGTTTGTTTCTAGTTTGATCTTGATTCCAAAATGGCGTCAAGGTCAACAGTAGCTCGTTTCGGAGAAGTACACACAGGCTCGCGAGCCACTGTGTACGTATGAACTTATAAAAATAATACCGACAAAGTTTAATTTAATAAATGTCGAATAAAAATTGTTGTTATAGTGCGGTACACTCCGAAATTCGGTAAAATGCTGCAAATGGTGTTAAAAGTATGAAAATCGGAATGATTGGTCTTTAGGCCATATGAATCAATTTGACCCGTAGCACCAAAAAAAAAGAACCGAGAAGAGTTATGATGTCATCTTTTTTTCTATGGGAAAAAAATAATTTTCTTCTGAAACCTATCGTTGGTCATCATTATATTTTAGTCACTTGTTTTAAAATCGAATAAAAATAATTTTCGAAACATACGAAGTTTTCCATCCGTAGCCACTGTGTACTGTTAGAACCACTGTATACAGGGGGTAGTACACAGTGACTGTGTACTGTTAGAGCATCTGTGTACTGGGGGGGAGAACATCTGTGTACCTATAGTAGTACACAGTGGCTCGATTCCCATTTTTAAAAAAAAGGTCGTTATCTCCTTTTTAGTGAAAGCTATTGGAAATCTATTTACTACATATAAAACTTAAATAATAACCGTTGCTTTTGTGCCTACCAAAATATTTCAGGCATTTATACTTTTCATGCTACAGCACGTTGAAAAAATCCTAGCGACTGTACCCTCCTTGACCCTATGCTTTTATTACTACAAAAATAAGTTTTAAAATAGAAATTTATGTTAAACTATTCCAATTACAATTTACAGGCATATTTGCGCTTTCTGTTGTTCTGAGTTTTTAGTTGTAGGTAAATATTATAGGGCGATAGTGCTAATTTATTAGATATTCTATTCCATTGTAATTTTAGGGTATGCAATAATGGTTTTTAGGGTTCCGTAGCCAAAATGGCAAAAACGGAACCCTTATAGTTTCGCCATGTCCGTCCGTCCGTCAGTCCGTCCGTCCGTCCGTGCGTCTCCGTCCGCGGTCTAGCTCAGTGACCGTTAGCACTAGAAAGCTGAAATTTGGTTTGAATATGTGCATTAACCAAGCCGACAAAACGGTAGAATAAAAACGCGAAAAATATGTTTTGTTAGGGTACCTCCCTTACACGTGAAGTGGGGGGTGAATTTTTTTTTCGTTCCAACCAAGTTGTGTGGGGTATCGTTGGATAGGTCTTTTAAAAAGAATTAGGGTCTTTTAAAACAGTTTTTGGATAAAACTAATACTTTCGGAAATAATAGCTCAGAAAGTTTAAAACAGGGTGTCCCCCCCCCCCCCATCTAACTTTTGAATAGTGGGTCCTAAAATTTTGAAAAAATTCATGAAACTGAGGCTTAATGAGTACCTTCAATGAAAACTATATTGAAATAAATCGGTTGAGCCGTTTTTGAGTTATTATTCAAAAACCCATAGTGAAAGGACGTAAGTAAAAATGACGTAAGCGCCGCCAAATTTCCCGTAAGAATCGACCTTTTGAATTAATGGTCTCAGTTTACGGAACCCTACACTGAGCATGACCCGACATGCTCTTGGCCGGTTTTTTTATATAGGTACCCTAATTGTGAACCCATTGGCATCAATGCCTATGTTATTTTTTGTGTAAATAGTTGTTCACTACAAAGCGACATATTAACGTAAATATATTGAGTTTAATCACATATGAAACAGTACAGCAATCTACAAAGTAACTTACTTTTTAACTACTTACCATCCATTTAAAACATTCTTTTTCTGAAGATCGGAATTGTAATTTATACCAAACTCGGCTGGACAACAACATTAAACTTTTTCTGCCACCAAGCCCTAATCCAAAATCGAAAAATTCGCAGAAAACGTTTCGTTTATCGTAACGAGCGGCCCGTAAGCGATTTTGATCGATTCGATTATCTATTTATGCTAATTTGAATCGATTCTTTTATTCGAGCGGGTATCATTTTGAAAAGATTTGTGTTGAAATTTTTGTAATGATTGACTACTGTTCGATTTCGAATTAGTTTTTTTAATAAATTGAGTTGGTCGTTTCGTCTGTTGTTTTACTGTAATCTTCTAATTTGAATAAGAAATAAAGATTTAATGAGAGAGTAGAGAATTTGGTATGCAAAATGGCATTTTGTTCACATGATTGTACCTAAATTAGTAACTTAAAGTTAACGGGATTATTCTGAAGGTATTCAGTTACACTTTTTTTCTAAAATTTAGAATGATAGACAAAATTCAGGAGACATTCAATAAGTACTAAGGAGGTCTTATGCAAAAAACTAGTTTTTATTTATTTATTTAATAAATAATAAGACACTATGTAACTGAACGAAAAACATTTACTCAAACCCGTTAATGTTTAGGTCATGGGTAATTTGCAGAAACTTTACTTAGTCCCAACTGTCTCAAAATTTACATACAAAAAATTCGTTACGTTCATAAAAAAAAGTGTAACGAAACTGAGAAATTATCAGTTTCGTTACATTTTTTTATGAACGTAACGAATTTTTTTGTATGTAAATTTTGGGACAGTTGGGTCATTTTTTTTATTCTATCAGACTCGATAGAGCTCATGATTCTGCATGCGATAGACTCAAAATATATATGAAATAAAAAAAAAAGTAAAGGTACATTTTTTCTGCAAATTACCCTCATACGAGAGGGCGCATACCAGTGGGGAATTCAAGCGCGACACGGTGCGTGCCGCCGGCACCGCCTACAGATCGCGTTGCCGTGGTCTGAGGGCCATCCTGGGGACGTCTGGTACCCACACTACCCACAGTCGCACCAATCGACTTACAAGGTCAGGACAGTCGGACTCTCCACGCAGGGTCTGACACTGTTTGTCAGTCTTGTCATTGTCACCCTACAGACATAATCAATTTCGCAATACACTGCGTGTTTTAGGTAAACTTCAAAATGTACTAAAAAAAAAATTAAGTCGCCGAAGAAACGTTGTTTAGTTTGAGGAGTAGAATCTACGTTTTAATTTCTTACCCGTGTTACAGGCCACACACTGTAGTTATTAAAAATAATTTGATTTGTGCTTCAGTCTATATACTAATTCAAATTTAGTATATAATTAAATATATTATACCCACAGATATAATTTATAAACCCATTATCGACGCAAACTTCAAACCGCTTTATCAGATTTAAATTTCGTCCACAATATTCGCATTCGTGTTAAATGTACCGAAATTAATGCTATCAGTAAGATAAATACAGTATAGAAATACCTTCAAAGCCTCTAAAAGGTATATTTAGATATTATATTATTTCATCATTTATTTAAGATACAAAGTTAGTGGAAGATATAAGGTGCCGTATTCAAATTTTGAAATGTATAAACAATACATTAACAACACAATCTGTCTTAAACATAAGTCCAACACTCAACCAATAATCAACCAATATTGAAGTCGTATTGTACTATAGTAGTTGCATCGCAGTAATTTTCAAGCAAATTCCGTCATTTTTGATTCAGACGTGTAGGTAGGTAGGTGTGTGTGTGTACCCTAGTCCTGCCTATGAGGCTTGAGTCATCATTCGCTTGCTCTTGTCCCATTTACTTGGGGTCGGCGCAGCATGTCCTTTTTTCCACACATCTCTGTCACCCGTCATCTCATCACTCACCTCCTTTCTTTTCATATCATCTCTCACGCAATCCACCCATCTTTTCCTAGGTTTTCCTCTTTTCCTACATCCCTCCACATTCATTCTTAATACCTTTCTTGTAACATGACTTTCATCCCTCCGCATAACATGCCCGTACCACGCTAGGCGATTTGCTCGTAATTTGTCGGTTATGGGTGCAACTTTCTGGCTTTCTCTTATATATTCATTCCGTATCCGATCCATTCTCGTCACTCCACACATCCATCTTAGCATTCTCATCTCCGTTACATGTGTGGCGGTCACCAATGGAGCCAAAGGATAGTAGGATGGCCAAAGAGAGATCTCTCTGGGACCGAAGTCCCAATGAGAGGTGGTTGGAAGTTATGTATATACAAACTGACATGTGTAACTTCGTTAGCGTGATTTAGAACTTATATGGAACGCTTGATACAAGTTGCACTCGTAGTATGGAAGATGACAGTTTGTCGCCACTACGTCGCCATCTATTGGAATTGTGGCGCGACGCTAGAGACAGCTGGCAGAGGAGACGCCACACATGCAATCTCTTTTCATCCGTCACCTTTAGGGCTCAGCACTCTGATCCATACATGACGACAGGTCTTATTATGGATTTATATGAGGCTGGAGTCATCATCATCATCATCTCATCCATAAGACGTCCACTGCTGAACATAGGCCTCCCCTTTGGTCCGGAGGCTGGAGTATCGGGTTCAAATCCCAGTAAGGGCATTTTGTGTTTATCTCGATATTTGTGCCTAAGTTATGGATGTTTTCTACTACGTATTTAAGAATGTATGATGTGGCTATCATGAGAGTAGAAATTCACCCCAATTATATTTATTTCATAACTTTTACTTCACTCTGGGCGGTAAGTGAGATATTACGCCCACGGGCGTAGCGGCAAATCTCACAAATATCCGCGATCTGAGCCGATCTTTATTTTACCGCCCAAAGTGCGTAATGTACTATTTTACCTCTTGTATGCGTGTGCCAAATGGCTAAACTGTACATCGATTTGCGGTTTTTTTGCGTACGCCTACCATTGACAGAAAGTTCGCTATTTTGCTTCACAAACATGGCTGATACAACTACCGTGTGTCTAGATTTCAGTTTATTGTATGCAAAAGCAAATCAAATCAAATCAAATCAAATCAAAATCTTTAATGTCAAAAAACAAAGCTTATCAAAAGAAGTGTTTTTAAGAGGAAGGCAATATTTTTTAGTTTTTTTACATGTATTTCCTGACCTACACTTAGGTACCTACCTAGATATTAATGCCATAGATATTTCTCACGAAGACAAGCCATGTTATGTTCGAATTTTTAAATATCGATTTACCGTCTCTCATGTCTATTACTAAAAACCTCGTATGTAATATTCGCTAGTCTAAAAATCAACTTTATTACCTTGTCATACAACTCAAATTTCTAAGTCAGACCAAAGAAATACGAGCTTCGGTAAATTACCGAACCGTATGCTTTCCGTATAGTCACGATTCTGACACACGATTCGATGTTCCAAATTTAAATAATGCGGTACTACGAAAATCGTTTCGTTAAATTCAATATCCATTGACGGTTTGTAAAGGAGTCTTGTAGTAGCTTTTCAAACTAAAGCGTCAATGAATAAGGTTTAATAATTGTGATAGATTTTCGTGAAAGTTTTATGATGAAGGTAGTGATTTTTTTCAAAGATGGCCGATTGTTAAGTATAACAAATGATGATAGGATTTCTCTAGCACTTTTACTTTTGATTTGTAATATAAGGCACGAGCTAATGTTGGTCAAGTGCGAAGCTGTGCTAAAAGTTCTTTGTGATACTTTTATAATAAGACCAGTACATTTTACACTTCGGTATACCTACTTCATAGTTTCTTTGAAGGCAAACAGTTATCTAAATAGTACGGTTTATATGGCAATTTCTATATCTACGGGACTTCTCCCGACACACACACATACACACACACTACACACAGCAAAAGTGTTTATACACTCGACCGCAAAAGTTTCGGGTCACTTTTCTTGAATATCACAAAAGATATTAATTTTAAAGATATCAAAGTTTATGTTACTGACCCGAAATTTTTGCTCTCAAGTGTAGTTTGCGAATTATTTTGTACATATTTTTTTAATTTACAAAAAGTTCATTCAGTTGCGTATATGTACTTATAGATGTCCGCCTTTGGAATTGGCCGAAGAAAAGTTGCTATTTTTTATCGATTTTGTTTCGCAACGAGATCTATTTATAAAAAAAAGTTTCTAAAAGAGCAGGATGCACATTAAAAAAAAAACATTAAAATTATTTTGTCATTTTCATATGTATATTTTATGGGAAAATTTGATAAGTCAGCACAGTAAAATAAAGAACGGCTCAGATCGCGGGCATTTGTGGCCCGAACCGAAGGTAAGGGCCATAAACAAGCGATCTGAGGTCTTCTTTATTACCGCCCGTGGTGCGTACACAATTTTACGGCTTCTCCTGGGTGTGAAGTGAGATTTTCCGCTGCGCCCGTGGGCGGCAAATTTCACTTACCGCCCAGAGTGACGTAAAATATATTTAGAGGGTACTATAGCGTTGTTAATTTCTCAAAACCACAATACAAAGGGACTCTAAGCTCTAAGGTATTAACCTGAATTTCGGAATGTGATTTTGTATACACATTGTCCGACTTGTCCGTCCAGATAATTTTGGTCCCTGTTGAAGCGAGAAATTCGTATTGTTTTAATAACAATACTGATAGAAGTATGGATGCGCATGCGCAAGCGTACAATGGCCGCTGCCGGCGTGGAGATAATATTGTTACCTTTAACACTAAGACTTGCCCGCGACTTCGTCTGCGTGGGATTAGTAATTCAGGTTCACCCCCTTTATGGATGATTTTGGGGATTAAAACTTGTTTATATTCTTCCGCAGATACCAAATTTCATCTAAATCGGTTTAGCGGATATTGATTCCCTATACAAACTTCATCCCCCCTTTTCACCCCGTTTAGGGATGATTTTTGGGATAAAAACTATCCTATGTGTTTCCCGGGACCCAATTTTTTTTTATCTTAATCGGTTCGGCGGTTTAGGCGTGAAGAGGTAACAGACAGACAGTCAGCGCATTCGCTATGTGCGAAGTGCATAGTGGGGGTAACGAGAACGATCGCAGCGCACAATGTAACAAGAAATTGGGCTCTTGTCAATATGACATTTCAAAATATTTGATCACGTATAGGGTCAACTGTCAAAATAGTGAATCAGCCAGTGACATTTCATATAAGCAAGGAGTATATGCCATTAATAAAAAAGAAAAAGAACCCTCAAGAGATGGCGCCACACTCATGCACACAGCGATAATATGGATAGATTATGGATATGGATTTAATTTTTTTACCGACTCCAAAAAAGGAGGAAGTTCTCAATTCGACAGATTTTTTTTATTTTTTTTATCATTATTTTTTTGTATGTTATGTTACTCGATATCTCCGTGAATCGGGAACCAATTTTCAATTTTTTTTTTATCGAACGGGTATTACCCCTTGATGGTCCCGTTGGCACCAAGTCGGGGTCTGATGATGGGATCCTGGAGAAATCGAGGGAACTTTTCAACTATTATAGGCACACCTATAGTGATTTCACTATTTTTTACAGCAACTCGGCCACTTCCTCTTGGAATAGCGGATCCTAAGTGAAGTCGGTTCTTTTTTGTTTAAAATTATTATACCCGATTACTTAGTGTTTATTTAACTTTTATTGCAGTATATAAAATAAAAATAGTGAACTTAATGGCTAAAGGAATTCTCTACCAGATAACAATAGGACCAAAGAGAAATTGTAGTATGTGCCTATTGTAGGAATGGGTCCATAGGCTACTGTAGCCGCTTACCATCAGGCTAGCCGTGTGCTAGTTTGCCACCGTTAAAAAAGATACCAGCGGAGAAGCGTCCATTAGAACGCAGTTCCCAGCTCACGGAAAAAAAGGAAATTGTATTAGCTCCGGTTTCCCTACGGATATTTTGGACGTACCGCTACTGGCACATTTATGCCATGTACCTAACGGTATCCGTAGTGTCCGTCGCGAGACGTGCGACTTTCAAACCGGAGGTCACGGGTTCGAAACCAAGGCCTACCCAAGTGAGCAATCGACTAAATTCAAACTACTTAGGTACCCAACGAGTCGCCGAGCGATAAACGCAAGTGAGCGTAAGCGTAAGTAAGCGTAAGCGGACGAGCACAATGAGCTATAAATGTAAGCGGCCATTGTCTGCTTGTCCCTAGTTACGAGTATTGTGGGACGTGTTGTTAGTTCACTGGAAGTGACATTATTAACCGACTTCAAAAAAGGAGGAGGTTCTCAATTCGACTGATTTTTTATTTTATTTTTTTTATCATTATTATTTTTTTTTGTATGTATGTTACTCCATATCTCCGTGAATTGTGAACCGATTTTCAAATTTTTTTTTGAATCGAACAGGTATAATTAACCCCTAGATGGTCCCATTGTCACCAAGTCGGGATCTGATGATGGGATCCTGGAGAAATCGAGGGAACTCTTCAACTATTATAGGCACACCTATAGTGATTTCACTATTTTTTACAGCAACTCGGCCACTTCCTCTTGGAATAGCGGATCCTAAGTGAAGTCGGTTCTTTTTTTGTTTAAAATTATTTTATGTTACTTTTTCATAATCCTCTTCTTGCGAAAAACTTTACTTACTCCATTGTAATAACCATAAGGTTCAAAATTGTATAATACAAGGTGTAACAAAAATACTGGTGATCCTTTTTAGGGCATAATTGGTATCGTATTCTAATTATGAAAAACTGAGCAAAAAAAATTTTTACGCGAAAAATTTTTTTGGTTTTGTATGGAGGTTGGCCGGCTCGGCAGACGTATCCCATACAAAAAAAAATTTTTATGGCGTCCAAAAATTATTTCTTCTACTTTTTCTTACTCGCAATACGATACCAATTATGCCCTAAAACGGATCACCAGTATTTTTGTTACACCCTGTATATTGTTGACGTTGAACTGTACACTTGTACAGCATGTCTGTAAATATGGATACCTTGAATGTGTCAAAAATATGTAGCTACGACTCTATTAACAAACTCAAATGTAATTTGTAACAACCTGTAACCTATGCTGGACAAATAAAATAAATGAAATGAAATGAAATGAAGGCTTAAAGTCTTGGATACAATGTTTTTGTCACATTAAATGTATCTGGCACCGTTAAATTGTAAATACCGTTAGTTTATAATCTAACTAGCGAGATTGTAAACTATCGAAATATTGTGAACCGTAACGTACTGCTTACAATTTAACGGATTATTTTTCGTTAGATTATAAACTATCGACTAGGAACGTTCCGTTATATTGTCAAACGTAAAGCCCCTCGCACGCTGATTGGTCGGTTTCCAGAGCCTAGATAGGTGCGACGTGCTATTTGTTCGGTTTTACAGTAGGTATTTAATTATGTATTTTCTTACTTTTTTTTTGGCATATACTATATCAAGTATGCCCTTAACAGATCAGCAGTATTTTATCACTACATAGTATAAAACAAAGTCGCTTCCTGCTGTCTGTCCCTATGTATGCTACTTTAAAACTACGCAACGGATTTTCATGCGGTTTTTTTAATAGATAGAGATTCAAGAGGAAGGTTTATATGTATAATTGCACCCGTGCGAAGCAGGGACGGGTCGCTAGTTACATATATAATTGTATATCTGTTGCGAACGCAACATTTATTTTATATAACTTCATGCAGTAGCAAAACGCCCGGGTTCGGCTAGTATTCGGGGGCTTCTTCAAACACCAATGGCAGCGCACCACCTAAGCTTTAGCGCGGCCAATTAGGATTAAGTATAAAATAAATCATACCTATAAGTCACAATTATGAAAATCACTCCATCTTAAACTTCCATAGCATCACCACTTTCGCTGTTATCATACCCGTTTGGCACTACTTTTGTAAAACCAGTACTTTTGGAATATTATACATCTACTTGTACATCGAAGTTTTATTTGAGCCGTCGAGATCCAGATTACGGCGGCTACAATATCAGTGTCTGCGACATATCCAGCGCACTACATCTCTGTCAAGGCGAGACAAAGTGCTATTGAGAAAAACAATACTACAATATAAACACATGCTATTGCCGCTCTCTCTGATGTCCATCAAGCGTCTACAATGAAATTCCCGTCAGGGAGCCATACCCCATATACTTTTCGTAACTCTAATTTTATGGATCTTGGTCCGAAATAAACGATTTTTTTATTCTAAATAAAAACTTACTAGTAGTTCAGTAACATTTTTCGTCATTTATAAAAAAAATAATTGTTACAAGGAGAGAAAATTTTACTATGTAATATTATTAAAATGCCAAGCATCAGAATATAACATATAAATATATAATTATATGCATAGATACATAAACATACTATAATTATTGTATAAGCTAACACTGATCTCAATATCAACTTAGTAATAATAATCTTAAATGTTAAAGATTTTAACTAAGTTTCAATTAATTGTAAGTTACATAAGGTACTGAAATAAACAGATTTTTAATTTTAATTAAATTTTTTTTTTACTAGAAACAAGTAAAAAAATAGTAATTCCCAGGACAAGTAAACGTTTTGTTTTTAGTAAACGTACTAGTAGTACACTAGTCGTTACTAGGTGACGCTGATATTATATTTTCTCTTACATTTTGGCTCTGTTTAGGTCGCTCTGAACTAGATGGCGCTAAATACTTGGAGCCTCAGATAATATAGTAGACGGCCATAGAAGTTATTATCTTTATGTCTATGGTGTAGGTATGGTATTTACATCCCGTACATATACAGGGTGTAACAAAAATGCTGGTGATTCTTTTAAGGGCATAATTGGTATCGTATTCTAATTATGAAAAACTAAAAAAAATATTTCGCTCGAAAAAAAATTTGCTTTAGAATGGAAAGTCGGCCAGCAGAGCAGGGACCACCTGTCCCATAGAAAAAAAAAATTTACGCGTCCAAACATTTTTTTCTCCCACTTTTTCTTAGTCGCAAATTCGCAATTCAATACCAGTTATGCCCTTAAACGGATCACCACTATTTTTGTTACATCCTGTATATATTAGGGTGTTTTTTTTCACTCTAGTCCTAGTGTAAACCCCACACACTAGATCTATTTGGATATTTTTTTTAAACAAGAGAGATCGCCCGCGATCGCTTTGAGCTACTAAGACTTACCTGATAGCTGTGAATTTCTCCACCATATCCTTTATTTTTATATGCGTCTTAAGGTGACGCCTAGCGACATCTAATGTAATGCACCGTCCCACCTCCAACGGACTAACGTAAAAGCGGGCGCAGCGGCGGAAAGCGCCGAAATTTCAAAACGTAACAAATATAAAAGTCTCGGTAGAGAGTACCATTTTGTACCTTTTGGAGTTGAAACTCTAGGTCCATGGGGTCCCAGCGCACACAAGTTTTTTGCAGAAATCGCAAAGCGTCTGGTTGATGTAACTGGTGACCGAAGAGCTGGCGGTTTCCTCGCACAGCGTATCAGCATTGCGATACAACGAGGATATGCCGCCAGCATCCTTGGTACAATGCCACAAGGGCCTAGTTTAGATTTGAGCTAGTTATTAATTTAGTTTAGTATTTGTACTGTAGTACCTCTGTATATTTAGTTATGTAAATAAATGTTTTACCCATGTAATGTTACTTATGTTGCATTATAATATTAATAATTATTAACTACTGTCAAATAAAACTGAAATGAGCAATAAATTTGTATATGTATCCATAAATATCTTACAAAAATCGTTTTATTTTTTCTTTGGTTCACATGTCGGCGAAAATGTCGTTGGAGGAGGTATCACAGGTACATCTCTTTGGCACGGGACTCTGTCCCTCGCCACCCAATCGGTACCAAAATAAAAGTTGTATAAAGGTACAAAAGCTTTTCCAATCATGTACAAGACGGTCCTTGTAGTCTCGTCAGTCTCTTTCGGGAAGTAAATAGATCCAGTCACAAATAGAAAGATACTGCTGTAAACAATTTTACGAGTAATAGTCTTCCCACATTTCAAGCCAGCTAAACCAGAAGCAGCTACTACAACCAAAGCTGTATCCTTATTTTTCGGGCATCTTGCCTTTTCTAAAAGCTTCTTTTCCGCGCTTCTGTAGTCAGTGCGGATTTCTTTTACAGTATCTTTCATTTCTTTTTTAAAATTTTGGATAATGTTGGCAGCTTGACTGCGGTATTCAGAGACGGTCGGAAGGAGAAATTCATGTATGAGCTTTTTATCTTGGCAGCTGCTTTTGTCGTTTTCATATTCTTTCCATGTGTTATGTGGACAGCTGTAGATCGGTAGATCCTTGTATTTCATTGGTGGTGGACGTTTTGGAGGTTCATCTTTCACAGCAGCTTTAACCGATGGTATGAGACAATTATGAACGCATCTTAAAATTGATTTTAAAGCTAAAACACTTACTTTTCCAGCTACATAAAGATGCTTATTTTTGCCATGGGTTAGTTGTTTTTCCTCAGGACTCTGAGTGGTGTTAAGATTTTCTGGTATTTTTTGAATTTTCATGATATTTTGTTTAAAAAATCTGTTAAAATGACACTGTCATTGGATGACAGATATTCTAGGGTCTTGGTTTTGTCACAGAGTAAATAATAGTATAATACAGAGAGACCTCTGTAACGTCACCGAGTGGTCACGAATCACGTTGTCCCTTCTTAACACATGACAAGTTCTCTTTCGCACTTATGCAAACGTATCGGTGGTATAAGCACAGAGTAAATAATAGTATAACAGAGAGACCTCTGTAATGTCACGTAACGTCACGAATCATGTTGTCCCTTCTTAACGCATGACAAGTTCTTTTTCGCACTTATGCAAACGTATCGGATACGTCGTGTCAAACTCAAATTTTTTGACAGATTTACTTTGAGTTGTACCCCCCTGGTATAAGATACGTCGTGTCAAACTCAAATTTTTTGACAGATTTACACTGAGTTGTACCTGTGGTTGTACCCCCCTGGTTTTGTCTCGAAACAAGGATAAATATATACCATAAAGCTTGATCACCAAAAATAGTAGAAATTAAAAAGTGGCAACATCGTAGTGTCGTCCCGTTTTTTTAGATTGATTTGAAAAGGACGACACTACGATGTTGTCACTTTTTAATTTCTACTCTTTTTGGTCGGAGTATAATTGCATGTGAAATTAAATTCATTTGTATTAGTGGGGTGGCCAAGTTGAAGCGGAGAATTCTTCGTAGGACTGAAAAGGTTTATACCAACAAGTGGTATCGTTGGAATCAGCATAAGCTACTGATTATTAAACTATCTCTTGTCACTTCATAAAGTGGTGGAATGAGTTTTTATGACGTCACAAAGATGGCGCGCGACTTAGGGTTAGATTTTGTCGATTATTTCAAAAACTATTTTGTCGATTTAAGCAAACAAGGTGTCATATGATTGATATTTTAATGCTTAATAAAATATCTAAATCTGCCTTCAACCAAAAAGTTAAATAAAAGCCAAATTTATTTTTATTAAAATTTCTAACACGCATTAATTTACATTATTAATAAAATTATGTTAAACTTTATTGCACAATAATAAAAAAATAAGTCCAAAAGGTGCACTTAATGCTTTAAGGCATTCTGTTCCAGTCAACCATAGGGCAAAACAGAAATTTGTCTATGGTGTGTACAGTGTGATAAAAGGATTGTTTAATTATTAGTCTCATATTTAAGTCCTAATTTCTTACTCTACACATTGTAAAGAAATATTTGTAGCTAATATATATGTATATGTAGTATATGTAATAATCTTTACCTTTATTTAGCCTTATTAGTATACATTTGATCATTAAGTAGTGTATTTTACAGTGTGTTTTCGGAGTGAACGAATTATTCTTTTGCATTATGTCGAGCATCCAAAGGTGGTATGGAATAGAATGAACTGGCGTTCGCACAGCTGAAAATATGTATATCGTCGGGTAAATTAGGTACATAATCCGATATCGTTAGATAGACTTTATTGCGTTTCTATTTAATTATCCTGTGCAACTGCGAAATCATTTTATTTATTATAAAAATATAGACATCTAATATTGATACGGCCACAATGAACTGTTGTTAGTAAACTCCAGTGGGGATTGAGTTCTAAGGACACCGGCTTGGTTTTATTTAGATATCGATACTTTTTGCGGTCTAAGAACAGTATTGCCAGTCTTGTGTTTTTTTGACATGTAATGTTTTTAATGGGATCTCATTCCTTTTTGTAAGTAGGGCTCCCTTGTCTCCTTCCACGTTCTTGCCGTGCACATTTCCATACCTATTCTCACCCATGAACCCATACTCATGCCCACATCCGAAGGTATTAATGGGCACCTAAAACTGCCTTTATTTTACTATCAACTGCTATGGAGAATCATAATGAGATGAGATATCAAAATTTGGAGCTTGTGGATTAGCTAGAGTTAGAATTCGTATAATCTGCCATATAATAGTCAGTCGGTAACAAAACTAAGGAACTTTGACTTGCAATAATTCTTAAAATATAAGTTAAAATTAAATGATTTTGAGAATTTGTCTTCCTTGTGTTATGACTTCTTTTTCACTGAAAACTACCTACCACTTGAGACTTCTAGCTACCACCAAACACCAGAATACCAGAATTAGAGGGCGTCAAATATAGCTTGAATGGCTACGGGAAAAGGATAGTACGGCCGTGAGAGAGACTAATAATTTCACAATCCTTTTATCTCACTGCACACACCATAGCAATTCTGTTTTGTCCTATGGTTGACTGGAACAGAATGCCTTAAAGCATTAAGTGCGCCTTTTGGACTTATTTTTTTATTATTGTGCAATAAAGTTTAACATAATTAATAATGTAAATTAATGCGTGTTAGAAATGTAAATAAAAATAAATTTGGCTTTTATTAACTTTTTGGTTGAAGATAGATTTACATATTTTAGTAAGCATAAAAATATCAATCATATGACACCTTGTTTGCTTAAATCGACTAAATAGTTTTTGAAATAATCGACAAAATCTAACCCTAAGTCGCACGCCATCTTTGTGACGTCATAAAAACTCATTCCACCACTTTATGACGTGACAAGAGATATTTTCATAATCAGTAGCTCATGCTGATTCCAACGATACCACTTGTTGGTATAAACCTTTTGGGTCCTACGAACATCGAAAATAAGATAGCTCCTACGAATTGGCCTTTCCTCTATATTTTTATTTACTTACAATGTACAGTAAAACTAAAACAAGAAAAGTAGGTTAGGGTTCCGTAGCCAAATGGCGAAAACGGAATCCGTAAATGAATTCTATGAGAGTTCTCTTTCTGCTCTAATTCTAAGAACTAAAGGTTAAGGGCTTCTTCAAATAATAAAATTCGAGAATTGACTGTCAATCCCTAGAGCCTAAATAGCTCACCGAAGGAAGCCCACTAACTGCTCGATAGGAGAAATAATTCGTGTATAGCAGAATTTTGGTGAAGTTGTAGATAAAGGTGTCTTACACAACATACTAAAAGTACTCATGGATAGGGGTGCCGCTAACGGGGAGAGAGGGGTGTAAAGGTCCCCTTTTTTGGCTTTTCGTAAATAACTCAGTAGCGGTGGCTCATACGAAAAAATGTTCTTCTACTTAATTAATCCACTAATAATTTTCTACAAAATCTTTTTTCTATCCATGGGTACTTTTGGTATGTTGTGTAAGACACCTTTGTCTACAACTATACCAAAATTCAGCTATACACGAATTATTTCCCCTAAGTTTTCCTTCGTTTGGAGGGCTAAAAGGATCGCGCATTGTACGGTTTAAGAGGAATTGCTCGTGGGACTGAGTACTGCGGCTGTGGAATGGGCTCCCTACCGTGGTACAAAAAGGAGTGTACCTATAGGTTCTTAAAGGGTTCAGGCTCTGGGGTTTCGGGCGTCCATAGCCTACTGTGACTGCTTACCATCAGGCGGGCCGTATGCTTGTTAGCTACCGTCGTGGTATTAAAAAAAACCATCGCTCTTATAATCGAACAGAAGAACAAATAACAGATGATACTTACTCAAAATGCACGAAACATTTAATTTATTACATAATATCGCTTTGAAAACAACAATATAAATTATAACATCAATGTTATTTAACGATCACTTTTACATAATTCTTTGCGAATATTCTCTATATGAAATAAAACTCCTCTAAAAGTCTCCTTCGTTTCCTCAGGAAAGCATAGAAGACCCACAGCAGAGAGTCCACAAACGGCCGACAACAGTCTTGTAGGCACACCACCAGGTCTTAGATATCCTAGCATACCTCCTGCTGCCAAAAGCTGCCTCCTTCTATCCAAGTTCTCTTCTCCTCTAAAGTAATTCTCAATTCGTTCTCCAGTTTTCCTCGCATCATTCTTTATTTTATCACAAGCATTGTTTACCTCTTTTTTACCATATTCTAAAAGCTCTTCAAAATTCTGTCTCGATGCAGTCACAAACGGCAATATTTTGTTAAATAGAATTCTACCACTGCGATCCACTTTAGCTTCTTGAGGGCAATCGTAATCAGAAAAAGAGAGATCTGTGTACCTTTTAAGTTTTTGTTCTTCATGTTTTGTTTCGCATTTCGGGATATTTCGAGCTGTGTAAGCTACTACAGGGCATCCTAATAAGAACATTTTGAGTGTATATATCCAGAATTTACCTAGAACTCCTAGGTTTCCACAGCACATCTTGGACATGGATCTGTTCATTTCTTCTCGAGAGGTAAATAATGGGTCACAACTTTTGTCACCCGATCTTAATTGGTCGCAGTGTCGTGTCCTGTTGTTCGACATGTTTAAACCTGTTCGCTCCTGCGAAAAGCGAACAGGTTTTTTAACTAGAATTTAGTAAAAAAATCCTATATTGCTCCCTACATAAAGTGTAAAATAATTTTTGACACGTTGACGTTGACAAGTGTCTATTTTTGTGAGAGGTTGTGATTGAAATCTAGTAGCGCCTTAGAGGATTCAACAAACAGTGTGTAAATCTAATACGGGAGAACCTTTTAACCTTTGATTATTAAACCAACCGGATGCGAGACGCGCTCTCATTTCTATCGGAAAAAGTCTGCCGTTTTTTGCGGGGGAGGAGAACGTCAAATGTATGCGAAACGTCAAAATAGCCACGTCAAATAAACGTCAGTCCATACTGTAACAAGCGGTTTCCACGGCCGGCTATGACAAACGAGGAAATGCCTGTCGCAGTACTTAATGATATCTTAATTATTACGAAAAACCAAATGCTGAAGTAAGGTACTAACTAGAGAGCATTCCATCAAATTCGGGTCGTCTAAATTGGGAGATTAATAAAAGGTTAGTATTTCTTGTGACTCATTTTATTTATATATAGGGAAGGTATACAAAACAAGCTTACTGTGTAAAACCAATCTTACTTGCTACTAATTACCTTACATTAAATCTAAAGGCTCAGACGGTAGAGCTTGGTCGTTAAAGTTACATATTATTTTACACAGTGCCTAGCAGGTGTTAATCCCTACCGTTTCAATGCCATCATACCACAGATTCTCTAAATTAACTATGGCCCTATGTTTCAGGAAAGGAAATATTCCACCAACCTCAGATCACACGCATACCGCTGGGACCAGGGAGCTTCCAAGGCTACATTGACTGAGCTACCAACACGTGGCTCTGGCTGCAGACAACAGCGGCAGCCTCCCTTCACCGCGACACCGCCATAGAACCCTGGCTGCAGCCGGTGGACTCCTTCCCTGCCTCACACGGCAGCCGGAAACTTAAAGTGGCTTAAGGCCATTAGGCAAGCGAGAGACGCCGCCTTATAAAGAAGACCAATATGGATACAAATAAAATACACACCCCGCCAGCTGAAAGAAGAAATTGTTTTCATTAGCCATGTGGCAGGATTAAACTCATTAAACTTGATCCAGCAAGTATCTGGCTTCTTACCAGCAGGAGATACGAAACGTGTCTCTAACTCATTGCTGCAGGCTTCCCTCCCTGCCTCGGGAATCCCCACCAGCAGACTGGAAAAGGAATGATGAGGTCAGAACAGTACTATGGGAACCAATGATGAAAGGATCTGAAGCAACACTATTCTCTACTTACAGCAGCCGCGACAAATACTTCAATCCATCAGCTATTCTGCCTCCGTGGCAAGGATCCCTGTATCCTTTTATCAAAAACGATCACTTCATGTGACGATGCACTTGGCTAAATACTGGAATACAAAAACAGCCTGTATCGGCTGAAGACAAAAGAGAAATGACCTCCATACGACCTGATGCTGGGGATGTCAGCATCCAACCAAATTTAATTATAACACTAATTAACCATTTAATTATTTATCTTTATATTAGACATAAAAATCAAAAGTCTCGTTCTATTGATATTTTAACTATTGTTGCTATTTATAAACAATGTTTTATTCCAATATTCTAAATACATGTAAGTTTATAAACATTTACTTTATTTTTAATTAGCAACCCCACTAATTACTTTTTGTTTTGATTGGTTAATTAATTGTCATTCATATTGTTGCCAGTTCAAGACATACTTGCTAGTTATGAAAACGAAACTATTTGAGAGACCTTTCAAAACGCATTAAAGATTGAGTGATCAAAATCACAACGTTACAATACCCCTCTTCCCGCTGTTGCAGTTTACCAAAGGTAAACTGCTCGCTGTCCTCAGCGATTTATCCAAACTGTAGAGTCACAACAAAAAAACAAAGAAATAAAATATATATACCTCGACCATACCAAGTATGGGAGAACCCAAAACAAACACTAAAATATTTGCAGTGAATTCGAGATACTAACTACTCAACCGATAACCGAAAAGCGAGAACTATCCAAACACTACAACTTAAGTTTTAAATTTTACAATAACTAACCAAAATAAATATCACAACAACATCCTGTATTCTCGAACCCACGCAACACAAAATGTGACCGCCGACTGACGGATAAATGGTCACTTACTAAACACTAACTATCCAGAAAACATTCCTTAGCTTTCCCAACACAACCAAGTAGTTGTGTTGAAAAAGCTAAACCAACTGCTAGGTCCGATGATCAACATACCTAAAATAATCTCTACGAGACCGAGCAACATAAATTTCCAAAATTCAACACTCTTCGTTTAATTTAATAAACTGAAAGAGGTACATCCAATATATCATTCAAACCGAAACTTGTGTCTACCCTCCGGTGTAGACAAGGGAAAACTTGTCCTACCCTTCAGGTCATCGACATACCAAACCAAACCATCTGAAAAGACCCATTCCTTCACAAAAAATCCTTCTACTTAAACCGTCGGATTGAAGACGCCGTATCGTCTCAGCCCTTCAGTATAAACTTCCAATTCACAAACCAATACCATCTGAAAACCCATTCCTTCACAAAAAAAATCCTTCTACTTAAACCGTCGGATTGAAGACGCCGTATCGTCTCAGCCCTTCAGTATAAACTTCCAATTCACAAACCAGTACCATCTGAAGACCCATTCCTTCACAAAAAATCATTCTTCTTAAACCGTCGGATTGATGACGCGGGGTTCGTCTCAACCCTTCAGTATTAACCTCCCATTCACAAACCAAAACCACAAAATACTGTCTCAACTCTCAACCTTTGTTTTGAGTTGAGTACAGTTTGACTTACTCAACCATGTAGGCTGAGTAGGTCCCCAAAATGTTTGGGCCTCCTCCAGCGAAGACTCCAAAACCAAAATCCGTGTTGCCGCACTGCACTTCCTAGGTGTGCATCGAATGTGCTCATAAACCAAAAAAACAACACGCCAAAAAAAACCACAAAATAGCACCAACTCAGCGCCAGTCGGGTATGGTAAGTACCACGACAAAATTTGGACCGTACCGCGATTTGTGACAAAAAGATTGTTTCGCACCATACATTCATCCCTTACTAATGGTTCCATACTTCATCTTTCAAACTAAGTGACGAAACAGCTGTATCTGTTCGCCACGACTCTTTCAGATTCGTATTAAATAACTACCACGTTATTTAACACTACCAGCGAGAACAACTTGAGAGGAAACGTTAAGTTTATTAAGCGAAGTGGTCGTCGTCTCCGAATGCACGGTGCCACGTAGCGGTTCCAAACCA
Source organism: Pammene fasciana (assembly GCA_911728535.1). Classification (NCBI taxonomy): domain Eukaryota; kingdom Metazoa; phylum Arthropoda; class Insecta; order Lepidoptera; family Tortricidae; genus Pammene; species Pammene fasciana. The sequence continues at coordinate 9,661,796 of OU452297.1, forward strand.
CAAATCATTTGAGACCGTGCTTCCCAAAATAACCTACGCACTTCTAAATCTCACACAAAATCTCCAATCTTAAGTACGACCCTAGCTAACAAGAACAACCCGTCTTGCTTAGCTAAATGTTGACGTTTAAATCTCTAAATAAATTTAGCGTAAACTAACAAAATTTTAAAAATGTTTACTTTTAAATTATCAAAATAAAGAAGTAACTAATATTTAAACGTCAACTCCAAAACTAAATGCCAAAACTTCCAACAGAAAAAACACAGTTGCAGTTCGGTCTGACTATGCAACTCGTGAAACGGAACGTACCAAACGTCAGTGTCACAAATGCCAAAATCACTAATGTCAAAACTTTTAATACACTGACCTCCAAACATTTAGAATTCGATTTATTAGATTTACGTATCAAAATATAACCCTGTTGTTGGAAATTTGCAGTTAAACCTACATACTGCACAAAATAAACTAAGTGTAGGTGTGAAATTCCTGCCTGTTACTCGCTGCTTTATTACCTAAGTCGAAAAATCATAATTACAGGCTCAACTTACTCAACAAAATGGTTCAAATCATTCCAAGAAACCTGGTTCTTAATGCCTGTATACCACAACAAAACCTGAACAACAAACAACTGTGCAGCAGAACCGAACAAAACTACATCTGACATTCCAAAAGCAAGCTGAAGTTCCTCAACCCTTTCCAAAATGACCTCGGGTCTGTGTGTCCATTGAATGTAATTAACCATTTATTCTTATCACCGGAACAATGGACCTGCAGTTCCCTACCCAGAGTTGACTGAAAACCTGAAGACATGGCCGGAGTACTGTCCTCGGATCCGGTACCTGACTGGTCCGCACCAATCAACTGTGCTAACAAAGTGTCTAAATAGCATCCGGCGGACACACAAGTACCAAATTCCTCAACTGCTTCCTCAAACCTGCTACATTACCAAGCGGTGTCTCAGACCGGATTTTTACTTCATAATAAATCAGTTCATTGCGCTACAAAAATTAAATTTAACTGTAGTAATACAAAATGTAATACAAAGTGTATAATGGCAATGAATCACAATGCTTTTTGTAATGTACTAAATGTGTGACAATGCTAATAAAGTTTCCCTGCAAAGAATGTGTTTTGACTACTTTCCTATACTTATTTGTGTATCTAAGCAAGTAACTCTCACAAAACTAGTTAGAACTATTTTCATTTTAACCACAATTAATTATCATAATGTAATTTACAACTGAAATAAAGTAGGTACTGATTTGAGAAAATCTATTGACAATTTTTTTCTTTGACAAGTGAAAGTTCGTTCACCCCTAATTCGTTCAAAAATACACCCCTATTACTATTGTATCTAACGATGACTCAAGCCATATAAAGTGTATGTTAAAAAAAATTATTGTATGTATGTAATTCAATTAGAGGTTATTTTTATGTCACTAAGTATTTAAACAAAATCGCTTAATTTATTATTTGTAATTACAAAATCTCTACAAAATCTTTCACTTGTCTTTGACAACTAACACATTTCTAACTTTCTAATCTCTACAGGAACTCAATAGCACACCCAAATTTTCCAAATTTTCATCAAAGACCAATGTCACACTTCTATATTGCACAATTTTTTTACACAAAATTAAATTCAAAATTAGTATTATATCTATTTATAGCCCTATTAATGGTATTAAAGTTCTAAACTGCTATAAATAGTGCTTAAACTGATATCACAACTGAATGAAAGCTTAAAACTGCCAGAAATGTCAGACTGACTGTACTGAAGTCTGAAAATTACATCTAAAACTTAACTTTTAATCATAAATTTAGCTGTTTTAGTGCACAAAATTCGACTGATGTCGTTTTATAAAGGCAAAATGTAATGCTAAATAGACTGAATATAACAAATTAACAAGAAATGAGACTGTTTCTTGTTCACACAAGGACTAAAGTAAGTAACTACAATAACTTTGCTTCTCTCTAAAAATGTATGATGGCACTGATTAATCCCTGAGTTTGATGGATTTCGCTCTTTAACACAAAATATTCCCTGGGCGCCAACTGTAACAAGCGGTTTCCACGGCCGGCTATGACAAACGAGGAAATGCCTGTCGCAGTACTTAATGATATCTTAATTATTACGAAAAACCAAATGCTGAAGTAAGGTACTAACTAGAGAGCATTCCATCAAATTCGGGTCGTCTAAATTGGGAGATTAATAAAAGGTTAGTATTTCTTGTGACTCATTTTATTTATATATAGGGAAGGTATACAAAACAAGCTTACTGTGTAAAACCAATCTTACTTGCTACTAATTACCTTACATTAAATCTAAAGGCTCAGACGGTAGAGCTTGGTCGTTAAAGTTACATATTATTTTACACAGTGCCTAGCAGGTGTTAATCCCTACCGTTTCAATGCCATCATACCACAGATTCTCTAAATTAACTATGGCCCTATGTTTCAGGAAAGGAAATATTCCACCAACCTCAGATCACACGCATACCGCTGGGACCAGGGAGCTTCCAAGGCTACATTGACTGAGCTACCAACACGTGGCTCTGGCTGCAGACAACAGCGGCAGCCTCCCTTCACCGCGACACCGCCATAGAACCCTGGCTGCAGCCGGTGGACTCCTTCCCTGCCTCACACGGCAGCCGGAAACTTAAAGTGGCTTAAGGCCATTAGGCAAGCGAGAGACGCCGCCTTATAAAGAAGACCAATATGGATACAAATAAAATACACACCCCGCCAGCTGAAAGAAGAAATTGTTTTCATTAGCCATGTGGCAGGATTAAACTCATTAAACTTGATCCAGCAAGTATCTGGCTTCTTACCAGCAGGAGATACGAAACGTGTCTCTAACTCATTGCTGCAGGCTTCCCTCCCTGCCTCGGGAATCCCCACCAGCAGACTGGAAAAGGAATGATGAGGTCAGAACAGTACTATGGGAACCAATGATGAAAGGATCTGAAGCAACACTATTCTCTACTTACAGCAGCCGCGACAAATACTTCAATCCATCAGCTATTCTGCCTCCGTGGCAAGGATCCCTGTATCCTTTTATCAAAAACGATCACTTCATGTGACGATGCACTTGGCTAAATACTGGAATACAAAAACAGCCTGTATCGGCTGAAGACAAAAGAGAAATGACCTCCATACGACCTGATGCTGGGGATGTCAGCATCCAACCAAATTTAATTATAACACTAATTAACCATTTAATTATTTATCTTTATATTAGACATAAAAATCAAAAGTCTCGTTCTATTGATATTTTAACTATTGTTGCTATTTATAAACAATGTTTTATTCCAATATTCTAAATACATGTAAGTTTATAAACATTTACTTTATTTTTAATTAGCAACCCCACTAATTACTTTTTGTTTTGATTGGTTAATTAATTGTCATTCATATTGTTGCCAGTTCAAGACATACTTGCTAGTTATGAAAACGAAACTATTTGAGAGACCTTTCAAAACGCATTAAAGATTGAGTGATCAAAATCACAACGTTACAATACAATGAGTATGACCACTGGTCATACTCATTTGGCAGAGGGGAACGCCTGTCAATGGCTACTCCGCTTGGTTTAAAGCTCTAAGCTTTTAACGGTGGTTTACATAGGTCATACCAGAGACTAGAGATTAGACGACCACAGCCTAAGAACTTTTTGAAGCTCAAGTCGATTGCGCCCTCTGTCCGAAAGCCGCCTAAAGATATATACCGAATTTGTAAGAAGAAACGTCACCTGCACTGCTACTCCACCTAGTAGCTACTAGTGTACTACTAGTACGCTATTTGTTACTAGGTGGAGTAGCAGTGCAGGTGACATTTCTTCTTACAAATTCGGTATCTTTAGGCGGCTTTCGGACAGGGGGCGCAATCGACTTGAGCTTCAAAAAGTTCTTAGGCTGTGGTCGTCTAATCTCTATAGTCTCTGGTCATACTGAACAAGTTTCACTATGAAAGTAACCCCAAAATCTCAAAATTTGGCTTCCTCATACCATAGACTTAAATATACAGGGTGTAACAAAAATACTGGCAATCCGTTTAAGAGGCTGACAACACCCGATGACCTTCAAATTGACTTTACTTAAACAGTCATATAGCTATAACTACTTGTTTTGGAAAAGTAAAAAAAATATATGTTAATATTCATTATATTTAAAAGAACTTGGTTAATTCTAATACACGATTGGACGAAATCGGCTCGATAGAAAATAATTCCAAAGTTACATCTAAAATTAGCTTAAAACAATCGCACGTCTTTAGTTTCTTGGCTTATATGTCTGTAATTAAGGACAACATTCCACCACACTAATACTAAAAACTTCGTTGCCTTAAATTTCTCAACTAATGCATAGTTTTTTTTAAATTAATCATTTTGCTAAATTTGCAATGAGCTCCCATACTAATCGTAACGCAGTGTTTCTCTTTCACTCGCGCTGAAAAAGATAGGGAGGGAATTTAGCTCTTATCATCCTCTTAAGGGCATAATTAGTATCGTATTACGACTAAGAAAAAGTAGGAGCGGAAATTTTTGGACGCGAAAAAAATTTTTTTTTTCTAATGGACAGGCTGTCCCAACCGGTCGACCCTCCATACTAAACCAAATTTTATTTTCGCGCGAAAAAAATTTTCTTATACTTTTTCGTAATTAGAATACGATGCCAATAGGGAATATTACGCAAAACTCTGGGTAGGCCGCCCCCTACCATCACATCTAGAGGGCCTACCACGAAACACGAAAATAAAAATTTCGTTACCTGGTTCTCTGTCACTCTTTCATACTTGAGTGATAGAGAGGCACATGTCAAAATTTCGATTCTCTTGTTTCACGATAGGCCCTTTGTAAACAAACCGCCTTGGTGCGCAATTGACATATTTATTCGTTATAAATTATCTATGAAAACTAGTAAAAAAACTGTTTAAGGCCTAGTATGTATTAAAAACTCTATGGTTTACCGGTGTGCTAGTGCTGCACTCTGGTGGCAGAATATTGCAGTAATATCCCCTATTATGCCCTTAAAAGGATCACCAGTATTTTTGTTACACCTTGTATAGTAGACGGCCATAGCCTAAGAACTTTTTAACGCTCCGAGTATTTAGCGCCACCTAGTAACGACTAGTGTACTACTACTACTAGTACGTTATTCGTTACTAGGTGGCGCTGATTTTATCTCATACATATTGGCTCTGTTTAGGTGGCTCTGAACTAGATGGCGCTAAATACTCGGAGCCTCAAAAAGTTCTTATTAGGCTATGGCCGTCTACTATATATTTAAGTCTATGCTCATACAAAATGTCGCCACCCATCCGACAAAATGTATGAGTCTGCCAAAAAAAACTTGTATTTCGGGGAAGGCTCCATAGTGAAAATTGTTCTGTATGACCTATATAAACTACCGTTAAAAGGTTCGCCCGTATTAAATTTACACATTCTAGACCTACTATAATGCGTATACCCGACAGGGACAGATATATTTTGACAGCTAAGATTAGGGCTACCACACGTAAAGAAAATCCCCCATTATTTTACCATAAATCCAGTTTTCATAGAATTATTTATTTCTCTAGATACTAAAATGACAGCAATCAATCTGGGTAATCTGTTTTAATCTGCGCAATCCGACCCTCAAAGTACTTAAAAACTAGATATATATAGCTAAGTTATTACATAAACTACCAAATATGATAATTATTTTTTAATAATCTCATACACACTTAAGGCTGCCTCTACATGATGGGCCATCATAGGGACGCAGCTATACAACAGAACGAGATCACATTATCGTTAGCTCCCTCTCTGTGTCTCTATGATGGCCCATCATGTGGAGCAGCCATAATGTCTAAACTTTCAATATTGCGTAATCTAACTTGATCGGTATAGTCATGTGGCGTCTCCTCTGCTAGCTGTTCTAGCGTCGCGCCACAATTCCAATAGATGGCGACGTAGTGGCGACAAACTGTCATCTTCCATACTACGAGTGCAACTTGTATCAAGCGTCCCATATAAGTTCTACATCACGCTAACCAAGTTACGGATGTCAGTTGTATATACATAACTTCCAACCATCTTTCATGGGGACTTCGGTCCCTGAGAGATCTCTCTTTGGCCATCCTACTATCCTTTGGCTACATTGGTGACCACAGCTCACAGGTCACTTTAAAAGCACTGGTCAAGTGGTCACCCTAAACTAGCCCATTGACATTGACAGTTCGATGGCATATGTCATATGGAATATGTCATTGCTTCTCATTTGCACGCGTACGATTGTGTATACGCCTCAAAGCAAGGATTAACTAGAGACCGCATACGCGACACACCCTAAAGGACGGAATACACGCAACGCGACTGATTTTAAAACACGTTTCAAGATGGCTGATAGCATACCGTAACTAACCTACATAATTTAGTCGGTTTCATTGTTACCCTTCAAAGAGCGGTGGAGGGTAATAAACGTTTCTATTGTACTTAGGTTTTTTTGGAAGTAAGCAATAATCACAAGGGTGAGTCTATGATAAGGACCAATGATAATAGCGCCTTCTCTGTCATATCTATGGAAAGTGTAATAAGACCATCCCATTCAATCTTGGTATTATTATTTCCGTGTCATGTCTCTGGGTGGTATGTCTATGGTATGCGCACATCTCTTTCATCAATGTAAATGTGTGCGTAATGGTACCCCACTGGGATTCAATTGGTTTAATCCTGCGCAGCTAAAGTAGTTTGTATAAAGTTTTAAATGTAGAACTTGGCAGGTAGCGCAAAATGTTTTTATACAAATCGTTTTAAGTCGGATTATGAGTATTTTTATTGATTCCTGATCAGTTTCTTTTCAGTTTTTTTAAATATCACAACGATACCAGGGGGGTACAACTCAGTGTAAATCTCATGCGTTAAGAAGGGACAACATGATTCGTGACGTTACGTGACGTTACAGAGATCTCTCTGTATTATACTATTATTTACTCTGTGACGATACCAAGCACACGGCCTGCTTTATGGTAACCAGCTCCGTAACCTGTGGACGTCTGCGACTCTTTAGATGTCACATGCGCGTTGCCGACCTTTTAGAAAAGAGGATTCGCTGCGTTGACGGCTAAAGGAACAATATACTCCTTTTTTTGGGCAGTCGTGTAAAAAGAGGGTTCCCCGGTACACTAGAGTTTGTCCGAAAAGAGAAGTGTCGTAAAATGTATGCGCTCCCATATAAACCATGCCACTTCTCTTTCCGGACAAACTCTAATAAAGGTAACTGTTTGTGTGTTGTTGATATAACCGCATACGCTAAGCCCTAATAAACATACTTATCATGTTTTATTAAAATTTAACGACATTTTTTTCATATAAAATATTTCAGCATGCAATGTATCGCTACGTATAATCCGACCAAAAAGTGTAGAAATTAAAAAGTGGCAACATAGTAGTGTTGTCCCTTTCAAATCAATCTAAAACGGCTATTAGACATTGCAACCTGCAGGGCCCAATCTGTCTGGTTGGTAGGTGTAATTAACACGTTCACTGCGAAACAGGTCATTCTGACCCTGTTCTCGACTATCACCTGGTGCGGCGATAGAAATACGTAACTTTGCCCTGGTGCGAAGCTTATAACGTTGTAATATTTAATTAATTTTATATAGTCAAGTATACATAAATAATTGTAATTTTTAATTCTACCCGCCAGCATATTTATTAATTAACAGGTCACATATGACCTGTTCGCACCAGATTACATTTTTTATCATTCAGTGCGGAACAGGGCCTATATGACCTGTTGAGTGCAGCTTTGAATAGCACTGCAGCGAAGTGCAGAGTGCATTAGTGTTGTTACCCTGTTATCGTTACACACGTTTGCAAAAAGAATATATGTTTGGATTGTTTCAATGACATTCATTCAAATATGTAAGAGTTTCCTTTAAATTATAAATCGTAAAAATGTACAAATCATTTAGTGTGTAAAAATGTGTGTTTAATAATATAAGCAAATATAATGAAACATGGATGGTTTAAATTTATATTTTTTGTTACAAAATATTAAATTAAACACTTGGAAATGATTAGTTGATTCATATAAAGTAAAAATACATCGTAAAAATTTCAAATTGTTTATTGAAATAATGTTTACTAATATCCTAAAAATTATGTAAAAAATCCTAAAAATTGTAATAAACTGTTTCGATATGTATCTTTGTTTATCTTTCCCATCACTACTAAATCATCGACATTTTTACCTGTGCCCGTCCCAGCTGTGCGTTACAAGGCAATTTTGACCGGTTAATTAATTTGTCTATAAAACCTAAACGAACTGTCACCAACTTCGGCGAGGGCAGTATAAGATGGATTAGTTATTTGACTAAAGATTGCTTTAATTAAATATTAAATATATGTATTCAATTAAGATATTTTCAGTAAAATATATAACCACTCGTACAGGACTCAATTGCCTTGTTCCGCACAGTGAGAAAGTTAAATACAGGACTCTCAAGGGTTGTAACGCACTGCGAGCGAGTTCACAAAATTCAGCTTCGCAGTGAACGTGTTAAAGATAGGGCCCGTAGGGAGCTGAAGGAGGCGAGGGAGAGGCAGGGTACACAACAGATTGGGTCCTGCGGGTTGCAATGTCTAATAGCCGTTTAAGAAAACGGGACGACACTACGATGTTGCCACTTTTTAAATTTCTACACTTTTAAACGTCACAATTAGTACATTGCTACATGAAAAAAAAAAAATTAATCGAACGAGCGCAGCGTAAGCCAAGCTGTTCTTACAAACAACTCGCTACTGAGACGTCTCGGCATTTCGGTGGCTTTTTGATTTTGATAGTTTGTTCTATGATAACTTGAATAGCGTTTTCTTGATCCTTATGAAATTTGTTGAGGTTATAGCAGAGATACATATAATTTGAGAGTTCGTATACGAGCAGGATCGATCAAGGGGTTATGGAGCTACAAGGCGTGGAAAAATCATTAAAATGGTCTTGTTATATTGGTCAACTCGTTTGCAAGGAAATCGCGAGTTCTCAGTTAGGGTCACCACATACCTAGCGGTTTTCCTCGCGGAATTAGCGGAAGTAGCGGAAATTCATAGACAAAATGCTTAATTTGTCTATGGTAGCGGAAATTTGTCTATGGCTTCCATACAAAAAATTTGCTACCATAGACAAATTTCCGCTACCATAGACAAATTTCCGCTACTTCCGCTAATTCCGCGAGGAAAACCGCTAGGTATGTGGTGACCCTTAGAGGCGAACTACTAGACTAAATCTATATTTGTTCCTGGACCCGGGTTAACATCTCAATATTCTCAATTCCACGGATCTGTAACAATAAGTTTCATAAGCATCCGGAATAAACGTTGATGAAACGATCAGAGCGGCGACAAAATGGCGCTCGATAAGGACTACTTCTGAACCCTTAGGGGGCCCACCGACTATCAGTCCGCCTGACGATATCGGCCTGTCAGTTAAGGCCTTGTTACACCTACCGAGTACAGTGGCGAGTCAGTACTCTCGACCGAGTACTCGCAAGGTCTAAACACATCGCCGAGTACTGGGCCGGGCCATTTTACTCACTCGGCCGAGTGGCATTTTGCTGTCTCGCCACTGTACTCGTTTTTTTTTTTTTTTTTTTTTTTGTCAGAGGTGGAGGTAATCCTCATTGGATACTGCCGGCCCGGTTTCCGACAGCATGCCCGACTCAGGTGGGGATTTCTCCCAGCTGCCTACGGACTAAACCCCTCCACCCTGTGCAGAGTTTTGTAACCAGAAACTCGGCGCTAGCGGTATACGCGTTGTTTCCGGGTGAATCGTTAGGTGTAACAAGGCCTTTAGAACAAAAACTTGACAGCTCCGAACAACTCCGACCAATATCGTCAGGCCGGCTGATAGTCGGTGGGCCCCATTAGTCTTATGCGTTTCACTAACGTAACGTAACGATTGCGTTTGCGTTAGGTTTTAATTTGTATGGGATTTTTAACACAGCACACCAAGCGGAACGTATCGAGAAAAATCTACAATTGTTTTTGTTGTTCTAGAAGATTTTAATTTTATTTATACATGGAAATATTAGTGGGAATTAAATTGAACCAGCTGCGCTTGAAGCCATTTTAGCCGCCCTGAGTCATGTGCGATGCGTAAATATTTACAGACGTTCAAACATTTAGGCGCACAGACAGACAAACTGATAGACATGTCGGTACATTACATTTTAATACGTGGGTGGCAAACAAGCATGCCGTCTGATAGTACCGCCACTGTTCAAAAGTACATTTGATCTTTCTGTAATTGCAAGCGTTCATAGGCTATTCTCCGCTTACAAGAAGTAAGACATTTCTAATCAAAGTTACCAATTTTTATGACCCCTGATTATATTATTAAACTAGTTTCTCCCGCGACTGTGCGCAGAATAACAGACGTACAGACAGAAAGACGGACGACAAACGGACAAACGGACAGACAGACAGACAGACAAACGGATAGACGGACAGACGGACAGACGGACAGACGGACGGACGGACGGACGGACGGACGGATGGAAGGACAGACGGACATACAGACGGATGGACGGACGGACGAATGGACGGACAGACAGACAGACGGACGAACGGGCAGACAGACAAAAGGACAGACAGAAAGACAGACAGACAAACCGCGACACAGACAGACCGCGAGACAGACAACCCGAGTAACTTTCACATTTAAAATAATATGTGACTAATTTTCGAAATTCAACGCAATAAATTAAAACATTACAATTCACAAACATTGTTCATGTCTGTCTGTCTGCATAACTCTACCGCAGGTCGTAAACCCAAGGTGTCCAAATTAGCAGGTCCCTCGTTAACGAGTTTAATGACTAACTTAGACACGATTTTATTGACATATTATTACAGGTTCATTGCGACTTCGGCCATTTTCTTTTGGCGTAAAACTCATGGAAAAGAGGCCTCCGCCATTTCGTTTATACTTAATATTATGCGCTGTTTAAATTGGTTAAGCGCAACGAGATAATAACAGACGGACAGAATTACTTTACTTCTCAATACAGGGAATCCTAGTATACTATAAGGGCTAGCAACGCGAGTGTGACTCCACTAATTCGCTAGCCCTAATAATAATCGAAAAGAAAACACTTTTTTATACAACAGTCGGCAAAGATTATATTACGTCACGATAATAAAAAGCGAAGAAACGGCTTTTACAAATAAAAATACTTTTCCAACCACTTTCCGAATCACTTTTTTTTATTTGCCGAAATCCAATTAAAAAAGTTCATAAACCGTTCCGTTTTCGATATTTCCCTTAGAGTGTTTTACCAACCGGACCGTCATTTTCTGATACAAAAAAAGTCTGCCGATTTTTGCGGGGGACGGGAACAGCAAATGTACGCGAAACGTCAAATTAGCTACGTCAGGTAAACGTCAGTCCATACAATGAGTATGACCACTGGTTATATTTCGGCAGAGGAGAACGCCTGTCAATGGCCGCTCCGGTCGGTTAAATGCTGATATTTCCCGCCATTCTGTAATTTAAAAAGATAAAAATTAACAACTGTGGCGCCGTAAAGGCTGGCAATACTACATTTTGCTGTTATGAAGTAATCATTTTCGCTTTTTTAAACGACATCTGTTCGGTGTTGGTTGGCTACTTAAATGGCGCCGCTTACCGTTCGCGTTTAGCGAGTAAAATTTCTTAGCATTTTATAAAATGTGAATGTCTTTTTTTTTTAAACAGGTACTTATTGGGAACAGGGATTTTCTGTTAACTAAAATTAGAGGAATAAAAAGTGAAAAGACAATATGACAAAACTTGTATTAGAATTTAAAATTTGTATTAGAATTTTCAGCAATGAAAACGAATGTCCGACCTAGATCTGTACTACTAGAATGCTCATGCCAAATTTCATGGTTCTAAATCATGTCGTTTTAAAATTAGAGCTAAACTACGTTTGTATGGGAACACGAGTTCACGCGAGCGTCCTGGCGACTCTTAACATTGCCTTATCGAGTTAATCGAATAGCACAGATACAAACCAGGTGTGCTCATAATAAATTCGTCGAGTTATATAACCGTGTTTATATTTAGCGGTCGGCCATTTTAGAAATTAGCGACGCCATTTTGTAATTTATTGTTCTCTATTAACTGGTAATGGTAAATTGGGGGAGGATATAAGGACTTTTTAACGAAATAATTATAAATTCCAAGGTAGTTTATTGCTAATCACAATAATATTTTAAAGTTAGGTAGTTAATTAGTAATTAATATAAAATATGTCCATTATTCTAAACGCCATCTGGACGCCGTCTGTAAAACTAAAATGTTTACTATGTTTTCATCAAAACAATACAGATTGACAGACGACCTGTAGGTAAAATCGTTTAAAAGGTAGGTAATTAATAATCGAACGAGCGGAGCGTTAGCGAAGATCGTTCTTACAAACAACAACTGTCACCTGGCTACTGGGACGTCTCGGCATTTGGATGGCTTTTTGATTTAGATAGTTTGTCCGACGATAACTTTAGTAACGATTTTCCGATCTTTATGAAATTTGTTGGGGTTGTAGCAGAGACCAACAAAATTTGCGAGTTCGTATATGAGCTGGATTGAGACGGGGGTTCTGAAATTAGAAGGCCTAAAAAGGTTTTGTAAAGGGGTCCTGTTACATTGGTCATCTTATTTGCTACTTTTACGAGCAAGTATGGTTGAGTTTGGTATCAAACGAAAGGTATTGATTAACACTCTCGTCAAATCCTTATTAACTGCCTACTGTTTCATAACAATTAGCTACATAAAATTGATTTCAAAAATATTTTCAATTATATTTTGATTTTGGTGTAAATATTTTGACAACTGACTTTTTTTAATTTATTAGAGCTTTGGCTGCTAGGGCCATCAGCATACTGATATTAACAAATTAGTTAGAGAGAGTTACCATAGACGCATAATGATGGTGACCGAAACCTATATAGGTGGTTCACAGATGAGAACGACATGTCAAAGCAACAGAGTGAGAGGCAATGTGAGAGGTGGATTTAAATTTAGATGAGACAAAAACTGTCAAATCTGAAGCGATTTCGTCGCGGTAAAATTTTGCGCATCAACCGCACAATTTAATATGGACGTTTAGTTTCACCGTGATAGTTAGTTGAGAAAAAATACCCGATACCAATTTACTTTATGCCGATACCTATTTTTGGTATTTGTAGTAATTCTACTATTACACATTTATGGTGAAACACAAGATTCGCGAGTTCACAGTTCGGGGCGAACTACTAGTTATATAATTTGAAAAAAAAATTAAAAATCCCTCTAAGAAATTTTTCTTTTATGTAACCAACCTCTAAAGACGTAATAGGTTCTACTTAAGTACTGTTTTAAAACCTTGGAGATAGGTTCCATCCTGAGGATGGTGGCTGGAAGCCTAGACTGCCCCATGCTAGTGTATTGCGTTAATATTGTGACGGGGAGGTCAAAATAATCGTATGTGTTTTATTAAATAATTTATGTGTTTTACTAATATCAGAGACTATAGAGATATAGACGACCACAGCCTAAGAACTTTTTGAAGCTCATGTCGATTGCGCCATCTATGTCAAAGCCCCCTAAAGATACCGAATATGTAAGAGAAATGTCACCTGCACTGCTACTCCACCTAGAAGCTACTATTATACTACTCGTACGCTATTTGTTACTAGGTGGAGTAGCAGTGCAGGTGACATTTCTCTTACATATTCGGTATCTTTAGGTGACTTTGACATAGATGGCGCAATCGACATGAGCTTCAAAAAGTTATTAGGCTGTGGTCGCCTATCTCTATAGTCTGCTAATATAATTAGGCTTCAGTTTTTGTAGTAAATTAGTCTAGGTTAAGTTTACTAACATAATATATATTATGGATTGTAAAAATCTGAAATAGTTAAATGATTTTTATTTTTTATAAAACTTTTACTCACTTAAAATATCTTATTAAAATAACTAACTATTTAGTCATTTTCACACACCATAAAAACCCTCCATGCAAACTTTACCCTTTAAGACCCAAGTCCTAAAGACATTTCCTTTATCTAAGACTTTCTTAGGCTATCCAGTTAAGACGCTATCTTCAAACCTTCTACAAAACGTCCAAATCCCATACAAAATCTATAAGACATACGTCATTTTAGAACCGCGTAAGTTTGTTTAAAAACGGCGTATGTGTATAGGGAAGGTGTGGCGGTTAAGTCGTTTTGCTATAGTGTCGCGCAAGCGCAAACAGCTCGGTATAACGCTTTCACAGGAGATGCTTTATTCACGCGAGGATGGTAGAATGGGTGGGAAAAGGGGGGCATGGATGGAGATGTGAATTGCGATTTATTGTCGCTGCGATTGAGGTGCGATAATCGCAAATCGTGATTAGAAAATAAATAGGGATAAAAAAAGTTGTAGTAGTAGTAAAAAATTTTACATACAGGTATTGCATATAATACCGTTTTTTACTATATAGGTACTAGTACTTATACCTACTATGGTCCTAATAAAAACTCGAAATAAAAAAATACTCTAAAGTATTAAATAATAAAACGTCTGTACACTTTCCTTATTCCTCCTAGCGTTTGTCCCGGCTTGGGGTCCGCTTAAAAACTTAAGCCCACAAATTGGCGTAGGCACTAGTTTTTACGAAAGCGACTGCCATCTGACCTTTCTAACCCAGAGGGGAAACTAGGCCTTTTTGGATTAGATCCGGTTTCCTTACGATGTTTTCCTTCACCGAAAAGCGACTGGTAAATATCAAATGATAATTCGTACATAAGTTCCGAAAAACTCAGTGTGGTACGAGCCGGGGTTTGAATCCGAGACCTCCGGATTGAAAGTCTAACGTTCTACCGCCAGGCCACCACCGGTTGTCAAAAATAAATAAAAAACCGGCCAAGTGCGAGTCGCACTCGCGCACCGAGGGTTCCGTAAAAACCTATAACAATTGCTATTTTGTATGATTGCGTGGACATGAAAGTTTCGTTTTGCTACAGCAGAAAGATATTTTATGCCACACCTGGCCATAAAGTGGCTTTTTCCGCACGCTGCGCGTACGGAAAAAGACGCTTTCTGGCCAAATGTAAACATAAAACGATGTACACAACACGGGAGGTAATAAAGAAAGCCCTAGTTGTCTAATGTACTAATAGAGCAGAGTATATGATATGAATTTCAATTTAATACTTCTACGCGTTTACGAGGAAACAGGTAGTAGGTTTAAAATTTAAAAAAATATTTTATGTACGATTTTACTAAAAATGTCTACTTTTCGTAATTTTTCCTTTGTCTGTGCTATATGAAGTTTCTTCGTCACAAGTTTCAAGTTTCTGAGTTTACGGGATACCCTTTAGGTTTTGAGTTTCTTGCGAGTACTCATCTCCAAAATATGCAACTTAAATTGCTATTTCTTTTGATTGCGTTGACATAAAAGTTTGGTTTTGCTACAGCTGAAAGGTATTACAGACTTGAGTATTTGATATGAATTTTAATTTAATACCTTTACGCGTTTACGAGGAAAAAGGTAGTAAGTTTAAAATAAAAATAAAATATTTTTTGTATGATTTTACTAAAAATGTCTACTTTTTACAATTTTTTCTTTGTCTATGCTATATGACGTTACTTCGCGCCAAATTTCAAGTTTCTGAGTTCATGGGAAGTACCCCGTAGGTTTTGCGAGCGCCGAAAACTCTAAAATTTGCAGCATAAACGACTGTATCTTTTGATTGCGTTGGCTTTTAAGTTTGATTTTTTCACAGCTTCAAGGGACAATAGACTTAAGTATTTGGTATAAATTTCAGCTTGATACCTCCACGCGTTCCTGAGAAAAATGGTCTTGACAGACAGACAGACAGACAGACAGACAGACAGACGGACAACAAAGTGATCCTATAAGGGTTCCGTTTTTTTCCTTTTGAGGTACGGAACCCTAAAAACACGATTAAACATGATTGGTGGATTGTGACAACTAACTAGACTTCTTGCCACGGTTTGCTGCCATCTAGTGCAAATCTCGATCGCGTAAGTTCATTGAAAGCTTTTATGCCATAGACATACCATCCTTAGGGTCAAAACAGACCTAGCGGAATTCCTCGCGGAATTAAGCCAATTCATAGACAAAATGCTTAATTTTGTCTATGTTAGCGGACATTTGTCTATGGCTTCCACACAAAAAATCAGCTACCATAGACAAATTTCCGCTACCGTAGACAAATTTAAGCATTTTGTCTATGAATTGTCTTAATTCCGCTGTGATTCCGCTAGGTGTGTTTTGACCCTTAGGCTGGCTCTACATGATGGGCCATCATAGGGACGCAGCTATACGATGGAGCGAGATGGCAATATCGTTAGCTCTCTCTAACGCATAGCTGCGTCCCTATGATGGCCCATCATGTAGAGGCGCCATTAAACCTACCATGGGGCTGTCCATAAATTACGTCATCAGTTTTTGACGATTTTTTACCCCCCACCCCCCAAATCATTCAAAAATTCTGCTTCTGATGGCCCCGTTTCCTCCTACGTTATGCTACCATCATCCGATGTCCAGACCCCCCCCCCTATTTTGAAATGACGTAATTAATGAATAGCCCCCATGGTAATAACAATACCAAGATTGAACGGGATGGTCTTATTTCACTTTCCATAGATATGACAGAGAAAGCGCTACTATCGTTAGTCCTTATCATAGACTCATCCTTATGATTATTTCTTACTTCCAAAAGGCCTTAAGTACAATAGAAACCTTTATTACCCTCCACCGCTCTTTGAAGGGTAACAATGAAACCGACTAAATTATGTAGGTTAGTTACGGCATAGTCTTAAAGATATAGTAGACGGCTATAGTCTAAGAACTTTTTGAGGCTCCAAGTATTTAGCGCCAACTAGTTCAGAGCCATCTAAACAGAGCCTAAATGCATGAGGTAAAATCAGCGCCACCTAGTAACGACTAGTGTATTACTAGTACGTTATTCGTTACTAGGTGGCGCTGATTTTACCTCATGCATTTTGGCTCTGTTTAGGTCGCTCTGAACTAGATGGCGCTAAATACTCGGAGCCTCAAGAAGTTCTTAGACTATGGCCGTCTACTATTACGATATGCTATCAGCCTTCTTGAAACGTGTTTTGATCATTATATAATTTTAAACAAAAAAAGAACCGACTTCACTTAGGATCCGCTATTCCAAGAGGAAGTGGCCGAGTTGCTGTAAAAAATAGTGAAATCACTATAGGTGTGCCTATAATAGTTGAAGAGTTCCCTCGATTTCTCCAGGATCCCATCATCAGATCCCGACTTGGTGACAATGGGACCATCTAGGGGTTATACCTGTTCGATTCAAAAAAAAATTTTGAAAATCGGTTCACGATTCACGGAGATATGGAGTAACATACATACAAAAAAAAAAAAAATATGATAAAAAAAAAAAAAAAAAAAATTCAGTCGAATTGAGAACCTCCTCCTTTTTTGAAGTCGGTTAAAAATAACACGGTTACACTCACGGCACTTTAGTCACGTCTTGCGACATGTTTCGGAGAGCCTAGGTCTCCATCTTCAAGCACTAGGAGTGCTACTTGAACCGGCCCGTGGCGTGGTGTTTTGATCAGTCGCGTTGCGTGTATTCTGCCCTTTTTGGTGGGTCGGGTTTTTCCACTCTAGAGATATACTTGCTTTTCAACCGACTTCAAGATTTCGAACGAGGAGGTTATCAATTCGTCGGGATCTTTGTTTTTACGTATGTTCACCGATTATTCGAAGACGGCTGGACTGATTTGGAATAGTACATTACACAACTAGGGTGGTAAAACATAGAAAGGCCGAGATCGCAGCTTGCGGCCCGAGCTGCAAGCGAGGGACGTAAATATGCGATCGAGGGCTTTCTTTATTATCTCCCGTGTTGTGTACATCATTTTTTTATGTCTACACTTGGCCAGAAAGCGTCTTTTTCCGCACGCACACCTGGGTGTGGCATAAAATTCTTTTTTTGTTTGAAAGAGTATACTTCACAGTTGGTCCCAGTGTCACCAGGTCCAGATTTGATGATGAGATCCTGGAGAAATCGAGGGAACTCTTCAACTATTATAGGCA
Organism: Pammene fasciana; assembly: GCA_911728535.1. Classification (NCBI taxonomy): domain Eukaryota; kingdom Metazoa; phylum Arthropoda; class Insecta; order Lepidoptera; family Tortricidae; genus Pammene; species Pammene fasciana. Next base: position 9,679,892 of record OU452297.1, read on the forward strand.
CACCTATAGTGATTTCACTATTTTTACAGCAACTCGGCCACTTCCTCTTGGAATAGCGGATCCTAAGTGAGGTCGGTTCTTTTTTGTTTAAAATTATAGTTTAATACGTACCGTGTACAGCTAGCCTTAGTAACGGGAACAGCGTCGTTACCCGATGTCGGATGGTGATAAACCTGCCTTATATCACCGAGCCACACAGGTATTTGTATCCTCATCATCCTTTATCAGATTTGGCTATGGCTTAATTGAGCCTGCGGTCCGCTTGGCAACCTAATCGCAGGCACTAGGTTTTACGAAAGCTGCTATCTGAACATGAAAAGTGTACATCTGGAGCGTAGCCCTATATGGGTCCGAAACGTGGACTATGAGGCAACGTGATAGGGAGCGGTTAGAGGCTTTTGAGATGTGGTGTTGGCGTCGCATGGAAAAGGTCAGCTGGAAAGAAAAGAAAACCAATCAAGAAGTTTTAAGTATGGTAAAAGAGAAGAGAAGTTTGTTGAGAACCATAGATAACAGGAGAGGGAAGATGCTTGGACACCTGCTGCGGCACGATGAGTTTATAAGAAACATCATAGAAGGTAGAGTTGAGGCAGAAAGGAAGTCAGGAAAGCCAAGGAGAGCATACATGGATCAAGTCAAGGAAAAAATAAACGTCGTGTCCTATCAGGCTGTAAAGGAGAAGGCAAATGACAGACAGGCATGGAAATTGCTCCAGCGACAAGAGCCTAGCTCTTAAATATATGATGATGCTATTTGAACCTAGAAGTCTAAGCTTTATTGGGATTACATCAGGTTTCATAATGTTTTCTTTTCTGGGTCTGAACCCTTGACCTTAGGATTAAAAAAAAAAGAAAGTTATGACAACCAGTAAAGTAATTAACAAGCACACCTCTCAATAATCAGGACTTATGCCTTAAAGCGATCTCTTGTAGTAAACAGCGGTAGCTGTTGTCCAAAATTAAATTTCTAAACAAAAGTCATCATCTAGTGGCAGGGATCGTCAACCCTGTTTTAATATTATTCTTTTAATATTTTCTTACAGAAGTAATTTAATTACTTACATATACATAAATGATGAATTAAAACATATAAAACTAACCACCTTATTTATAAACGTTTCTTTAGGTCTCAAATCTTAGATACAACTGTTACTACATTAGACAGTTGTTTTAAGGTCTCAGATCTTAAATACAACTGTCTTATAGATAAGGAAAAAACATAAATTAACCAATTGAAAGTTTAAAGATGTTGATGAAGGGGGTTAGTATACCTTCTCGTTATTTTTTCATTTGATCGAAAAAACGAAAAATATATTCATTTAAAAAATATTACCTTACATATTATTTTGACTTAAACGGGACTTAATCGCGTACACTTACTTTTTTTATTTTCCTAGTGTCGCCTGCGACCACGAGCGTTACGACACGTTCAAAACGTCAGGAAAATTAATAAATTAAGTGTACGCGGTTAAGTCCCGTTTTCGTCAAAATAATGTGTGAAAAACTTGTGTTTAAATCAGTGATTAATACTTATTTAACTTTTCGCAAAAAAACATCCTGTAGTAAAAATTAATAGAGTATAAGTATTATAAACTTGTATAGATGTCATATACACAGGAAAAAGTGACCAACGCCTCCGGTGCCCAAGGCTGGATTCGCACCAGCGTCTTCTGCATTCGCGGCAGACGCGTTAACCAACTTCGCCACCTGGCCACGAAAGCACCGGTCGAATTTTCCCGTGTATATGCAATCTTTGTAAATGCTAAGGCGCATTTTAATTTATACATATAGTAGTGTGACTACTTAAAATAAACAAATCAAAATATTCATTAAAAATAATTTGATTTGTTCTTTCAGTATAAGTATATTAAAACCAAAGAACAAGTCGGACCGATGGCAAAAGGCCGGACGGCCTTACTTTAGTTCCGTGGAAAAGGGGGAAATGTCTGCTTTGGGACGCCACGTGCGTTAGTACTTTCGCCACCTCGCACCTGGGCCGAACAATGCGAACGGCTGGTGCCGCTGCAGATTTTGCCGCGGTCAAGAAGCGGGATAAATATGCGACCCTGGGCAGCAACTATTACTTTGTACCCCTCGCTTTTGAGATTACTGGGTGTTGGGGGTCGGAGGCTACGGCTTTCATTAGGGAAGTGGGACGCCGTATCAGGGGACGGGGATTTGACGCTCGTGCGGGTTTGTACCTGGTGCAAAGGTTGTCCATCGCTATTCAACGTGGTAACGCAGCTAGTGTGATGGGTACCTTTGCGCCAGGGACAATTCGGGGGGGACTTTTTGACTAGGCTTAAGCTAGTCTTAAGTTGAGATTTTTTTTTTCTTATTTGATTATTGTTTTTGTACATATTTTATTGACATGAATAAATGACTTTTAAGAACAAGTTAACTGGGTATCAAGGTTGCCGATCTCTGCCGAGTTAAGCGCCCGTTATAACTGACTTACCAATAATTAAAACGTATAAGTCGTATAACGATTCTGTTCATTAAGCACGACTCACATTGTCAGTATTAATCGGCTATACACCGGTATTCTTGTTAGTCAATCCCGGTATAAAAATACGGACGGCCTCCATAGCCTAGTTGGTAATGACCCTGCCTACGAAGCTGGAGGTCCCGGGTTCGAATCCTGGTAAGGGCATTTATTTGTGTGCTAATCTCAAACATTTGTTCCTGAGTTATGGATGTTTTCTATGTATATAAGTATGTATTTATCTAACTAAGTATGTATATCGTCGCCTAGCACCCATAGTACAAGCTTTGCTTAGTTTGGGGTTAGGTTGATTTGTGTAAGATTGTCCCCAAATATTTTATTTTTATTTATTTTTTTATTTTTTAAAATACCGGTATTGCATTTCCTAGCTACAGTATACGGTAAGTATTTGAAATTAAAAATCCATTTACAAACAAATTAATACTCAAATTAGAAATATGATCTCGATCGCAGGGCGGTACCAAACATTTGTTGGACTGTAAAAAAAGCGCTGGTGGCTTGGCGGTAGAACGATAGACTTTCAATCCGGAGGTCCACAGAGTTTTCCGGAACTTATGTACGAATTATCATTTGATATTTACCAGTCGCTTTTCGGTGAAGGAAAACATCGTAATGAAACCGGACATAAGACCTAACAAGACCTAGTTTCCCCTCTGGGTTAAAAAGTCTACTACTAGTGCCTGCGTAAATTCCCGGGATTAGGTTGTCAAACGGCCTCCAGGCTCAATTGAGCCGTGGCAAGACCAGGATAAACGCTAAGAGGATGATGATGACATTTTTTGGGCTGTCAGCCTCTGTGAATATTTAAAAAAAACATTCGCGACCAACCCGTATCGAAATTAAATTTATTTAGTAGGTTGACAAGTGTTCAGTTGCGTAAGATTGTTCTGACATTTTTCCATTTACATACAAAGTATAAAGTAGATTTACTTAAGTATTTTGCTATTTCCCCCAACTTTTCACCCATCAGTAATACTGACAGTATACGCCCTCCTTAACACCCGTCAACAATATTGATTGATGACACAACGCCTAACGAGTTATTTTAAATTACGACCAAATTACAACTATTCAGCTTTTAAAGTTTTAATCTCTTACAAATTGTTAGGTATTGTTGGTGTAATGTATTTAACTGTGGGGTCGCGGGTTCAGAGTACAGACGTGATTATAGAATAAGTTGTTATTTTATGGTGGAGGCAAATGAGTACGGATTGATATCATCGTCCTCATCAGTAATATTGACAGTGTTTGAAGTTTTACATAGACTCGACAACTATTAGGGCCCTATCACACTTGAGCGACTTAAAAGCGATTTCGATACCTACAAAACTTGAACGCGGCGAACTCGCGATGTGTTCGCTCCCATACAAAACTCGCTCGCAAATCGCAAGTGTGATAATGCCCTTAGATTGTTTATAACTAGTAGTCCGCCTCGAACTGAGAACTTTACTTGCAAACAAGCTGACCAATATAACAAGACCCATGTGATGATTTTTTCGCGCCTTCTAGCTCCATAACCCCTTGATCGATCCTGCTCATATACGAACTCTCAAATTATATGTATCTCTGCTACAACCCCAACAAATTTCATAAAGATCAGAAAAACGTTACTAAAGTTACCGTCGAACAAACTCTCAAAAGCAAAAAGCCATTGAAATGCCGATACGTCCCAGTAGCGAGTTGTTTGTAAGAACTTGCTTCGCTTACGCTCCGCTCGTTCGATAATAGATAGATATAGACAACATAGAAAATATCCATAACTCAGGTACAATCGTCGGACAAATTATCGAAATCAAAAAGCCATCCAAATGCCGAGACGTCCCAGTAGCCAGGTGACAGTTCGGTCTGGAGTTGTTTGTAAGAACTCACTTCGCTTACGCTCCGCGAGTTCGATTATGTATTAGTACTATTTAAAAAAAACTGATGATTACTTTCGCCGAATCTGTAAAATTTATTAAAAAGTTTTAGCAAAAACATTCACCATTTAACAAAACAAAAAATAATACAACTTAATAGAAAACTCTAAGTAGAAAACAAGCAAAAAACACCATAAATTATACACATTATAGCTCGCAGAAACATTTCATTTTATTTATCATCGTATCAAATAAAACGCTCCTTTTCACGGTCAAAAGGAATATTCTCAATTTGTGAAGGTTACAAAAAAGCTCCACGCCCCGTGCTACGGAACGGGGCGGGACGGTCAAGCGTGAGCTGTAATAGTCTTTAGCAGGGTTCCGGATATTACAATTTTTTGAAGCTCCATTTTTTGAAGTAAAAACTTCTTTAGCCGCGTTGGGCATTTTTTGGTAGAGGGAAATCTTATGAGTTCGCGTCACCGACACCGTCACGAAAACAAAAACGCATCACAAGATTTTCCTTGGGTTGGAAGGCTCGTTCGATATTTAAACTTATAGTCGTTCAAATTAAGTTTAATTTTGTGAGTAGCATTTTTCTCTTATGCTTTTAATATATGGTGCTCGGAGAAGACGATTAATGTTGATAATTAATATTAATTATAATAAAATAAAATTTCAAGTTTTAAAACTGAAAGTTTTCACTTCTATCGGCAGTCCCTATAACTGCCATTTCCTTTTTTTTTATTTAACTCCAAATGGGTGAAGGTGAAGTTAAAAGTTTTTGTGACCTACACGCGGATGAAGTCACGGGGGAAGCTTATAGTTTTTAGTTAAGAAAGACAACTTTTCGTGCTTTTTTAAATTGATAAGATTGTACAAAGCAGGGAATATCTTAAATTCTTCTGAACTCAAAATTAGGTAATAATTATTATCCAGAAAAAAGTCTTTCCTGTGGATAATTTGACAGTTAAGGAGTTCAGTAGTATTATTAGGGGACAAACGAGCTGGCAGCTTCCTCGCTCAACGCATAAGTATTGCAGTTCAGCGAGGAAATGCTGCCAGCGTCCTCGGCACGATGCCACAGGGGCCCATTTTAGAAATAGATTTTTAGTATCTTTAAGTTAGTAAATTTTTGGTTATTAATAAAGTTTATTTAAGTTTTTTCACCTACATATTAAACCGTAGTATTCATATTAATGGTTTTATTATACAGCAAGAAGTAGATTTAAACATGCCTATAAGGGCCCAATAGGCTTTAAAGTCCATTAAACTTAAATATGTTTACAGGAAAGACGCGAGTCTGTTCGGAAAGAATAGTGTCGTAGAATGTATGAGCTTCCATATTAACTACAGCACTTTTATTTCCGGACAAACAACTCATAAAAGGAGTTGACTCAACTTTGATAACTTTTCACAACTTAGGCAAAACAAATCTTAAAACTATTATCACTGAACCCTAAAAAGTGAAATTAAAATTCAAACATTTCGAACGTCCCCAATCGATTGCTGGTCCAACAGCTGTTCTCTATTCAAAAATTCACTACAAACTGCCAGTGTATTCCAAACGGAATCGGCGCTCGATTTTCAAACTGCACTGACCGTTAAATCCACGCAGGGCTGCCAGAAGCATGATTTTTATTACCTTTTTTATATTCTTTTGTTTATTTCTTACTTCTTAGAAGCTTTTCATTGTATAGTGAATTATCTTTGAGTGAATGTGTGATTTTGCAATGTTGTGTTGTGGTTGTATTTTATGATTATGTCGCTTTATTATAAGTACAGTGTGTAAATCTAATACGGACGAACCTTTTAACGGTGGTTTACATAGGTCATACTGAACAAGTTTTACTATGGAAATAACCCCAAAATCTAAAAAAAAATTTGACTTCCTCATACAAAATGTCGCCACCCATGCGACAAAATGTATGAGCTGCCAAAAAAACGCGATTTCGGGGTAGGCTCCATAGTGAAAGTTGTTCAGTATGATCTATATAAACTATCGTTAAAAGGTTTGCCTGTATTCAATTTACACATTGTATTTGCGAAGTCATTGACGAAATTACTTATAGAGGTGAGAGTTGAATGAGTTGAATAAACTGATTCGAGTTTTGAAGATGCTTCTTATTTTATAATACTTGGCCATAAGGGTCTTATGTTTTGGTTGCTAACGTACAGAAATTAGGTGCATAGGTAATTTAGCTTATTAAAAAAAAGTAATCGATTTAACAAAAAAAATGGCAGTTATAGGGACTGCTGATAGAAGTGAAAAACTTTTAGTATTAAAACTTGAAATTTTATATTGTTTGAATTATAATTATCAACATCAATTTGGTCTTCTCCGAGCACCATATATTAAAAGCATAAGAGAAAGATACTACTTACAAAATGAAACTTTATTTGAACGGCTATAAGTTTAAATATCGAACGAGCCTTCCAACCCAAGGAAAATCTTGTGATGCGTTTTTGTTTTCGTGACGGTGTCGGTGACGCGAACTCATAAGATTTCAATCCCTATCAAAAAGTGCCCAACGCGGCTAAAGAAGTTTTCACTCCAAAAATATGTAGGTAGGTACAATATCATTTTTTTTAATAATTCCTTTGAAAAAATGGTACGACCGATAGTTCAGCACTTTTTAGTATTTAATAATATTTGACAAGTCAGTGACAACCCTAATAATAAAAAATACAGTATGCTGTCATAGAATGCTCTAGGCTATTTAAATTGCTGGCACCCCTAGCCGGTGTCTCTGCGCAGGTAGGAATAAAGTGGAGCTTTTAAACCTTTATACATTCGAGCGTCAAAAGTATCTGTACATTCGCCATCAGATATATCGGAGCGGCCAAGGTGATCATAAGGTATATCTTAACAACGCCTCTATTATCTAAGCGACAAAGTGCATGTTCAGATATTTTTGAGTACCCTAGCCGCTCCGATATATTTCATGGCGACTGTACTATTTATGATGGAGTAATAATTGACAGCGAATGCTCTGTAATTTACCAAATTGTTCAAAATCAGAACGACAAATGACGGCCAGACATGGAAATTGCTCCACCGACAAGAGCTTAGCTCTTAAATTTACTAGTAGTCCGCCTCGAACTGAGAACTCGCGATTTACTTGCAAACGAGTTGACCAATAATAACAAGATTACAAGACCCATATGAAGATCGCCTTCTAAGTCCACACCCTCTTGATCGATCCAGCTCATAAACGAACTCTCCAATTTTATGTATCTCTGCTACAATCCCAACTTTCACAAAGATCAGAATTATCGTCAAACTCGCAAAATCAAATGGTCTAAGAGCTGGCCACGTCAGATGTGACACAATAAGGAGAGGTTTGTAATCAGTCCAGTTAGATTGCATAACCATCCTTATTGCTAGATCCGGGCATCTGGCAGCTTTTAATGGGTGGAGATCAGAGTGACAGACCAACAAAGTGTTTAAGTTGGAAAAAAGTAATATCGAAATTAGTCTCGCGATTCAAAGGGGAAACGCGGCTAGCGTGATGGGGACTATGCCACAATCTGAGCTGCTGGATGGGGTATTCTTTCTATGACTGGGCTGGTACTGTTGGTAGGTAAGTATGTTATCTTTCTAGTTTTTAGTTTAATTTCGTTTTATATAGGTTATTTATTAGCTATAATCATGAATTGTTATTTGAATAAATAAATATATGTCCATATCGAAATAGTTAAAAACTGCTGAAGTTGTGTTATTTATAGAGAACAGGGCCTATATTTTAACATTAGAACCAAAAACATTGTGTATTATTGCGGAAACAAAAACAGTAGGCGAGTAACCAAAAATTACATTATAGATCATTTGGCACTACTTCCCCCAACCGAAACTTTTGGATATTATATAATCTAATTAATTACTTAATTTCTCATAATATTAGATCAAAACCAGAAGTGTAGAATTTGTTTTCTTTAAGTTATTCGCTTTCTTTTACCTCCACCACTTTACAGCTGCCAGATGTCCGGATCTAGAAATAAGCATAGGATAGCAAACTAACTAGAGGGGTTCCGTTGCTCTCATTATTGTGTCATGACGTGGCCAGCTCTCCGTCTACAAAAGCCATCGAAATGCCGAGACGCCCCAATAGCCAGAAGTTGTTTTGTTTGTAAGAATGTTCGATAACTTACAGACATAGTTTTGGTCTTAATTGATAGCTGACTGTTATTTTTATCCAATCATGGAGGTCCAAGAGAAAAGGAAAATGACAGACACGCGTGGGAATGAGGGCTACCGTTTTTTAGGGTTCCGTAGCCAAAATGGCAAAAACGGAACCCTTATAGTTTCGCCATGTCCGTCCGTCCGTCCGTCCGCGGTCTAGCTCAGTGACCGTTAGCACTAGAAAGCTGAAATTTGGTTTGAATATGTGCATTAACCAAGCCGACAAAACGGTAGAATAAAAACGCGAAAAATATATTTTGTTAGGGTACCTCCCGTACACGTGAAGTGGGGGGTGAAATTTTTTTTCGTTCCAACCAAGTTGTGTGGGGTATCGTTGGGTAGGTCTTTTAAAAAGAATTAGGGTCTTCTCAAACAGTTTTTGGATAAAACTAATATTTTCGAAAATAATAGCTCCGAAAGTTTAAAACAGGGCTTCCCCCCCCATCTAACTTTTGAATCGTGGGTCCTAAAATTTAGAAAAAATTCATGAAACTGAGGCTTAATGAGTACCTTCAATGAAAACTATATTGAAATAAATCGGTTGAGCCGTTTTTGAGTTATCATTCAAAAACCCATAGTGAAAGGACGTAAGTAAAAATGACGTAAGCGCCGCCAAATTTCCCGTAAGAAACGACCTTTTGAATTAATGTTCTCAGTTTACGGAACCCTACACTGAGCATGGCCCGACATGCTCTTGGCCGGTTTACTCACCAGTTGGCGCTACTGTAGCGAGCAGTACGTAAAATATGGTCCCTACGAGTCTAAAAGCTACCGCCCCCGATCCTCACTGCTACACCGACAAGAGCCTAGCTCTTAAATATATGATTATTAGAACCTGTGGAGCGACCTAGCGACCAAGTGTTAATTCTTGCTAACAATACTTTTATTACTTTATACTAGCTATAAGCTTTACAAGTCATCGTAGAAAACATCTTCCTCGTGCCATATTTTATAGGTAAATGACCCAATGTACGTCATTAAGGAAAAATTCAGATATACATATATGTGCATAAAAATAATTTACTATCAAACTAGAAGTATGTAAAAATATGGGAATACAACCCGGGTTTTTTAGTATGACAAAACGCGATAAATACACGAAAATCCGGGTTTTCTCAATACTAAAAAGCCCGGAACATACCTTGATAAAATGTATACTTAAGCCGATCTATTGGTGGGATTAATATTTCTACACTATTTTTTTAACTACAATTCACAGTTTCCATGCAATCAAATGACTAAATTAAGATTCTCATCTCATGAAATAAATAAGTTTCAAATTGGCTACTTTCCTAATGAAGTCAAATCAGCTACTCTTTAGCAAACGTCAAAACGATTTGTTATATGAAGTTTATACGGGAGACTAATATTGTGACGTCACAATTCTATATTATGAATACATCTCCTTTTTAACAATTTTAACCATTATAAAATCATTTAAAGCGCAAACACACGTTACACCTGGATTTTCCGGTGTATTTTTGAAATTTAGATTTTATGAATTCAACGAAACAATTAAGTTTAAAGTACCCTATTATCACCTTCAAGCTTAGAGCTTTAAACCAAGCGGAGTGGTAATTGACAGGCGTTCCCCTCTGCCAAATATGTATGACCAGTGGTCATACTCATTGTATGGACTGACGTTTATTTGACGTAGTTATTTTGACGTTTCGCATACATTTGACGTTCCCCTCACCCGCAAAAAACGGCAGACTTTTCCGGTAGAAATGAGAGCGCGTGTCGCATCCGGTTGGTTTAATAATCAAAGACTTCAAGCATAATCCTTTATACTACAACACCGATTAAAAAAAACTTTTCCATAGACAGCATCTCGCCACTCAACTTTTTTAAACCCCATTCAAACTCAACCTTGAAAATCGCAAAAAACTCCTCAATAATTAATCAATTCCGTCTTTTAAGAGTTTTAAAAGTTTTGCATCGATGCATTGAGGCTATTCAGCCAAAGTGTCAGGAAGACATTTTGATTTATGATTTCTTTTGTGGCAGCATTGCTTCGTTATGGCGCGAGACATAGACTAAATATTACAGCAGATACGCCAAGTGGGTGTTACGGGTAGAGAAACTAGAGAAATAGTAGTTTATGTAACTGTTACGTAATAGAGGTCCTTAAAACACGAGGGTGGTTTTATGAAACGAACGAAGTGAGTTTCATAATAAGATCACACGAGTGTTTTAAGGCCTAATTACGTACAGTTGCATACACTGCTTTATCTACATACATATTATAAACCCGAAATGATGATTGAATGACTGCAATTGCACGGATTGCACGCCATCGCCATCACCAACTCGATTGTGTCGGCGGTCGGGCGGCGCATGCCCGCACCCGGATTTTCATAATGATATCGAATTTTTGCTTATTATTTGATAATAATAACATCGTTAACAGAGAACACATTTGTTCTAACTACTAAGAAGACGTTCGAAATTTGAACGTAATTAAGGTATCGGTTACCGATACTAAAATGTAAACATTAAGATGCAGCCACAGATACTCATATCTAAATATAGGGCGTTTGCTCATCGATCCTGACCATAAAATAGACATATTAGGGTATGGATGTAGATAAAACTACATAAGTAACTGAAGAATAAATAGCGGTGTAACTTAAGGCTTAGGTACTTATGCTTTTTCGAAGCCTTCAGCTTAGTAGGGGGATACAGTCTAATTCGCTTAAGATTGAAGGAACCCAAAATGAATCTCAAGCGGGAAAGCGTATTATGCGGGACTTTCTTGCCTCAAGTGGCAGAAACAAAGAAAAAAAATAAGTAACAGAAAAAAAGTTGGTAGATAAAAGGGCGTATTATGCGAGAAATATTATTAAGCGGGGTCTACTGTATGTACCTATAAAAAATGTAGGTGTTCCTTCAAAATTGCAAATTAACTTTAATTTTTAACCACGACGCAAAGAGAGGGGTGTAATAGTAATAAGTTTTCCATAGTGACTGTTGTATGAAAATTGGTTCAACCGTTTCGGAAGAGTTTCTTAGTTTTTAATTTTTTTATAGTTATTTCTCGCTCTGCCAATGTGAATAAATTATAGTTACACTTTTCGCTCGTGGTTCCATTGATCTTATCTGCTCGAAGAAATACTTGGAAGCACTTATGTCTGTGGTATAAGACTCAAATTCGTATACATATTATTAATGCTGACTGTAGGTATAATTTATGGATTTTAATAGGATATTCCGACAAAAATAACAAATCAGCTACTATTCAGGTATTTTTTAGTGTACTTCTCTGAATTTAATGCCATGTATGCTCTGAAATAATGAATGAATGAATGAATGAATGAACAAATGATTTATTGCACACCTCAAAAATTACATTACAAGCACAGCACTACCAAAAATTACATGATAAACACAAAAAAAAACAAAAAACAGGCGGTCTTATCGCTAATAAGCGATCTCTTCCAGACAAGCTTAGGGTAGCGGAGAAGATAAAAAAGATAAAGCAGAAAAAGTTCATCGGAGGTTCACAAATGTTATTGTGATAACACGAACATCGCTCAAAGAATATGATTCGCTCTCTCTTATCTAATCGTCTCTCCCGTTCTATATCTTACTTACAATTTTTTATGTCTCCTACAAGGCAAAGTAAAAGGCAAAAAAAGGCCCTTCCACGAGTAGACCATTCTGTTTGTAACGTGTTGGAGTAGCCTCTCTGACCTACCTATGTAATCTGTGACCGCGGCGCGAAACGCCATTTATATCGCTAATGACATTTGGATCCAAGATGGCGGCTGTAAATCTTATTTGCGTCCGTTGAACTGTTAGTTCGATAATTACTTATTACTTCTTAAGTAGTTAAGTTATTATTAGTGTTAAAAAGAGTTTCTTGGTGCCACTTTTTTGCTATTGGCAAGTTTTGACCTTTCAACAAAATACTGCTAGAGTTCGACCACACTCGTCTGTACAAACTATAAACTTATTTGTACACTCGCCATTAGATATATCGGAGCTGCCAAGGTGGTCACAAATATCTGAACAAGACCTCTATTGTATGTTCGGATATTTTTGATAACCCTGGCCGCTCCGATATATTTGGTGGCTGGTGGCGACTGTACCTACAATTATATTTGATGTTGCGTGTCGCGCTTGCATCACTCCGCCGTGGCCGACGATGTGGTGGAGTACGTTCGCCGAAAGACTGGCTTCTCGTTGAGGGTGCACCAGCTACAGTCCCGGCACTACGTGCACTTCAGCTCGTTTGTGGTGCGCGTGCCGCGGCCGCTGCAGGATGCCATCGCGAGTGCAGACTTCTGGCCGAAGGGTGTTGTGTTTCGGCGGTTCCGGGGCACTCTGCCGAATCCTGCACCAGATCAGACGACGCAACGGAGCCACGAAGTTACGTCGCCTAGATCAAACTAGTCTTAAGTTATTTTATATGTTTTGTTTTGTAGTTCGCAGTGCCTTGGTTTTTACTGTAATGCTGTGTAACGAATAATTTGAATAAATAAATGTTTAAGTTGACTTTCCAGGCCATACATATAGCATGGTTGCTATTTTATCGCCTATCACGTCATGCGTCATTTTTGCACATTTAGATGATAATTAATCAGTTTGCCTGTTCCCCGTTTGCCATTATAAATAATGCCCGAATTAATCACTTGGTCCATAAGTTATGGACCATAACATATACATAGAACGTGACAGCTACTGGTCAGATAACAAAAACCCGAACATATTAGACTAGTAGTTCAATCAATTTTTAAAATAAATGGCATTCTGTCCACAATATTGGGACAATTTTGCCAATGTCGAAGTAGAGACGACAAGTGTACGGTTAATTAGTTAAAATTTCGCTCCAAGAGCTGGACGTTGTACGGTGAGGTTAGGCTTTTTATAAGGAGATAGCTACTCCCTACAAAAAGCACGTGGACTAACGGATATCTAACTCAAACAGGGGTTACACATGTTTTGAGATTAATTCTTCATTAGTTGCACACTAGTTCGTTAAATCACTGCAGAATAAGCTATATATTACACACTGAATCACGAAAATGAACAAAAAATAAGAAGTTAATGACAAAACCAAACCACCTTGCTCGACAAGATGGCCGCAAGTCCAGACTAATAGTTTCTCCACTTGATAAGTCAAGTTAGCGTGTTCTGACTATAGTAATATTAGTAGTTATCTTCCTAGCGGTGTATAGTCTTTGTTTCGGTTTCTCTATGATTGATGATCAGTTTTTTATGGAGTCAATTTACCACACAATATACCACGACGGTGACAAACCAGCAAACGGCCCGCCTGATGGTAAGCAGCTACTGTAGCCTTTGGACGCCTGCAACTCCAGAGGTGTCATCTGCGCGCATTTAAGGGTTAGCCTTGATAAAAAATAAACCGGCCAAGTGCGAGTCGGACTCGCGCATGAAGGGTTCCGTACCATTATTTATAAAAACCAGCCGTAGCTATTCGCTGTGTGCATGAGTGTGGCGCCATCTCTTGAGCGGGGGGTTAAACGGTTTTTTCTTTTTTATTAATGGCATATACTCCTTGCTTATATGAAATGTTACTAGTGTAGGAGCAAATTAAACAAAAGTCGTCTCCTTCACGATTTTCGTAGACATCTCTTCTAAATAACTAAAACTGGTATGAATGTGTTCCTCGTAGTCTCCTGAATACGAACTGACCGGTTTTAGTTTATGGAGGGGGGGACGGGTCGGTAAAAAGGGGGGGAAAGATGGCGGCTGACTGTTATCGAAATTTGTTTACAACTCGAGTCCTATGAGACCGATCGGTTTGTATGAGATGTCATTTGAAAGACTATTAAATGTACTACAATTGTTTATAGATAACTGTAGTCATCACTTTAGTCCTTTACAAAATATTTGAAAAAAATATGATTTTTTTACCGTGCATGTTTGCGTAAGTACTGATAAAACATGCTTATAACTCAATATATTATAACTTTACCGCAATCAATGTTATTATAAAATATACAGGAAATTTTATGAGCTTTCGAAAAATATAAGCCTTATTAGTAAGTAATATTATATAACCGAGTATTGATGAATTTTGTTCAGCATGGGTCACTGCGATTCCTCGTAGAATGGCAGCCGACCGACATCGTATTTTTATTATTTCTCGGAATCTATTTTACGGATCAAATCGTAATTGGTATCATTTGAAAGCATTTTAAATGTACTTTAATCCCTTCTTTGAAGTCTAAGATGCAAAATTAACAGTTTATTATTATTTTTAGAAAATGTAACATTTTTACCTAATAGACTGGAAGAAACAGGCTTGTTTGGAGAAAAGTCATCGATATTCCATCTAAATACCTAAAACTGGTATGGATGTATTCCTCATTGTTTTCAGGATATGAATTGATCAGTTTTATTTTATATAGGGGGGGGACGAGTCGAAAAAAAGTAGGGGGGAAAGATGGTGTCCGCCCGCCATCGAAATGTCATTGAAATTCGTTCACATCTCGAGTCCTATGAGACCGATAGATTCGTGTGAGATGTCATTTTAAGTATTATTAAACGTACTATAATTGTTTTTAAATAATTGTAGTCATCACTTTAGTCGTTTACAAAATATTTGAAAAAATATTACTTTTTACCGTGCATATTTGCGTTAGTACTGAAAAAACATGTTTATAACTCAATAAATTACAACTTTACTGCAATTAATGTTGTAATAAAATAAACGTGAAATTTTATGAGCTTTCGAAAAATATAAGTTTTATTTATATATAATATTGTATAACCAAGTAATGATGAATTTTGTTCAGCATGGGTCACTGCGCATCATCATATGAATGGCGGCCGACCGTTGTCGTATTTTCATTATTGCTCGGAATCTATTTTACGGATCACATCGTGATAGGTATCATTTGAAAGCATTTTAAATTTACTATAATCGGTTTATTGAACTCTGAGATGTAAAATTATCCGTTTGTAGTTTTTTTTTAGAAAACGTAATATTTTTATCTAAAAGGCTGGAGGAAACAGATTTGTTTGGAGAAAAGTCGTTGACAGATCTTCCAAATACATAAAACTGATATGGTTTTGTTCCTCATTGTCTCCAGGATATGAATTGACCAGGTTTTTTTTGTAGAGGGGGGAGCGAGTCGAAAACAAGGAGGAGGGGGATAGATAGCGTCTGACCGTCATCGAAATGTCATCGAAATTTATGCACATCTCGAGTCCTATGGGACCGATCGGTTCGTGTGAGATGTCGTTTGAAAGTTTATTAAACGTTCTACAATTGCTTCTAAATAATTACAGTCATCACTTTAGTCGTTTACTTAATATTTGATCAAAATTGATTTTTTTTACCGTGCATGTTTGTATAAGTACTGATAAATCATGCTTATAACTCAATAAATTATGACTTGATCCTAGTTAATTTTATTATAAAACACATGGGAAAATTTATGATGTTTCTAAAAACGTAAGTTTTTTTATATTTAATGTTATATAACCAATTAATGATCAATCTTGTTGGCATGGGTCACTGCGCGTCGTCATATGAACGGCGGCTGACCGCCGTAGTATTTTCATTGAACTTTGATTTAATAGTCAATAGTCAATTCATATCCTGGAGACAATGAGGAACAAAACCATATCAGTTTTATGTATTTGGAAGATCTGTCAACGACTTTTCTCCAAACAAATCTGTTTCCTCCAGCCTTTTAGATAAAAATATTACGTTTTCTAAAAAAAAACTACAAACGGATAATTTTACATCTCAGACTATAAAGAACCGATTATAGTACATTTGAAATGCTTTCAAATGATATCTATCACGATGTGATCCGTAAAATAGATTACGAGCAATGATGAAAATACGACAACGGTCGGCCGCCATTCATATGATGATGCGCAGTGACCCATGCTGAACAAAATTCATCATTACTTGGTTATACAATATTATATATAAATAAAACTTATATTTTTCGAAAGCTCATAAAATTTCACGTATATTTTATTACAACATTAATTGCAGTAAAGTTGTAATTTATTGAGTTATAAACATGTTTTTTCAGTACTAACGCAAATATGCACGGTAAAAAGTAATATTTTTTCAAATATTTTGTAAACGACTAAAGTGATGACTACAATTATTTAAAAACAATTATAGTACGTTTAATGATATTTAAAATGACGTCTCACACGAATATATCGGTCCCATAGAACTCGAGATGTGAACGAATTTCAATGACATTTCGATGGCGGGCGGACACCATCTTTCCCCCCTACTTTTTTCGACTCGTCCCCCCCTATATAAAATAAAACTGATCAATTCATGTCCTGAAAACAATGAGGAATACATCCATACCAGTTTTAGGTATTTAGATGGAATATCTATGACTTTTCTCCAAACAAGCCTGTTTCTTCCAGTCTATTAGGTAAAAATGTTACATTTTCTAAAAATAATAATAAACTGTTAATTTTGCATCTTAGACTTCAAAGAAGGGATTAAAGTACATTTAAAATGCTTTCAAATGATACCAATTACGATTTGATCCGTAAAATAGATTCCGAGAAATAATAAAAATACGATGTCGGTTGGCTGCCATTCTACGAGGAATCGCAGTGACCCATGCTGAACAAAATTCATCAATACTCGGTTATATAATATTACTTACTAATAAGGCTAAATTTCCTGTATATTTTATAATAACATTGATTGCGGTAAAGTTATAATATATTGAGTTATAAGCATGTTTTATCAGTACTTACGCAAACATGCACGGTAAAAAAATCATATTTTTTCAAATATTTTGTAAAGGACTAAAGTGATGACTACAGTTATCTATAAACAATTGTAGTACATTTAATAGTCTTTCAAATGACATCTCATACAAACCGATCGGTCTCATAGGACTCGAGATGTAAACAAATATCGATAACAGTCAGCCGCCATCTTTCCCCCCCTTTTTACCGACCCGTCCCCCCCTCCATAAACTAAAACCGGTCAGTTCGTATTCAGGAGACTACGGGGAACACATCCATACCAGTTTTAGGTATTTAGAAGAGATGTCGACGACGTATCTCCAAACAGGCCAATTTCCGCCGTACTATACTGGCTGATTCACTATTTTGACAATTGATCCTATAGGTGATGTCAAATATTTTGAAATGTGATATTGACAAGAGCCCAATTTCTTGTTACATTGTGCGCTGCGATCGTTCACGTTACCCCCACCATGCACTTGGCACATAAATATATCGAATAAATTATTATCGCAAGGTCGTATCTGCCTAAGTACGTAGTTTTTCGGAGATAACTCAAAAATGCCTAAACCGATAATGTTCAAAATAATTTTCGTTCTCTTCTTCTTCTTGATTTTTTCATAATTTTTGGACTTACGGTTCAAAAGTTACGGGGGGCGGACACAATATTTATGACTTTCGGAGCGATAATTTCTGAAATTATCCACTTAATCAAAAAATGTTAAAAGAAACCTCGATGTTATTTTTAGAGACCCATCGATTGATGTGCATCATGATATTTGGCAAAAAAAATTTTTTTCACAATTAGTTACATGTATGGAGTGGCTGGAGTGCCTCCCCTAAACATATTTTTTTAGCAATTTCTCTACAAAACTAAGTAGCGGCACGCACAATACACTTTATGTAAAAATTTGATAATGATATGTCTTATAGTTTCCGAGTAAAATGGCTGTGACATACATCTATAAGGGTTCCGTTTTTTGCCATTTTGGCTACGGAACCCTAAAAACATCCTAAGTTTTATTTAATAACTACATAATAAAAAAAAAAACTTTTATTTTAACTTTAGTGGATTACATTACTTCTTGGAATTTCATTGTCCATTGAAGATTATTTCCAAATTAACATATAACTAAAATGTTTAGCTAAAATCCTGCTAACACTGACCAAAACGTACCCACGGCCTTTGACATTAAAAAAAAGAAAAAAACTTAAGAATGTCATTATGCGACAAGAAGCCATGTACACTGCAATAAAATTTAAAAAATCAAGTGTGAAAACAAACTTACAAATGCACCCCAATTTCAAGACGTTGACTCTTAACTCCTTGAAATAAAGTCCAATTTGAAAAAACAACAGGTTTTTCAGACAGCATGAATAAAATAGTTCAGTTTGAAATAAGAACTCGAAAGACAACAATATAAAACTGGCCGCTCATAAAGCTCCGCATTAAAAAAATATAGTGCAATCTCTTTGCGTGCGACTAGCATCTTAATGCTTTGAGTTAAAGTTGAAAATGGCTTGAATTAACGTTAAGTGAATCATGTGACGTCACGCAGCAGTATCATACATCTCAATCTTACGATAAGTTTTTTATTATGTCTCGGCAAAGTTACGTTTGCCGGTGACCAAATCAGTGCTTAGTACAAATTGTAAGAAAGTTTGGAGTGGTTATTGACCAAGTGTAAGTTTGTAAAATGATGTTAGTACAATGTAATGTACAATGTTTTGGACATTTCTAGATGGGTTCATGTTAGTTCGCCTTTAAAGGAGAAATGGACATTTAGTCTATTTTTGGAGAATGGTCCATTGTCAGTTGATAAAACGAGAATTTTACAGTAATTGAATAACTAAAGCTAAAGTCTGTTTGTACTTGGTACGATGCCTTATATCTACCTCCCTACTAATATGAAAAATCTGAATGAATCTGTTTGTCTGTCTGTTACTCTTAACAAATGAACCGCTGAACTGATTTTAAATGAAATTATCTATGGAGATACTAGTTTAAATCACGAGAATAGACAAAAGATATATTTTAATTAAAAAAAAAAGAGAAATTTTATTAGTAAGACATTTAATTGAATTTCAAGTAAAAATATCATAAAATTTACATAAAATTCTACAATTTCCAAAAGTGGCAGTTTTTATAACAAACACTCAAATTATATATGCGAAACATTTATGTCTGTTACCTCTTCACGCTTAGACTGCTGAACCGATTTAGATGAAATTTGGTACGAACATAATTTGAGTCCCGAAAAAGGACATAAGTTAGTTTTATTGCTGAAAGTATCCTTGAAGGGAGTGAAAAGTGATTTGCAAATTTGTACACCACGTAGACAAAGTCGCGGGCAAAAGCTTTTATGGGTATAAAAAACTGAGATTTGCTGCGTAATTGACACGATAGATGGCGCTAATGTGTTAGCATAAGTTACGAGAACGTGATTTTGTATCGACATTGCCAGTAGTTATATTATAATCGTTGCAAATTGACAGTTAGCTGTAACAAAGTGATATAGAAGTTGTAAGAGGGTCCATTAAATCCGGTGACGTCACTGCGGACGAGATAGTCCAATAACAATTCATTCGGTTATCGCCGGACGTGGGTTACATTAGGAATTCAATATGGCGCCCGAGTTACAGGCGCCAGGCGACACTTATTTTGAAATAAGTGTAACCCAACCCAAATAGGTTTAATATAAAAAAAGGTTATTTCCTAACCGAGTGAAGCAAGCTAAGGGTCTTCACTGCAGCTTAGTAAGTAGATACATTAACATAATGGCATCTATAATATGACAAGAGTATCAGTACGAGCGACCTGCAAATATTTAATTACAAAGCGTGCAGAAATATCGGAGATCGGACACAATCTTATTGGCAAACAAACATACCCCGCCTTATGGTAAGCAGCTACTGTGGCCTATGAATGCCTGCAACTCCATCCATAGGTGTCACAATGTGCGTATTGGCAAAAGGGACAAGAGGGACAAACTTTGAGGTTTGGCAACCTCACCGGCACAGGAACAAAAAAAAAACACTACGAGTACGAGTACAAAAATAAATTGCATGGGTTAGCGCATCGTTATCGGTGAATTCTCAATACAACTTGGGACTCCGATGGCCGGTTAAGAAGTGTAAGACTTCGTCGGCAGATGTCGCTAGGCGTCACCAAGGCGCGAATATAAAATAAAGGATGTGGTGGAGAAATTCGCAGCCATCAGGTATAGTCTCAGTAGCTCAGTTGGCAGAGCGATGGGCATGTTTCCCAGAGTCGCGAGTTCGAGTCTCGCCTGAGGCAGTGGATTTTTCTACTTTTCCTTTATTTCTAAACATTGTGGTATCGTTAGCAGACGTTCTGCTTAATACAAAAATAAACTACGAGTAGTGGCTGTGCTTTTCTGTAAGGTAGAGGTACTTGTCCAGTCGAACTCTGCTCCAGATTTGAGCGACATTTGCAGAGCTGTGCCTACCTCTACAGTAACCTACACAGCATAGTTACATTAGCAGTGTCCATACCTACCTCTCTCAAACTCATCTCGAGGTACTGATTTACTCACACAATTTTCACTCATTATTTTGACAAACACGGGACTTAATCGCGTACACTTTTAATTTTCCTGACGTTTCGAGCATGTCATAACGCTCGTGGTCGCAGATCTGTTATCGTATCAGCATCTCCTAGCTGCGCGGGTTTTCCGAACTACCCGCACTTGGTCTTGATTATTCACATTTACGCTAGGGTTATCACTTTGCCTATACACAACACTCACAACATCCGATGGTTTGGAAATGCACGTATTTCCACGCTTACATTTATTGATCACGGGATTCCACGAAGAAGAAATCCAAACGTCAGGAAAATTAAAAGTAAGTGTACGCTATTAAGTACCGTGTAACCGTGTACCGGGTAACTATACTTGTCGGACTTGCTATCTCTGCTTGTTCCCGCTATCTCCTGTGCCTTATGGCATGTTTACAGTAGTTGTTGGATTTGCTGTCTCTACTTGTAACCCGCTACCTCCTGTGACTTGGGGCACGTTAACTTATGGCATACAGAATCTGGTAGACTATGTACGGTTGACATACTAACAGTATATCTTGGATTTACTATCTGAATTTGGATTGAAATGGAAATAAACTGTACATATAGATTTCTAAAGGACAAGGATCTGTTGGAGGTATCCAAGGGCTAAGGTAGCCACTTTTCATCAGGTATATTTATTGGCAAAAAATTACAAATATAAATGGACATAAATACTTAAGTAAGTATTTTTAAACGCTATTTTTATTTTCTTGGTTCCTAAGTGTTTGTTGCATAATGTCATTCGTTTCGATCTATTTTATTTCAATGGTACAGTCAGCGTCAAATATATTGTAACAGCCAAAGTGATCAAATAGTTCGTCACACCATGTATTTTGTATGGTGTGACGAACTATTTGGCTAACTGTTACAATATATTTGATGTGGACTGTACGTTAAAAACTATTACAATACGTCATACGTAACTAATTTTTTTTCAAATGATTAACTTGACTCCACTTTAAAATTCAAAATTAAACTTTTCCACCCTTTATCGCAATTCAAAAATGTCAACCCTAAAGGCACACAAACTTAAAACCGCACTCCATAAACCCTTAACATTGAAATGTGGACCTTCCCCGATTGACATAAAGTCTACAGTAAATATGTCCAACCGCAAAGGTAACTTGGTAGAGGGAGCGATAGGGTTGTCACTGTTGTTTTTTTCGACAGGTCCAGATTGAGAGTATCGTATCGGCTGTTAATTGAATTGTACTTGGAACGATTCGGTGGATATAAAATGGTGGGGAGCAGTAGGGGTGAAATGAAAATCCGTAAAAATGTGCAGAAAGGACCCCGCAGCAATCATAGGGAAAAAGTGGTTTCAGTTAAATCTCATGAAATTTTCGTATGATGTTAATTTGGCTCTCTTGATTATTTTTTTGTATGGGCACAACTCTCTAAAGAAGTATACATTTAGAAATAATCAATTTTCTATTTACGCGAAATACATATGTTTTCTAAAATCGATATATTGTTATGACACGCATTGACAGTTACTGACGTTAAGAAGTCAATTAAGGTGCAGCCACCAACTGTCAGTCATGTACGTTTGTCTAAGCCCGTGTATTTTTTGATTCGTCCCAATGGTATGAATTATATTATAACAGTCAGTCATAATTCATCCGGTAGCAATGATTTCTTGCTGCCATCATCTGCTCACAAGTTTTTTTGCATATTTTAAGTCATGTGCTTATAATAACGTAATGGTCAAAGATAAATATTTCTGTCACGTTGACATCGCATGTTATCAGTTATCTATGTTACGAACGACATGCAAAACAGGACAAAAAGGAGGAATTACTTAAAAATTGTTAACAAACACGTATTTTGTATAAAACAATTACATTGATTATTTCTGAAAGTATACTTCTGAGAGAGTTGTGCCCATAAAAAAAAAATATCAGGAGAGCCAGATTAACGTCATACTAAAATTTCGTGAGATTTAATTGAAACCACTTTTTCCCTATGTTTGCTGCGGGGTCCTTTAATGCTAAATTTTAATGCTAAAAATTGTAACACAAAGAAAATACCTATAGCAAAAATAAGTTTTGTATGTAAATCTGTAACTAGCTGTATTTTCTTTGTATTACGATTTTTAGCAACGAAAACGAATGTCCGACCTCGATCTACTACACGGAGAAAAAAGCTTCCGGGATATTCTCAATCCAAGACTTTATTATTTTCTTGAAAATATTTCCTCGTGACAAGTATTTATTTCCTTAAGAAAAAATATGATTTTTCGCTAAATAAAACCACGTTTTCTTAAAATAGAAATACAAAAATGTATTGTTTCAAGAGTATATTGAGTAAATAAGAGAGATTGTACTTTAATCAAACAAGTATTATCTTAGGTAAAGTAAAAGAAAACTAGAAAATCTGTAAGAATATATTCGCTTCGTTATATTTAAAACTTTAATTTATTTTCGTTAAAGGAAATAAATGCTTGTCACGAGGAAATATTTTCAACATAATATAATAATGTCTTAGATTGAGAATATCCCAGAAGCTTTTTTTTCCGTGTACTAGAATGCCCATGCCAAATTTTGTGGTTCTAAAGCATGTCGTTTTAAAATGAGAGCTGAACTACGTTTGTATGGGAACGCGAGCGTCCTGGCGACTTTAAACAATAATATTTTAGCATTGGTATTCTTGGCTGGAGATATCCTTTTTTCCGTGTTCTACCTATATTATCTTATGTTGTGAGTTACTTAAGTTTAATATTTTAGTTAAATAATAGTACATTACGCACCTAGGGCGGTAAAATAAAGAACGGCTCAGATCGCGGGTATTTGCAGCCCGAACCGAAGGTAAGAGCCATAAACAAGCGATCTGAGGCCTTCTTTATTACCGCCCGTGGTGCGTACACAATTTTACGTCTTCTTCTGGGTGTGCAGTGAGATTTGCCGCAGCGCCCGTGGGCGGCAAATCTCACTTACCGCTCAGAGAGACGTCAAAAATTAAAATGTTTCCTGCGTGTATAGTTGAATTATCGAGAGCGTGGAATTGCATGTGTAGTGGTTGTACCGTGTTGTGCCTCTTTGTGTGCGGATTCAAATATAGAGTGCCTGTAAACAAACAATACTACTACATATGCAATTCCACGCTCTCGATAATAGGGAATAATACGCAAAACTCTGCGTAGGGGGCGGCACTAGCACATACAGAGGGTCTACCACGAAACACGAAAATAAAAGTTTCGTTACCTGGTTCTCTGTCACTTTTTCAAATTCGAGCGATAGAGGCACATGTCAAAATTTCGATTCTCTCGTTTCACGATAGGGTCTTTGTAAACAAACCGCCTTGGTGCACAAATGACATATTTATCCGTTATAAATTATCCATGAAAGCTTGTAAAGGCCTAGTATCATAAAGCTCTATAAATGGAGGAGCCATCGCCTCATCTTTCCAAACAAAAAAGTCTGCCAAAATCTGAGGGGGGCGAGGTAGCATACGTAAGGCGTTTTCAATTTAAAGGTACATCATTGTCGGTTGTTAATAAAGTTTATTTCTAAATGAATTTTTATAGCAACATCGCCTTATTGATAAAGGACAATGATGTACCTTTCACTTGAAAATATCACGCATATTTGACAGTAAGTCACGACACTAAATGGAGCAACAAATAGTTGATTTTACATATGTTGAAATATGGTTCATTATTGGATGCAGTCCTTGCAAATGTCAAACAAAAAAGCCAAGGATCATTTTTGCTTGTATTTTCAAACAAAATATAGAAGGCAGTAATCCTTAGGGGCGTTAAATATGCATAAGTGTCAAACGTCAAAATAGTTACTGCCCGTCAGAAAATAAACGATTATCTTTGAATCGATTCAGTAAACGACGCTGGATTTTCGATATGGATTATTTTTTTAATCATAATAGTAATGTTAAAAAAAGTAAAACTTTAATTACATGTGAAATTATATTTCATATTTTTGTAAACTAGACATAATAGAACATTTTTTACACCTAAAAACAATACATAAAGGCATTTTCACGGAGCTCTTTACTCACTGAAAACGATGAACTGAATGCGTGTAATCGATTTTTGAAATAGTTTTTATAAACCTATTAGATTTTCCTGCTAATAACGTTGACAGAGGGGAAATGTACCTAAGCTTACTCCAGTATAGAGCTTTATGCCTAGTATGTATTAAGAACTCTATGGTTTACCGGTGTGATAGCGCTGCACTCTGGTGGCAGAATATCGCAGTAATATCCCCTATTCAACTATACTGAATATCTCTGTTCTGTGGCAAGTGTAGATAGGTTTTCATTTGCCATCAACGTTCTCTTATTTCTGCCGCGGATTATTGGTTCCACGATTCTTTGCTTCAATGGATGCTTTACATACACTCAATAATACATCTCAGAACCAAGCGCGCAAAAATATCTCATGCAATCTATTTGTAGATTCAATATGGTAAGGGTACGCAATCCGAGTTTTTAAAGGGCAATTATATTTTTTGGTGCCTAAATTTAGATTTTTTAAAATTAATCTAGAAGGGCAGCGGCCGACAAGGCCCAGAATCGACTTATAAAATCTGGCCAAGAGCATGTCGGGCCCTGCTCAGTGTAGGGTTCCGTAGCCGGCCTGTTACAATTCATTAATTCAAAAGGTCGTTTCTTACGGGAAATTTGGCGTCGCTTACGTCATTTCACTTACGTCCTTTCACTATGGGTTTTTGAGTGATAACTCAAAAATGGCTCAATCGATTTAATTCAATATAGTTTTCATTAAAGGTCTTACTTATTAGGCCTCACTTTCATGAATTTTTTCAAAAATTTTGGACTTACGGTTCAAAAGTTAGATGGGGGGGGGGGGGGGGGGGGCGCCCTGTTTTAAACTTTCGGAGGTGTTATTCACGAAAATATTAGTACGGACGGACGGACGAACGAACGGACGGACATGGCGAAACTATAAGGGTTCCGTTTTTGCCATTTTGGCTACGGAACCCTAAAAATGTTTGTTTTTGACATGCCTAGATAAAGCATAGCTGAAGATCCGTCCATGTATGACACTATTTCTCCGCAGACAAATCCGCGTCCAATTCGCGCTATACATGGACGGATCTGTCCGCCGGGCATATCCGCCAGACAAATCCGGCGGGCAGATCTGTGCGTGTATAGATTATACGATAGACGATTGCAAAACCATCTATGCGTTGCTTTATGCATTTTATTCCCATTAAATAAGCATAATCACCTCAAAATATTATTGGTCAATAACTTCTTCTTCCTCCTAGCGTTTATCCCGGCTTGGGGTCCGCTTGACAACCTAATCCTTTTTGGGATTAGGTCCGGTTTCCTTACGATGTTTTCCTTCACCGAAAAGCGACTGGTAAATATCAAATGATATTCCGTACATAAGTTCCGAAAAACTCAGTGGTACGAGCCGGGCTTTGAACCCGAGACCTCCGGATTGAAAGTCGGACGTCTTACCGCAAGGCTACCAGCGCATTATTGGTCAATAACGATTCTAAATATATACGGAAAAAATTGCCGCTAAAGCTCAACCCGAAATCATCAAACACTCAAAACACAATAAAAGCTCATATATTTTTCTAATCTCTTCTATAATCCATATTTACGAGAGACCTGTCAAATAATTCCGACATCAACGACATTACGTTTCTCCATTAATATGTATACAATCCTTTACTTATTACAAAGGGGTAAGGTTGGTTTTTGTGTAAATATTTCTGAAGTCAGCGGTCATGTTTAGAGTGAATAAAACTGGGCGCCATTTTGGAATAGTTTTTTTTTTAATTTGTTGGTAAAATGCACGCTAAGGAGTGGTATTTTGTGGTTATTTCGTATGTTTTTGAATAAATGATAGTAAAAATGTGTGTGTATTTAAAATGTTGATTAGTTGTGTGTATAAAAAACCTATTAGAGAAACATAACTATCTGGGTTTTCATACCGCTACCATAATTTTTCGTTTTAAGGCCTTTCCTCGATTCGGAGAAGCCACGCCCATCCGTAAGAGACACGTTTATGGCTCCCGTGCACGAAAGAAAGAGATGCAGCGCTCTTAAGGATCAGACTTTTTGACTAAACTACAATAAATAAGGGAATCTATCAAGTTTTGTCTAATTTTGTTTCTGTCGCTTTTTAAACCGGAATACCATTTTTTTACTAAGTTACATTTCTAGCTTAATCTCTTATATTTTACGTAAGCTAAGAAAAATAAGGGGAAAAAGGACTTTTTTTTCTATCGAGGCAACTTTCAGCAATCGTGTTTCGGCTTGTGCCATAAACAAGAGTATATAGTCTAATAATATATATTCGAAAATAAATTCAAGCCCTTTTCCCGCTTAGTCAATAGAGCGTTTGGAAAAACCTATAATTTTTCAAAGTAGCCCCTTAAGATACGAAAAACCGCATGAGTCTAACGGTTCTCATTTTGCCAACCTCTGAACTATTAGCAATAATTTATATAATCCAACATTAAATTATTAAATTTAGATGTTTATCTTCATATTGTCAGCTGTCGTTGTTAATAGACTCGATAGTTTATAGTTATAGCTTTTATTAATGCTAATTTATATGTATTCGATTATAATAAATGTTTTTCGATGTAAGTATGTTTGCAAAACGGTTTTTATGGACGGTATATCAAAAATACCGCATTTCTAAATAGCGACATGCAAAAGTTTATTAGGTAGTATTTTTACGGCACTTGTTCCGGTGCTGAGCCAATTTCATCCAGAAGTGTATGTATGTATGTATGTATGTATGTAAACACTACCCCCGCCCAAGCCCAAGTGACCCGGAACCTTCCAAATGTCGTCTACCCAATGAGCCAACGGACGCCAGGGGCTTCTTTCGTACATCGACTATCACATATGTATTAGAAAATATGTAATACATACATACATACATACATACATACATACCAAAGAGAATTAAGTACCTAGAGTGTTCTCTCCATACATGGCTAAATGCGTATATATAATAAGTTTTAAGCGAGATTTGCCAAAAGTTATTATTCAAAAGATTACAGCTTAATAAACGTATTACGATTTAAGTGTGCTTAAAACTTAGTAAAAATGAGTTTAACCATACCTCCCATACCACTTATTATTTAATTAGTAGTTTTGCTATGTATGGAGTTAGCAATCTATCTATTCATTTATCTATGATACATACATACAATCACGCCTATATCCCAAAAGGGGTAGGCAGAGATCACGGACTTCCATTTGCTACGATCAATGCAGCAAAACGGCTCTCCGTGAGCCACTTCTCGCCCCCGTGAAGAACGAGACGTGATGGGTGGCGAACCGCATCGCTGCCATGCGGATGACTATTAATTAAATAAATCACCACAGAGTTCTCACGAGCAGTAGGTATCAGAGGTTCCCTTATCCCTTATCCCTTAGTCGCCTCTTACGACACCTGCGGGAAGAGACGGGGTGGCACTATTCTAAAGCCGGGGCCACGCAGCAAAATATGTAATACTTTGTAAAAACTATTAACTATGATATTAAAACAATTTATAATTAATAATTTGCAAGAAGCTTGGTCGTAAAGTCCTTGCCGCTTACTATCGCCATAAGTCATAAGATTAACGAGCTTATTATAATCAGTTAATAAAGTATAGAGTTATAAAATACTTCATTATAGCATAAATTAAATCCGAAGGAGATTAGGGCCGGTGTTACTTCCTTTAAACGATGGTTAACTCATTTTAACATCGACTTTTAAGTTCGCCTTTGTACAGATGTAGTGAATAATCCTTTCCTTTCGTATTTTCTCGGAAATGTTCGTTTTTGTCTTACCGGTGGTAGTTTCTTTTCTCTCTGACGTTCATAAGTGCATTGTAATGTGCCTAAATTGAAGAATAAATATCTTTTATCTTTTTTTTTATCATCTCAGTGTAAGACAAAAACGAACATTTCCGAGAAAATACGAAAGGAAAGGATTATTCACTACATTTGTACTCGCGTTTTCCTATTACTATATTGTTTTTGACTTGTTTTTGTACAATAAAGAGTTTTTACATTACATTACATTACTTTTAATTTGTGACTTGCTGCAGTTTTTGTTATTTTTAGTTTTTTTTTTAATTTTCGCCATGTCCGCCTGTCTGTTTGTCCGCATACTAGTTCAGTGATTTATAGTACTAGAAAGTTGAAATTTGGTACGAGTACGTGTATTAATCACTCCAGAAAACAGGAAAATAAAAAATTATAATTAAAAGTTTAATAGTTAAATAACTTAAATTACGTATAATTCTAGCAAGAAAGTAAGTAAGTATGTATATGGGTTTTATATACACACTTTACATATCATCGTCATATTTAAGAACACTTATCGGTGAAGTAATTTCCATGCATGCCTGTCATTTGCCTCCTTGATAGTCTGATATGAATCGACCTTTATTTGATGAACTCGCAAAGTCATGGAGGTCCAGAGGAGAGGCCTCTGCCCAGCGGGATACTCAAAAAAGGGTAGATAAGATAAGATAGCCTGGCGGCAAAATCAACCTTCAATCCGGGGATCTCGGGTTCAAAACCTGGCTCGTACCAATGAGTTATGTACGAAATTTTTTTTATTGGCCTATTTTCGTGTCCCACTGCTGGGCAAAGGCCTCCCCTCTTCTCCTCCACTCAGTCCTGTTTTTAGTATTTTCCCGCCATTCTATAGAGAATGCGTGCAGGTTATCCCGCCATCTCCTTTTTGGTCTGCCTTTACTGCTTATTTTTGCTTGGCTTTACTGTACGAAATATCATTTCATATTTACCAATCGCTATTCGACGCAGGAAAACGTTGTAAGGAAATCTACATACATCCGCGGAGAAATTCAAAGGTGTATGTGAAGTTCCTAACTAGCTTTGGGGGATCAATGCCTCGGCATTCATAGGAAACACCAACAACCCTACACATGATCCCTGGGTGGTGCTTACTAAAACAGTAACAAACTTGGCAGCTGCACTGTCCCATCTGGACCTCGCAGCACTCGCTGGATTATTTTCATCATCTGCTTTCCCACTAATTGCTACACGAGAGAAGAAATGCTCTATATCCAGTGACATGTAGCGATACGATAAATAACCCGATTTGGGCCAGCGTGGGGACTATAATCCTATCCCTCTCGTGCATGAGAGGAGGCCTATGCCGAGCAGGCTAAACATTAGTTAACAAGTACAACTGGCCCCGGCCCGGTGAGGCTGACGGCGTAATCAAAGGTAAAGATTAACTTCCCTGTAACAATATTTACTTTATTTTATTCATCATCTTAGGTAGTCAGTATCATAATTAATTGCAAAAATCAATTCTCTAACAAAGTAACATAGCTGAATGTAGCTCCTGACTCATATTAACTTTATACATGTATAAATCTAAAATAGGTATAAACCTAACTATTTTATTTTTAATACCTTAGGTTTAATAAAACTTTATTTAAAGTAATAGGACCATTTTCCTCGTAAACGCGTAAAGTTTTTAAGTTGAAATTCATGTCAAACACTCAGGGCTATAGGACCTTTCAGATGTAGCAAAACCAAATCTTTATGTCAACGCAATCAAAAGAAATAGCAATTGTTATAGGTTTGTACGGAACCCTCGGTGCGCGAGTCCGACTCGCACTTGGCCGGTTTTTTTTAATAACTACCCATATTGTGGGAGCTCCCTAGGTGATTAGGTAAGCCATGCCAAACAACTTTTTCTATGGGACCAACCCGGAAAACCAAACAAAAAATGTTGACCTCACCATAGAAAATGTCAACGTCTGGGGGCCGATTTTTGACAGTCGGACGATCGAATTCAAAAAATTCAAGCTCGAAAATAATCGCACACAAAAGTTTGTAGCCAATTTTTTCGCATGGAATTAATAGTTTAAATAATCATTATTTCAAATTTCTATCGCTTTTATTTTTAAAACGTAATTTCATCGTTTTATTCAGAGTTTTAAATGTCACTTTCGAGTGCTCGAATCTCAAAAGTCATCCCCCTGATCGGCCGAAATGTATTCATACAGCCTACATTTTCTTCGAGATTTCTGAGTTTGCCCCATAGTTAAAGTTGTTTAGTACCTATAAATAAATAAATAAATAAATAAATAAATATAATGGGACAATCTTACACAAATCAACCCAGTCCCGCAGTAAGCTCAATAAGGCTTGTGTTGTGGGTACTAGGCGACGATATATATAATAGATAGATATAGATAAATACTTAAATACATAGAAAACATCCATAACTCAGGAACAAGTATCTGTGATAAACACACAAATAAATGCCCTGACCAGGATTCGAACCCGGGACCTCCTGCTTCATAGACAGGGTCACTACCAACTTGGCTAGGAGGCCGTAAAAGCGAGGGCGTAGGAGGTTTGGTAGTATGGGCTACCAAATCACCTCGCACAATATCCTGGCTATAGTTATTCAAAAAACACCCTGTATCATAAATTTTAATTTATTAGGATAAATGCTGTTTTAATTATCTATCATAATATTAAAAACTTTTTTATTAAGTACTTAAATTATAAATCTCATTATAGTCACTACTACTTAATTAGTAATTCTCTAAAAGGCATACTATGTCGTCTATAAATTGCTCGCCCAGACTTGAACCTGTGACCCTCGATTATCTCTGTAGCATTTTAGGTGCACTAAAATGGATTATAAATTATAGGAAATTAATTGGCTATAGACATTTAATGAACAAATATATTTATCGAACGAGCGGAGCGTAAGCGAAGCGAGTTCTTACAAACAACTCGCTACTGGGACGTATCGGCATTTCGATGGCTTTTTGATTTTTAGAGTTTGTTCGAAGATAACTTATACGTTTTCTTGATCTTTATGTTTATTGGGGTTATAGCAGAGACACATATAATTTGTAAGTTCGTATATGAGCAGGATCGATGAAGGGGTTATGGAACTAGTGTAGTGTGGGCATGACGTAGACATTTGACGTATGTAAAGGAAAATAGCATTAAGATAATTTAATGTAGAATATCGGTTAAGATCCGAATAAGGTAATCATAATAACATTAGTTTTATATTAAATGTCAGCTAAATGTCACGCACGTACTATCTATTAAAAGGCTCTTGTTTTCCATCAAGGAAATGCGACGTGTACTCTGCAACGTCATGTGGCATTTCCTAAATAGAAAATATAATAATTATTCTATTCTTTTCTCTAAATGTCAGATACATTATAAAGGTTAATCTACGTCATTTCACTAGTATAAAAACCCTGTATTACCAACAATAAATGTTCAGTATTCAACAGACTTTCGTCTTATTCTTTACCCCGGTAACTACCACTTTTCACTAGAAGGCGTGAAAAAATCATCACATGGGTCTTGTTATATTGGTCAGCTTGTTTTACTAGTTTGGGAGTTGTTAGAGTTATTAGTCAGTAGGCGTAAAACTTTTACATAAGAATCGAAATATAACTCCGGCTTGCCTTTCCAACAATCTCAGCAAACTGTACTCACCTGGCCCATGATTGATTATCAACAAACTCCGAGTGTACTGAGCCCACAGATAACCTCAAACACTAGATAGATCATAAGTACAACTCGGTTTCACCACGCATCTGTGCTCCCGTACTCATTTTGTATGAGAGCGCGACCGCTTATTTCAATCGAGTTAACGTTTTTGATCATTAGTATCATTACTCATGTGAATTAAAAATATCCACAATAATTTAAAACAAAAAAAGAACCGACTTCACTTAGGATCTGCTATTTCAAGAGGAAGTGGCCGAGTTGCTGTAAAAAATAGTGAAATCACTATAGGTGTGCCTATAATAGTTGAAGAGTTCCCTCAATTTCTCCTGGATCCCATCATCAGACCCTGACTTGGTGACAATGGGACCATCTAGGGGTTATACCTGTTCGATTAAAAAAAAAATTTGAAAATCGGTTCACGATTCACGGAGATATGGAGTAACATACATACAAAAAAAAATAATGATGATAAAAAAAAAAAAAAATTCAGTCGAATTGAGAACCTCCTCCTTTTTTGAAGTCGGTTAAAAATCAAGTTACAGGGGTGAACCTGGATTGTTATACTACAAATTGGTGTATAATACTATTGAGATGTGCTGTTCGAATTGTAGAAATTTACGAATAAAATTGCACTGATGTGTGGTGACCTCGCGCTCCCTGTAAAAGCTTAATGATGAGGTGTCTGTGTAGTCTGTGGCTGAGCCTTACTTAACTCGGCCAGATGGTACTCCATAAAACATTCTACTCCTAAGTAATATTTATAAATATAGATAAGAAGATAAGATACACAAGTAACAAACAGAAAAGTGGAATTGGCGGTCTTATCGCTGAAAAGCGATCTCTTCCAGACAACCTTAAATATAAGTATACAATGTATATTCGCGTAAGAGCAAGTAAAAATTAAAATAAAATGCCCTTAAATGGATCACCTAGTATTTTTGGTACAGTCGCCATCAGATATATCGGAGCGGCCAAGGTGGTCACAAATATCTGAACAACGCCTTTATTCTCAAGGCGATACGGTGCTTGTTCAGATATTTTTGAGTACCGTGGCTGCGCAGATATATTTGATGGCGACTGTACGCCACATTCTTTTCGTGGAATGGTCACACGTCACTGGATATAAAGAGGCATGTCTTCTTTCAGGTGGTAATAGTAGTGGGAAAGTAGATGGTGAAGAAAATCCAGTGAGTGCTGCGAGGTCCAGACGAGACAGTGCAGCTGCCAAGTTCGTTTCTCTTCTAGCACCCAGGGATCACGTGTAGGGTTGTCTAAGGTGTTTCCTACGGACGCAGAGTAACATTGATCCCCGACCATTCATCATCAGGTAGTTCAGGTAGGTACCCAGATTTATAATTGCATGGACCCATTATGAATTAATTATTTCATGCTATTTTGTATCTCACTGTACCTACAGATAAAGTAGCAGTGTCTTTTTGGTACGGACAAAAAAGAGCTATATATCGGCCACTGACTGTCTCACATAAGCCTTTAAAATCCTTATTAGTATGAAAAAACCGTTTAAGTAGCTTTAGCATTTTGGCAATGTGTCCAAAATGGCACTCTTACTAATTTGCGATTGCCCCAAAACTAAGGCTTTGAAAATAAATGTCGTAAGTGTAATCGTAGCTTGTAGGAATATAAACCTTAATATTATGAACGTTAGGTACAAAATACAAGTAGCTAAAAGTGTGTGTTGGGATTTATATGTGGGTTTATAATTTTTAAGAAGGTTTAATCTTTTGAACTTTACACGGTGCGATTACGATCATGGATATTGAAATACTTCGGTCATAAAGTGAGGCTGAAAGAGAAGGTTATCTAGGGGATTGTGTCTCATTTTGACTAAGGAGGTAATGACGTCATCAGACAATCAAAATGTCAATATGTGTCAAATGCCCATCAAATATGACAATTTTGTAACGAGTGCGAGTTTAAGCTTTCTATTGGAACGTTTTTACTACTTTTTAATAGTCTCCTGAAAACAACTGTTTTGCTCGGTAATAAGATTCAACTGTGTTTAGGGAAAAAGTGTAAGAATTACATCCACTTCATACAGCCTTGGCCAGAAGTGTTGAGCATAGGTGTTTTTTGTTTACAATTTTGATGTTAAGCATTATTTCCCTATCCTAACAATGTACGGTAACGGTAAATGTTATATTTTATTTATAAATATAGAAAACTTCACTTAATAACACTTTCAAGGTACTTAAAAAATATGAAAACAGAAGGTACCAAAAATGTGAATTTAAGTCGGTGCGACATATTACAAATATTCTATGCAGTTACTACTAACTTCAACAATACATGCCTATTAGTTTAAATTAATCGACAAAATAACTTACACAAAGATGGAAACGATGGACTAAACTTTCCAGTTTTGTATGAAAATCGCATTGGTGCTCAACACTTCTGGCCAAGGCTGTATATATCCATGATTACGATACGATTAAAAAGTCTTTGCAACCTGAACGTCTACCATGGTTGTCTTTTATCACGTCATGCGTCACTTTCGCACTTACATACTTGTTAGAAAGTGACAGGTATGGTGACAGGCGATAAAAACCCGACTATGGTAGATTAGCTGAGCACGCTTTGGCAGACTAATAGCAGAGACTATAGAGATATAGACGACCACAGCCTAAGAACTTTTTGAATCTCGTGTCGATTGCGCCATCTATGTCAAAGCCCCCTAAAGATACCGAATATGTAAGAAAAATGTCACCTGCACTGCTACTCCACCTAGTAGCTACTAGTGTACTACTAGTACGCTATTTATTACTAGGTGGAGTACCAGCGAACAAAATCAACAAAAGGTGTAGGTAATTCCGAAAAGTATGCCGTGAATAATTTTAAACAAAAAAACCGGCCAAGTGCGAGTCGGACTCGCGCACCGAGGGTTCCGTAAAAGCCTATAACAATTGCTATTTCTTATGATTGCGTGGACATGAAAGTTTCGTTTTGCTACAGCAGAAAGATATTATAAAGCTGAGTATATGATATGAATTTCAATTTAATACCTCTACGCGTTTACGAGGAAACAGGTAGTAAGTTAAAAATATAAAAAAATATTTTATGTACGATTTTACTAAAAATGTCTACTTTTCGTAATTTTTATTTTGTCTGTGCTATATGAAGTTTCTTCGTGACAAGTTTCAAGTTTCTGAGTTTACGGGAAGTATCCTTTAGGTTTTGAGTTTCTTGCGATTACTCAGCTCCAATATATGCAACTTAAATTGCTATTTCTTTTGATTGCGTTGACATAAAAGTTTGTTTTTGCCACAGCTGATAGGTATTACAGACCTGAGTATTTGATATGAATTTCAATTTAATACCTTTACGCGATTACGAGGAAAAAGATAGTAAGTTTAAAATTGAAAAAAATATTTTTTGTATGATCCTACTAAAAATGTCTACTTTTTATAATTTTTCCTTTGTCTGTGCTATATGACGTTGCTTCGTGCCAAGTTTCAAGATTCTGAGCTTACGGGAATTACCCTTTAGGTTTTGAGTTTCTCGCGAGTACTCAGTTTCAAATAATGCAACTTAAATTGCTATTCCTTTTGATTGCGTTGACATAGAGATTTGGTTTTGCTACATCTGAAAGGTATTTGAGTATTTGACATGAATTTCAACTCAATAACTACACGCGTTTACGAGGAAAATGGTAGTAAGTTTAAAATTTAAAATATATTTTTTTGTATGATTTACAAAAAAAAATCTACTTTTCGTAATTTTTCCTTTGTCTGTGCTATATGAAGTTTTTTTGTGCCAAGTTTCAAGTTTCTGAGTTTACGGGAAGTACCCTTTAGGTTTTGAGTTTCTTACGAGTACTCAGTTTCAAAATATGCAACTTAAATTGCTATTTCTTTTGATTGCGTTGACATAAAAGTTTGGTTTTGCTACACCTGAAAAATCCTATAGCCTTGAGTATTTGACATGAATTTCAACTTAATAACTTCACGCGTTTACGAGGAAAAAGGTAGTAAGTTTAAAATTGTAAATATATATTTTTGTATGATTTTACTAAAAATATCTACTTTTTACAATGCTTCCTTTGTCTATGCTACATGACGTTGCTTCGTGCCAAATTTCAAGTTTCTGAGTTTACGGGAAGTACCCCGTAGGTTTTGCGAGTGCCGAAAACTCTACAATTTGCAGCATAAACGACTGTATCTTTTGATTGCATTGGCTTTTAAGTTTGATTTTTTCACAGATTCAAGGGACAATAGACCTGAGTATTTGGCATAAATTTCATTTCGATATCTCCACGCGTTCCTGAGAAAAATGGTCTTGACAGACAGACAGACAGACAGACAGACAGACAGACGGACAACAAAGTGATCCTATAAGGGTTCCGTTTTTTCCTTTTGAGGTACGGAACCCTAAAAATAACCGACTTCACTTAGGATCCGCTATTCCAAGAGGAAGTAGCCGAATTGCTGTCAAGAATAGTGAAATCACTATAGGTGTGCCTATAATAGTTGAAGAGTTCCCTCGATTTCTCCAGGATCCCATCATCAGACCCCGACTTGGTGACCATCTAGGGGTTATACCCGTTCGATAAAAAAAAAACTTTGAAACTCGGTTCACAATTCACGGAGATATCGAGTAACATACATACAAAAAAAAACAGTCGAATTGAGAAGATTTTTTTGAAGTCTGTTAAAAATCAATTAGCGTCACCAAATTCTTAATTCGTGAATCCGCCATGTCAACCTAAAAATATCAATATGATAATGAACCGATCGATAAGTTTATCATATTTAGCAACTACCCTGAATTCGTTATTTTCTTAACCCCTACAGGGACAGGGTCAAAGTTAATTTACCGCCGCGAATTGTTTACGACAAACTTTTATTAGTACAATTAGGCGGCTTGCCAAGAACTATTGATAATTCTCGACCCGTGACCAAAGGATAGATAAGAAATTATTATTTCTTTAGCTTCCGAGTCCACCAAGTATAGTCCGTTAGCTCTAAAAAGAACCTTCGGGTTTTAGAAAGAGACGTTGACACATGAAAAAGCAGAACAGCCGTCATTGCCGATTCCCGAAGGTTCTTCTTAAAGCTCTGTACATAGAAGAAATTGACATTAGACGTACCTACCTACATAATTATTCATACCTAGTAACAGAGACTATAGAGATATAGACGACCACAGCTTACTACTAGTGTACTAGTAGTACACTAGTAGCTTCTAGGTGGAGTAGCAGTGCAGGTGACATTTCGCTTACATATTCGGTATCTTTAGGTGGCTTTGACATAGATGGCGCAATCGACATGAGCTTCAAAAAGTTCTTAAGCTGTGGTCGTCTATATCTCTATAGTCTCTGCTAATAAGTACCATAAAATGGGGGGAGAAGGGAAGGCGAGGGCATGGGACATGAATGGGGAGAGTAGGGATGACAGAGGGGTGAGTTGCTTTTATAAGCCAATGCTACGAACATAATATATTCTTTATAAAAATAAATAGTACAGTTAAAAATTAATTTAAAAAAACTAAAACCCGTTCTTAGCCATGCCGGGTCCAAAGGTCCCGGTCCTTGGACCAGCCATGACTCCAAACGGGGGTCATTGCCTTTCTCCCTGAGGCGTTTGCCGAGTTCCTGGAAGAGCTCACGCGCCTCCCGGCCCCAGGGCCCGGCTGTCTCGACGGCGACGGGCACGAAGTCGTAGGCGGTTTCCAAGGCAGAGTATTTCAGGCGCTTGTTTTTGGCGGCAGTCTCTGCCGCTGAGCCTGCCAACTTAGTAGTGTGTCTTACATGGGATGCAGCAAATGTACTTACACAGGTTGCATCCCATATAAGACACCTTCCTCTCTGCCAGGGAACCAGAGTCAGCCCGTCAGGTCGTTTGCCGTCTGTTCGAGACAGTCCTGGTGGTTCCAGGAGGCACGGGACACCCACCGAGAGCATCGCTCGACGGATTACGTCATTTAGAGAGTGGTGTCTCGGGAAACGACCGGCGCATTTATACAAATTAGGCTATTGTAATTTTCATTATCCAAAAGTGCCGATACAACAATTTTCCCAACTCTTAGTAGGAATACCCGCCTCACCCCGTAGTCACCCAACTACTTTGGTGTTTATCGTTAAAGTTATGAAATGGAACTACACAAAATCATTATAACTTGAATGTAAACGCCGAAAACGGCCGAAATATGTTTTATGTAAAATAATCAACCACATACACGACCACAATACATTTTTGTCGAGGTTTGAATGAATGTTTTGACCCAACTCGCCCCATTTTATTGAGGACAACACATATCCACCTACAATACACATATCCATAGAAAATATCCATAACTTAGGAACAAATTAAACATGATGCACGCTGTTCCGTACGACACTTCCGACACTTCATTTTTTATAGGAAGCGTCACGTGATCCTCGGAGGTCACGTGATGCTCTTTATACAAAACAAATATCGTGTAGGACTCGGTACGGAACAGCGTGCATTCTTAATTTCTTCCTTAGTTATTCATCCTTTGTTTGTGATGTGATAAATACACAAATACCAGGATTAGAACCCCGAACCTTCACATACGTAGGCAGGTCTGTAGGAATTTAGTCGTGGCGTATAAAAAATATAATTTTTAGCACAAAAATATCAACCCATAAAATTTTGCAATTACAATAATTTGATTAAAAATTTGTTTGCCATTAGGCCTTAGGTTCGATCTTGAGCCGGTCGTAAAAATATCATATAATACAAAAAGATATGACACTTTAACACTGTACTGCAGTGTATGTTTTTTATTTTCAATACCAAGTCGGTGACAAACAAGCATAAAGCCCGTTTAAGGTGTACGTAAGGTGAGTTCGGCCAAAATGGGACACTGGGTAAAATCGGATGATACACGCCTATTGCGGGACTTTATTTGGTTCTGGCAAAATGAAACGATGCGTTATTTTTTATCGCATCCGAACAGGCATTGGAAACTGCGCCCACCACTGGTACAAGTGGGGCTGGCGCGACTCCCCCCAATGCGTATGCGGGGCCGCCGACCAAACAGTGGAACACACGGTTTTTGAATGCTCGATCACCAAGTTCAACGGACAAATTGAAGACCTCGCGAAACTTAGCGACAAGGCCTTTTCGAGTGTTTAAAGAAGGCTAATCTTAACCTGTAGTTATAGCTTATTATCTTTATCAAGTATAAATATTATAATCCAGTGACTTGTAATGCCATACGATAAATAAATAAATATTTTTTTATCGCACCTCTCTTCAAACCGCACTTGTTCCTCCTGACAAGACTTGTGCGTAAATTTTAATCATCCGATTTTACCCAGTGTTCGATTTTGGCCGAACTCACTATACAAATCCTATCAAAAATATTTCAATATGTATAAACAGTCCAGATACATACAAATTGACAACCTGAGTGTAAACTGTTGAAGACAGAACCCTGAAAAGCTTCCATATTTAATTTCATCTAAATTGGTTCAGCGGTTTAAGAGTCGCCAGGACGCTCGCGTGAACTCACGTTCCCATACAAACGTAGTTTTGCTCTCATTTTAAAACGACATGCTTTAGAACCATGAAATTTGGCATGGGCATTCTAGTAGAGTACAGATTTAGGTCGGACATTCATTTTCGTTGCTAAAATTGTAATACAAAGAAACTATAGCAAAAATAAGTTTTGTATGTAGATCTGTAACTGGCTGTATTTTCTTTGTATTACAACTTTCAGCAACGAAAACGAATTTCCGACCTAGATCTGTACTACTAGAATTCCCATGCAAAATTTCATGGTTCCAAAGCATGTCGTTTTAAAATGAAAGCTAAACTACGTTTGTATGGGAATGCGAGTTCACGCGAGCGTCCTGGCGACTCGTAAGCGTGACGAGGTAACATACAGACGGACAGTTACATTACATGTTTATAATATTATCAGATATAGTAGGGGATGTATGTGTACGAGTTGTAACAAAAATACTGGTGATCCTTTTAAGGGCATAATTGGTATCGTGACGTGTCCCATACAAAAAAAATCTCCTATTTTTTCTTATCTAATATTGCCCTGAAACAGATCACCAGTATTTTTGTTACACCCTGTATACACTTTATTCTACAGTAATATGGATAATGTTTTTAAGAATGATTTTAATTTGAAATATAATAGCAAATATTTTTGTTGACGTAATTTTCCCGAGACTTAAATACGTACATATATTTATGACGTTGAATGTACACAAGACATTAACCTCACAAAGGGTCAACTAAAAAAAGTAGCCAACCCTCATCGAAATGCGTGGCTTTAAGATATTAACAAACTGACCTTATTATAGTACAAATTCTAAAACGCCTAACTTCCTACCAAAAGGACTATCACTTAGAACCTTCTGTAAACTGAAGAAACAGCATACAAGCTTGATAATACAAATATTTAAAAAGTCATAAGTACTATATAAAGTACACGCAGTTACGTCACTTTGAAGAAGTCGTGTTTTATCCGACAAGCGTTTTTACGTAGCCGCTTCAAAAAGCCATATGTACTATGAGAAGAACATTAGGTTTTGACGTTTGGTAAAATGGGGTTATTGTGTATGAGCATGGCGTATTGACACGCGATACGCCGTTATTGCTTTGGTAGTAGATTCAATTATTATACGCAATTTGAGAATGAAATTGGCATAAAGGCGATGGCGAATTGAGAATGGTGAAATCATAGTTTTTAATCGGTATGGGTGCTTTGGGGTAACCTCAGAAATGGGATTATTTTTAAAAATTGGCATGAATTTGAAATATCCTGTGGTTGCTGAATTATGTATTGCATTAGAAATATAAGAGGTGTAAGAAAACTTCAAGTTATGTAAGTAAATATTTATGTTTTGAAATTTTTGCGATTTTCAAAGTAACCTTTTCCAAACCACGTGAAATTTACAAAGTCTGGATGTGACGATGTGATTAAATCCGGTTTCCTCAAGAAGTTTTCACGAATATTGTCTAATAATCTCACCTTTAGTCGTACGTGTACCCTTATTTTTGATATTTTACAAAAGTCGGTGTAAAAGCTAGACATTTAAATATAAGTACAACGTTTATTATACATGGGGTCAAGTCCGGGATAAAAAAATACCATTCTTTTACGAGTAAAAATTCTATTTACCTCTGTATGGCAAATTTCATCAAATTCCGTTTAGTCGTGTTAGCGGCAACGAGGAAGAATCCAAATATGAGATCGAGGTCGTGGTCAAACGCCTGCCTATTCTGCTTAAAAAAAAAGTGATGTTTTCAAGTAAAAAGGTAGGTACGACATTGTCTATTGTTAATAGAGTTTATTTCTAAATGAATTGCTATGGCAGTAATGCCTTATTGACAACCGACAATAATACCATTTACTTGAAAATGGTACAAATACCTAAATATACCACCTTATGCATTTTTAATAAGTAATAGTAATATTACCTATCTAATCAAACCAGTGAATCCTCCTGTTTTTAAAGGGTCGGCGGCGTGCATGTGTCACCTCTGGAGTTACAAGCGTCCATAAGCTATGGTAGCTGCTTACCATCAGGTGGACCGTATGCTTGCTTGCCACCGTCGTGGTATTTAAAAAAAATATTTGCAAAACTCCACATAATCGCATTTCTGGATTTACCCCAAAGCACCCTGCAAAAGCTCACCTCGACTTATCTTTTTCAAAACTACAAGTTGCAAGCGCTTTCACAAACCCACCCCTTTGACATGACTGACAAATTAATCTCAAGTTAAATCATTAATCCAACCCTGCAGATGTCCAGTCAACCCTCTGTGCTTTATACAGTACCTATGGTAAGTAAGGTTGTGGCTATGACGGCAGCGGGGTTGATCTAGAAGCGAGCGGTGCTTTATGTATAAAAGAAGGTAGGTAAAGTTCTGGCTATGAAGACAGCGGTAATAGCAGGGGAGCGAAGCTGTAAAGTGTACAAGAAATTGGTGAATGATTTAAACAATATCCCTAGAATGAGCAGTACAAAAAAGATTGTAAAATTATTAGAAAAACAACATCCCTAAAGTATCGTGGCTACATCTGCACTCGACTCTGCAAGCATGTGCAGCGACTCTGTGAAACCTCGCAGATGATCCATAATGAAATTTGTGCTATATAAAGCACAGACAGCCCATTCGTTGATCGTTCTTTATAGAACAACTAAATTATAGACCGGAATGGTGACAAAGGTTATCGTAGCGGAATAAGCGGCGATTCTGTAAATAAGAGTTCATTATTTACGTTATCGGACATCAAAAAAAACTCTATACAGCTTGCTAAAAAAAATCAAACAAAATTAACGATACCTTATATTGCACAAATTGAGATAAGAAATTAGTATAAATCACAATGTTAAAAGTAGTAGTAACAGTAAAACACTTTATTACACATAATAAGAACATGACCGACAAAAATATAGTGAGTGTGTACAAAGGCGAACTTATCCTTTTAAGGGATCTCTTCCAACTAACATTTAAGCAACTGAGAGAAATCGGTCAGTTATGGTAACCAAGATTTGCATAAACATTGTAAAAATAAAATACAATGCTAATATAAATACTCTAAATTTTTCTTCACATGTTTTAAAGTTTTACTAGGAGAGCATTGTTTTAGAAATTCCAAAGCAAAGAGGAGTAACAGATGGAAAGATTCACCGGGGTTGAGTAAGCGTCGATAGCACAGTTGGCAGTGCGATCGGACCGGTGTTCCGAGAGGTCGCAAGTTCGAGTCTTGCTCGACGCGGTGAATTTTTCCATTTTTCCTTTCAATTATAAAATTGAAATATCGTTTGCAGACGTTTCTGCTTATAACAACAATTAATTAATACGGGTTAGCGCATTGTTATCGATGTTATTCCAATATGACTTGGAACTTCGGTGCCGTTAATGTGTATATGCACTTACGGTAGATGTCGCTACACGTCTCCCTCTGACGTAAGCAAAGAGGAGTAACAGATGGAAAGATTCACCGGGGTTGAGTAAGCGTCGATAGCACAGTTGGCAGTGCGATCGGACCGGTGTTCCGAGAGGTCGCAAGTTCGAGTCTTGCTCGACGCGGTGAATTTTTCCATTTTTCCTTTCAATTATAAAATTAGAAATTCCACATCTAAGGAGTTACGTACCGTCGACAAAGTCCCTGGCAGGGGCTAAATATCTTTTAAATTGTATACTTCATGGTTCACTTATTTCCAGTTTCCGCTTCAGCGCAGTAGTTTCCGCTTTCGCTTATGTAAGACCACAAGACGTGATGGATAGCATAATAAAATTTCAATTTAAATATTATTTTGTTCATGTTTACCCGTCTGACCGCCGCTTATATTAATAATATTAATTATTTTAACGCAGCCATATTGGTTTTGGCTATTTGATATCACACTACTTAATTACAGAAGAGCGTAACTGACAGTAGTTTTAGTATAAGTTAAGTCGTATTTAGTATGAAATATAATATTTTCTGTGCCGGTTCCCTCAACTAAACAAAATTGGTATGAATTTCGTCACAATGATATCAATTTATTTAAGTTTTATTTCATAGTTGGCTTATTCGTCAAAGAGTAGCTGTTTTCGAGAATAACTTACATTGTTATGACTCTACCGTAAAATGTATACTATTAGTGTAGTGTAGTCATATTTTTAAACTAAAGTAGGGAAAAATTGTACAATCCAAACTTATATCTAGTAAATTGGGGTTACATTGAACCTGGAGAGTAATAATTATTACAATTAAATATATCTCTAGTAGACCTTTCTGTTCGGGGAAAAATAAGGTTACGTGAAATCTAATGTCATTGTCAGATCGCCTACAGTTTTTGTTTCCGTAATAATAAGAAAAGTTGTTTTTTTTTCTAATAAAATATACAGTATGTTACCGGCATGGGGGCTTTTATTAATATCGGGTAATTTTATTATAAAACTGATATCTGATAAATTCGCAGCCTTCAGGTAAGTCTCAGTAGCTCAGTTGATCAAAGCGATGGGCATGTTTCCCAGAGTCACGAGTTCGAGCCTCGCCTGAGGCCGCGGATTTTTCTAGTCTCCCTTTATTTAAAAAAAACTTTGATCACTAAAGTTTGTAACTTTTCTAACAAAATATGAATTACC
Source organism: Pammene fasciana (assembly GCA_911728535.1). Taxonomy (NCBI): domain Eukaryota; kingdom Metazoa; phylum Arthropoda; class Insecta; order Lepidoptera; family Tortricidae; genus Pammene; species Pammene fasciana. The sequence goes on from OU452297.1 coordinate 9,724,286, forward strand.
AGCAATGGACACTGAAGTGAAATGACAAGTAAGTACCTAATTAAAATTGACATCTCTTCAAATCTGTCTTCTTCAGAACTTTCTATCTTGGCTTAATGGAGCTTGGGGTCACCTTGGCAACCTAAGCCCTAGAATTGGCGTAGGCTCTAGTCTAATTGAAAGCAACTACCATCTGACCTTTGGGTTTAAAAGGGAAACAACCTTGTTAGGTTTAGGCCCAGTTTCGTACAGCCGCCATCAAATATATCGGAGCGTCCAAGGTACTAAAACATATCTGAACCTGCACTTTATAACATTTACTATAGAGGCGTTCAGATATTTGTGACCATTGGTTCTCTGCCTTTTCGCCGAAAATCATATTGCCAAATTTCACTTGCCAACCAACTTTTCGCAAAAGTTTCATTTGGCCGAATTTCATTTCCCAACATTACATAATCCAACCTAACCTAACCCAACCTAGTAGGCAATTTTCATTTCCCAACTATGGGGTTGGGAAATGAAATGGTTGCGAAATAATCATTTGGTAAAAGTTCAAAATGCAACTGCCAAATGAAACTTCTGCGAAAAGTTGGTTGGCAAATGAAATTCGGCAATAAAATTTTCGGCGAAAAGGCAGGATACCGTGACCACCTTTGCCGGTTCAATATATCTGATGGCAACTGTACACATATTAATAACGTCTTTAGTCTCCACATGATCATTAAAAACTAATCTATCCGAAACTTTTTGCACCAAACTGTCAAAATTTACAACAATATCATACATATTCATTCAACTCTCACCCTTATATCTTAAACAATAACAGCTAAAGTTGCATGTGATTTACTAAATGTAAAAGCACCCTTACAAGGCTGGTAGGTCTTTATGAATTTACCCCTTATTAAAGGGTGCGTGTCCATAACACTGTCCGTTACGTTTGTCGTCGTTTTTGCTACGACTCCATTGAGCCTCGAGTCCACTCAGCAACCTAATCCCAGGTACCGGGTCCCTGGGAAAATTACAAAATTCCCCGTTACTTAAAAATTCTATAAAGTCAATGAATTTCATATACAAAATTCCATCTTCAACAATATGGAAGTTAAGAGTCACCAGGACGCTCGCGTTCCCATACAAACGTAGTTCAGCTCTCATTTTAAAACGACATGCTTTAGAACCACGAAATTTGGCATGGGCATTCTAGTACAGTCGCCATCAAATATATCGGAGCGGCCAGGGTACTCAAAAATATCTGAACATGCACTTTATCGCCTTGACAATAGAGGCGTTGTTCAGATATTTGTGACCACCTTGGCCGCTCCGATATATCTGATGGCGACTGTACCTAGTACAGATCTAGGTCGGACATCCGTTTTCGTTGTTAAAAATTGTAATACAAAGAAAATACAGCCAGTTACAGATTTACATACAAAACTTATTTTTGCTATATTTTCTTTTTATTAAAATTTTTAGCAACGAAAACGAATGTCCAACCTAGAATGCCCATACCAAATTCCGTGTTTCTAAAGCATGTTGTTTTAAAATGAGAGCTGAACTACTTTTGTGTGGGGACGCGAGTTCACGCGAGCGTCCTGGCGACTCTTAAAATACTTTTTTTCTTTATTATACAGTTTTGTTAAAATTATTGATGTAAATCTGTTAATGGATAAAAATCTCGTGTGATTTTTCAATACCTAGACACTCAGGACTTAAATCATCATAAATAACGACCTGTTAACTATTATGATTAATGCTGTGAACAAAAAGAACATTTTGTAGTCAAGTACAAGTTACTCTAGATTATTAAAATTCACCATTTTATTTATAATTAGGCTACCCAGAAACTCCCAGCAATGGTAAAAACCGGCCAAGAGCATGTCGGACCATGCTCAGTATAGGGTTCCGTAAACTGAGACCATTAATTCAAAAGGTCGTTTCTTACGGGAAATTTGGCGGCGCCTACGCCTTTTTTACTTACGTCCTTTCACTATGGGTTTTTGAATGATAACTCAAAAACGGCTCAACCGATTTATTTCAATATAGTTTTCATTGAAGGTACTCATTAGGCCTCAGTTTCATGATTTTTTTCAAAATTTTAGGACCCACGATTCAAAAGTTAGATGGGGGGGACGCCCTATTTTAAACTTTCGGAGCTATTATTTCCGAAAGTATTAGTTTTATCCAAAAACTGTTTTAGAAGACCCTAATTCTTTTTAAAAGACCTATCCAATGATATCCCACACAACTAGGTTGAAACGAAAAAAAAAATTCGCCCCCCACTTCACGTGTACCGGAGGTACCCTAACAAAATATATTTTTCCCGTTTATTCTACCGTTTTGTCGGCTTGGTTAATGCATATATTCAAACCAAATTTCAGCTTTCTAGTGCTAACGGTCACTGAGCTAGACCGCGGACGAACGGACGGACGGACGGACGGACATGGCGAAACTATAAGGGTTCCGTTTTTGCCATTTTGGCTACGGAACCCTAAAAAAATGCCCAGTACCCTCGGGAAAACTCTGAGAATCACGAAACCCTAATTAGAATAAATGTAACAAAACTTGCTCGCTTTGACGGACCGAATCTGAACTATCGAGACAATGGAAACACGCCAACCGTGATTTATGTGGCGACGCCCTGTTGCCGTGTTATGAAAGTATTTAATTTCGTCCACATTCGCCCCGTTTAATTACTCCGTCCACATTCGCCCCGTCACGGTGCGGAACAAAACCTCGTAATTGTTACAAGAGTAAGTATTGTTGTTAAAGTGTTTATCATTTGGTAATGTCAAGGACCATCTAATACCTGGACTTACAATGTCTAACGTCTAACAATAACACATACAACTTTCAATCCGACTGGTCGCGGGTTCGAACCCTGCGTACAGTCGCCAGAAAGTAATAGATAAAGCAGTGGTACAGTCGCCATCAGATATATCGGATTGGCCAAGGTGGTCACAAATTTCTGAACAACGCTCTATTGTCAAGGTGATAAAGTGCATGTTCAAATATTTTGTGTACCTTGGCGCTCCGATATATCTGATGGCGACTGTACCACTGCTTTACCTATTACTTTCTGGTAATGGTAAAAATCGTGATAAAACCGGACCTAACCTTCCTTTTGGATTGGAAGATCAAATGGCAGCTTGCGTAATGATTAATGTCTACGCCGGAACTTGGGATTAGAAAGCCGATCGGAACCCAGGCTCCATTGAAAAAGCCAGTACAAACGCTAGGTAGATGATGAAACGTCAAAGTGGTATTTCTGGTGTAAAAAGCCACAGAGCTCTAAAGTTTTCAGTAAAACTAAAGCTCAATCATTTTTAACAAAAAAAAAGAACCGACTTCACTTAGGATCCGCTATTCCAAGAGGAAGTGGCCGAGTTGCTGTAAAAAATAGTGAAATCACTATAGGTGTGCCTATAATAGTTGAAGAGTTCCCTCGATTTCTCCAGGATCCCATCATCAGACCCCGACTTGGTAACAATGGGACCATCTATTGGTTATATCCGGACGATTTAAAAAAAAATTGAAAATCGGTTCACGATTCACGGAGATTTCGAGTAACATGCATACAAAAAAAAATTAAAAAAATAATAACTAAAAAAATTCAGTCGAATTGAGAACATCCTCCTTCTTTGAAGTCGGTTAAAAAGGATAAAACCTAAAGAATGAAGTACTCTACCGTTTTATTAAAAAAAACTGGAGATAAGAAGCGTGTTTAAAAAAATAATATTCATGAGGAATAAAAACAAAAGTGGTACAAGCCCTACCCCGGTACCGCAGACTGCCAGGGTTGGCACCGCTGAGAAAATATAATTATTATCATACCCCGGATTTTTGGGAGCAACAATGCTTTGATGATGATGATCTTCCTGTTATCCCTCTTTAGGGGTATAGGGCTCGCAGAAGAGTTTTTAACCGACATCAAAAAAGGAGGAGGTTCTCAATTCGACTGAACTATTTTTTATCATGATTATATTTTTTATTTTTTTGTATGTATGTTACTCGATATCTCCGTGAATCGTGACCGATTTTCAAAAAAAATATTTTAATCGAACGGGTATAACCCCGTAAGTCGGGGTCTGATGATGGGATCCTGGAGAAATCGAGGGCACTCTTCAACTATTATAGGCACACCTATAGTGATTTCACTATTTTTTTTACAGCAACTCGGCCACTTCCTCTTGGAATAGCAGAACCTAAGTGAAGTCGGTTCGTGATTTGTATGGAGGGTTGGCCGGCTAGGACCACCTGTCCCATACAATTTTTTTTTCGCGTCCAAAAATGTTGTCTCCTACTTTTTCTTAGTCGCTATACGATACCAGTCCAATTATGCCCTAAAACGGATCACCAGTATTTTGTTACATCCTGTATAGGTGTGCCTATAATAGTTGAAGAGTTCCCTAGATTTCTCCAGGATCCCATCATCAGATCCGGACCTGGTGACAATAGGACTAACTGTGGACTCTTTTAAACATAAAAAGAATTTTCCAAATCGGTCCAGCCGTCTTCGAATAATCGGTGAACATATATAAAAAAAGATCCAGACGAATTGAGAACCTCCTCCTTTGAAATCTTGAAGTCGGTTGAAAAGGTAAAAATTGTAAAAAAAAAAGAAACTATTTGAACATTTCTAAGCCCGTTTGGATCTTACTAATTTTTTTCATCGTTTTTTGAATATTTTACAATAAACAAAGTTATAAACACACACCAAATCATATCTGCCCCAAAAAAAAATTTATTATTATTGGTGTATTGCCATTTTGCCGAAAATCATTTCACCTAATTTAATTTCCCAAACAACTTATCGCATAACGTTTAGTTAGAATACCAACGTTTACCAAATTAGTGTTTCGCATTGTTTCATTTGGCTGAATTTTAATTTGGAATAAATTAGGTTAGTACGCAAATAAAGATAATATATGCAAAATAAATAACGTACCTATTCGAAACGATATTATGCCATAATAATGATAATTTGCTATACGATTTTCGGTCACAATATTAGTCAACCCGTAATAGTACATTACATACCTAGGGCGGTAAAATAAAGAACGGCTCAGATCGCGGGTATTTGTGGACCGAATCGAAGGTAAGGGCCGCAAACAAGCGACCTGAGGCCTTCTTTATTACCGCCCGTGGTACGTACACAGTTTTACGTCTTCTCCTGGGTGTGAAGTGAGATTTGCCGCGGCGCCCATAGGCGGCAAATCGCACTTACCGCCCAGAGTGACGTAAAAAGTTATTACAATACACAAACGTTACTTATGGATACATTTAATTTATCCCTAAAAATTACTTGTCTACCAATCTTCGTCTTCGATTCGTCTAAGAAACTTATCTACCTACTAACTAAAATCTACTTTTTACAGCGCAATTCTACCCGTGCTGATCATTCTGATTTTGAACACTGAAAAAGAAGATTTCATAATCATTGATTTATTATGTACTAGTAGATGTGACATCTAGGACAAATTTTGTGCGCCATGTTTAGCGGTTGACAGCTGTGACAGAATCAAAGAGTAGTATACTATAGTCTTGTAGTGATTTTCACTACAACTTCTGGGACAAACAACTTAAATGTATTTTCGAATAATAAATAAATAAATCAATCAATTAGGTACGGATGTCATCTCCTGATAATTATTGCTTAGGATATTAAAAGAAAAATAAAAGTTTTGTACAAAATTGGACACGTATCAACAAAAAATAGAAAAAAATATAGTTAAAAATATAAATAGATTATTATTACTATATAAATAGTTAATTGTGTCACACGAGAAGAAAGTTTTTTACATGTGTCTTGAGATCCCTCGCTACGCTCAAAGTTCAAACTAAGAATCACTCGCTTCGCTCGTGATTCAATTATAGAATCTTTCGCTTACTCGGGACTCAAAATCTACACTCTCAAGAAAAAACAACTTTCCTCTCTTGTTGCACAAATAACTATTTATATACTTAATCTCGGTTTCGTATTGAAAAACTAAAAATATATTTAGATTCAGATTTAAAATTTTCATTGGACCTCAGAAAAAGTTATATATAAGTTGTTTATTTAGTTTTAGTTTTATATCTAATAAGTTTGTAGTTGGTAGTCTTTGTATGTTCCTAAATAAATAATTTATTTCATAAAAAATATATTTATACATATTTTTTTTAATGTACTGTCAGTTCTGTGCCAACCCTGCCACCTATGGCATAGTTCTCATACGAGGCGCGGTCGGAGTCATGTTTAGGTATTATTTAATACCTTAAAGAGGCTGATGACCTCTTAATCTCACGCACATTTGCGAGGCCTTATTTTGCGGTGTTAGGGCTTTCATGAGGTCTCAGGTACGGTCACTTGCAAATATATGAACCGTGACAAAACACGTCTTACAGGGACCTAAAAAGCCTAGCCGAGGACCGCGAAAACTGGCGCATACTCCACCGACAAGAGCCATGCTCTTAAATTTTGATGATGATGATGATGATGATGACAAAACACGGTTACACTATAGTATTTTATGCAATAGTTGTATAAGAGGGTTCAAAAAAGGTGAGTGGCGTGTGTAACAATTTGAGCCGAAGCCGAAAATTGTTAATAAAGACGCCATGAGCCTTTTTTGACCTACTTATACAACGTTGCATACATTACTTTTTCTACGACTAGTGATTAAATAATACACAAGATTAAACGCAGTTTGCTTTAAGAAATAGCGAGAAGTTGAAAAGTGGTGGCAAATGACAGTTGATAGAACGTAATCATAGACACGGCAATTTTTTTTTCAAATGTCATCAACTTACTTGCTTTTTTCCTTATGTTGGCAGCAATTATTTTAGTTTTGTTATTGTTCCAAACCATTTGAATCAGTTGTTTGTTAAGTTGGCAGTTTTGATTTTCGTTGTAATTTTAGTGTTGTTTGTCTTTTTTATCTGTTGGGTTCACAGGGCACCACTGTTAGCAGTTGCTTTTTATCACATAATAACCCTAGGGTCTTTATGAAGAATAGACAAGATAGATTTTTATGAAATGTCATAAGACATGCTTTTATATTCGTTGGCGGGACCATATAATTGACAGATAAAAGTACCGGAGTACTTAGAAAAACATAATAATTATGTAGGTACTATTATAAATATAATTTAAAAAAAAACAAGAACCGACTTCAAGAAATCACTATGGTGTTCCTATAATAGTTAGAGTCTTCCCTCGATTTCTCCAGGATCCCATCATCAGGTCCGGACCTGATGACAATGGGACCAACTGTGAAGTATACTCTTACAAACGAAAAAAGAATTGTCTATATCGGTCCAGCCATCTTCGAATAATCGGTGAACATACATAAAAGAAATAGCAAAAAAACAAGCAATGATCCCGACATTCCCGACGAATTGAAAACCTCCTCCTTCGAAATCTTGAAGTCGATTGAAACCGAGATTTTCTATATTTGTGTTTGCGAGTTCATTTTTTTATACCAAAAGGTACCATTTTGCAGAAGGCACTTAGGTGGTTTGAGCAATAGAAGCGTAAGGGCCGGCTTCCAAATGGTACCTTTTGATCTAGACTATCACATATTTTATTTTCTCCGTGATAATGGCGCATGTTGTGCCAACATATCTTGAACCCGACAACATGGTAGGCCAATTAAGCCATTTTTACCCGACTGCTGAACAAAAGGAGGGATTGCTTATTCGTTTGTTATAATAAGTGTACAACCTGAAGGTAAGCAAACACCGCAGCCCAAACAACACTTACGCACATGTCGTCCCGCATCGGCCACAATGTAAACGTGTAAAACCATCATAAGGCCCCTCAAACCATCATAAGGCCCTCATTTGAACCGACGTTTAATGTAGCATTTGCGTGTTCCTTGGTTGCAAAGCTATGATCGCATAAACGCTACTTAGTATAGGGGGGGTTGGGGACTGTTGTTCAGCTGGGAAAGATGGAACATCTTTCAAAACTTAATTGAAGCAATAATTATTTTAGTCAGTGAACCTATTTAACAATTTTACCTTGCTTCCCGAGTCATAAATAAATGTTACGGGAAATTATTACATAAATCGAGTTAATCCCACGGTAAGGTCAATATGGCTAGTGTTGTGTTGTAGGTAATATGCGATAAAAAACAGTTTATCATTATAATTTCTTACCAATTCTCATAGTGTTGTGTTCTTGCTGGTAGGAAAGGTTGCCAAAGAGCTCAAACAGGACCCAGTGAGTTAACAACGGGGCCGTCAACACAGTGAATCCTCCTGCAACGCTCATGTGACACCTCCGGAGTTATAAACATCCATAGGCTACGATAGCTGCTTACCATCAGGCAGGCCGTATGCCGTCTTTGGTTTAACACCTTACATATGTGTACCAAATTTCAACTTAAACGGTTTAGCAGTTTCGGAGTAAATTGGCTGTGACAGACGGACAGAAAGACACTCGAGTGGTACTATAAGGGATCCTTTTTTTCTTTTGAGGTACAGAAACCTGAAAAGGTCAAGGGAAAACAAGCATTCAGCTCGCTTAACATTACTAGTGTAATATGCGCGTTGTCGACTCTTTAAAATCCTGGTGGACTTATAAAACAAAATACAGAATGATCCATCTTTACCGGCGGTTCAAGTTCGCCCTAACTCCCCTATGTAATTATACATTATTGCACAATATTATAAGGTGCGACTTAAATGTTTATGATAAGATCGTGTTTTTATGTATTTTTACAAAGTAGAGACACGCCTTCGCGCGAACATTCACCCGGGCCATAATAAGAACTAGTAGTTCTGTGAACCGTAGACTTCGGAGCATTTCCACCCTCCCCCCCTTTCCCCCTCCGTCGAAACTTTATTCATACAACAACCTCTAAGGAAGTGTGGGCTTGACCTTTTACCCGAAAATAATTGAAATCCGTCCATAAATAACGCGACAACAAACTTCCCCCTTTTTCCCCTCATTTCCCCCGAATCAAAAAAATGGCTCGACAATTTTTGGCAAATAAATCAAGGAACGTACATTGGCATGTTTTATCGAAATCGGATGAAAAATGCGACCTCTAGACCGACACTGACCAACCAACCAACCAATACACACACATCAATCTGCCAAATCGTCGTACCAGTGAGAGACCCCAGACCCAACACGCAGCCGCGCGCTCGTGCGGCCGTGCGGCCTCTCCTTGTGAGTAGAGTCGACAGGACACTCGCGTGAACTCACGTCCCCATACAAACGTAGTTCAGCTCTCATTTTAAAACAACATGCTTTGGAACCACGAAATTTGGCATGGACATTCTAGTAGCACAGATCTAGGTCGGACATTGTGATACAAAGAAAATATAGCAAAAATAAGTTTTGTATGTAAATTTGTAACTGGCTGAAAGAAAATATTCTTTGTATTACAATTTTTAGCAACAAAAATGAATTACCGACCTAAATCTATACTAGTAGAATGCCCATGCCAAATTTCGTGGTTCTAAAGCATGTTGTTTTAAAATGAGAGCTGAACTACGTTTGTATGGGAACGCGAGCGTCATGGCGACTCTTAAAACGGAGACGTTCGTCGCCTCGCTGCGCTCGGCTCCTCAGTCAATTAATAACGAATCGATTGACAGTTTCATAAAAATCGGATGAATAGTTTAGGCGCTACGGCAGAATATACGTAAATAGAAACATACATACATAGACTGCTAAAATCATAACCCTTTCTTTTGGTTTCGTGTAGTCGGCTAAAAAGATGATGATTGATGTACTTACCTCGTTTTTTTTTCAGATTAGAAAAACAACGGTCGATTTTGCCTATGTGTTTTTATTTCTTTCAGCCATATCACAGATTTTTTTTTATAAAACTATTTTTTCTACACCCATATCATAAACCCTCCATGATGCGTTCAAAAACCGCACGTTATGACTACCATAAAAATATACTATTTTGTTAGAAGTTAGATCAAATGTCTTATCTGTAACGATGTTATTATTATCAAATAATAATCAAAAAATCGATTTCATTATGAAAATCCGGCCTGCTCCTCGACCGCCGGCACGCGCCCCTCCGACCGCCGGCACAATCGAGTTGGCCATGGCGATGGCGGTGCGATCCGTGCAATGGCAGTCATTCATTCATCATTTAGGGTTTATAATATGTGTGTAGATAAAGCAGTGTATGCAACTGTACGTACTTAGGCCTTAAAACACTCGTGTGATCTTATTATGAAACTCACTTCGTTCGTTTCATAAAACCACACTCGTGCTTTAAGGACCCGTAACAGTTACATAAACTACTATACTTCCATTATTAGTGATACGTTTAAACCAATAAGATATAAAATGATGAATTATAAAATCGTTGTCCCCAATATCGCACCACGACAATCGCACGATTTTTCAAATCTGAAAATAAACGAAGTATAATTGGATACCTACAATATATTTAGATGTAGAAAATATGGTAAGGTGCGTTGGGGTGAGATAGAAAGGTATTTTTTTAGGGATAAGACAAAAAATCGTCCATATTCCGGAGCATTACAGACTACTTTTTATCTTACCCCTAAAAATACCTTTCTATCTTATCCCAAAGCACCTTAGCTATTTGCAATTAGGTCAGTTGTATGCTTATTTGCCACCGTCGTCGTGGTATTAATTAAATGCATATAAACTCATAAACTTTTTCATACGATGTAGCGGGAGCGGGTAGATAGTGTACACAACCCTTAGGACCTTATCTTATAACCTAGGAATGCAAATTAGCAGTAAATCCTCGGAAAGTGACACCCGCTGGCTGCATAAGTAATTTGGCAAATACAGTTAACCGACTACGACAGACTAATTTGCAAGATGTATGTACCTACTCATTTGCAAGATACCTATGTTAGTTTGTACGGTCAGCAGCAGAAGTCTTTAAGCAGACGAAGTGTTCAAAATTATCTTGACATGCTCTTGTTTTAACCCTAACCCAAAAAATGGGTGTTATGAGTTTGACTGCGATGTGTATCATGTAGTGTATAATATACAAACTGTAACACAAATACTGTTAGGCATAACTGGTATCAAATTCTTATTATACAAAACTAAAAAAAAAAAAAATATTATATAAAATTATTTACATATACTTAGACTTAGAAAACTTAACTAACTTATGCTAAGAAATCTAGACCTAACTTAAAACCTATTTGGACCTAAGCTATATGTACAGATATCCCCCATATCGCTCCCACTTAGCAAGGTTCATTTTTTCTCGCGAAAAAAAATTGGTTTTTGTATGGGGGGGTTTGGCCGGCTGGGATGACGTGTCCCATAAAAAAAAAAAATTTTCGCTGTAAAAAATGTTAAATTTAAACTTTCGTGAGACATATTAACATTATAAAATAACACGGTTACACACACGGCACTTTAGTCACGTCGTCGTCGCGAGGCGCAGCGGTGCGCCACGGGCCGGTTCAAGTAGCACTCCTAGTGCTTGAAGATGGAGACCTAGGCTCTCCGAAACATGTCGCGAGACGTGACTAAAGTGCCGTGAGTGTAACCGTGTTATTTTATAATGTAAAAAATGTTTCTGCGGTTATAACTTACTCGCAGTAGGTACGATAGGTACCAAATTATACCCTAAAACGGATCCCCAGTATTTTTGTTATCCTGTACTTGTGTAGAATATTGAGATATTGTCGTTATATTTTAACCGACTTCAAAAAAGGAGGAGGTTCTAAATTCGACTGTTTATCTTTCCCGACCACGGAACAATGGTGTTCCGGACCTTTGGGAGGCGTATGCGGAGCCGAAGCCAACGCGCAGAGGCCCTTTCGACAATTTAATGAAAAGTGAGGGGTACACTAAGCGGATGCTGCCCCTGCCCGTGTCATGGGACGCACGCAGAGACAGCACCCGCCATGGTGTAAGGACTATTGAGTATTAATGGAGACTAAAATGTACTAGGCTATTGGGTGAAAAGTATGGACTGATTAATGGGCTATTGGATGAAGAACCGGACGCCTGCCTAATAAAATGATATCCAATTTATTTATTATTATTATTTTTATATTACTTTTTGTATATACGTTACTCGATATCTCCGTGAATCGTGAACCGATTTTCATTTTTTTTAATCGAACGGGTATAACCCTTTGATGGTCCCATTGTCACTAAGTCGGGGTCTGATGATGGGATCCTGGAGAAATCGAGGGAACTCTTCAACGATTATAGGCACACCTATAGTGATTTCACTATTTTTTACGGCAACTCGGCCACTTCCTCTTGGAATAGCGGATCCTAAGTGAAGTCGGTTCTTTTTTTGTTTAAAATTATAGCATCTGTCTCAAAAAAGACCACTTTTAACATCATCTCTTTGAATTTTTTTCTTGTACAGAATTTTTAGGACTATAGATTGGCGATGAGGCTTGAATTGAGGATTTTTTTCAGTCTTGCCCGTTAAAGGGTTAAGAGTTAAAAACGTTTTGAAAGATTCATTGGTAGATTTGTTTCATAATAATTTAATTACAAACTACAAAACTCTATTGACCCATGCAAACCATTTTGTGCACAAAGCGACGGTAACATTACGGTTTCCTCCCTAGGGAGTTAATGTTCTAGTTCCTAGAATAATAAAACCTGGGAAGTAAGTATTGTGTCAGTGTCTTCTGTGTTCTATTTTGGAGGGCAAAGGCTTTTCTGTCTTCCACTACTTATAACTACCTACTGAGTTTCCCACAAAATCTTTCCACAACTACGAAATTTTTTATACATGAAAGTTCCGGAAACTTATCACATATATTTTTGTGTATGAATTGAAATTTATATTTTACTGGTGCGTTGGGGTAAGATAGAAAGGTATTTTTTTAGGGATAAGACAAAAAATCGTCCATATTCCGGAGCATTACAGACTACTTTTTATCTTACCCCTAAAAAAATACCTTAAACATCAATTTCCAGTGTTTTATCATGGATATATATGAAGTGGATGAAATACTTCGGTCAAAAAGTGAGGCTGAAAGAGAAGGTTATCTAGGGGATTGTGTCTCGTTTTGACTAAGGAGGTAATGACGTCATCAAACAATCAAAATGTGACAATTTTGTAACGAGTGCGAGTGGGACACCGCCCCCTACTTTAAGCTCTCTATGGGAACGTTTTTACTACTTTTTAATAGTCTCCTGTAATCACCTGTTTTGCTCGGTAATAAGGTTCAACTGTGGTTCGGGAAAAAGTGTAAGAATTACATCCACTTTATATAAATTCATGTGTTTTATACCAAACTTGGTTTTCAAAACAAAGTGGAATCACTTCGGCCGTCGGAATTGGTTAAACGCGTTTTTTGATAAGACTGCGTTTCCACCAGAGATGAGCAAGGATGCGTTTCCACCAGAGATGAGCAAGGATGCGTTTCCACCAGAGATGAGCAAGGATGTGTTGCGAGGAATGTGTTTTTAGAGTCGCCAGGACGCTCGCGTGAACTCGCGTTCCCATACAAACGTAGTTTAGCCTTAATTTGAAACGACAAGCTTTAGAACCATGAAATTTGGCATGGGCATTCTAGTGGTACAGATCTAGATCGGACATTCGTTTTTGTTGCTTAAAATTCTAATACATACAAAGAAAGTATATCAAAAATAAGTTTTGTAAGTAAATCTGTAAGTGGCTGTATTTTCTTTGTATTACAATTTTTAGCAACGAAAACGAATGTCCGACCTAGATCTGGGGGTGATTTTTGAGAATCGAGCACTCGAAAGTGACATTTGAAACTCTGAATAAAACGATGAAATTCTGTTTTAAAAATAACAGTGTTAGAAATTTAAAATCATGATTATTTAAACTATTAATTCCATGCGAAAAAATTGGCAACAAACTTAAGTGTGCGATTATTTTCGAGCTTGATTTTTTTTAATTCGAGCGTCCGGCTGTCAAAAATCGGCCCCCTGTACCACTAGAATGCCCATAACAAATTTCATGGTTCTAAAGCATGTCGTTTTAAAATGAGAGCTAAACTACGTTTGTGTGGAAACGCGAGTTCACGCGAGCGTCCTGGCGACTCTTAAGCACCAAATAAGCACCAATAGAATCACTTCATTAAGATAAGATAAGATAAGATAATTTATTCCATGACAATTTACAATCGTGTCGATTAGTTTATCCTCGCATAGTGCAGCTCTAGGATTGGTTCTTAAGAGGCTGACAAGACCCGATGACCTTCAATTTGACTTTACTTAAACATTCATATAGCTATAACTACTTGTTTTGGAAAAGTAAAAAATATATATGTTAATATTCATTATATTTAAAAGAACTTGGTTAATTCCAATACACGATTGGACGAAATCGGCTCGATAGAAAATAATTCCAAAGTTACATCTAAAATTAGCTTAAAACAGTTGCACGTCTTTAGTTTCTTGGCTTATATGTCTGTAATTAAGGACAACATTCCGCCACACTAATACTAAAAACTTCGTTGCCTTAAATTTCTCAATTAATGCATAGTTTTTTTTTAATTCATCATTTTGCAAAATATGCAATGAGCTCCCATACTAATCGCAACGCAGTGTTTCTCTTTCACTCGCGCTGAAAAAGATAGGGAGGGAATTTAGCTCTTATCATCCTCTTAATAAACACATCCCTCGCAACACATCCTCGCTCATCTCTGGTGGAAACGCAGCCTTAGTCACCGCATCTAGGTTTCTAGGTATAACTATTCCAGATTCTAGTACATCCCTTAGGGTACCTGATCAAATAGCTTTTGACCATTGTTACCTGTTGGACATTGTTGACGTCCTGACAGTAATTTCAAATGCACAGTCGTCTGGTAAACTATCTAGTGGTTCACTAATGTCCAATAGCTGACACCCGGCTTTCATTGACGATTGTGACGAACACTAGTCCACTTACCTTATAACTATTAACAGAATCAATAAAATTAAACCCTATGGAGAATTCATGTAGATACTAAATTTGAAGAGCGAAATGTGACTAAGGTTACTTTCTTTTTTTTTTATTCGCAACTGATTGCATTTCATATTATTTGGAAATACAATAAGATGGTTTCTGGTTTATGGTTTAAGAATGTATTTCTCTAAAAGAATTATAATTCACTTAACTAGAGAAATTCACAACATTATAGAAATTATCTTAATTATACGAGTAACAGTGTACGAACAGCAGGTAATTTAAATTTAAAGTGATACAAAGCAATTCTTATTTCTACGTAAAAGTGGGTACCAAAATCGTTCACATCGGTTAATAAGTTGGCACAAAGTAATTGTCACTGCGCGAGCGCGGGCGGCCCAAACAATTGCAATGTCCAGTGTAAAGTGACCCAGATATACGCGCCTATACTGGTTCGTCTAAGCGTTAAACCGGTCCGTCGCACTCGCCCAGTGGTTGGCGACAACAGACATGGAGAGATCCATTTGCGGGGTTCAATTACGTAAATAGTTTAAAGTCATAGTGATTGCCTGATGCAACAATATTAAATTATGTCAATGTAATTTATCAGCTTTTTTGTATTAAGTTGTACGTGCAATTATTGCAATTACTTACAATGATTTAGTTATTAGATTAGATTTTCCTACATTACATTATATTCGCTTATCTTATTTTCTTACTATAAGATTACATTAGGTTCCCAATTTAAAGAGGATACAGTGTTGATGACCCTTTTTGTACAGTCGCCATCAAATATATCGGAGCGGATAGGGTGCTCATAAATATCTGAACATGCACTTTGTCGGCTTGACAATGGAGGCGTTGTTCAGATATTTGTGACCACCTTGGCCGCTCCGATATATCTGATCGTCATTAACACAGTAAATCCTGCTTTGTATTAAATTATCGACAATAAAGTATTAATGAGACAATTCTAGAGTTGTAGGCGTCCATAGGCTTAGCTGCTTACCATCAAGCGGGTTGTATGCTTGTTGGCCACCGTCGCATAAAAAAACTAGTGTCTATTACTACCGTATTAACTTGATACTAGCTAAATAGTCATTTCAGTTACCCTAAATGCATATTCCGGGGGAAATTTTGCATGAATTTGTCGTAAAACAATGATGCAGTTCTGTCTGTCTGTTATTCTCAAGTCCTGAGACACGATAATCCTAGTTTGGGTTCAATTATCTGCTTCATATGTATGTATGTATGTTCTGGCTTAGCTCAGTTCATTTTGAATACCTAGATCACATAATTATATGAGACACGACACGTTATATGATAATTTTAAACAAAAAAAAAACCGACTTCACTAAGGCTCCATCTTTCTAAGAGGAAATGCCCAAAATGCTGTAAAAAAAAATCAAATCGCTATAGGTGTGCCTATAATAGTTGAAGGGTTCCCTCGATTTCTCCAGGATCCCATCATCAGATCCAGTACTAACTGTCAAGTATACCTTTTAAATCTAATCCCCATGAGACCTAGTTTCTTCTCTGGTTAATTGGAAGGTTAGATGGCAATCACTTTCGTAAAAACTAGTGCCAACGTCAATTCATGAGATTAGGTTTTTGAGGAGATCCGGATCCGGGTCCCGGGTATTATTTTATGAGAGTAGCGTATCCTGTTCTATAATGTAATCTACAGTTATATTATCATAAACTGTAATATACAAAATGGCGCTTTCTTGATCCTGCAATCTTCACACAACACTCGATATTAACGTAAATGTATATTTAAGGCAACAATATCACAATATGTTTTGATACTTGATAAGAATGATAAGTTAATCGTTAGCCGTAGGGGATGCGAGGACAATGTAGGACTTGGGGCAATATGACAATTTCTTTCGTTCTGTAACCTTCTTCTTCCTAGCGTTTATCCCGGCTTGGGGTCCGCTTGACAACCTAATCCCATGAATTGGCATAGACACTAGTTCTGTAACCTAAGAACACACATTTTTAAAGCGGAAATATGTATATTTTATACCTACTACGACAGTGGCAAACAAGCATACAGCCCGCCTGAAGATAAGCAGCTAACGTAGCCTATGTCTATAGGCTACGTTAGCTGCAAATATCCTGCAAATGCGTCACATGCGCGTTACCAACCCTTATACAAAGGAGGAATCCCTATGTGTCGGCTAAAGGAACAAGGGTCCCTCGTCGTCAACACACTACATTATCGAACGAGCAGAGCGTAAGCAAACCGAGTTCTTACAAACAACTTCTGGCTGCTGGGACGTCTCGGAATTTAGATAACTTTGATTTTGTGAGTTTGTTCGACGATAAATTTAGTAACGTTTTTATACTCGGCGACTGTAATACTCGAATTGAGATTGTGGTGGCGGAACTACTAGCGCATACTTTTTGATAGAGCTTCTATGGTCGCATATTGTAGCATCCATAACAATCACAGAAAGGATTTCCATACAATATTGTGAAACTGTTGTCGGGCCCCGCATTGCGTGTCGCCGCCGGCACAATCCACCGGGAGATCGAACGTTACGAGATTACATAGAAGCAGTAGGTTGTGCACGGCTTTCGTCGAACTCAATTCTTACCGGCTTGCTTAAGCACTCGTATAAAAACTATTGTGTGCAACGGTACATAATAAGGGTTCTTAAAATTCTCGGGTCTGTTTTTACAAAATTCGGCTTCGCCTCATTTTGTAACTTCGACCCTCGAATCTTAAGAACCCTCATTATGTAACTGTTGCACAAAATACTATTTTCTGATCTTTATGAAATATGTTGGGGTTGTAGCAGATATACATACTATTTGAGAGTTCGTTTATGAGCTGTATCGATCAAAGTGTTGTGGACTTGACATGGAAAAAAAATTCATGTGGGTCTTGTTATATTGGTCAACTCGTTAACAAGTAAATCGGGAGTTTTTCAGTTCGAGGCGGACTACTAGTTTTAACCTGTTTCATGCCATTGGCCGAACGCCTTAGTCGTGTGGATTTTTTTTTATGAATGCATATGGGGGCTTACCCCATACGGTACCTATACTTATAGACACACTAGAGTGGTTTTAATAAAAAGATAATCATTCATATCATACATTTGATTCACAAGTGGCACACAAAAGTGTTCTTTTGATTAAATAGCAGAATCAACGCATTCAAAAACTATAAAAAACAAAAAACCTCAAATTCCAAACCATGAATCATAAAACAAACCTATTTTGTTGAACGTTCTATTCACGTTCTTATTTCAAATTCAAAAATTCCTGCCATTGAGCGAAACTTTTTTTAGAGCGGCAAAGGCGAGTTGATTTCCTTTATGCCAGACACTTTTTTGTATTTATTCCGAATGCTTGCATAGCACTAGAATGAGGGTTTCCAGAATACATTTTTTTATTAGATGGCAGCACCGTCGCCGTATTCCATCTTTTAAAACGTTTATCTACACCCATATCATAAACCCTCCATGATGCGTTCAAAAACCGCTCGTTATGACCACCATAAAAATAGACTGTTTTGTTAGAAGTTAGAACAAATGTCTTATCTGTAACGATGTTATTATTATCAAATAATAATCAAAAATTCGATTTCATTATGAAAATCCGGCCTACTCCTCGACCGCTGGCACGCGCCCCTCCGACCGCCGGCACAGTCGAGTTGGCCATGGCGATGGCGGTGCAATCCGTGCAATGGCGTCATTCATTCATCATTTACAGGGTTTATAATATGTGTGTAGATAAAGTGTATGCAACTGTACGTAATTAGGCTTTTAAACACTCGTGTGATACCTTATTATGAAACTCACTTCGTTCGTTTCATAAAACCACACTCGTGTTTTAAGGACCCCTATTACGTAACAGTTACATTAACTACTATTAGACACGATCCAATTTTAATACAACTCCAATGTATTACAACACAATACAGCTAGCGCCTACATAACACGTCTGAATCAGAAATGTCAGAATTTGCTTGAAAATTATTCCAATGCAACTTCAATATTGGTTCATTATTTGTTGTGTGTTGGAGTTCTGTTTAAGAGTCGCCAAGACGCTCGCGTAAACTCGCGTTCCCATACAAACGTAGTTCAGCTCTCATTTTAAAACGACATGCTTGAGAACCATGAAATTTGGCATGGGCATAGTAGTACATATCTAGGTCGGACATTCGTTTTTGTTGCTAAAAATTGTAATACAAAGAAAATACAGCCAGTTACAGATTTACTTACAAAACTTATTTTTGATATACTTTCTTTGTATTAGAATTTTTAGCAACGAAAACTAATGTCCGACCTAGATCTGTACTACTACGTAGAATGCCCATGCCTAATGTCATGGTTCTAAAGCATGTCGTTTTAAAATGAGAGCTAAACTACGTTTGTATGGGGACGCGAGTTCACGCAAGCGTCCTGGCGACTCTTAAGATACATTGTGTTTTCAACCGACTTCAATTCCATAGAAGAAGGAGGTTCTGCATTCGGTTTGGTGTTTTTTTTTTTGAATTTTCACCGATTACTCCGAAACCCGTGGTCCGATTTGAGTAATTCTTTTTTGTTTGATAGGATCTACATCCAAGGTGGTCCCATATTAATCTGGTGCTGTTCTGATGATGGGATTCATGAGGAATTGAGGGAACTCCTCAATTTTTAAAGGCACATGTATGGTGATTTGGGTGTTTTCTTAAGCAACTCAAGCATTTTCTCACGAAAATCACCAATTTGATGGAGTGGACCTGATGATGATGATTGATTTGATGATAATGATGATTAATATATTGTTTAAGTATTTTAAAATTAGAATACGGCACCATTGCGAGAGGTTAAAGTTAATGATAAGTTTTCTCCCCCTTTTCACCCCCTTAGGGGTTAAATTTCGAGGTATCCTCCCTAGAGTAGCAGACGTCCACATGCATACTTTAAGATCCGCTTGCGCATGCGGTCACCGTAAATAGTACAGTCGCCATCAAATACATCGGAGCGGCAAAAGTACTCAAAAATATCTGAACATGCACTCTATCACCTTGACAATAGAGGCGTTGTTCAGATATTTGTGATCACCTTGGCCGCTCTGATATATCTGATGGCGACTGCAATATCTTCCTACACGAAGGCCGCAAAAATATCAGTAATATATGACACTCTTATTTGTGGGGCCAAAAGAGCTCACATATTTTTGCGGCCTTCGTGTAGGAAGATACTTTGACCGAGGACTGTACCCTTGTACAGTCACGTCTCAAAATAGGGATACATCATTTGTGTCAAAAATATTTAGCAACAACTCTATTACCATAGACTTAAATATATAAGTAGTAGACGGCCATAGCTTAAGAACTTTTTGAGGCTCCGAGTATTTAGCGCCATCTTGTTCAGAGCCACCTAAACAGAGGTAATATCGACTATACTATAGTACATTATATATATAGTATACTATAGTACACTAGTCGTTACTAGGTGGCGCTGATTTTATCTCATACATATTGGCTCTGTTTAGGTGGCTCTGAACTAGATGGCGCTAAATACTCGGAGCCTCAAAAAGTTCTTAGGCCATGGCTACTATATATTTATGTCTATGCTATTACCAAGTCTTGGATACATGTTTTTTCACCTCAGCAGTTCGAACAAGCCTACTTTCCTCACTCACTGGAGTGACGAAAGTGCGACTTTCATCACTACAGGGAGTGACAAAAGTTGCTACTTTCGCCACTCCAGGGAGTGAAATTTTGTTTCTAGAAGGTTTTCGTCATAATGATGATGCCTTTCATTCGGGAATGTAAATAAATGTGTTTTTTTAACTTTATAATGTTCTCACTACTGAGGTGAAAAGTTGTATGTGTCACACGAGAGGAATTTTTTTTACATCTCGTGTTGTTGAGATCCCTCGCTACGCTCAAGATTCAAACCTAGAATCACTCGCTTCGCTCGTGATTCAATTATAGAATCTTTCGCTTACTCGGGACTCAAAATCAACACTCGCAAGAAAAACCAACTTTCCTCTCTTGTTGCACAAATAACTAAGTATTGTCACACTAAACGTATCCATATTTTACAAAACTGTCCGTCTGTCTGAGTCCAGCATTAGGCTGTTTAAAAGCGATGGGAATATCTCTGTGAGGATATTATTATTTAGCGCTGTATCCGCGAAACGGGTTCTAGACGGTGGGCCGTGACCTTTAGAGATGTGTATACACATATCGATATCGATAAATTCATTTTTTATCATATTTAACTAGTAGTCCGCCTCGAACTGAGAACTCGCCATTTACTTGCAAACGAGTTGACCAATTTAACAAGATCCTAAGGAGGATTTTTTTTCTCCTTCTAGCTCCATAACCACTTGATCGAGCCTGCTCATATACGAACTTACAAATTTTATGTATCTCTGCTACAGCCCCAAGAAATTTCATAAAGATCAGAAAAGCGTTACTAAAGTTATCGTCAGACAAACTATGTAAATCAAAAAGCCATCCAAATGCCGAGACATCCCAGTAGCCAGGTGACAGTTGGGTCTGAAGTTGTTCGATCCGCTCGTTCGATCATACAGCGTGCTATTACACGCAGACATAACAGGAGTATTCAGTTATTTCCTGGGGAATTATGGTCATTTTTTAGCTTATTCAACATATTTTGTTATATTTTTTCGTAGATCATTTCAGGGACATTCGCGTCACTTTTAAAGAGCCGAACTATGAGGCTTATGAACTATCAAATAGTCTAATATCTTCAAACAGTCTATGGAATTCAAATTCAGTCTAGGTAAGCAGGTACCTAGCATTGTATCCTTGAAAATTTTCTAGACAGTGTGCTGATAGGCCTTTAAGTTCCGTATTTTTTTAATATTTATTGCATGATCTGATCGCTTAAGAGTCGCCAGGACGCTCGCGTGAACTCGCGTTCCAATACAAACGTAGTTTAGCTCTAATTTTCAAACGACATGCTTTAAACCATGAAAATTGGCATGGGCATTTTAGTAGTACAGATCTAGGTCGGACATTCGTTTTCGTTGCTAAAAATTGTAATACAAAGAGGTATATCAAAAATAAGTTTTGTATGTAAATTTGTAACTGGCTGTATTTTCTTTGTATTACAATTTTTAGCAACGAAAACGAATGTCCGACCTAGATCTGTACTAGAATGCCCATGCCGAATTTCATGATTCTAAAGCATGTCGTTTTAAAATGAGAGCTAAACTACGTTTGTATGAGAACGCGAGTTCACGCGAGCGTCCTGGCGACTTAATAATTTCTTCCATTAAAAAGTATATTTAAAATGTCCCGATACCTTTATTCCCATCCCTAAAACGCGCGTCACTTTCGTGTTCATCTTTACACCTTCCACACATCGTCTCGCTCGCACAAACCTCTCGCTCGCATGGCGAGCCAAGTGAACACTATTATTAGGTAAGTATACATGGTATGTCTTAAGCTATTGATGATAATTGGGATTAAGATATGTAAAGACAAAGATAATTACAGCCTTGGCCAGAAGTATTGAGCATAGGTGTTTTTTGTTTACAATTTTGATGTTAAGCATTATTTCCCTATCCTAACAATGTACGGTAAATGTTATATTTTATTTATAAATATAGAAAGCTTCACTTAATAACACTTTCAAGGTACTTAAAAAATATGAAAACAGAAGGTACCAAAAATGTAAATTTAAGTCGGTGCGACATATTGCAAATATTCTATGCAGTTACTACTAACTTCAACAAAACATGCCTATTAGTTTATTTATTATGCCTATCACTATAAATATCAGACAAAAACATGTTAATTGTTGATAATTGAAAATCATGATCAAAATAATGTACACTTAGCACCAGTAAGTATTTTTAAACCGACTTTAAGATTTCGAAGGAGGAGGTTACCAATTCGTCGGGATGTTTTGGTTTTTTTGCTATATTTTTATGTATGTTCACCGATTATTCGAAGACGGCTGGACTGATTTGGAAAATTATTTTTTTGTTTGAAAGTATACTTCACAATTAGTCCCATTGTCACCAGGTCTGGATCTGATGATGGGATTCTGGAGAAATCGAGGGAACTCTTCAACTAGAGGCACACCTATAGTGATTTCATTTTTTTTTCTACAGCAACTCAGGCATTTCCTCTTGAAAAAGCGGATCCTAAGTGAAATCGATTCTTTTTTTTGGTAAAATTATTTATTTTATTTGCGATACAACGAGGAAATGCCGCCAGCATCCTTGGTACAATGCCGCAAGGGCCTAGTTTAGATTTGAGCTAGTTATTAATTTAGTTTAGTATTTGTACTGTAGTACCTCTGTATATTTAGTTATGTAAATAAATGGTTTATTTTATTTATGTGCAAAGACATATCCCTCGACGCGATATATTTTTAAAATATACGAAATACTTCAACTTTTATACCTACAGTACCTTGCCATCAAATAATCTGCAAGAATTTGCCAAAATAATTACGAAGCAAAATAAAACACTTGACATAACCTTTTAAACGCTGAACACGGCAAATTCGGACCACCCGCTGTTTTAAGATTTTTAATGACAACTTGTGAGAATTATAATGATTATGTAATGTAATATTTAAGTCACATGTGCTTTAGTAACAAAGTGTGTTGTATAAGTACTATTATATCCTGTTTCTATTTGTGAGTTCCTGTAATTAGCTAGGGATACACGCACAGATGTGTCCGCCGGATTTGTCCGACGGATATGCCCGGCGGACACATCCGTTCGTGTATGGCGCAAATTGGACAACGGACAGACAGCGGACAGACGTCTGGCGGACACATCCGTGTCCAATTCGCGCCATACACGAACGGATCTGTCCGCCGGGCATATCCGTCGGACAAATCCGGCGGGCACATCTGTGCGTGTATCCCTAGCTTTTAGCTCTGTATTTCTACCTAAGATACTTATTGTATATATGTTGGAACTCCTTAAATAAATATAAATACAAATGTACAAACGTATGTATGTAGCAGTGGCGGCGCGTCCATAGAACACGGTTCCTGTCGGCTTCCTTAATTTTCTGGTTTACCTGAGCAGTTTTACTACTGCTAATGAAGAATTTTAAGTCTAATTAAGCTCCGGATTGTCTAAGAATTTTGAATTATAGCTGCATTAGGGTAATTTCGATAGGGAAAAAGTAGCGGGTAATTCCAAAAGTTGTCTCTTATTCTAATGGGATACGAGTGATATTTAAATGATTTTTGGAATTACCCACCTTTTCGAATTTACCACAATGCAGGATGCGATGTGTAATTTGCAACAGCCAATAACACGAAGCTGAAGGTTCTAGGTTCGTATCCTGCTAAGAACATTTTATTTGTATATATAGCTTTGTAGATATGAGGCAATATCAACTATAACGCTTCGTTTGCCAAATTCGTGCTCAATCGTGCTTGGATTTCGCCGCCATCTTTGTTTAGCTGTCAAATCTTAGCCGCTGTAAGTTAGGTACAACCAGAGGCTATAGAGATATAGACGACCACAGCCTAAGAACTTTTTGAAGCTCAAGTCGATTGCGCCAACTATGTCAAAGCCCCCTAAAGATACCGAATTGTAATAGAAATGTCACCTGCACTGCTACTCCACCTAGTAGCTACTAGTGTACTACTAGTACGCTATTTGTTACTATGTGGAGTAGCAGTGCAGGGGAGATTTCTCTTACATATTCGGTAACTTTAGGGGGCTTTGACATAGTTGGCGCAATCGACTTGAGCTTCAAAAAGTTCTTAGGCTGAGGTGGTCTATATCTCTATAGTCTCTGGTACGACCAAGTAATAAATGTGGCAATATTTTTGCGTGCAAAAGCGTAGAAGAATGCTAGTTACCTGGCGGTAGAACGTTAGACTTTCAATCCGGAGGACTACGCTGCAAACCACGGCTCTTACCTACCACTGAGTTTTTCGGAACTTATGTACGAAGTATCATCTTTACCAGTCGCTTTTCGGTGAAGGAAAACATCGTGAGGAAACTGGATCGAATCCCAATAAGGCCTAGTTTCCTTTCCCCTCTGGGTTGGTCAGATGGCAGTCACTTTCGTAAAAACTATTTGCTTTTTCTTGGGATTAGGTTTCCGAGCGTACCTTCGGCTCAATTGAGCTATGCAAGACTAGGACAAACGCTAGGAGGATGAATAAAAGCGTAAGTGCCGCCAATTGGTATCTTTACCAAAATAATGTCTCATTTTGTGGAATAAAGTGTTTATTCCTTACTACATCCTGTTGTAATACAACATACGGACCTCACCGTATGATGGCTAAGGGTTGGACCCGCAGATTACCCCAACCACTACATAGATCATAAGTACAACTCGAGGTCACCACACATAGGTGCTGCCGTACTAATTTTGTATGAGAGTGCGAGTCGCCAGGACGCTCGCGTGAACTCGCATCCCCATACAAACGTAGTTCAGCTCTCATTTTAAAACGACATGCTTTAGAATCACGAAATTTGGCATGGACATTTTAGTAGTACAGAGCTATGTCGGTAATTAGTTTTCGTTGCTAAAAATTGTAATACAAAGAAAATATAGCAAAAATAAGTTTTGTATGGAAATCTGCATCTGCCTGTATTTTCTTTGTATTACAATTTTTAGCAACGAAAATGAATTACCGACATAGATCTGTACTACTAAAATGCCCGTGCCAAATTTCATGGTTCTAAAGCATGTCGTTTTAAAATGAGAGCTGAACTACGTTTGTATGGGAACGCGAGCGTCCTGGCGACTTTTAAGGTTTATAATCATTATTCATGTGAATTTAAAAAATCCACAAAAATCAAGTTACAGGGGTGAACCTAGATTATTATACTATAAATTGGTGTAGAATACTATTGAGATATGTGCACTTATGCTTATGTGTGGTGACCTCGTGCTCCGTGTAAAAGCTTAATGATGAGGTACACAGACACCTCATCATTAAGCTTTTACAGGGAGCACGAGGTTGGACCACTTGAAAACTGGTACAACGGATTTCAGAACTAAATGCCACGTCAGATTGATCTTAAAGTCGTCCGTAGGCACGTCAGTCGTGTTATTTACGCTTGTCCGACGGAACGAAAGGTTTCACTCGTTAGTATTTTGCTACATGAGTATCTCCCGGACGTTTTGTACGGTTTAAGTTACAAGATAAAGTCCAACCTAAGATGCGGTCGAAATTAAGGTATGCTCCCGGTTCCCGGTACTCGATTTCTATACAAATCCAGTACCGGAACCGGGAATTCCCGGTTCTCGCCATACAATATCAGTACCGGGAGCATTTCCTAGTCGAAATGTCAGGAAAATAATAAAACTTGTACCCGATTAAGTCCATTTTTTATCAAACTAATGATTGAACGTAACATAAGCTGTGGAAGTTCTTGATCTTGAAAACGATCTTATAATAATAGATAATGAAAACGAATAAAAAACTGCCGCCATCTTTGACACTAAAGTTACTTTGCTGCACTCGAAAGTCGAAACATGATACGTCCAAGCCTAATTAGTAATTAGGTCTTATATTATAGGTAATTACCTATAAGAAACGTAGCGACAACATTTCATTGCATTTTTGAGGAGTTTTGCATGAACTCTCTATCATATTCATATCACTATTTTTCAATTTCATTATTCCCTCGCTTACACAATTTTCCGCCTCTTTACTATTTCCCCCTTCTACCATTCCCCTCTTTTACGCTTTCTTCCGTTCACCCTTTTGACCTTTTCACCCTTACTCTTCAGTTAGTAGTTAGATAGTTAAGGTGATCCTGGAGAAATCGAGGTATTTCTTCAAATATTAGAATAACATCTATATTGATTTCAGAATTTTTTAAAGTGGCTAGGGCATTTGCTTTTGAAAAGGGGGAGGCTAAGGGAAGTCGGATTTTTTTTAATTTAAAATTATAAAGTTAGAATACTGCCCATGGCATGTTAGTATGTAATTCATTACCATTAGGTGATTTGATACAGTATGCCCTTGAAAAATCGCTGGATCCTCTTCCTTGGACCACAAAAAGATCATTTAGCGATAAGGAATGCCAACATGATTTTTTCACCACACCCTGCAGAAACACTTCCAGTCTAAAAGGTCGTAACCGCCCACAGACCATTTACCAGATTAAGCATTTCACTGCCAGCATCTTCGGTAGGTATCAGGACGCAGGCAATAATTAGGTATACTTGAGTTTTATTTTTAGAGTTTTATAAGTTTAAATTCGTAAATATTTGTAATAATTTTCGTATGTAGAAAGTAACGTATTTTACCCCGCTGCTGTGTTTTTAATTAATTCTTACTTAGTGCCCGTGGAATAAATTAGATATTTACACAAACTATTTAATTTTCTTTGACACTAAGTCTCATAAGGGCTACGCGCATTTTAGTTAAGTTGCATCCACTGTAACGATCTGAAGATAATTAATGTAATTATTTCCAATTTTATTGTTGTATTAGTTTTTAGTTTGTTTATTTTATAGTAGGTTAAAGTTGTGTTAAAAAGATGTGGCCCGCGATGTATTTCGTTCTCACGATCTGTGATCAGGTCAAAATTTCACAACTTCAAATTTTATATAAATGTCACAATCATGTTATTTCTCATATATTTAAAATCTTATTTCAAATCTCACGGAAAGAGAGTAAAGTAGTTTTTTTAATACTTCCATGACAATTTGACAGTAAAGAGATTTCAATACAGATTGTGTCAAGTATATTAGTTAGTAAATTGTTCAAGTATGAGCTTACGGAGTCTACTGAAAATATAAACAGTAGTCAATGTGACAACCATACATTGTATACAGTAAAAAAATACGATTTTACACTTTTTTCCATTGTAATAAGACTCAAAATATAAAATTATTTTTGCGTTAACTGTATACTTTTAGTTGCAAGTATGGGAGTTATGGCCGACCTTGGTAATATTAAAAGATTTTAATTTAGATAAAGCATGTGATGATCGAAGATGGTTTTTGATGGTTTTTAAATAATAACCAGGTAAGCTAGTACCTACTAGATGGTTAATGACTATTATTATTCACCTAAAATACTGTTTAAAAATTAAATTTATTTGTATTAAGTTGAACTCACACTTAACGGGACTTAATCGCCTAAACTTACATTTATTATTTTCCTGACGTTTCGAGCGTGTCGTAACGCGTAGGTAAGTGTTGACGATTAAGTTCCGTTTTTGTCAAAATAAAAAATAAATTGATTGTGTTGTTTATTTCTAAAGGTTTTTTTTAAAGTAACGTAAATTTACTTAAATGATTTAGGTAATCATTATTGATTTTCTTTTTTTTGCGTTGTAGTGAATGACTTTTGAGTCTTAAAGAAGGTATGTACTTTTATTCGAATGCAATATTGAATGTATACAACGTACGACGTAAGCGCCTTCCGCCAAATGGTACCTTTTTAGAAAATGTATCACGAATATTCAACCAAATAAACATAGGTACAGTCAAGTATTTTAATTGTTGACCCATTTACTGTTCAAGCTACTCTCTTTTGTTTAGTACTCATTCTATGTAATGTCCAATGTAAACTGAACCCTAAATGGTTCAACAATTAAAGTCCGTGACCGTACATACAGTAGGTACTTTTTATCACCGCACCGCTCGCCGTCGGCAGGGTGTTCATCCTCACACCCTGGAGCCGAAAGGGTCGCGCACTGCACGGTTTAAGAGTCGCCAGGACGCTCGCGTGAACTCGCGTTCCCATACAAACGTAGTTTAGCTCTCATTTTAAAACGACATGCTTTAGAACCATGAAATTTGGCATGGGCATTCTAGTAGTACAGATCTAGGTCGGACATTCATTTTCGTTGCTAAAAATTCTAATACCTGCAAAGAAAGTATATCAAAAATAAGTTATGTATGTAAATCTGTAACTAGCTGTATTTTCTTTGTATTACAATTTTTAGCAGCCAAAACGAATGTCCGACCTAGATATGTACTACTAGAATGCCCATGCCGAATTTCATGATTCTAAAGCGTGTCGTTTTAAAATGAGAGCTAAACTACGTTTGTATGGGAACGCGAGTTCACGCGAGCGTCCTGGCGACTCTTAAGAGGAATTTCCTCCCGCGCACGCTCAGACTGTGGAATGAACTCCCTGCCGAGGTTTTCCCAGAGGGCTGCAGTATGATGTTCTTCAAAAAAGGAGTGTATAGGTTCTTAAAGGGTAGGCAACGCGCATGTGAATCCTTTGGAGTTGCAGGCGTCCATAGGCTACGGTAACTGCTTATCATCAGGCGGGCCGTATGCTTGTTTGCTGCCGTCGTGGTATAAAAAAGGTACACAACATTATAAAAACATAACCTCTCAGAAGTGGATTAAAAAAAGTGTTACCAAGAGCCGGTTGTAAAATATCAAAACTTCAAGTTTTTCTTCATCCTCAGATATTAAATTTACGACATCCCCCATGCAAATGCGGTTTTTACATGATTTTTGTAAAATAAATGTTAGTTTAGTACAGAATAGGCGCCAAACATCCATTGGAGTTAAAAAAAAAACCGTCCTTGCAAGGGGAACGCACAGGTAGATTTCGCATACCTATTCTTGTCCTTGTGGATGAATGGATAAGGGCGCTGGGATACCAGTTCAAAGTTTTTTTTTTACAACTTTTTTTAGTACAATCTATGTGATATTAACATGAATTTAACAGTAAAAGTCGGGCACAAGAATTTTGACCTGCTAAACAAGGCCAAAATCCGCACTTTCAATTTTTTTTCCATTTTTTTTCGAAAACTGCATTTTCCGACAGACATAGTTTTCGAATATCTTAGAGAAAAAATGACCTTTCGATAAAAAAATATTGCTGACATAAAATTATTCACCGTTTAGGAGTTATGAATTTTCTCCAGAAAAATTTAGGTTTTTTTTTAATTTTAGCCTAGCCGTCCCTTTAGCCCTATTCCGCCCGTTCACGAACATGTCCTAGGTATCAACCAGGGCAATTTTTGTACCAAGTTTGAAAGCAATAGGAGCAAAGATGCGACCGCTATCGTGATGACAAAATCGGGCTGCGAATATCGCGAAATATGTGTCATTGGTCATTTTGGAATCTGGAAATTATTTTGGAATGTATTACAATTTTTAGCAACGAAAACGAATTACCGACATAGATCTGTACTACTAGAAAGCCCATGCCAAATTTCGTGGTTCTAAAGCATGTCGTTTTAAAATGAGAGCTAAACTACGTTTGTATGGAAACGCGAGCGTCCTGGCGACTCTTAAGATTTAATGAATGAGTGCTTTGAAAAAATAAGTCCCGCTGGGTTTTTTGCCGGTAATAAGTAATACTTCTCGGGTCAGAGGTGTAATAGGATTAGAACCGTTGGTAGTTTTTAGGGTTCCGTACCTCAAAAGGAAAAAACGGAACCCTTATAAGATCACTTTGTTGTCCGTCTGTCTGTCTGTCAAGACCATTTTTCTCAGGAACGTGTGGAGGTATCAAGCTGAAATTTATATCAAATACTTAAATCTATTGTCTCTTGAAGCTGTGAAAAAATGAAACTTAAAAGCCAACGCAATCAAAAGATACAGTCGTTTATGCTGCAAATTTTAGAGTTTCCGGCACTCGCAAAACCTACGGGGTACTTCCCGTAAACTCAGAAACTTGAAATTTGGCGCAAAGTAACGTCATATAGCATAGACAAAGGAAAAATTATAAAAAGTTGACATTTTTTGTAATCATACAAAAATATATATTTAAAATTGTAAACTTACTACCTTTTTCCTCGTAAACGCGTGAAGTTATTAAGTTGAAATTCATGTCAAATACTCAGGGCTATAGGACCTTTCAGATGTAGCAAAACCAAACTTTTATGTCAACGCAATCAAAAGAAATAGCAATTTAAGTTGCATATTTTGAAACTGAGTACTCGCAAGAAACTCAAAACCTAAAGGGTACTTCCCGTAAACTCAGAAACTTGAAACTTGGCACGAAGAAATTTCATATAGCACAGACAACGGAAAAGTTACGAAAAGTAGACTTTCTTAGTAAAATCATACAAATAAATATATTTAAAAATTGTAACTTACTACCTTTTTCCTCGTAAACGCATGAAGTAATTAAATTGAAATTCATGTCAAATACTCAAAGCTATAGGACCTTTCAGATGTAGTAAAACCAAACTTTCATGTCAACGCAATCAAAAGAAATAGCAATTTAAGTTGCATATTTGAAACTGAGAACTCGCAAGACAGTCAAAACCTAAAGGGTACTTCCCGTAAACTCAGAAACTTGAAACTTGGCACAAAGAAACTTTATATAGCACAGACAAAGGAAAAATTACGAAAAGTAAACATTTTTAGTAAAATCATACAAAAATATATATTTTAAATTTTAAACTTACTACCTTTTTCCTCGTAAACGCGTGAAGTTATTAAATTGAAATTCATGTCAAATACTCAGGGCTATAATATATTTCTGCTGTAGCAAAACGAAACTTTCATGTCCACGCAATCATACAAAATAGCAATTGTTATAGGTTTTTACGGAACCCTCGGTGCGCGAGTCCGACTCGCACTTGGCCGGTTTTTTTTATCATAAGTATTGTAAATAAGTAATGTGCCTAAATTGAAGAATAAATATGTTTAATCTTTTTTTTAAGCAGTGAGTCATTTGAAATACTCAACATTGTATTATCTTTTCACACAAACTTTACGATTTCCGCCGAAATATTTTACTTGACAATTATTGCAAAAGGACCGATTACCGTCTAGTTTACGAGATACCGACGGACAGACAGACCGCATAGTTGACTCACTGTCGACCGCATGCCTGTTGATTATAGGTACAACTAAAGCCATGTTAGCAGTACATTACCTCCAAAGTTACAAAAACCAATGAAAATATCCAAAAATCTATACTTTTTCACTTTTTATAAATTACATTGGAATATTTCTTCAAGCAAATTCTGATAAGATTTCTGATTCAGACTTTTAGGTGTTAGCTGACACATCCATGTCCAATTTGAAGGATCTGCCTACCGGGCACATCTGCCTGACCGACCCGGCGGACAATATGCTAATCTGTACCTATAACATCGACCTGAGTAACTTTGACATCCCTGTTTTTTTTTTTTTTTTTTTATACCACGACGGCGGCAAACAAGCATACGGCCCGCCTGATGGTAAGCAGCTACCGCAGCCCATGAACGCTTGCAACCCCAGAGGATTCACATGCGAGTTGCCTACCCTTTAAGAACCTATACACTCCTTTTTTGAAGAACCTCATACTGTAGCCCTCTGGGAAAACCTAGTTCATTCCACAGTCGGAGCGTTCGCGGGAGGAAATTCCTCTTAAACCGTGCAGTGCGCGACCCTTTAGGCTCCAGGGTGTGAGGATGAACACCCTGCCGACGGCGAGCGGTGCGGTGATAAAATGTGGCCGTGGGCATCATATCAAACAGTTCTTCAGAGCACAACCCATTGTACAAGCGATAGAACACACATAAGGAGGCAAAGTCTCTCCTTAGACTCAAAGGTTCATTATCGCTCGTGAGTTTGGGATCGTCGACGATCCGCACAGCGCGCCTTTGCACCGAGTCAAGCCAAGAAAAGAAGGGCGAAGTCAAGGGGTTTAAAAGGAAAGAAAGAAGCTAACAATCAGAACTATATTTCTTTGGGATAGCTATACATACAAATAGTAAAAAAATGTGGCGATCCGTTTAACGGCATAATTGTTATCGTATTCTGACTTTGAAAAAGTAGGCAATAAAAAGTTCACGATTTTTTTATTTTATTAGAGAGTTGGCCGGGAATGACAAAACAAAAGAACCCCGCACAAAATGTTCGGTAATAGCCGTTCGGTCGATTTGGCTGAAATTTTGTGAAAATATAGCCTCTAATACTCTGATCAACTGTGTGAAGTTGTAACTTTAATTAATGACTAGTTTTTAAAATATGACAATTTTTATGTTCAATATTTTTTACTTATATATAATTCTTATTACTTAACGTACACTGTAGCAACGTGGCTTATTATTATCCACGTGGCAATATCGAGTTTTTGGACGCTACATTCAAAAACTTTTTCTCCTACTTTTTCTTACTCGCAGCTACTCAACAGATCACCACTATTTTTGGTACACCCATTCAGATTAATTTGCTGGCTTTAGTGGTAAGGCTTATATTAAGTTCGCCTTTTACATACATACATACAATCACGCCTATATCCCAAAAGGGGCAGACAGAGATCACGGATTTCCATTTGCTACGATCAATGCAGGAAAACGGCTCTCCGTGAGACTTCTCGCCCCCGTGAAGAACGAGACGTGATGGGTGGCGAAACGCATCGCCGCCATGCGGATGACTATTAATTAAATAAATCACCACAGCGTTCTCACGAGCAGTAGGCATCAGAGGTCCCCTTATCCCTTAGTCGCCTCTTACGACACCCGCGGGAAGAGACGGGGTGGTACTATTCTAAAGCCAGGGCCACGCAGCAACCCTTCGCTTTCGCCTTTTGTATTTTAAGATTTTCTTTTGTACAATACATGTGAAATAAATATATATTTTAACTGTGGCTGTAGCAACACGGAGGTAAATTATGCTGTCTTTATCACTGCGACGGCTGTGTCATTTGCTGACCACGTGGTTAGTTCACCACCAACTGTTGAATAACTAGTACAAATTCATTGCTTTTGTTCATTGCAAATATTTACAAGCTAGGTACTGTCCGAAAGTCATTATATACTACTAACAGAGACTATATAGATATAGACGACCACAGCCTAAGAACTTTTTGAAGCTCATGTCGATTGGGCCATCTATGTCAAAGCCACCTAAAGATACCGAATATGTAAGAGAAATGTCACCTGCACTGCTACTCCACCTAGTAGCTACTAGTGTACTACTAGTACGCTATTTGTTACTAGGTGGAGTAGCAGTGCAGGTGACATTTCTATTACATATTCGGTATCTTTAGGTGGCTTTGACATAGATGGCGCAATCGACATGAGTTTCAAAAAGTTCTTAGGCTGTGGTCGTCTATATATTATATATCTACATAGTCTCTGCTAATAATATACAGGATGTAATGTAACATTAATACTTGGTGTCGTATTGCAAGTAAGAAATAATAAGACAAAAATTTTTTCGACACAAAATAAAATATTGTATGGGCTCGTCGGCCCAGCCAGCCAATCCTCCATAAAAAAACTTTTTTTTCTAAAGAATTTTTTTTTCTTATTTTTTCGTAATTAGAATTCAATTAACATTTGCTCGGCTTATTCGACAACCATTACCAAAATAATGTCAGATATATATAACAGTAAGTACTTTTAACTATGAATCTTGAAAAAAGAAGTAAGCCGCATTAGCTCTGGCTTCCCTAAGAATATTTTTAGGGTCCTGTTATTAGTCTTATATCTATATTTCAACTACAAAATAAATCAGATTTGTGTTTTAAAATATATTTTAAAGAATCCTTTTTAAAATCTCCCTCTGTAAAAATGTATACCTACTTATGCCATTTAAAAATGACCCTTATTAATGTGTCCATAAGAGTGTATTAATATTATAATTAAGGTGGTGCAAATATCTCTTGTTTAATTTAAAAAATGGCTTGCGGTTGTCGAAATGCAATATGCAATAAGAAAGTCGTTAGCCCGGTCAAACCATCGGAGTGTTTCAAATGAAGGCTTGTAAAAAACTTTTCAAACGGTATTATTATTATTTTCTTTTTTTTGGTAAATGGCTTTCTCCCTTTGCACATGAGTAATGGGAATTCTGCCAATGTCAAGTTGACGACGTTAATCACATTTTATTTTTTAAATAAATATAGGCAACGTTGTTCGGTTTCAGTCTTATTCTTTGTAAGGGTGATAGCTGCTCCTTACAAACAACACGTGGCGGCCATGCCAGGACAACTGTCCATTAAACTACAAAGAGTTTACACGCGTTTTGAGACTAATTCTTCATTAGCTGCAAACTTTTTATTAGATCACCGCACAATAAGCTATCAATATTACACACTGAACTACTTAAATGAGCAAAAAATAAAAAAAATGTTTCTCAAGACGTCCGAACTACCCTGCGTTACGAACAGAAGTCAAACGGTATTAGACTAATGAGTATTATTAGTTGACAACTCACTGAAACCCTTACAATTTGAAAGTTTGTGAGCTAATAACTTTAGTCTAGTAGTTCTATCAAGTCGTCGTGTCATATCAGGCCATCAAGGAGAAGGCAAAGAACAGATATACATGGAAAACGCTCCACCGACAAGAGCCCAGCTCTTAAATAATAGATGATGAGTTCTAGTGCCCGTCGAGGGGTCTGTTTGTGTATTGAGATGGTAACTTAAAAGCTTAACTGAAGCAAAGAAGCTAGGGCTATTCATATAACGTGAAGTTAGTAGTAGATGACTTCAATCAAAATATTGTCATCACACATAGGTACAACAGTATACCTAACATGCACCCATATACATTTATATTTACAGTATAAAATGGTACATGTACCGTGTAGGGATTCAGTTCAGTTGTGTTTTTCGAAACGGAGCAGGCGACCTCGTGCCCTTTCTTCCCAAATCTTTATAAGGCAATACCTGTGCCTGCCAGCCAGCCAGACAAATCAGCATTTTTACTCGGATCTAGAAAGCTAGATTTCGAAAATATTCAAATAAAATAATAAAATAATCCTTGTTGATTGGAGTATAAAGACTGCAGTCATAAGCGGGGCGGTGCGTCAATCCGAATCAACACAGATGCTATTAACGCGGCCCATCTATAGGCCAAGAGCTGTCAACTCAAAAATAACGGCCGATTTCGTCAATTTTTTTATCAACCATATCAGGGAAAAGTTTAAATTAGAATGCTTGTTTCCATTATTAGTGATAATTTAAAGACAATAAGAGGTAAAGTGGAGAGTTTTAGAATCGTTTTTCTAGAAATCGCACGACGAAAAGGGATCCTCCCTTCCCTCCCCTGTCACGATATGTCACATTTTGTGGACCCCCTCCCCTCCCCTTGAGATGTGATGTAATTAATGGATGATCCCAAATCGCACAATTTTTCTAATGTCTAAAAACTGAAGTATAGTAGTGGAAAAGCGTTCTTGGTAATTTCGATTGAACACTTTTTAAGGTTTGCAGGAAAAGAAAACCAAAACAGTTCTTTTTTTACTAATAATATTTTTTATGTATAATTAGGAACTTAGGATGGGCGCCGTACTGCATGATTTTATCAAGGATCAGGAACCGTTCTTTGCTCCACACTAAAATACCGGTTTTTCGTTATTTTTTCGTTCTTTTGCTTCCTATTTCAATTAATTTCAACCAATCACTCTATTAACAGCAAGACAATACCAAAAAACAATATCGAATTCTGCATGAAGCCTTTAAAATATTGAATCATATCGCGTTATTTGGGGTTTTTTAACAATAACGATTAAGATTCCTGGATTTTATACCTATATCTTAGGATATTAATAATTGGCGGTTAAGAGGTACGACTGACCGACTGGGGAAGTACCTCCACCTTACAGAAAACCACAGCCAAATAGCACTAGACCCTACTGATAGTGTTGTGTTCCTGCTGGTGAGTAAGGTTGCCAAAGAGCTCAAAGAGGACCCAGTGTGTTGACGACGAGGGACCTCTCTTTTTCCTTTAGCCGTCAACACAGTGAATCCTCCTGTTTTTTAAATGGTCGGCAACGCGCATGTGACACCTCTGGAGTTGCAGGCGTCTATAGGCTACGGTAGCTGCTTACCATCAGGTGGGCCGTATGCTTGTTTGCCACCGTCGTTGTATAAAAAAAGAGGTTAAAATATTGTACAGTCGACTACGAAGAGTTGTATCCATTTTTCACCTTATTGCGTTGTAATAAGGTCCAAAGTGGATACATCTCTGTAGTCGACAGTACCTAAATAATTCTAATAGGGTAGACCGAGGCGAATCGGATCACAGGGCGAAATGGATCAAGTAACATTTTGTCAAATTCATAACATCGTGGGTAGTCATGAACGGCCAATCAGACGTCCCGCGTTGAGTTTGACCTTCGCGCCTTGCACGATGGCACGATCTTATGAATTTGACAAACTAGCTCAGCGTGATCCGTTTCGCCCTGCGATCCGATTCGCCTCGGTCTACTATACACTTAACTATCATTTTCAAAACGGATTTATATTAAAATTTAGAAATACGACACAAGTAATTAGTTTATTGTAAACTAGGGCTTTTATTTCCGTGTAACCCACACAACAAATTAACTTGTTTTTTTTCGCACTTTTCGAACTACTAGCTCTTAGCCTATATTCGTGATAACCCCGTATACATCAAGCGAGCAGACACGCCCAAAATTTAGATTGCAATGTTCCTTTACTAATATCTCTTATTACTTTGCAATAAGAACCATTTTCCCTTAATATCTTTTAATAACTGGTAGCAAAATAAACAGCAAGCATTTGTTTTCGTGAATTTTTATTAAGTTTAATCTTTAGTCAACACAGAGGGTATTTTATGATTGATAGTGGTTTTGAAACCGATATTATGGTTGCCAAAAGGTTTGAGATTGTATTTTGTGCAACAGTTACATAATAAGGGTTCTTAAGATTCGAGGGTCGAAGTTTTTTTTTACTTTTTCGTAATTAGAATACGATGCCAATTATGCCCTTAAAAGGATCACCAGTATTTTTGTTACACCTTTTATCTTCAATCTCCCGACGGATGGTGCCGGCGCCCCCCTTGTCTACAGCGGCGGGTGGCGGCGGTGCGGGGCCCGCCCCGGCAACAGACAGACCCATTATATCCCTAAGAATCGACTTTTGAGTCATCTTATGACAACGTTCATAAAGTATATGCTTTGAATATACATGTCAGTCATTTTATTGGCAAATTAGAATGCAGGAGTAGAAAAATATCATATTGATCTAAGTAAGCATACAATTATAGGGACATTTAAAAAATTTACCATTAGACTGACCACAGAGACAAAACTTATCTATACCATGTTATTTGAATAATGCTGTATTTTTTTACTGATCGACTTTAATACTTGATTTACAATATATCATAATATTATAAACAGCTGTTTTGATATGCCTTCTTGAAGAACTACGCATTATTGTATATAGTATCTTTAATGTATTTGTAGTACTGTTTTGAAAAAATAAGTCCCGCCGAGTTTCTTGCCGGTAATAAGTAATACTTCTCGGGTCAGAGGTGTAGGGTTAGAACCGGTGGTAGTTTCTTTTCTCTCTGACGTTCATAAGTGCATTGTAATGTGCCTAAATCTTTTATCTTTTTTTTTTTCTTTTTAATTTTTAAACGGTACTCCGTACAGACAGATGGTCGGACAAACAGACAGACAGATAGATATACAGACAGACAGATATACAGACAGACAGGTGGACAGACAGACAGACAGACAGACAGACAGACAGACAGACAGTTTAGTAGGGACGTTGTATGTAGATATAATGTAAACAATCAATAACTCGGCTGCGTAGGGTTAACTTTAGCATAATTGTATGGAACGGGTTACTACCGTAATGCCCTCGTAATGCCAGTCTATTGTCAGCGCATGCGCATGGCGCATAGAGAATAGTGTGGATTTTCAAAACTATTCATAACAATAAAATCGGTTGTGTCTTCTCCATAATACACATAGTAGTTCTGTATTGAAATAACATTTAGATTTATTTATACTTCATGGATATGAATACCTTACCTCAAATCAGACATGGCTAATTTTGTTATATATTATTAGTGCCGTGGGGTGCCCGGCCTTAGAATTATCCCCCACCATATCGTCCCGTGGTTGCAGTAGGAGTCTGCTAAGGGAATATACTTACCGGGAGATGGGCAGCAGCATCTTCCGAAAGCCTAAACAACAATAAACAAAAAAAACTGCTCGCGCCAACCCGCCTGCCAAGCGTGGCGCGTATGGCAAACCCCCCCTTAAAGGGGAGGCCTATGTTCAGCAGTGGACGTCTTATGGCTGAGATGATGATGATGATGATTATTATTAGTGAGGAAACATATACATTATATTAGACGAGAGTTTTCGAGCTCAGAATCGCACCAGGTAATTTTCGAGTTATTATGGTTTTTTATAAATAAATAAATAAATAAATAAATAAATAAATATTAGGACAATCTTACACAAATCAACCTAGTCCCACAGTAAGCTCAATAAGGCTTGTGTTGTGGGTACTAGGCGACGATATATATAATAGATAGATATAGATAAATACTTAAATACATAGAAAACATCCATAACTCAGGAACAAATATCTGTGATAAACACACAAATAAATGCCCTGACCAGGATTCGAACCCGGGACCTCCTGCTTCATAGGCAGGGTCACTACCAACTAGGCTAGGAGGCCGTTATATTTCTAACAAAGAACGTATGTTACGGCAAAAGTTTCCAAATACACCTTATACACTATATTTGCAATATAATGAGCCTGATTGAATTTACTAACACCCAGTTGTCAAGAATTAACACTTCAAATTAGCACGTATTTTTTACTATTTTCGACCCTCAAATGAAATAACTAGTTTCGGGTCACTAGCATTTTCTTGAATATCTCAAAAGATATTCATTTTAGAGATATTAAACATTATGTTACTGACCCGAAATTTTTGCTCTCGAGTGTATATTACCTTTTAAGCATATTTTACGTTGCTTGTAGTTTTAGATAAATAGTAAGATGGAGACCTCATCCATACCATCTTGCCACCATTTTGTTTACATATCATAAACGGCACAATGCACTAGCATTGTAATGAGTGCGCCTACGCACAGAACTTAGCGTGGCTTAAGTCACAAGCGGTAGCGGGGATCATGAGCGGCAGCAGATATCATGAGCCTGATGGTGAGCGGTTATCTCAGAGATGTTATAATGCATAAATCTTTTTTTTATGACATAGGAGGCAAACGAGCAGACGAATCGCCGATGGTAAGCAATTACTGCCGCCCATGGACGCCCGCAACACCAGGGGGGTCACAAGCGCGTTGCTGGCCTTTTAGATGGGAGTACGCTCTTTCATCTCATCCACCCTTGCGTTTTCGATAGATACTTAGGAGCAGCGTCAAAGAGAATTAAGAACGTATTTATTGTTTATCTATGGCAGCGTTCACATTGTTCAGCCTTTCATTAAGGCTCCGTCACACTGATTCGTTTTGTGAGCTGGGCTGGGCATTACAAGGCGCAGACAGACACAACATAGGTAATAATTAACCCTCGAGCGAGAGCGATGCACGTCCCATGTAGACGGAGAGCTATGACACAATAATGAGAGCAACGAAACCCCTCTAGTTAGTTTGCTATACTATGCTTATTTTTAAACCCGGACATCTGGCAGCTGTAAAGTTGTGGAGGTCCAAGAATGCAAATATTATTAAAGTGGAACTTTTATTCCATCGCCTCAAATTTGAAAGCCTCTCTTCTGCATGTCGCGCGTTACAAGCTGTAACGCTGATTCTCGTTTAAGTCGTTTATCGATTATAGTAAGGTGAGGCTTATTATTTCATAAGCAATAAGGTTCATGTCATGTTGGCAGTCAACCGCAGTGTACAAATCTATATTTCGCATCTTAGCGTAACTGCAGCGGTGGCACTGTGGTATGGCATGAGACTTACGATCGAATGGGCGAGGGTTCAAACCCCGTGGAACGAATAATTTTTTTCTAAATTTTAGAAATATATTTCAATTATATTTAATGAATTACATTTGGCAAGTCATTCCAGCTCTGTACGTCTAGCATGACAAACCAATAAAATTGGTCACAAATTTCTACGTGCCATGCTAACATAGTAAAGTTTCACTTGCATCGTGGTTTCATAAAACCACACAATGTTTTTTTTGTTTATACATAAGTAAATATTGTGTTGGACTTGTATATCTTTAGCCCAAGATATATTTTACTTAAATAAATAAATTTTACTTAAATCAAGACTACATTCTAGGCAAGTTTGTTTCCACCCACGTATATACGAAACAATAATGACTTGCCCGGTGGACAGATCCGTCCATGTATGGCGTGAATTGATCACGGATTTGTCTGCGGGCACATTTGAATAGAAATACATGGACGAATCTGTCCTCCGGGCATATCCGCCAGACAAATCTGTGCGTGTAGCCTTTGCCTTGTACCACACGCCACGCCATAACTTACTACCAGTAAGTTCATAAACTGGGAGTCACTATGTTAAAGTATTTAAAGTATTCCGACTGTAGGTGTTAATATTGTCACTTTGTAGACTCTTAAATAGAGTTAGTGCTACTGTGAATGGTATAACTTAGTTTTGTAGTTTTTTATGTATATTTTATTTTAACTTACGTCAAAAATATGAAAGACCACCGAAATTGCTGTATAACTTACCTTTGTTTGGGTAGATATATTAGGAAGGAGAAGCTTTTTTAGGCATAAGATATTAAGCAGCTACCGTAGTTCACGGACGTCTGCAACTCCAGAGGTGTCACATGCGCGTTGCTGACCCTTTGATATAAAGGAAGGATTCACTATGTTGACGGCCAAAGGAACAAGAGGGTCCCTCGTCGTCAACACACTGGGTCTTCTTTGGGCTCTGGCGACCTTACTCACCACCACCAGCAGGAATACAACACTATGAGGTCTAGTGCTATTTGGCTGTGGTTGTGTTACATTTCGAAGACTTCTTCCGAATTCGAAATTAATTTAAATAAATATGTTAATTGGCAGCCATTTATTTGTTCCGAACGAACTGACCTCTCAATAAAAACACATCTGCCGTATTAATAAACAAAAATCCAAGGACTAAGTAATTCCTGGACTGACTTTTTCCATTCAAAATCGCGCCGTAATTAATGCAAACCCACTAGCGCACGCAGTATGTTTCGTTTTTATACATTTTTTTCGTAAATTCGACGCTGTCAAAATAACTCGAGATACCACTGTGACATCAATCCAAAATGGAGATAAATACAGCCTGAATCTAGAGAAACATGATTTTACATAGACATTATATTATAATTCAGTATTTTTTATGTCTATTCGAAGCACTGGCGGTAAGTCCGACTTTCTAACTTTAGATATCGGGTTCAAACCCCGGCTCTTATCAATGAGTTTTTGGAAGTAACGTACAAAATATCACTTGATATTTAAAAAAAATTTAAATTTAAGCTGTTTATTTTAAATTTAGGGTTAGTAAGTACATTGTTCTGGACTCAGTTACAATCTCTAATTTCTGAGATTATCTTAACTAAGTAGGTTTAGCCTTAATTATAAAGGGTTTATGTTAATTAGGTAATTAGTGCTATATTTTAACCGACTTCAATTCCATTGAGGAAGGAGGTTCTGCATTCGGTTTGGTGTTTTTTTTTATGTATGTTCACCGATTACTCCGAGACCCGTGGTCCGATTTGAGTAATTCTTTTTTTGTTTGAAAGGATCTACATCCAAGGTGGTCCCATATTTATATGGTGCTGTTCTGATGATGGGATCCATGAGAAATTGAGGGAACTCCTCAATTTTGAAAGGCACATGTATGGTGATTTGGGTGTTTTCTCAAGCAACTCAAGCATTTTCTCACGAAAACCACCATTTCGATGCAGTGGACCTGATGATGATGATTGTTTTGATGATAATGATGAAGATTTTTTTAATTTAGCCTTAGTTAACAAAAAAAGGAAGAAGTACATTAGTTATTATTAATCAGTGTTTTCTTAAGAGTACTCTTTACTTTATCAGGATATTTTACTAAACTTTCAACTACATGTTTGGGTAAGCTGTTCAGGGTATTAGGTAGGTATGTTGACCAGAGCCTTTTCCCATATTCATTGGTCTTTTTAGAATAGGGTATTTAACTATCGCTTTTTGATGAAGGAAAATATCATAGGTAACCCAATAAAGCCTAGTTTTCCTCTTGGTTTGGAAGGTTACACGACAGTCCATTCTTAATAATTTAAAACAAAAAAAGAACCGACTTCACTTAGGATCCGCTATTCCAAGAGGAAACGGCCGAGTTGCTGTAAAAAATAGTGAAATCACTATAGGTGTGCCTATAATAGTTGAAGAGTTCCCTCGATTTCTCCAGGATCCCATCATCAGACCCTGACTTGGTGACAATGGGA
Organism: Pammene fasciana; assembly: GCA_911728535.1. NCBI lineage: Eukaryota > Metazoa > Arthropoda > Insecta > Lepidoptera > Tortricidae > Pammene > Pammene fasciana. The sequence goes on from OU452297.1 coordinate 9,767,128, forward strand.
CCATCTAGGGGTTATACCTGTTCGATTAAAAAAACAATTTTGAAAATCGGTTCACGATTCACGGAGATATGGAGTAACATACATACAAAAAAAACATAATGATAAAAAAAAAAACTTCAGTCGAATTGAGAACCTCCTCCTTTTTTGAAGTCGGTTAAAAATTGGCGACTAGTTACGCCCTTCATGAGATGATTTTGCCAGGCGGACTCATTGATGTATTATGTATGTGACATTTAGAACAATTTTTTGCGCCATGTTTGGCAGTTGACAGCTGTGACATAATCAAAGAGTACACAGATAAAAGGATATCTTAATCCAAGATATTCATTCTTGTTTATAAGGAAAATCGATAATTTCTTAAATCAAGTTGAAATGAAACGAAGCCAACTAACGCTACCCCTTACGCTACTACTGCTAGAAAACCCCAATCGCTACTGTTAGAGACATTGAAAATCCTTATGAAACATTGAAGATGCTTCATGCAAAAGCCCTCACTACCCCTTCTGAAACCCCTGAATATTTAGATTTTCCCTAAGCTCTGAAAACTCTACATACTTACTATCAGAAAGTGAAACTACATCCCTGCTATAAATACTACAACCCCAATAATCTAATTTCTCAAATAAAACATGACTTGGCAGACAACTTCAGCGGCTTTTCCTAACATTGGCACGTGAACATCTAGTGGTAGATCCCTATGTTTTGTAGTAACCTGATACTTTTTAGGAGACTGAAGGATGTTGTTGAAACAAACTACTGTATTTAATTAAAACTTTATTGCCTATAAATAATACAATACAAGGTAAGTAATATGAGCACATAAAATCATTCAATAAATTAGATATTCGGTTATAAATTCAGGTTTTTAACACAGAAGTTCTAGTTGCAATATGGTAAGATGCATGTTGGAGTTCTACCTGGAAATAAAAAGGTAAAGCCGTAGATTCCATACAGGTAAGACCGTAATAATTTGAGTTAAAGAAAATTGTGTTAGAAAATGAGTTTATTATAAGTATATTTTTAATGAAAATGAAATTAACTTTTATTTGGAAATATTCTTTATTTTTAGACAAATATGTTTTTTTTTTATTTATCCCCTACGCCTACAAGCAGCAGTGTTAACGGATATAGGCAAATGATTATAAAATTAATTATTAAACATAAGTTGATTTTATTAAATATAAATTTGTATGTTAACCTAAACTTAGGATGGTTAGCTGTTGTGTGATTGAGGGTTCTTTTCTCAAATTCACACGCCTATATTCCGTGCGTTGGGGATTACTGCTTCAAAATCTATTATTTTTGATTTTATTTTATTTTGTCTCTACTTTCGCTTCGGAACCTACTGGCCATGAGGGAAGAAGCGATAAGAAACCCTCTGGATGCCTAAAATTCAATTTAAGTGATTGATCGTATCGAAATAAATCTCAGGAACATGCCGTATAAGTAGTGTTATACCAATTCAAACATCATGAAGAGCGTATGGTTTAGTACATGGGATGAGGTTTTGCTTCTAGACACAAATCCCCCTTCTTACTCTTTAAACAGAAGGTGTACACCATAAAATTGAGTGCTTGAACTAGTTTATGAGCAATTTTCGTTCAGATGTAGGTATTTGACATTGATTCCCACAACTCACTCCAACACAACTCAAACTCTCAGTTGAATTTCAATATTTTATTTTGATGATTAGCACTTTTATATTGCCAATAATTGTAATTCCAATAGAATACTAATAATTATTCATCAATTATTATGATTTGTGATAAAGGTCTCACTATATCAGAGAACATCATTAAATTTCTTTATTATATTTTGTTAGCAACACAGTATTATGTGTATAAATGTAAGATGCAATTATTTCAGCTCAAAATGAATAAAATATTTCAATTAAATAAATAACACTTCAAAGATAGGTCAAAATATAGGTTAATGAAGAATGAACAAATATTTGCTCAATGGTTGTTGAGTTAAATAATTAACACTTCTTAGAAGGTTTAAGATCAGGTTAATGACGAATGAACATATAAATGCTCAATAGTTATTGTTTGTTACACACAGTGCAAAGAGATATAGTCACACATCACATAAATATAATTTTATCAAATTAAATTAAAAGCACACTAAGGAACATTCCCAAAGTAGGGTAATCCCCTTATTATTCGTTCAAATATCAACGCAACGCACGCTAAAGGATTGCTCCCAAAGTAGGGTAAGCACCTTAGAACCGTTCAAATGTCAACGCAACGCACGCTAAAGTATTGCTCAATGGTTGTTGAGTCAAATAATTAACACACATAAATAATAATTTCATCAATATAAATTAAAAGTTTGTATATGAAAGCACACTTAGAAACGTTCCCAAAATAGGGTAAACGTCTCAATATCCGTTCAATAAACATCGCAAAACACGTTTAGGATTGTTTCCCAAAGTAGGGTTAAACACCCTTTTATTCGTTCAAATATCAACGTAATGCACGCTAAAGATTGCTCCCAAAATAGGGTAACCACCTTATTATCCGTTCAAATAAATTCGTAATCCACATCCGAAACCCATATCAAATATATAACGCAACCCTAAAACGTATCATAAACAACGTAATCGCATAACAAAAATAATGCAAACGCAAAATATATCAAAAACATAACACAACCCCAAAATATATCATAAACATCGTAGACGCAAAACAAAAATATCGCAAACACAAAATATAGGTACCAAAAACAACGCAAACATAAAAACCGCAAAATAGTATAAACCGTTAAATTCCGTACACGTAAAATCGCATAAAATAATTCAAATATATTCCGCATAAATCAAATACAAGACGCACAAAAGTAAATAAAACATTCATAAAATAACAGATTATTAAAAAGCACTTACTCAATTTCAAATAAGTAGGTACCTAAAGGAAATACACGGAAAATAAACACAAATAAAAGTGATTAAAATTCATCTCACCAAATTTGGCTTCTACTGCTGACCAAGTAGGTATTTTCGCTGACCGCCCGCCGAGACTTCATCTCGAAGCTCTGGTAAATGGTGATCGTAGCTGGATCGAAGACTAGATGCTCGCCTGTTGTCTTTCTCCGCTTTCAGATCCTCTTCTTTTTTCTACTGCTTCTTTAGGACTTCTTCCCGTGGCTCCGGTCGATGGCAAAGTGATTCCCTACTGTACGCGCATCCCTTATATAGCATTTAAAATTTCGTATTGATTCGTCCAACAAGATCGCTTCGGTTACCTTTGTATGGTTTGGTATGCTTTGGTACACCAAGCTTACCAATCAAACGGATGACTTTAAGCCAATTTAAACCTTATTTCAACTACCTTAAAGACCAATTTCCTTTGAATAGAGAATTTTTGAATAATCTTAGAAAATCTCTTAGGAATCGAATTTCTTTGATTTTTACCTAAATTAAGCATTTTCCAATGAAAATTAATATGAAAATAGATAAAAACATTTTCCTCGTGTATGATTTATTAATCCCCTGTAGGTATTAAATCATATTTTACCCGTAAAATGCCAATATAATTTTTGTTACAAACTGACTTTTTATCCAATTTTACATAACTTTCCTTTATTTGTTCTTATTAAATTTAGTTATTTATTAAGTTCAAAAGCTAAAACTAGCCTTCAGGCACAAGTTTCCACATAATTTCTTCAAATAACCAATTTTGTATGAAATTCATATTTCTCAATTTTCCCGTCCTGAATTTGGTAGAAATCACTAATATATTTAATGCAATTTGATTTTAACTACTTTTCTTATCATATAAATAATGATTGCTCACAATGAATTATAATTTAAAAAGTTAACCTCTAAATTTTGAACAATTTTCCAAACAATTCCAAATTATTATTAAATACTATTCTTTGTTTTTAAGTTAATTATCATTAGCAAATTTATTCTACACAATAAACTACATTTCAACTCGAAAATCCTATTAAATCTATCAGTTTTCATCATTACTTGACAAAGAATCTTCCCTATTGTCGGTCAATATCAACTCATAGATTTCTCACAATGAAATTCGTATGAAATTGTTATCAAAGTACTTTAAATGGAAAAACCTACTATTTAAATGACTTGTAATAAGTAAAGAATCCTATTTATGTTATTAACAGGTGTTAGTTTATCATAAAATCCTTCTTGCCACAACATACTTTTTATGTCATTTACAAATACTTGAGAATGAAGTAAATACTTCTAATACATACAATACAAACAATTTCCTACTATTTTATGGCTCCAATTTTACCTATTCATACATCCCTTATTGGAAGAATCAATCACAAAGTTGCTAAACTTCTAGGCTCATTTGACTGAAATCTAGTCCGGTAACCAAAATTCTGTTTATCCAATGCAAATTATACAAACGCATATTACATATAAAGAATCCCCCAAATATTACATACTTATCCTGCAAAGATGTTAATCATATCCTGTGTTCCTGTGAAAACTAAAACATTCATTAAATATCTTCATAACCTGCAAATATGGGTTACCATATGAACGCCCCTTATAGCCATAATGCTATACAAAATACCCAAATAATAATAATAATAACCTTTTATACTGTTTAAAAAAACAACTATGTAAAATACATAGTTAACCGACCATGATTTTTAATGTTCCAAAGTTTTTGCCAATATGAACGGTGAACAATATTTGACAAAAGTTCATGTTATCAATTGTATATGTAAAAATGTAAAAGTCAGTATTCAAATAAATATAAATATAATTGAACATAATATAAATTATCAAAACTGTGAGAATTCCTAGTAAACGTCTCAAGTATTATATTTTTTTCAAATATTTTTGTTCCTTACATAAATAAGTATAGCTTATCATAAAAGTTCAGGTATGTGCGATTATTAATAAAACACATGATTTGTATAAATATTGATATATTTGCTTGCTCATTCATAGCCATGCTACGTGTGTAGCGCTACGCCGTAGCAGATAACATGGGTTTCCCGCTTTGTAGCGAAAATGCTTTGTAGAGGCGTGACAACGTGTCGTTGAGGGTACTGAATGGGTTAAATCATTAACTAGATTTTCCTTACATACTAAAATAAAACCATTGTGTAGTAAAATGAATCTGCAGTCTCATACAATTACTATGTGAATCTTTTATTACCATTTTCTTTCTTTCATGAGTTCTCATGAAGGAATCATGTAAAAGCTTACAAATGAAGCTCTAACACCTCCTTCAAAGTCACTTCCATACTTTCCCTACAAAGAGACCACTTTGGATCGTTACAGTCTGCCCTCCGATTCAATTGACGCGGAAGAACGTTATGTACTTGAGCAGAAATTGCATCGTAACATTCGTAACTCAATAAAACACAAGATATTGATATTTCACCCTCCCAGTGTTATTTTACTTTACTTAATCAACCATCAATCAAAAAGTTGACTGTATCATCAAATAAAGCAAAATTTTTTTTTTTTGTGTGATATCTAAAATGACCATGACTCAGTAGTAATTAATTAATTCCAAGATAATCATAAACCTTTTGGATACTCAGTTTCTTGAGTCAGAATTGGTGAAAAGCCAGAATTTCCGTCCCGACTGAAGTGCGAGGGTTGTGAGGCCTATGACAATCCCTAATGGAAACTCCCTCAGCCATTCATATGTATTGCATAACCAAGAATTTTTTCACCCGTATCACACAATACTCGCCCTACATTGTCCAGAACTTATGAATAACCAAGAAGAAGTCTTCGCCAGAACGACAATTCCTTTTTGTTTTTGTAACTTCCCCCAATAATATTCTCAAGTACCAATATCCAGTCTACAATCATCCCCAAATCAATTAATACCACTTTTTATGGCGTAATGTCCTCTTTTCAAAATAAAACAGATCAACTACTTTAACTTTGAATGCTCAAAATAATTTTGTTCACTGATCTATCTTAGATCTAATCCAAGGGTGTGTGCAATTAAGTCTGCTGTGTATAGTGGTCTCATTGTCAAAGAAACATACCTAGAATGGGTATTTATAATTCTAACCTAACACCAAGGTTTCCGTGACAATGATCATTGTATCCCTTCAAGAACCCCTCCCCCCAGCCCTAAGCTCAACTCTCGAAACATCAATATCTGCTGACCACATTCTTGACTTTGTGTTATTAAACAAATCCTACTCTAACTCTTCTCTCATTCAGTCAAGTCAAGCAAACGTGAAACGACACGTTTACATTAGTCATGTCATAGTCAATCTCTCATCTGTCACCTAATCTAAGTCTCTAAGTCCCCCGTTATTTGTCAGTACTCTCTATTTGTTCAAAAACCCAAAGTCATTATTGAATATGGTCGAATATATAGAAATTACTCTCTGAACAAAATTTTGACTCTACGTTACGTCTAATGAATAATAAGAATTACCTCATAACTAAAATTGCAGAATTTTAAAACTACAACTCTAATTACTACAAATACCTTTTCAAAACCTCGTAACCAGGACTATAAAACTATAGACCCAGCTACTACAATTACCTGAGCTAAAATTACAAGAACTTAAAAATCTATATAATTTCAGCTGTACCTTCAAATCTTTTATAACCCTACTCAAATAAATATCACAAATCATAACAAATGTATGAGATCCGAGAGAGAGATTTTTATCCGCGTAATGAATTGAAAATAACCTGAATTTTCCGAATCACCCATTACTTACATTTTACATCGACCCCATGTACTCACATTACCCCAACATCCCCCTTTTTTTTCTGACTAAAGCAAAACCTTGTTCCTGTCATATATTTACTTCTTCTAAATTGAGACTATCTAATTTACAACTAAGAGTAATATAATTACAACGCAAAGATATACATACATAGTTTTCACCTATGAGATGCATTACATCCGTGAACCTACATAGAAGGACTCATACGTAATTTGAAAACTCCTAATTCAACGCAATCATATTTCCCTATAACTCATAGAATATAAGTACTATAAAACCAAATATGTATATTTGTATAACTACTCGGACGATCAACTCGCATTGCGACATTTATTGTCTGATTTATAGCAGTCCGCCTTGAATTGAGAACTCGCTTCGCTTACGCTGCAATCGTTTGATAACTTTCAACAAATATTCCTTTTAACTACTTAAACTACCATACTCTTGATGTAATGACATCTACCGGAAACGAAAATAATTGTTTCTCGTGTTATAAGATTCATGGCTATAATTCATACGCAAGTTCTTTGCCCTATCTACCATCGACATCTAGTGACAAATAATTAAACTAAAATTAAATAACCTATTAAAATAATGTTGATAAAATGAATCTAAACATTCTATCAAAGAACTTCGTTCGCTAGTTTACGCACGTAACAACGACATCTAGAGGCAAATTGTAAACCATAAAGTAATTCATTGATGCATCTAAATGGAATCTATAGATGAACTTCGTTCGCTAGTTTACGCACGTAACAGCGACATCTAGAGACAAATTGGTAACCTAAAAATAAGCAGTTACTAATATTTCGATAAATCGATAAGCATTCTACAGAAGAAACTTCGTTCGCTAGTTTACGCTCGTCTGTTACGCTATTGATCCTTACATTAACCTAATTTGTGAAGACTAATTTTATTTAAAGTCTAAAATTTAGATTGTTCTGAATAAAAAGTCATTGGTTGTCACTATGACCAACATAACGCACAAATTTTAATTGAGTTTGTACTTAGTTGCAAACTTGTGTATGGACCATTTTGTCACACCAATCCGTGATGTCTGATGTATTTATTTATTTATTTATTTAGGTCTGATTAATAAAGCTCGATTATAACAGATATATGTGTTAATTATTCATGGCTGATACACATTCCGATTAATATACCACGTCGCTTTTAACTTCAAACACTTATAAATACAAAGTGAATACTCCTGTTTTTTAAAGAGTTGGCAACGCGCATGTGACACCTATGGAGTTGCAGGCGTCCATAGGCTATGGTAGCTGCTTACCATCGGATGGACCGTATGTTCGTTTGTCACCGACGTTGTATAAAAAAAACCACATTTAATTTGTACTCAAAAAAGTAAAACAGAAAGTTGAAATTTGGTTTCATAATCTAATTTCATTTCATACGAGTACCACCCTAACCCACGTATACCGAAATAAACTAAATACACGACAATGCTTATCTCCACTATCACTACTATCTATTATCACTGTTATTAGTGACTTTCAATGATTTCTTTATCTGTGGAATGATTCATTTATTTATTTATTATCTGTGGAATGATAACAATAATGTTACCACTTGGTTAACTCATTATACTAATTTATGTATTTTTGAAGTGAGATTCTACCATAAACTTATCAATTGGTACTATTCAAATGAACACGGAAGTATTTTAATGTGTGTCTGTCTAATAACTAGTTTGTTTTAAATATTGTGTATATTTAAACCTTTACTTTGCACCAATAAATGAAATGAAATTAATAAATTTGTAACTTATTCTTGATAACTTCTACTAATTTCCGAGCGTGTTTGGTAGTTTTTATAATTATTGAAATGGCAACACCACTCGAAAGCGCCAATATTTGAACCAACCAATTACAAAGCCAGTAAGTATCCCGTATCCAATGACAGACGAACCAATCACAGACGTTAAAAGACCCCACATTTTTCTCTAAGGTTAAAATGGCCGGCCTAAACTTCGGTTTTCTGATTCCGCTATTTATCAGTGTTATAAAATAAAACAAAAGAAGAAATATTTAAGTGCAAGAAGTAAGTAAGTGTTAATTGACATATTTAATCACGTGCTGGTTATGTAGATCGTATGATTGAGATGTGTTTTCATATTCAAAGTTTTGTTTGTAAATAAGTACTAAGTTTCACAACAATGTTTTGTTTACAGATTTGAAAAGTTCCTGAACTTGTTTCTACGCCTATTATGGATAAAAACTGATGACAATGGGATTTCTACAAGCAACTACGCGTATTTTAAGCTATCAAAGAAGTTATTCAGTGTCCAAAACTCCTCAAAACCCGTGACGTAAAACTTAAAGAAAACATCCGTAAGTACTCATTATTTTGTTTAAAAGTGGTCTATTTATTCAAATTCAGTTAATATTACACACGTATCCCTTTGACTTAGATTGAATAACTAAAAGTAAACTACGATTCGTCACGTCCAAACTTTTTATGACGTTTGTCTTTACAAAGTTACTACTGTGGTTTATTTCAGTTATTTTATACAGATATTTCAATTACAGGTTGACAAGAGAACAAGCCTACAACAAAGTATGGAAATCAAAGTTTTAAAAGAGCCTGACTACTCATGTAACTAGACCTACTCCTGCGTCTCAACTACTTTGTACATCTACTTAAACACCGTGCGACATCCTAGAAGTAAATTGTAAGTACAAGTTTATCACTGCATTATTAATTATCTACACTAAAGCTATCAATTGAAACAAAACCCTGCCCCCCGCGTTTTAGTCCGTTGCTACACTCTTACACCTTACAAGTAGCTACGTCCCTATGCCTATTTCTTTTTGTTCCTTAAATGTGTGCACTATCTATAAAACAATATTGACCTTAAGCTGCACAAAAGAATATCTATATTGATTAAGACGGCGTACTAAATAAACTATTTTATAAATTTCAGTAAACCCTGTGCCGTTTCCCAGCCTGAAGTCGGGCTGCCCTCCAGATTTTCGTCTCTTATCCAGGTATTTATCTCTTATTATTAAATTAACCATTATAATAACCTAACTGGATAGCAAATACAATATCGCATAGCCTAGTATCAACTTTTGAGAACTTTTCTTCGTTATATACTTCCATTTGGTTTTAACCGTCCCGTTGTTTGGAATAAATTCTTGCAAGTTAAGTTTGACCTATTTCTCAGTAACCAATTGAGTTGAAATTTTCCACGCATATGTATAACACATGACAATGCATAATTCTATTAGTTAGAAGCTAATTTATTGATGGTACAGAATGTTGAGAAAAGAGTAAACTTACTCTTGCCGTTAACTAATCAATAGGTATATTTATTTCCTAAAATAATAAAACTAAGACTGCTAACTGTTAAAAACTCCCTATATCGTGAATGTAAAGAATGCTGGTTCGATTCCAGATCTGTGCATCAGAGGCCTAGGTCACTTTGTATATGACATTCATGTAAATTTCTAATAATACCCTAATACAATTCCTATTATATCTAATTTCAGACTTATGCTGCAACTCCTTAAGGATTTCCAGTCTACACCTAGTCTCTTGCTACGCGCTTGACAACAGAAAACAAGTGAGTATAAAATCTCTTTCTAGTAATAAAATCTAAGCTAATGGCTACACACGTGTGTATGTATATCTATGCATGTATATAAATATTTGACTATCTACTACTAGCGTGGTGAAAATGATGATGACAACTACCAACATAATTTTCCTGAATCAGCCCTACACGTACCTAGTGACAAGTTAAAATCCCATGGCTAAGCCACTACTATGCTTAATTGGTCCTAAAATTTGGCATAAGTACCTACATAAAACTCAAATTATACTTGGGTCCTGAATCCAGACTACCTACTGCTACCAGTTTGCCATGCCAAGCTATTACCGTGGTCAGAGCAAGCTAAACCCCTTAAGAATAATAATATCAGTTCCTATTTGAAAGTGGAATCCATTTTAATGTTTTACCTATGTATTTGAAAGCAATAGAAAAACAAACTTACTTATTTACTTACTTTAAAGAAAACCGTATATTTAGAAAGCAAAGTATCATTTAAACTAACCCCATGGTTTGACTCTAGTAACCTTTTCTATTTTGATCAATTTTCAGAGTTCCTGAACAACTCTACAAAGCGACTTCCATCTCATCATCATCAAACAAGATGTATGCGTTTAACTTCTAACACCGTGGCACATAGACTACAGAAACTACGCAGCTGTACCCCGCATATTGTACCCCTAATCATTAAGCTAGTCACTAAGAGACCTATGAAGTTTAATCTATACCTATGCCTTTTGAAAAATGTTGACTTTTTAAATGGATTTCTTTCTACCTATGATGATGAATAAGTATGAGCCATTATATCAAGCATAAGCCGAGTATACTTGTTTTAATATAACTATCCTACATGTAAAGAACATCTTTACCCTCTCTAAGCCTCCTAGATATCATTCTAACCTAGGTACTCTGCCAAATAATGATTTCAAAAAGGTTCATACAAATGACCTGTTCCTAAGATTTGTAACTAAAGAGAGAGGCTCCCTTTTAATACTGAAAAGAATTCTACATACTGAGCAACCTATTAAATTATTTGGACTGAAATAACAGTACACTGCATAAAAACAAGTATGCATAAGCAAAATATACAACTACTATTTTATGTAAACCCTAAGTTATTTATAATGAAATACTATTATCCATTCTGTAGCTAAAGTTTATTATGCTGCCATAATGTGATAACTATGTTATGTACAAAGACTCCAGTTTACTGTGATTATGTTTATGCTATCAAAATCAAAATATCTTTATTTCGAAGAACAAACTTCCTACCCTATAGGTAACCTAACAAATCATTTTGTATTAAGCAGAATGCAAATGTATGCAATGATGGACATGAATCACAGTACAGGTACAGAGTCACGCGCTTGAGTCTCGCCTGAGGCTATATTATTTATTAAACAAGAAATAATCACGCCGTTTTATTTAGAATGACGCCCTATCCCAACATTATGATACAACCCGGTTTCTACCTATTCATAGCCTATTTAGCTTCCCTACTATTACCTACTAATAGACAATGTTTCCCCCCCTGAAATAAGCTACAATTTAGCCGAAATATACTTAAAAATGATTGGTATTGTATGAAAAGCATTGAACATTTGTATTTTGATCCTAGATTGAGAGTAACGCTTTTATTATTACTACTACGTATTTTGAATCTCCCGCCTTTTGAACCATTAGCTATTATTACAAATATCCAATTGTTTATTGATTGGGAATATTAACACGTTAATTATTTAGTGAAATACTAATTATTTTTATAATTTGCAAAATAATTCATAGTAACAAAACTAGATGTATCGAAACGCAACTTCTTAGACAGTGACACACAGTATCCAAATGGATGCAAGGTCAAAACAAAGTTTCTGCATCGAATTAAAGTAAGTTTAATCAGTTTAAAATGTGTGAATCACTTCGGAAATATGTGAAAAAGATACTTCAGTGCCCCAGTGAAGTGCTAAAATTATGTTTTAAGAGTGTTAAGTGGAGAATAGTGACCTAAAGTGCCTTTACGGATCACCGTTAATTCGCGCCAAAAAGGTAACTAATATGCTTTTAAAATGCAAGTTTCTGCCCTCCGATTAGAAATTTCTTATTGTTTCAACAACAACGTCAGTCTCCATATCCATTTACACGGTCAGCAACTGAAACCGCTAAAGTTATCCAACCAAATCATGTGTAAATATGATATGATTCTGATCCTTGGTCACGGTACCCTTCTGAAAAGAAACGAATCCAACTAACGCTACCCCTTACGCTACTACTGCTAGAAAACCCCAATCGCTACTGTTAGAGACATTGAAAATCCTTATGAAACATTGAAGATGCTTCATGCAAAAGCCCTCACTACCCCTTCTGAAACCCCTGAATATTTAGATTTTCCCTAAGCTCTGAAAACTCTACATACTTACTATCAGAAAGTGAAACTACATCCCTGCTATAAATACTACAACCCCAATAATCTAATTTCTCAAATAAAACATGACTTGGCAGACAACTTCAGCGGCTTTTCCTAACATTGGCACGTGAACATCTAGTGGTAGATCCCTATGTTTTGTAGTAACCTGATACTTTTTAGGAGACTGAAGGATGTTGTTGAAACAAACTACTGTATTTAATTAAAACTTTATTGCCTATAAATAATACAATACAAGGTAAGTAATATGAGCACATAAAATCATTCAATAAATTAGATATTCGGTTATAAATTCAGGTTTTTAACACAGAAGTTCTAGTTGCAATATGGTAAGATGCATGTTGGAGTTCTACCTGGAAATAAAAAGGTAAAGCCGTAGATTCCATACAGGTAAGACCGTAATAATTTGAGTTAAAGAAAATTGTGTTAGAAAATGAGTTTATTATAAGTATATTTTTAATGAAAATGAAATTAACTTTTATTTGGAAATATTCTTTATTTTTAGACAAATATGTTTTTTTTTTATTTATCCCCTACGCCTACAAGCAGCAGTGTTAACGGATATAGGCAAATGATTATAAAATTAATTATTAAACATAAGTTGATTTTATTAAATATAAATTTGTGTGTTAACCTAAACTTAGGATGGTTAGCTGTTGTGTGATTGAGGGTTCTTTTCTCAAATTCACACGCCTATATTCCGTGCGTTGGGGATTACTGCTTCAAAATCTATTATTTTTGATTTTATTTTATTTTGTCTCTACTTTCGCTTCGGAACCTACTGGCCATGAGGGAAGAAGCGATAAGAAACCCTCTGGATGCCTAAAATTCAATTTAAGTGATTGATCGTATCGAAATAAATCTCAGGAACATGCCGTATAAGTAGTGTTATACCAATTCAAACATCATGAAGAGCGTATGGTTTAGTACATGGGATGAGGTTTTGCTTCTAGACACAAATCCCCCTTCTTACTCTTTAAACAGAAGGTGTACACCATAAAATTGAGTGCTTGAACTAGTTTATGAGCAATTTTCGTTCAGATGTAGGTATTTGACATTGATTCCCACAACTCACTCCAACACAACTCAAACTCTCAGTTGAATTTCAATATTTTATTTTGATGATTAGCACTTTTATATTGCCAATAATTGTAATTCCAATAGAATACTAATAATTATTCATCAATTATTATGATTTGTGATAAAGGTCTCACTATATCAGAGAACATCATTAAATTTCTTTATTATATTTTGTTAGCAACACAGTATTATGTGTATAAATGTAAGATGCAATTATTTCAGCTCAAAATGAATAAAATATTTCAATTAAATAAATAACACTTCAAAGATAGGTCAAAATATAGGTTAATGAAGAATGAACAAATATTTGCTCAATGGTTGTTGAGTTAAATAATTAACACTTCTTAGAAGGTTTAAGATCAGGTTAATGACGAATGAACATATAAATGCTCAATAGTTATTGTTTGTTACACACAGTGCAAAGAGATATAGTCACACATCACATAAATATAATTTTATCAAATTAAATTAAAAGCACACTAAGGAACATTCCCAAAGTAGGGTAATCCCCTTATTATTCGTTCAAATATCAACGCAACGCACGCTAAAGGATTGCTCCCAAAGTAGGGTAAGCACCTTAGAACCGTTCAAATGTCAACGCAACGCACGCTAAAGTATTGCTCAATGGTTGTTGAGTCAAATAATTAACACACATAAATAATAATTTCATCAATATAAATTAAAAGTTTGTATATGAAAGCACACTTAGAAACGTTCCCAAAATAGGGTAAACGTCTCAATATCCGTTCAATAAACATCGCAAAACACGTTTAGGATTGTTTCCCAAAGTAGGGTTAAACACCCTTTTATTCGTTCAAATATCAACGTAATGCACGCTAAAGATTGCTCCCAAAATAGGGTAACCACCTTATTATCCGTTCAAATAAATTCGTAATCCACATCCGAAACCCATATCAAATATATAACGCAACCCTAAAACGTATCATAAACAACGTAATCGCATAACAAAAATAATGCAAACGCAAAATATATCAAAAACATAACACAACCCCAAAATATATCATAAACATCGTAGACGCAAAACAAAAATATCGCAAACACAAAATATAGGTACCAAAAACAACGCAAACATAAAAACCGCAAAATAGTATAAACCGTTAAATTCCGTACACGTAAAATCGCATAAAATAATTCAAATATATTCCGCATAAATCAAATACAAGACGCACAAAAGTAAATAAAACATTCATAAAATAACAGATTATTAAAAAGCACTTACTCAATTTCAAATAAGTAGGTACCTAAAGGAAATACACGGAAAATAAACACAAATAAAAGTGATTAAAATTCATCTCACCAAATTTGGCTTCTACTGCTGACCAAGTAGGTATTTTCGCTGACCGCCCGCCGAGACTTCATCTCGAAGCTCTGGTAAATGGTGATCGTAGCTGGATCGAAGACTAGATGCTCGCCTGTTGTCTTTCTCCGCTTTCAGATCCTCTTCTTTTTTCTACTGCTTCTTTAGGACTTCTTCCCGTGGCTCCGGTCGATGGCAAAGTGATTCCCTACTGTACGCGCATCCCTTATATAGCATTTAAAATTTCGTATTGATTCGTCCAACAAGATCGCTTCGGTTACCTTTGTATGGTTTGGTATGCTTTGGTACACCAAGCTTACCAATCAAACGGATGACTTTAAGCCAATTTAAACCTTATTTCAACTACCTTAAAGACCAATTTCCTTTGAATAGAGAATTTTTGAATAATCTTAGAAAATCTCTTAGGAATCGAATTTCTTTGATTTTTACCTAAATTAAGCATTTTTCAATGAAAATTAATATGAAAATAGATGAAAACATTTTCCTCGTGTATGATTTATTAATCCCCTGTAGGTATTAAATCATATTTTACCCGTAAAATGCCAATATAATTTTTGTTACAAACTGACTTTTTATCCAATTTTACATAACTTTCCTTTATTTGTTCTTATTAAATTTAGTTATTTATTAAGTTCAAAAGCTAAAACTAGCCTTCAGGCACAAGTTTCCACATAATTTCTTCAAATAACCAATTTTGTATGAAATTCATATTTCTCAATTTTCCCGTCCTGAATTTGGTAGAAATCACTAATATATTTAATGCAATTTGATTTTAACTACTTTTCTTATCATATAAATAATGATTGCTCACAATGAATTATAATTTAAAAAGTTAACCTCTAAATTTTGAACAATTTTCCAAACAATTCCAAATTATTATTAAATACTATTCTTTGTTTTTAAGTTAATTATCATTAGCAAATTTATTCTACACAATAAACTACATTTCAACTCGAAAATCCTATTAAATCTATCAGTTTTCATCATTACTTGACAAAGAATCTTCCCTATTGTCGGTCAATATCAACTCATAGATTTCTCACAATGAAATTCGTATGAAATTGTTATCAAAGTACTTTAAATGGAAAAACCTACTATTTAAATGACTTGTAATAAGTAAAGAATCCTATTTATGTTATTAACAGGTGTTAGTTTATCATAAAATCCTTCTTGCCACAACATACTTTTTATGTCATTTACAAATACTTGAGAATGAAGTAAATACTTCTAATACATACAATACAAACAATTTCCTACTATTTTATGGCTCCAATTTTACCTATTCATACATCCCTTATTGGAAGAATCAATCACAAAGTTGCTAAACTTCTAGGCTCATTTGACTGAAATCTAGTCCGGTAACCAAAATTCTGTTTATCCAATGCAAATTATACAAACGCATATTACATATAAAGAATCCCCCAAATATTACATACTTATCCTGCAAAGATGTTAATCATATCCTGTGTTCCTGTGAAAACTAAAACATTCATTAAATATCTTCATAACCTGCAAATATGGGTTACCATATGAACGCCCCTTATAGCCATAATGCTATACAAAATACCCAAATAATAATAATAATAACCTTTTATACTGTTTAAAAAAACAACTATGTAAAATACATAGTTAACCGACCATGATTTTTAATGTTCCAAAGTTTTTGCCAATATGAACGGTGAACAATATTTGACAAAAGTTCATGTTATCAATTGTATATGTAAAAATGTAAAAGTCAGTATTCAAATAAATATAAATATAATTGAACATAATATAAATTATCAAAACTGTGAGAATTCCTAGTAAACGTCTCAAGTATTATATTTTTTTCAAATATTTTTGTTCCTTACATAAATAAGTATAGCTTATCATAAAAGTTCAGGTATGTGCGATTATTAATAAAACACATGATTTGTATAAATATTGATATATTTGCTTGCTCATTCATAGCCATGCTACGTGTGTAGCGCTACGCCGTAGCAGATAACATGGGTTTCCCGCTTTGTAGCGAAAATGCTTTGTAGAGGCGTGACAACGTGTCGTTGAGGGTACTGAATGGGTTAAATCATTAACTAGATTTTCCTTACATACTAAAATAAAACCATTGTGTAGTAAAATGAATCTGCAGTCTCATACAATTACTATGTGAATCTTTTATTACCATTTTCTTTCTTTCATGAGTTCTCATGAAGGAATCATGTAAAAGCTTACAAATGAAGCTCTAACACCTCCTTCAAAGTCACTTCCATACTTTCCCTACAAAGAGACCACTTTGGATCGTTACAAAGTAAAAAATATCTTGAACCAAGTAAGTTCTATCTTGGATCAACAAAATCATACTTGGTTCAACAAAATCATACTTGGTTCAAGAAATTATCGATTTTCTTTATATACAAGAATGAATATCTTGGATTAAGATATCTTTTTTTTCTGTGTAGTATAGACTTATAGTGATTTTCACTACAAGTTTTGGGACGTTTGGGACATAGTATTTCTTAGGGATGTCATCTCCTGTTACTCAATGGTCGGACTAGTTTAAATTGTGACAGTGAAAACCCAGGCGCAACGCTAGGTGACTGAATGTCAGTCCAGTGTTCTATGGTCCCTGCTTCCAACATTTTCCTATTTGCTCCAATAAAGCAATCAGGTCTGTTATCCCTGCAAACATTAATCGCTCAGCACAAATATAAAAAGTGCCGCCATATTGAATTTTTTGATCGAAATTACTGTTCCTGGGACAATGGATAGGATTGATATTTTTAGACGTAGCTACCTAACTAGTTTTTGAATTGGTGAAAGGTAGTGTCCGACCGAAGTTTCGGTTTCGGTTTCGGTTTCGGCCAGTTTCGGCCAAAAAACCGTGTTTCGGCCTAAGTTTCGGTTTCGGCCAAAAAACGGCCGAAACTTTCGGCCGCGCCGAAACTTACAACATTGTACTTAATCGGTCCACAAGTTCTGTCTCAGTAACGTTTTTAAGTGATAAAATTATAATAAATAAATATCAAAAAGGTGTACATGTGATTTGGAAGATTATTTCATAAATTGTAATATGATAATATCATTTAAGTATTAATTTTATCAAACAGTAAACTCTCGAGTTCATGCAAGGGACTGCCCAAGGAACTGCGTCGGCCTACGCTGAAAATGATACACGAAGAAATCAAATAAAAACACTAGATGATTTATTTTAAATACTGATTGTAAAACTAAAATAATCCACGCAATGTTGGCGAATTATTTTATAGACACTTGTTAACAGCATTGATGTCTCAGTCGATGAAACTTTGCTGTATAACTAACAGCAGTATAACTAGTGAATAACACACAAATTTACAAAATCGTATTCATTATTTTAAAGAACACATACCAATTTTAATAAAGCACAAATTAATGTTTGTTTTTCCGACTCATATATTCCTCAGTACTTTTTTTAAAACAATACGTATTATTTAAACCATAGAGATAGATGCTATAAACCTTTAACTCCAAGTATCGAACAAAACTGTCATATTTTTATTTTGTTTACTGATCGTAATTTTACTCTGTAAATACATCTGTGAAGTTTAAAATCGTGTGGGTTATTTTATTGCTAATTTTAACGTAGCAGATTTATTTATTTATTTAATCAAAAATCAGATTCAAAAACTAAAAAAATACCAAAGAAAAAAAACTGATGTCAGACATCTGTCTGTTTGCCATGTTTTCGTACACATCTATGTACGAAAACTTGTGACAATTATACTTTCAATAAGGGGGGAAAAATTGTACGTTAAAGTTGTTAAAAAGTTACATATGTTTATTCATATGAAACCTTTATTAGAAAATATTTCGTGCTCTGCATTTATTTCGCGAAAAAAAGCTGAAAGATCTAACCGCACAATGCGTAACTCGGCTACATAACAAACGAGAGCGATGTAAAATTCTACAAACCAAAACGAATTTAAGGATCAAAATACGTCTTACACTGATATAACTTGGAGTTGTTTACAAACTAGAAAAAATCATGGGATTAGGTTGCCAAGTGGACCCCAGGCTCCGTGGAGTCCGTGAGAAAACGCCAGCACAGACGCTACTAGGATGATTAATAATAACTTACTAACCTTGTTCTTCTTTATACCACCTATCCTATACAAGTTACAACGGCTTATTGACATTTAACTCAACGATTTTAACATGTCTATAAAAGTTTCGGTTTCGGTTTCGGTTTCGGCCGAAACTGCACCTAGAGCCGAACCTTCGGTTTCGGTTTCGGTTTCGGCAAAAAAACATGTTTCGGTCGGACACTAGTGAAAGGATTTAAAAATCACAGGTTTTAAACCATGGACTATACACCGTGGGCAGATTGAACCGACAGGTTTTAACCACGTATTCCCGAGGCCAAAAGAAGCAAAAAACGTCATACGACTTTTGGTCAATTTTGCCAAAAAAAATTTTTATTTTTTTATTTTTTTTGGATTTTTTATAATGTTTTAAACATAAAAAGTAAATTTTATTACTAAAAATATCACTTACAATTATTTTTTTACATTTTTTTCCTAATAACTAGTTAATGAAAAAAGTTTTTTGTTACATTGACATCTGTCAATAAAGATCTCATCAGACTAGTCTTCATAGTGGTGACATCGTCATCAAACAGGCATTTTTCGCTCAGATACAATAGTGTTTGAATTTTTTTTTTATTGGCATTTACTCTGGAACTAAGGCGAAATCGACCTAGAGTCATACAATGTTTTTGCCTTCTTTTGGCCTCGGGAATAAATGGTTAGAATCCGTCGGGTTTAATCTGCCCACGGTGTATAGTATTTTAATTTTAATTTGAAAGCAAGTTTTCTGGTCATTGATACAATACATTCCTCTACTTGGCCGGTAATCCTTATGTTCCCAGCCTATGCTGTAATGTATTACTTTAGTCTATGATGCAACCGTGGCATAAGGCACGTTCTCTTCAATTAGAGCAGGACATCGATTCGTCGCGCGCGCACGTTACTCTTCTAACTTACCGAGCATGCGCACCAGTGACCATGTCCAGCGTCACAGCTATGGATGGTAGGAGGATAAGTATATCTTATAGGAGAACGGTCGAAAAAGTGTTCAGCTGTAAACAGTAAAATAGTTCCAAATCTCTCCGAGTGGCGCTAGTGTAGCTATAGCAACATAGCAGTTATTGACGGAGTGAAGTGCGCTGCATGTGCGCTGCCATATATACGCTTACTATGAACGGTGAATAGTTAGAGCTTTAAACCAACCGGAGTGGCCATTGACAAGCGTTCCCCTCTGCCGAAAATGCATGACCAGTGGTCACACTCATTGTATGGACTGACGTTTATCTGACGTGGCTATTTTGACGTTTAGCATACATTTGATGTTCCCCTCCCCCGCAAAAATCGGCAGACTTTTTTTGTATAGAAAATGACAGTCATGGCCGGTCCGGTTGGTTTAATACTCAAAGGTTTCATTCGTTCCAATCCATCTACACGTCTGGGGATCAAATTATGATGGTTCACCTCAAAAATTTGTGTTTGAAAACGATGAGAACATAGAGATGTCGCTCGTGACAGCTGATTAGAAGAGGCTAGTTAATAGTCTGAGAGTAGGCGGTTGGCAACACTACCTCATCGAGTAGCAAGTTTTTTTATACCACGACGGTGGTACAAGCATTACGGAGTGCCTGATAAATAGCTACCGTAGCCTATGGACTTCTGCAATACCAGAGGTGTCACACGCGCGTTGCCGCGTTACAAAAAGGTGGATTCACTGTGTTGACGGCTAAAGGAAGAAGAGGGTCCCTCGTCGTCAACACACTGGGTCCTCTTTCAGCTCTTTCAGGATTCGGTGTATCTAGGACAATGAACGGTTAAAAGTTATGTAGTACCTAGTAACCTGAGCCAAGCCTACAGCATTTTGTACAGTCAGCAAAACATGACCCCATTTTTTGATAAAAATTACCTCGTCGATTTGCAAGTGGGCACATGGCCTATTTAATAGTGCTCATCGAGAAGTGCTAAATAATGGTGGTAACCACAAGCAAAACTGTCATTTTAGTTTTTTTTTCTTTTAAAGTTAAAACTCTTGCGAATAGTAAATGTTTTATCTACATCATGAGGAAATCTGCGTGCGATGATGAAATTCAATTCATTCATTGTAATGTGCCTAAATTGAAGAATACATCTTTTATCTTTTTTTAGGACGCGGAACGTTACAGCGTGAACCATCCATAATATTAACAGGTGAAATATTCGGCCTATAGTAGATTTCTCAATATTCATTATGAATGACATTTTTATAACACTTAACGTGTAATTAAATACACGAAACTTTTCGTTAAACACTAACCCGACATTTAAATAAAATCCTTTTTTTAAATATCGGTTACCAATCCGCCTCTCTCCTTTAAGGATACATCTGGTGAACAAAAAAAGGATTTATTGCATTTCGGGGGAGGGTACACACCTACCGCACCGGTTGATTGGCTAAAATCAGTCTTCATTATTTTTGAACAGTAGGGTGGCCAAAGAGAGATCTCTCAGGGACCAAAGTCCCATGAGAGGTGGTTGGAAGTTATACAGAGTGTTTCCTGTAATATGAGCAATAAATTAAAACGTAGATTCTACTCGTCAAACAAGAAAAAATTTGTTCAACAACTTTTTAAAAATTTGTATTTTGTAATTTGCTTCTTTTTCATACAAACTAACCATGAGAGGTGGTTGGAAGTTATACAGAGTGTTTCCTGTAATATGAGCAATAAATTAAAACGTAGATTCTACTCGTCAAACAAGAAAAAAATTGTTCAACAACTTTTTAAAAATTTGTCTTTTGTAATTTGCTTCTTTTTCATACAAACTAAATAGTATTTCCAATGTACGCTAAAATCCGTCTATTTGACATTGCTTGTCACTCTACAGACATAATCAATTTCAGAATACATCGCGAGTCCGGAAAAACTTGAAAGTGTCCTAAAAATCAAACCATAAGTTATTTTTAAAAGTCGCTGAACAAACGTTGTCTGGTTTGAAGAGTAGAATCTACGTTTTAATTTATTGCTCCTATTACAGGAAACACCCGGTATATATACAAACTGACATCCGTATCTTCGTTAGCGTGATGTAGAACTTATATGGACGCTTGATACTATTTGGTAGAGTAGTATGGAAGTTGACAGTTTGTCGCCACTACGTCGCCATCTATCGGGAATTGTGGCGCGACGCTAGAAACAGCTGGCAGAGGCGCCACATACTCAGTTCATAGACTTAAATATATAGTAGACGGCCATAGCCTAAGAACTTTTTGAGGCTCCGAGTATTTAGCGCCATCTAGTTCAGAGCCACCTAAACAGAGCCAATATGTATGAGATAAGATCAGCGCCACCTAGTGACGACTAGTGTACTACTAGTACGTTATTCGTTACTAGGTGGCGCTGATCTTATCTCATACATATTGGCTCTGTTTAGGTGGCTCTGAACTAGATGGCGCTAAATACTCGGAGCCTCAAAAAGTTCTTAGGCTATGGCCGTCTACTATATATTTAAGTCTATGCTCATTTGAACTATGTAATTATATGTAGCGTATTTCTAGTACCTACTTAAAAAATGGCTTTCTAAATTATTATTTAAATTTCATATATACGTGCCTGCCAACCGCGCAACCGCATCCCAAAAATGTGCATCTTTGATAAGCTTAAGAGTCGCCAGGACGCTCTCGTTCCCATACAAACGTAGTTTAGCTCTCATTTTAAAACGACATGCTTTAGAACCACGAAATTTGGCATGGGCATTTTAGAAGTATAGATCTATGTCGGTAATTAGTTTTCGTTGCTAAAAATTGTAATACAAAGAAAATAAAGCCAGATACAGATTTACATACAAAACTTGTTTTTGCTATATTTTCTTTGTATTACAATTTTTAGCAACGAAAACGAATTACCGACATAGATCTGTACTGCTAGAATGCCCATGCCAAATTTCGTGGTTCTAAAGCATGTCGTTTTAAAATGAGAGCTGAACTAAGTTTGTATGGGGACGCGAGTTCACGCGAGCGTCCTGGCGACTCTTAAAACGATGAGGGTAGAAACTTGAAATTTATTGGATTTATATTGTATTCTTTAAATGTCCTGGATTATGAAAGAAAATTTGGACAGAAGTTTACAATTTTTAGTGAGAATTTGCGGAAAGGGGCGAGTGTTTTTAGTGCAGGGAAAAGGTCCCACCTTGTGTGCTTCCTAAAACTACACACTACACGCTCTCTATTAAGGCTTGTTTACACTTTGCGAAGTAGCAAGTGCAGGTGAGAAGTGATTACTTAACATATTTTTACGATGATAAGTGTTAAGCAATCGTTTCCACATTGTTTAGTTGGATGGGCTTTGTTTATAAGTACCTCTAGACCCTACTCATGGTGTTGTGTTCCTGCTGATGAGTAAGATTGCTAAAGAGCTCAAAGAAGACCCACTGTGTTGACGACGAAGGACCCCCTTGTACCTTCAGCCGCCAACATAGTGAATCCTCCTTTTTATAAAGGGTCGGCAACACCCATGTGGCACCTCTGGAGTTGCAGGCGCCGATAGGCTGCGATAGCTGCTTACCATCAGGCAGGCTTGGCAAACAAGTCGTGGTATAAAAAAAGTGCAGAGTGGGCAAAAAATGGCTGGCGAATGGGGGTGCGCGGGTGTGTGGGGGGACTACTTAAAAGGCAAAAAAAGACTAAACGTCTAATCACTTTACTTCGCACTCGCACTTCGCACTCGCACTTGTCACTTAACAGTGTGACCGTTTACACGTAAGTTTTACTAATCACTTGACACCTGCACTTCTAACCTGCACTTGCTACTTCGCAAAGTGTAAACAAGCCTTTAGTGAAGGAATGAAGTCTCTATGTGTACCGGTGGTACCGATAAAGTGGAAAGTTTCACTATACTCGTCCACATAATATCGTTCAGTATTGTAGACACTATCAGTAGCATCTATAGTTTTCCATGACCAAAACTTAGTACTGAGGCTATACAACTTAAAAGTGCAATAAAACTCAGTGAACGTCATACACTCACTTGAGCCCTCAAGGCTCAAGGCCATGATTAAAGTCCGTTGTAGTCCGTTGCCCGTTGTCTATTACCCGTTGTCCATTATCCGTTGTCCGTTAAAATGTTCAATGAAAATGAACCCTAAATGGCCCAACAATTTAATTCCGTGACCGTCATCACTATGATTGTTATTTTTAACCGACTTCAAAAAAGGAGGAGGTTCTCAATTCGACTGAATTTTTTTTTTTTTTTTTTTATCATATTTTTTTTTTTTTTTGTATGTATGTTACTCCATATCTCCGTGAATCGTGAATCGATTTTCAAATTTTTTTTTGAATCGAACAGGTATAACCCCTAGATGGTCCCATTGTCACCAAGTCGGGATCTGATGATGGGATCCTGGAGAAATCGAGGGAACTCTTCAACTATTATAGGCACACCTATAGTGATTTCACTATTTTTTACAGCAACTCGGCCATTTCCTCTTGGAATAGCGGATCCTAAGTGAAGTCGGTTCTTTTTTTGTTTAAAATTATTGTAAGTTGATTCAAATTTACCGTTTAAATAAAATATGTGAAAACCTCAGCCCATGCGGTAGGTGCAGACCCGCGTTTATAAAGGCAGAACATAACCGCCAATCCACCTCGACACCTACAATTATATTTTCAAGATATTTATATCTCTCATCGTAAATTATATGAGACGGCGGTAACACGGAAACTCACGTGTAACTCGCTTTAAAGTTACTTCTTACTTCGTACAGTCAGTAGCAGAAGTAGCTAAGCTGGTACGGTGTTCAAAATGACCTATACACGCTCTTATTCTCTTAACAATAAAGTCTTATCCAGGTCTTTTTGAACACCCTACCCGCTTAGCTACTTATGCTGCTGACTGTACATAATATATAAAGCGTTCTCTTTTTACGTCTTCTCTCATTTACTCCAAGGTTAACTGAAAAAGATAGCTAGGGATACGCGCACAGATCTGCTCGCCGGATTTGTCCGGCGGATATACCCGGCAGATAGATCGGTCCATGTATGGCGCTATTCAGATGTGTCCGCAGACAAATCCGTGTCCACTTCGCGCCATACGTGGACGGATCCGTCCACCGGGCATATCCGCCGGACAGATCTGGCGGGTAGATCTGTGCGTGTATCCCTAGCTGATCCCTTAAAGGTCTGTTCCTGTTGTAGTCTGTTGTGACACCGTAGCGCTACACAAAGGATGAACCGATTTAAGAGTCGCCAGGACGCTCGCGTGAACTCGCGTTCCCATAAAAACGTAGCCGTAGTTTAGCTCTCATTTTAAAACGACACGCTTTAGAATCATGAAATTTGGCATGGGCATTCTAGTAGTACAGATCTAGGTCGGAAATTCGTTTTCGTTGCTAAAAATTCTAATACAAAGAAAGTATATCAAAAATAAGTTATGTATGTAAATCTGTAACTGGCTGTATTTTTTTTGTATTACAATTTTTTGCAACGAAAACGAATGTCCGACCTAGATCTGTACTACTAGAATGCCTTCTACTAGAATTCTAAAGCGTGTCGTTTTAAAATGAGAGCTAAACTACGGCTACGTTTTTATGGGAACGCGAGTTCACGCGAGCGTCCTGGCGACTCTTAAATCGGTTCATCCTTTGGAGCGCTACGGTGTCACAACAGACTACAACAGGAACAGACCTTTAAGGGATCAGCTAAGGATACACGCACAGATCTACCCGCCAGATCTGTCCGGCGGATATGCCCGGTGGACGGATCCGTCCACGTATGGCGCGAAGTGGACACGGATTTATGTAAAAGCAGACCTAGCGAGTGATTTTAGACAGGTTTTATCAAAATGGATTGCCATTTTGGAGGGTTTTTTTAATGTTTAATTTGTACTTTATATACTAACAATAGGTACACACGGAGAAAAGGATATCTTCAGCAAAGAATACCAATGCAAGAATATTATTGTTTAAACATAAGTAAATATTGTCTTGGACTAATTATATATCTTTAGTCCAAGATATATTTTACTTGAATGAAGACCATTTTCTAAGCAAATTGATTCCATCTATATATGAAACAATATTGTCTCGACCAAGAGGATTTGTCTTCGATGATGATATTTTCCCTATTTATAACTTTTGATTTCGGCTGTACCGCTGAACCAAATGAGAAGTTTAATATACTCATTCGACGCAGAATTTAACCCTCTTTAATATTAAAATAACATTATTTCCATCGAACGTACCGTTTTTGAGCTACCAGCAAAAAAAAGAAAGATAGCAAAAATTTCGCTAAAAAGTTATGCACACCTCCTGAAACGGTGTGAACTCGGATGACATGCCTTTAGGGCCACATGCAGGTATATAAACGATTTCCAGGCTGCTGGGAATTAATTCCTCAAAACGCTTTTTATTGATCTAATTTTATTGGGCTAGATTTGTCTTCGATGATGATATTTTTTCCGTGCGATAAGGGCCAAACACACAGGGCGCGAATAAGGATCAAGAAAGTGAGTTCCAAGGGTAACTCACCTTTCCCTCCGAACTAAATACTCGTACGAATTTGACATTTCAATTTCTGTATACAGTTCACTGTAAATGTCAAAGTGTGAAATATCTCGTAACGGACCCCTTTTGTGAAATTATCCATATTCGCGAATATACAGGATGATTTTTAAACACTTTTTAAATTAATAATCTTTGGGGGGGAAAAACGGGATAGAAAATTTTATCGAACGAAAAAAATTGCGAAGAAGAATTGACTGTCTCATTAAAAACCTCTGCCTAAACATTTGTGACTCTTTTTCGCAACAAGTACCATTTTTGCAACGTTTTCACGCTATAGTACAATCACCGGCAACCGGCAATAAAATCTTCTCACACGAAGGCCGCAATAATATGTGACACGCTCATATTTGTAAGTAAGTAAGTAACACTTTATTGTACATAACACAGTAGATAAATACAGTAAACAAAAGATGTAAAGTACAAAGGCGAACTTATCCCTTTAAGGGATCTCTTCCAGTTAACCTTTGAGTGAATGAGAGTGAAATTGAAATTAGGTAGACAATTACAGCAACATGTACAACAAGGTACACAATATATAAACAAGATGGATATAAATACATAGGTACATAAATTAAAGGAAAAATATAAATATTACACCAGAGAGGACCGAAGAGACAACACAAAAGAGAAGAAAAAGAAAAGTACAATAATAACACAGTAATAGGTTAGGTATTTGTAGGGGCATAGAGCGTGTCACATATTTTTGCGGCCTTCGTGTAGGAAGATATTATTGCGTGACTGTACTGGATACATATTCGCAAATACGCATTCGTGTTTAGAATAAGGATTAGTCACTATTAGGTCATCGAATAAAAAAACTGGGTACAGTCCGTGTGCTCTAAAAAGAACCTTCGGGTTTTAGAAAGAGACGTCGGGTATCAATCAACAGTGACACATGAAAAAGCAGAACAGCAGTATTACCTTCGTGTGTCATCGCCGATTTCCGAAGGTTCTTCTTAAAACTCACGGAGTGTACAAAAACTGTAACCCTTATTCATAAACGTCCACTAAATTTAAGAGGCCTCTGATAATCGTTTGTCCCTTTCCGTCCAACCTATATTATTATTATCGTATGGCTTTATTTGGGTTACTTCAAAAATACAATGAGTGCAAAAACAATGTTACAGCAAAATATAATAAGAAAAAGAAAGACATTCAGCTGTAATTGGATGTCTAGGTTTGACAGCCGAACCCTGGCATCCGCGGTCAGCGCGTGCAGATCGCTTAGTCGGACTTGCGGCCATCTTGTCGAACAAGGTGGCTTGGTTTCGGGAAAAACTTCTTATTTTATGTTCATTTTCGTGATTCAATGTGTAATATATAGCTTATTCTGCAGTGATTTAACGAACTAGTGAGCAACTAATGAAGAATTAGTCTCGAAACATGTGTAACCCCTGTTTGAGTTAGATATCCGTTAGTCCACGTGCTTTTTGTAGGGATTAGCTATCTCCTTATAAAAAGCCTAACCTCACCGTACAACGTCCAGCTCTTGGAGCGAAATTTTAATTAATGAACCGTACACTTGTCGTATCTACTTCGACATTGGCAAAATTGTCCCAATATTGTGGACAGAATGCCATATTTTAAAAATTGAATTGAGATCGCCTAGTCCGCCCCCGAAGTGTCTCCTCTCCTCTCCTGGGGCATTCCTCTACAATATGGGTGGTCGTTTGATCTGGGGCGCCACAGTCGCAGCTCGGTGACGTCTTGTAGCCCCATTGATGGAGGCTGTGGTTACACCGGCTGACACCCGTCCTAATTCTACTAAGCGTAGCCCATGTCTTTCTCGGTTCGTCAAGGCCGGGTGGTTCCTTTGTTGGATCAAGGTCTCGGATATATGAGGGTGGCGCTTGCGTGTACCAAATATTCCTCCACTGCGAGTCTGTGCAGAAGCGTTCTGGGCCTTGAATTTGGGAGTCTGACCAGATAGGCCTACGAGAACGAAGACGCTCACAGGGGAGGTTATCCAGAGTTTTCCTTATGGGGAGCGTAGTCTTTCTGGATTTTTCCCACTCCCTTGAAGCGGCGTATGTTCTTCGTAAATCAGGCGGCGCAATATCAGACAAAACCGGGAGCCACTGTATGGGTGTGGGTGTTAAGCAGCCAGATATGGTGCGCATAGCTCGGTTAAGAAACGACGACCTTCAAACCTTCAAGAAAAGAGCGTACTCCCATCTTAAAGGCCGGCAACGCGCTTGTGACCCCCCTGGTGTTGCGGGCGTCTATGGGTGGCGGTAATTGCTTATCATCAGGCGATTCGTCTGCTCGTTTGCCTCCTATGTCATAAAAAAAAAAAACAAAAAAAAAAAAAAAAAGCTGTCCGTCCAACCTACATCAGCGATCTCTTAACTCTAGTGGCCGTTTATGAATAAGGGGATACGTGAGTGCTACCATTACCATATACATATACCATAGACATATACTTAAATCTTTGGTGAAACTCAGATTTTTGTAAATTGTTATACTTTTATTGGAAAGAAATAAAAAAAATATGAAGTATTTTATTTTATGCAAAACTAAACTTTCTGCTTTCGTATCCCTGTAAAATAATTTACGTCACTCTGGGCGGTAAGTGAGATATTACGCCCACGGGCGGAGCGGCAAATCTAACTTCACACCCAGGAGAAGACGTAAAATTGTGTACGCACCACGGGCGGTAATAAAGAAGGCCTCAGCGGGGCGGTAATAAATATCCGCGATCTGAGCCGTTCTTTATTTTACCGCCCTAGGTGCGTAATGTACTATTAATTGTTTATGAGAATTTTCTGAGTTGTGGATATTTTGTATGTATGCATAATACGAGTAGGTATGTACCTACATACATTGTCGCCTAGTACAGTCGCCATCAGATATATCGGAGCGGCCAAGGTGGTCACAAATATCTGAACAACGCCTCTATTGTCAAAGCGATAAAGTGCATGTTCAGATATATTTGAGTACCCTGGCCGCTCCGATATATCTGATGGCGACTGTACCTACACATAATATTGCAATCTTTACCTGCTTCGGGGCGATGTCAATCTGTGTAAGGTTCGCCCCAAATTTTATTTATTTAATTCCTGTAATACTTAGAACGTCATATTTATTATTTACCACGCTTCAATTCTAAATGCATTAAATAACTTCTTTTGAAATGCGATACTTATCCTATCTCAAAGTTTTAAGACTTTGAAATATGAATATGGTGTCATAAATATAACCAATTACGAGTGACTACTATCGCAGGGCTTTTTTAAGTATACTTTGAGCCAACGTATTCAGGTAAGGTTTAAACGGTGAACCAAATCAGACAAAATTGTGTATGGGGTACCCCTTGGACATAAGCTATTAAGTCCTTATTAAAGAAATCCGAAGATAAGAGAAATAAAGTTTATGCAATATAATTGAATGTAGTCGTATGCTTATTACATTTTTCTACTCCGGTACTTTTATCTGTCAATTATATGGTCCCGCCAACGAATATAAAAGCATGTCTTATGCAATTTCAAAAAAGTCTATATATTTTTTAATTTTAGTTTTAATTTATAGGTATATAGGTAAGTTTATTTTATTTTCTTATTATGTATATTTTCTTTTCCTAAATAAATAGACAAAAAGTCTATCTAGTCTATTCTTCATAAAGACCCTAGGGTTATTATGTGATAAAAAGCAACTGCTAAAAGTGATGCCCTGTGAACCCAACAGGTAAAAAAGAAAAACAACACTAAATTTACAACGAAAATCAATACTGCCAACTTAACAAACAACTGAATTCATATGGTTTGGAACAATAACAAAACTAAACTAATTGCTGCCAACATATGGAAAAAAGCAAGTAAGTTGATGACATCTGAAAAATATATATTACCGTGTCTTTTCAACTCCTCGCTATTTCTTAAAGCAAACTGCGTTCAATTTTGTGTTGTATTTAATCACTAGTCGTAGAAAAAGTAATGTATGCAACGTTGTATAAGTAGGTCAAAAAAGGCTCATGGCGTCTTTATTAACAATTTTCGGCTTCGCCTCAAATTGTTACACACGCCACTCACCTTTTTTGAACCCTCTTATACAACTATTGCATAAAATACTATTTATTTAGTCTCGTACGAAGACTAGTTGAAAATGAACCAAATAACTCCCAAAAAATTTTTGGAACAAATTGCAAAAAATCAAAAATCTTGAAAACCTCCTCCTTCAAAATCTGAAGTCGGTTGAAAAATAATCTTATTACATTTATCTCATATATCTTATATAAATATTTATTTATCTTATATAAATATTTAAATAACCGATCCCCCGGCGACATGGTACCGTAGATGCTGGCAGCATTTCCTCTATGGCAATACCAATACGTTGGACGAGGAAGCTGGCAGCTCTACAGTCACCGGTGGAATCCACTACTTTGAGGCTGCCTCTACATGATGGGCCAATAGGGACGCAGCTATGCAACAGAACGAGATCGCAATATCTTTAGCTCCCTCTAACGTATAGTTGCGTCCCTATCATCATGTAGAGAAGCCATGAAAAGAAGTCCGTAAGGATTATGGCAGCATCTACCTACATGTGTAGCGGGATTCGAACCCACAGCTGCGCCGAAGTTATGTTTGTATATGCAATGTGACCAGTATGGAAAATGAGCTTTGTAGCCTGAGACTACAAACTCAGGCGGTAGCGATTTTTAAATAAATGTTTTTCAGGATAATCTGATTCAAATAAAACTAGACCCAAACAGAGCAAAGCTGTGCTATATGTACTAAGTAACTATATAAGCTAGGGATACACGCACAGATGTGTCCGCTGGATTTGTCCGACGGATATGCCCGGCGGACACATCCGTCCATGTATGACGCAAATTGAACAACGGACAGACAGCGGACAGACGTCTGGCGGACACATCCGCCCGGCGGCGGCGGATTCGTCCGCCGGGCATATCCGTCGGACAAATCCGGCGGACACATCTGTGCGTGTATCCCTAGCTATACGTCCTTTTGACTGAGCTTTAAGACTTTGAGTCAAGAGCCTCCGTTTCGCCTTGGACAAAACGTTCCTATCCGTGTATATCCTAAATTTTTGGTTTAGTATGGAGGGTCGGCCGGCTAGGACCACCTGTCCCATAGAAAATATTTTTTTTCGCGTCCAAAATTTTTTCTCTTCTACTTTTTCTTAGTCGTAATACGATACCAATTATGCCCTTAAACGGATTACCAGTATTTTTGTTACACTGTAGAAGCTTAACTGCGTAATTAAACTGCTATACTTATTGCTTTGCTAAAACACGTACCGTCTCCCCTCCCTCTTTCGCATTTTCGAATCTTATCGAATCAGATTTCTCATACATACAATCACGCCTATATCCCAAAAGGGGTAGGCAGTTATCACGGATTTCCATTTGTTACGATCAATGCAGCAGAACGGCTCTCCGTGAGCCACTTCTCGCCCCCGTGAAGAACGAGACGTGATCAACGTGACCTCAATTGAGACGTGGTCTCAATTAGTCGGAATCATTGCTTTCCTTCTCTTTCTTTAAGAAATAGAGGGTACACTTCAAATGTTGCAGGCAGACCTATACGGGTTTGAGTATTTTCTGCAGTAGCTCGGCCATTTGCTCTTGGTAAGGAAGTGTAGTCTAAGTGAATTATTTGTAGTAAACGGGACTTAAGAGTCGCCAGGACGCTCGCGTGAACTCGCGTTTCCATACAAACGTAGTCTAGCTCTAAATTTAAAACGACATGCTTTATAACCATGAAATTTGGCATGGGCATTCTAGTACTGTAGTACAGATCTAGGTCGGACATTCGTTTTCGTTGCTAAAAATTCTAATACAAAGAAAGTGGTATCCTGTCTTTTCGCCGAAAAATGTATTGCCGAATTTCACTTGCCAGCCAACTTTTCGCAGAAGTGTCATTTGGCCGAATAACTTTTGCCAAATAATTATTTCGCAACCATTTCATTTCCCAACCCCATAGTTGGGAAATGAAATTTGCCTACTACATATAGGTTGGGTTAGGTTAGGTTGGATTATGTAAAGTTGGGAAATGAAATTCGGCCAAATGAAACTTCTGCGAAAAGTTGGTTGGCAAGTGAAATTCGGCAATGCAATTTTCGGCGAAAAGGCAGAGAACCAAAGAAAGTATATCAAAAATAAATTTTGTATGTAAATCTGTAACTGGCTGTATTTTCTTTGTATTACCATTTTTAGCATCGAAAACGAATGTCCGACCAAGATCTGTACTACTAGAATGCCCACGCCAAATTTCATGATTCTAAAGCATGTCTTTTTAAAATGAGAGCTAAACTACGTTTGTATGGGAACGCGAGTTCACGCGAACGTCCTGGCGACTCTTAACCGCGTATATAATTTTTAAATTGCCTTCGACGTTTCGAGGACGACATTGTCACTGTGGTCGCGAAGAGAAAAAAATATGTATACGAGGTTAAGTCCCGTTTATTACAAATAATTATGAGTAAAAACCGTGAAAGTCTAAATCAGTGTTTTAGACTAAGTGAAGTCAGTAATATTTTTTGTTTAAAATTATTTTATATATATTATACTTCAGCCTAGTCCTTAAGCGCATCAGCGGCGTGACGAAATCCCACAATCCGCCACGGCCACGGCTGCCTTGGCGCCGTCTTCTCCGCTTCCGCTCCCGCTCACGCTCCGCCTGTGACGTCGCCCTCACCCTGTATTACACATGGTAATTATGACAAAACAATTGGCAATTAAGTCGGAACTGGAAGTGAGCCTTAATTATTAACACCATGAATATTACCCAGCACATTAGCACGTAATGCGGATTTAGGGTTCCGTATGCAGTCACCTAAACCAAATAAAGGGGCCCCTTATTATCGTAAATATTTCTACATCGTCTACATCGAAAGACGAAATGGCTATAGTTTCTTCCATGTTCTATTAAATTTTTAAGAGCCGATTAAACAGAACTCTTTTCACATTTATCGAACTCGCGGAGCGTAAGCGAAGTGAGTTCTTACAAACAACTCCAGACCGAACTGTCACCTGGCTACTGGGGCGTCTCGGCATTTGGATGGCTTTTTGATTTCGATAATTTGTCGGACGATAACTTTAGTAACGTTTTTCTGATCTTTATGAAATTTCTTGGGGCTGAAGCAAAGATACATACAATTTGTAAGTTCGTATATGAGCAGGATCGATCAAGTAGTTATGGAGCTAGAAGGAGAAAAAAATCCTCCTACGTAAAAAAATGTATTTCAGTATTTTGGTGTCATCGTGGATTGATCATCATCCCCATAGAATTTCGAGATTTCGTAGTTGGCCCAATTGTAAAAGTTGTATAGTATAGCCTACCAAATAACCTCGCACAATATGGCTAGTTATTAAAAAAACATCCTGTATTAATGTCGTAAAGTTGAAAAAAATACCCTGTATATTCACTACACCTACTAGTTCAATAAACTTAATCTACTAGAAACCAATAAAAACCCGGAGTCACCTTTAAACCCAAATCATGGTCATAATTTCCAAATCTTGTAATCTTATTTTCAACTTTAAAACCTATAAGTTAAGGTGGACATTAGTTTGTAGCGGAGGTGTAAATTGCATTATCTATTTTAATGTAGTAATTTATTTTGACAGGTTAGTGGCGTTTGGTATCGCTGTAGGGTGACCGCGCTATCAGAAATATTGGGACAGGTTTTTATTTTTACGAGCCCCGATGCAATGGAATTCGTCTATACCTTGTGCAATCTAAGAAGCGATTTTTGACACCTGTCATCTCAGTATAGATGCCATTTTATAACCTAAAATCGATTTTAGGTTGTAAAATGTACTGAGATCACAGGTGTCAAAATCCGCTTCTTCGATTGCACAAGGTATAGTACGAAGATTTTTTTTACATTTATCGGAATAATTCTTACACGGATACTTCTGATGATTAATGAATGGGGCCAATAATAGTAGTGTTTAATGTAGTTTATTTTAATTGTATAATGAAAATACCAAGATACTTTTGTTGCTGAAAAAATGGATTTTCCAAAACCATTGCCCAAATAACGTTGGGCTCTCCTCTTGCACATTTGATCTTGTAGACTCAAAATTAAACGGTCAATATATAGCTAGGCCATGTTGCTTTCCCTAGGAATGACCCTAGTCTCACCATATGTTTTTGTAATAAAAATATTTGGCATAAAAAAATCAGATTTTTTTTACGTTTTTCAGAATGGTTATTACCTGTACTTTAATTGCATTAGTGTAGGATATGTTCATGAATAATCCAAATATTATCATATTTTTATTAAACGGTGTTGAATGTTGGTCTTTAATACTACTTTTCTGTGCAAATTGAGATGAAAAATCTTAAAATGCATCTAACAGTAGTTATTTCTAAAGTTATAAAACAGTTGTTTTACCTATTTAGAGAACTTAAAATAGCTTAAAACGATGAAGATTGAACCTTGGACTTTGGAATACATATGTGAAGCTGCCAATGTGATAAAGCTACAAAAAAAGGATTTTCGAAAATTCAACCAAGAGGGTGATTTGGTTTGGTAGTTAGAACAATTTTTAAGAACGTAGTAGCGAGTGAGGTTCTATATTTATATTGTGTTCTTATACATCATATTCCCGAGTTATTCAATCTTGATGAATTTCACATTATTTAAATAATTTTAAAATCAATCAATTATAAATTACTTACACGAAAATAGAAGACACCGAATTTTACCTAAATGTGTTTAAAAAAATCATCAAAACCAGCAAAATATTTTTAACCTCTTAGTCATTCCATCAAATGTTATTTTTAAAATCAAGTTTTTACTAACAAAATAACGGTTTACGGTGTCCCTTTTGTGACAGTTTTTAAAGAACGTGACATTTTCATTATATTTATATATTTAAGAAATAACATGGTCACCCTACTCGAAGGCTATTTAGGTTTCCTCAGGATTGCTTATGTGAAATATACGAGTATGGCAGAGAAATTAAACTAAATCATTATAAATTCATCTCTATCATGTGTAAAATCTATATAATCTGTCCATTCTACATTTAGATAAGGCATTTGTGTTTATCTTTGATTTTACAACATCAGATTTCTACAATAATCGTAAAATTTACGCTATGTGTGTGAGCGAGACGGATATACAATAAATGCATAACTTTTCGCTCGCACACCAGAAACCGCACACGCAAAATAAGATTAAGAGCCGGTTGCACCTAACCGTCTATTAACGTCAACGTCATTGTAAAAAAACTTGTATGAAAATTTTGACAATTTTCTATGGGAAGACAGCTCCGTCGCCATATTTAACGTTGATGAGTACGTTAATTGTGCGTGGTGCAACCCATCCTGAGTCTCTGATTAAATATTTTTAATGTAACTAAAATTCATAATTTCGTGGATGTAAATAAATTAATATTATGTGACAATCTTACACAAATCAACCTACTCTCACAGTAAACTCAACATAAGAAACATCCATAAGTCTTAACAAATATCCGTGACAGACACACAAATTAAATACCCTGATCAGGGTTCGTACCCGGGACCTCCTGCTTCATAGGCAGGGTCATTACCGACTAGGCTAGGAGGCCGTTAAAAGATATTATGGGAGTTATGGGTCAAATATTATATATTATGGGACCATCTTACCTAGTCCCACGATAAACTCAATATGGCTTGTGTTGTGGGTACTAGGCGACGATATATATAATATATAGATATACTAGATAAATACTTAAATCCATAGAAAACATCCATAACTCAGGAACAAATATCTGTGATTAGCACACAAATAAATGCCCTGACCAGGTTTCGAACCCGGGACCTCCTGCTTCATAGGCAGGGTCTCTACCGACTGGGCTAGGAGAGGAGGCCGTTAAACGTCCTAACACTTTTAAAAACGTCAAAAAAAATAACAATAAATCATAATAATGGAAGGAGTTAATAATTGATTTACATGGAATCAAAAGCCCAGATCTAGGTCGGACATTCGTTTTTGTTGCTAAAAATTGTAATACAAAGAAAATACAACCAGTTACAGATTTACATACAAAACTTATTTTTGATATACTTCCTTTGTATTAGAATTTTTAGCAACGAAAACGAATGTCCGACCTAGATCTGTACTACTAGAATGCCCATGCCAAATTTCATGGTTCTAAAGCATGTCGTTTTAAAATTAGAAGTAAACTACGTTTGTATGGGAACGCGAGTTCACGCGAGCGTCCTGGCGACTCTTAACATCAAGCAGGCACACTTCTTGGCTACCACCGACGAAAGATAAAATTTATAATACTTACCAAATCTGTCAAAATAACAATTCGAAGATAACCATACCTTTTAATAATGATCACCTTAAGTGATCAATTCTATTAAAAAATACAATTAGCAGCCTCCACCCACATGAACATAATGATGTTAGAATATCTTCTCAAACAAATAAAGAGAATTTGTTTGTAAGAACTCGCTTCGCTTACGCTCCGCGAGTTCGATAAACTAGCAGTCCGCCTTGAACTGAAAAAACGTAATTTATAAAAAAAAAACTATACTGCCTTGCAAACGTGTTGACCAGTATAACATGGGTCATGTTATACTGGTCGACACGTTTGCATTGCGACGTGTTCGCTATTGACCCTTCTAGCTTCACAACCCCTTGATCAATCCTTTTTTTGCAACTAGTAGCAAACGAGCAGCCGAGCCGCCTGATGGGAAGCGGGCAACGTCGCCCATGGACACAAGCAACATCAAGGGAGCCGCTTATGCGTTGCCGATATTTGAGTCCTGTACGCCCTGGTTATATTTTGATAAATAAGTATAATCAACAACAACAACAACAACGTTTTTACGCTCTTTAGAGAAACTATCAAACTTAAAAAGAAAGTCATGGTACAGTCGCCATCAGATATATCGGAGCGGCCAAGCTGGTCACAAATATCTGAACCAAGCCTCTATTGTGAAGACGATAAAGTGCATGTTGAGATATATTTGAGTATCTTGGCCTCTCGGATATATTTGATAGCTACGGTACAACTAAGAGGTTTTTTTTTCTTTGAAATGAACATATTTTTCCATTTTGTCGAAAAAATTAAAACTACGAATTGCAGAAACGTGTCTGTAGCCAGCTGACAGCCAAAGTTGAATATAAGAACTCACTTTGCTACGCTCGCTCATTCGATTAAAAAGCGCCAAACGGGTCTATCAGCTATAAACACTATAAGAATCACTTCTTTATACTCTATGACTTGCTTACAAGTAAAATGAATTCATAACACTATCTTATCACTCCCGCGCCGATCCATCAGTACAGTCAGCAAACAGACATGAGCGATCGTTTTTATCTGACTGTACTTATAAAGGAGCTTTGTAATACCGCTCTAGATAATAATGGGTTAACTGTAATCCATAATATTTGTAAGGAATAAGCTAGTTTATTAATTCGTGGGAATAAGCATCTGTAGTATAATTGGTAGATCCTGGTCGAATCCTGGTAAAAAAAAAGTAGCGCATTAATTTTTGAACAGATTTAAATCAATTCGCTAGTAAATGTGCATAATCAAATACAAATGCTGTTTTTAGAATTTCAAAATAGTTCTTTTCGGAAACATATAGAATTTAGGTTCACGTATTATTTATTTGTTTTGATAATATTACATATACAGACAAACAGATAAACAGACAAACAGATAAACAGACAAAAATTCTAAAAACTGTTGGAACGTGTTCTGTTATCGATTCTTAGTATCCCCAGCCAATTTTTTTTCGAATATCTTCCATGTACAGACTTTCGACCCTCTTCAGCTTTATTATATGTATATAGATAGATACAGAGCATGCATGTCAGTGTCAGTAAATAGAGTTAATATAGACCTCATTTAAATGACAGATTGACGCGTCTTCTTGCAAAAAATAAAATATACTAATTGACATTTTCAACCGTATTCCGAAGGATTAAGAATCAGTTTTGCTGTGCTTGGAATAAAATAATAGACAATAATTTTAGTCAATATACTGAGTATGACTAATTGAAAAGGGTTCCGTTTAAGAGGTTGACGATTACTATAGTCAAATATAAAAAACATTTATTTACATAACTAAATATACAGAGGCACTACAGTACAAATACTAAACTAAATTAATAACTAGCTCAAATCTAAACTAGGCCCTTGCGGCATTGTACCAAGGATGCTGGCGGCATTTCCTCGTTGTATCGCAATGCTGATACGCTGTGCGAGGAAACCGCCAGCTCTTCGGTCACCAGTTACAACAACCAGACGCTTTGCGATATCTGCAAAAAACTATAGTTGTTTGTGTAACAAGAGAGGAAAGTTGGTTTTTCTTGCGAGTGTTGATTTTGAGTCTTGAGTAAGCGAAAGATTCTATAATTTAATCACGAGGGAAGCGAGTGATTCTAAGTTAGAATCTTGAGCGTAGCGAGGGACTTAAAAATACGAGATGTAATATAACTTTGCTCTCGTGTGACACATAACTTTTTACCTCAGTAGTGAGAACATACATCAAGTAAAGTTAACCACATTTATGGTGAGGTGAACCTCAGCAGCTTGAATAAGCCTCCTTCCGTGCGAAATAACTTTCCTCACTGTTTTTTCGCAGCGAAGTAGGCTTGTTTGAGCTGCTGTGGTGAAAAAGCCTTAAATTGGTCTTACTCTAAGTCGTATAAGTAAGTTAATATTCATTACCGTATTTTGAAGATCATTACTGAGTTCAGTACACGATTATCTAAATAAATAAATAAAATAAATATTTGGGGACAATCTTACACAAATCAACCTAACCCCAAACTAAGCAAAGCTTGTACTATGGGTGCTTGGCGACGATATACATACTTAGATATATAAATACATACTTATATACATAGAAAACATCCATAACTCAGGAACAAATATTTGAGATTAGCACACAAATAAATGCCCTTACCAGGATTCGAACCCGGGACCTCCAGCTTCGTAGGCAGGGTCACTACCAACTGGGCTATGGAGGCCGTTATCTTTTGACAAATTTTCTTTCCAGGTACGCTCGCGCGCTTGAGGTTCGTACTTATAAGTAAATTTCGCGCATATTTATGCCCTTAAACGGATCACCTGTATTTTTGTTACATCCTGTATAAATGTGAACAACATGTTTAGAATTGAAATATTTCAAATCATTCGACAAATTCTCTGAACAAAGTTTGATACAGATTTCTTATAACGAACTCACAGAACCCTATAACAAATGACAGTTCGTTTGTACAACTTCATTATACACTAGTCAAGTGTCCTATGCTAATTCATTTTCGCCGGCCCGTTCCAAAACCAGTTGTACACTAATAAATAATTATATCTTTGCAGTGTTAAAACTGGTTATTTTATTGTTATTCCACAACCAGTAAGTAAGTTATATGAATATTAATACCTATAAGGACTTTAGAAAGGTTTTTGTGTATTGCTACCTAGTCTAGCCATAAGTTCTGTTACAAACAAAAACGTAAATAATTTTCAATGTAATGTAATTTGATTACAATAATCATATATTTATGAATAGGTAATAAAATAAAGCTCTTAAGTAATATATCCTTTGTCCGAAACTTCCAATGTTGGTTTTAATACAAGCCTTTAATCATCAGCTTTTCAATGGTAAAATTCACGCACCGTTTTTATGGGGGAATTTACTACAGTTGCCTTTAAATATTTTAAATGTCATACAGCAATACAACAAACGAAATATATAAATGTAAGCACACAACACTCGAGAAGCTTAAACTATAGTATACACGCTTCAGCAACGTCATTATCCAGCATAGCTCATGATTTAGTAAGATGCGTCATATCAAGGTGTCTCTAAAATCCATTTTTCCGTACAGGCTTGTTTAGCGACTGAAAATTTCAGTCAAACTGTATCAAAATGAGCTTTAAAATACTATGGTAAAACCTGTTAACAGGACAATATACAAAAATATGCTTTAGGCTTTTCAGGAGAATTCGGCCTCACTTCAAATAGCTCACTCCACCCAGTCTTACCTGAAAAGTAATTTTCTTTGTTCTTCTCAGTATGCTGATTGGCCCCTTTCCAGCACTTACCTAAATTCCCTGGACAATTAATTGTGGTCGGTGTTAGAGGACATGGTCTGTTCTAAACACCACATAAATATTGATTCTCTAAAAACAACCTTGACGGCAGGGTAGATTTTTTCCAATAAAGAAGGTGCGTGAATTAACAGGTACGAAACAAATCGTTAAAAAGCAAATGTTAAAGCCATATGTGGACATTTCTAGATAAAAATATATCATTTAAAAACTAAATTAATTTATCTATAAATAGATATACCATTTTTGTAAATTAGTTGAACCGTCAAAGAAATATGATTATTTTCACAAGTAACAGAACTTATGGCTAGACTAGGTAGGTATAGGTACAGTCGCCATCAGATATAATCGGAGCGGCCAAGGTGGTCGCAAATATCTGAAAAAACCTCTATTGTCAAGGCGATAGAGTGCATGTTCAGATATTTTTGATATTTTTGAGTACCCTGGCCGCTCCGATTTGATGACGACTGTACATACTCCAACGATATTTGTAACAAAAACGAGATATAACGAAATATATTAGATTTTTGTGTTAGGACATCTATTTCTTGCCGAAAAAAATGGGATTGTATTTTATGCTCAACTACCTACATATTTTTTACACGTTTCAACATAACTAATATAAATGTAGACATGCAAGAAATTTCTAATAAAAATACGTGGTAACTACACAAATAAATTAACTTGACGTTAAACAGACAAACTGTCAGCAAGTAACTTCATAATTAATAGTCATTATTACGTACAAAGTCCAACAAACTTTGCCTTAAATTCACAAAAAACTAGCTATCTAAATATGAGCTCTGTCTACGAATAATTTATTCCAACTTAAAGCTCAAGTTAATCTGATTGTTGTACAGTTCAAATGGTTTTATGAATACTCAGCCCACGCAGAATCGTGTTAGTATTAATAGCTGACAATGAAATATACAATCATTAGTTAAAAAGCCATTATTTGTGTTCATTAAGTATTTGTTAAGATATTTTAGAGTATTGTTTAAAAGCATGTTGGAATTTTTGTAATGTATTGTGAACCAAAAAAGTTCCGTAAAATGGCCATTGGCACTATTATCACTACGGGCTGTACTCGCTTGTCTTTAGTCACTCATAGTGCTTGAGAATGGAGACCTAAGCTCTCCGAAACATGTCCCGCGTAGTGACTAAACACAAAGTGCAGCATGTAGTGATAATAGTGTTAAATATGTCTCACGAAAGTTTGAATGACCATTGACACTATTATCACTACATGCGGCAGTACTCGCTTGTGTTTAGTCACTCATAGTGCTTGAGGATGAAGACCTAAGCTCTCCGAAACATGTCGCGCGTAGTGAATAAACACAAAGTACAGCATGTAGTGATAATAGTGTTAAATATGTCTCACGAAAGTTTGAATGACCATTGACACTATTATCACTACATGCGGCAGTACTCGCTTGTGTTTAGTCACTCATAGTGCTTGAGGATGAAGACCTAAGCTCTCCGAAACATGTCGCGCGTAGTGAATAAACACAAAGTACAGCATGTAGTGATAATAGTGTTAAATATGTCTCACGAAAGTTTGAATGACCATTGACACTATTATCACTACATGCGACAGTACTCGCTTGTGTTTAGTCACTCATAGTGCTTGAGGATGAAGACCTAAGCTCTCCGAAACATGTCGCGCGTAGTGGCTAAACACAAGTGAGTGCAGCATGTAGTGATAATAGTGTTAAATATGTCTCACGAAAGTTTGAATGACCATTGACACTATTATCACTACATGCGGCAGGAATCGCTTGTGTTTAGTCACTCATAGTGCTTGAGGATGGAGACCTAAGCTCTCCGAAACATGTCGCGCGTAGTGACTAAACACAAAGTACAGCATGTAGTGATAATAGTGTTAAATATGTCTCACGAAAGTTTAAATGACCATTGACACTATTATCACTACATGCGGCAGTACTCGCTTGTGTTTAGTCGCTCATAGTGCTTGAGGATGGAGACCTAAGCTCTCCGAAACATGTCGCGCGTAGTGACTAAACACAAAGTACAGCATGTAGTGATAATAGTGTTAAATATGTCTCACGAAAGTTTAAATGACCATTGACACTATTATCACTACAGGCTGTACTCGCTTGTCTTTAGTCACTCATAGTGCTTGAGAATGGAGACCTAAGCTCTCGGAAACATGTCGCGTGTAGTGACTAAACACAAAGTACAGCATGTAGTGATAATAGTGTTAAATATGTCTCACGAAAGTTTGAATGACCATTGACACTATTATCACTACATGCGGCAGTACTCGCTTGTGTTTAGTCACTCATAGTGCTTGAGGATGAAGACCTAAGCTCTCCGAAACATGTCGCGCGTAGTGACTAAACACAAAGTACAGCATGTAGTGATAATAGTGTTAAATATGTCTCACGAAAGTTTAAATGACCATTGACATTATTGCGGGTATATGACATTGGGAATGATGCATACATATTAATGATGGCAAGCCGTTTATTTTAGTTTAAGAGCGCATAATGTTTGACGTATGAAATCTTAATTTAGCTAAGGGACTTATACCACAGATTATACAGTGTGTAAATCTAATTCGGGCGAATCTCTTAACGGTGATTAGTATAAGGACATAAGAAATGTAATTAGATAACTTTTACTTAGAATAAAAATAAAA
This sequence comes from Pammene fasciana, assembly GCA_911728535.1. Lineage (NCBI taxonomy): Eukaryota > Metazoa > Arthropoda > Insecta > Lepidoptera > Tortricidae > Pammene > Pammene fasciana. The sequence continues at coordinate 9,810,503 of OU452297.1, forward strand.
ATTGTATCCATACAAAATAATCCGGCCCGCAATGTAATGCAAATACACTCGCGTTAAACGCTCGTTGACACTTACTTTCAATACCATGTATACAGTAATTACTGCTGATAAAAATTTTGAAAATTAATTATGGGGTCACAGTTAAGTGTAACTTAAAAAACCGGCCAAGTGCGAGCCGGACTCGCGCATGATGGGTTCTGTACCATTATTTATAAAAACCAGCCGTAGTAGCTACTATCGAATAAATTATTATCGCAAGGTCGTATATGCCTAAGTGCGTAGTAAAAAAAAATTTTTTGGCAGTTAGTTACATGTATGGAGTGCCCCCCCCTAAAATTTTTTTTTACCATTTTCTCTACAAAACTAAGTAGCGGCACACACAATACACTTTATGTAAAAATTTGATAATGATACGTCTTATAGTTTCCGAGTAAAATGGCTGTGACACGGAAGGACAGACAGACAGACAGACAGACAGACATGACGAATCTATAAGGGTTCCGTTTTATGCCATTTGGCTACGGAACCCTAAAAACATCTTAAGTAATGATTACACTAATGAGTTCTATGTCTGATTTAATTCATCGCCCGTATTAGATTTACACAATAGGCAGTTCTTACGGTATTGGCTTCTTAATACTATAATAGGATTGAGAGCCCGTGATTCGAAGTCAAAATATAATAAAATTTTCCAAATAAAAAAGTATACTTAGACAAGTTTTTATAAAATGATCCATCAATATAATTAATAATTTATATTTGGAAGCCATTGTGATTTCTTCATTTTTTTAAAGTAGCTATACAAACATACGGCCAGTGACACCCACATGTAAATGAGTCTAACAATATAATTATAATATGTAATGTATGCGCGCGATAATGATATGATTGATCGCGGTTGTGTGGGAGAGCGGTACTGGCAAACGCACCAGTTGTAACCGATTTTAAATATTTTTTCACCTCTACTATTCGAAAAACGGTAATTTGTAACCCATTTACACGGAGCAAAAGTGACTTTTGATCCCTATGTGATTACAGGGAGCAAAAGTGACTTTTGATCCCTCTGCGTTTTTTTTTTAAATATCCTTGTTTTGCAACCGATTAAAATGAGACAACATTATACAACTTTCTCTTTCTAGCAGATAGCTAGTTTAGTACCTTTGTTTTCGTTTTTCTCATAGAAGGAGTGAAAAGTAGCGTGTACTACGCGGTAGCAAAATTATTTCGAACTCGGGTCACTTGAATCCCTCACTACGCTCAGGATTCCACGTAAGAGTTCCTCGCTACGCTCGGGATTCTATTCTGGAATTCTTCGCTTCGTTCGGGATTCTACACGCTACCCTCGACCGAAATAAGTCATTCTGCTCCCTTGTAATACAATCTACTATTTATTGCAGTAAATCTTCCCTCTTTTTTCCTCATTTTACCCACTGCTGCTGTAGGGCTTGAAATAAATGGCTGGTTTCGGTCCAGTGCGGTTTGGGACACCTCCCATCCCATCCCCAATACACAAATCTCTTGCTCCACGGTACGGCGCCAAGTAAATTTGGTGCAGCCCCTGTTCCGTTTGCCGGGCACCTTCCAGGTCAGGGCAATGGATAAGTTTTAAAACCACAGCCAAATAGCACTAGACCCTACTCATAGTGTTGTGTTCCTGCTGGTGAGTAAGGTTGCCAAAAAGTGGGTGGGCCGTATGCTTGTTTACCACCGTCGCTGTATAAAAGTGAGTGTCAGGTTTCCTGAGGATATGTCCAATCCATTGCCAATTACAGTAAATAATAATAACTGTGACTAAAATAGGCACTTTTAGTCAAAGTTTAGTGTTAGTTTTTAGCTCTTAAGTCAGGTCCCCGCTGAAAACCAGCGCCATGATTTAAATTGCCGCGGCATCACGCCGAGTTTCTTTTTTTTATAATGGTGTGTTGCTTTATTTCTTGCTTTGTTTTTGTGTGTATTTGTGACGTTAAATAAAAGTGCTTTCTTTGTAGTGTTTTAATTAAAACTTCAGCGTAGCAAACTGTTAATGTTTAAACTGGTAATTGTTTCACTTGATCCCACGAGACAGAGCCTAGTGTGGTGTCATAGGTAAAAAACTTGTATTTACGTTTTTGGCAATTTTTTTTCTTTTTTTTATCTCTCTTCAAAAAAATACTAAGTTTGATTAATATTTCCAAGGCAAACTTAGGCGGAGATGGCGGGACGATCTCAACATCTTTCAAAGTGATTGGGCTGATTTCGCCGTAGACAGAAAGCCTGTCAATGGCGCTTTTGCCCAGAAGTGGGACACTACAGGCTCATAAATAATAAATGTTGTATTAACTGTTTTCAAGCAACTGGGGGATCAATGTTACTCTGCGTCCGTATGAAACACCTTAGACAACCCTACACGTGATCCCTGGGTGGTGCTAAAAGAGTAACAAACTTTGCAGCTGCACTGTCCCATCTGGACCTCGCAGCACTCACTGGATTTTCTTCATTATTTACTTTCTCACTAATACTAACCCAGAGACGAAATGCCTATCTATATCCAGTGACATGTAACCATACGATAAATAAATAAATAACTGTGGTTTGGCCCTAAGGCCTCCTAGCCCAGTTGGTAATGACCCTGCCTACGAAGCAGAAGGTCCCGGGTTCGAATCCTGGTCAGGGCATTTTTATTTGTGTATTTATCACGTATATTTGTTCCTGAGTTCTCCTTTCCGTTTCCAGTTGAGGCCTCCTAGCCTAGTCGGCAGAGACCCTGCCTATGAAGCAGGAGGTCCTGGGTTCGAATCCTGGTCAGGGCATTTATTTATGTGTTTATCACGGATATTTGTTCCCGAGTTATGGATGTTTTCTATGTATTTAAGTATTTATCTATATCTATCTATTATTCGCCTTGTACCCACAACACAAGCCTTATTGAGCTTACTGTGGGGCTAGGTTGATTTGTGTAAGATTGTCCCATAATATTTAATTAATTTATTTATTATTTATATATGTCTATCTATTATATATATCGTCGCCTAGTACCCACAACACAAGCCTTATTGAGCTTACTGTGGGACTAGGTTGATTTGTGTAAGATTGTCCCATAATATTTAATTAATTTATTTATTATTTATATATGTCTATCTATTATATATATCGTCGCCTAGTACCCACAACACAAGCCTTATTGAGCTTACTGTGGGACTAGGTTGATTTGTGTAAGATTGTCCCATAATATTTAATTAATTAATTTATTATTTATATATGTCTATCTATATATATCGTCGCCTAGTACCCACAACACAAGCCTTATTGAGCTTACTGTGGGACTAGGTTGATTTGTGTAAGATTGTCCCATAATATTTAATTAATTAATTTATTATTTATATATGTCTATCTATATATATCGTCGCCTAGTACCCACAACACAAGCCTTATTGAGCTTACTGTGGGACTAGGTTGATTTGTGTAAGATTGTCCCATAATATTTTATTAATTAATTTATTATTTATATATGTCTATTTATTATATATATCGTCGCCTAGTACCCACAACTCAAGCCTTATTGAGCTTACTGTGGGACTAGGTTTATTTGTGTAAGATTGTCCCATAATATTTAATTAATTAATTTATTATTTATATATGTCTATCTATTATATATATCGTCGCCTAGTACCCACAACACAAGCCTTATTGAGCTTACTGTGGGTCTAGGTTGATTTGTGTAAGATTGTCCTATAATATTTAATTAATTAATTTATTATTTATATATATCTATGTATTATATATATCGTCGCCTAGTACCCACAACACAAGCCTTATTGAGCTTACTGTGGGTCTAGGTTGATTTGTGTAAGATTGTCCTATAATATTTAATTAATTAATTTATTATTTATATATATCTATGTATTATATATATCGTCGCCTAGTACCCACAACACAAGCCTTATTGAGCTTACTGTGGGTCTAGGTTGATTTGTGTAAGATTGTCCTATAATATTTAATTAATTAATTTATTATTTATATATATCTATGTATTATATATATCGTCGCCTAGTACCCACAACACAAGCCTTATTGAGCTTACTGTGGGACTAGGTTGATTTGTGTAAGATTGTCCTATAATATTTATTTATTTATTTAAGACAGGTTTATAATACTTTTATTAGCACCTGTACAGTCACACCCAGAAGTAGTCTAACAATTTCACCGGTATTTCTCGTACCTACTTTTGTCTTCGGACATTACTTTGCATGTCCAATGTCTCATTTGAAATTGTAATTTTGCTATAGATTTTTTATAATACCTTGGAATAGCTATTGTTATATGGTGGTATTTATTTGGTAATGGACTTGGCTAATAAACTGAAATAGACACATTTAAAAATAACAATTTAAAATATATTAAATAAATAAACAAAACTCACGTCTTTAAAGCCGAATATTGCTCGACATGTTTCGCTCCATAACGAGGAGCTTATTCATGAGCCATTCGCGTTGGTTAACCGACGCAGACAACTGCAACTGTCGGTTAGCCATCGCGAATGGCTCATGAGTAAGCTCACTATAAACAATATAACTAAATTAGAATACAGGGTGTTACAATGAACGTAATACAATATAAGTTGGCGGCAGATAAACCGTACGCGGTTTTCGCTCGCTGTTGCTTAAATGTAAAATTAGTTATTAAGAGTTTTTGGATAAAAAAAGTGATTGCGGCTCAATTAACGATATTCTTCGTACATACATACATACAATCACGCCTATATCCCAAAAGGGGTAGGCAGAGATCACGGACTTCCATTTGCTACGATCAACGTAGCAGGACGGCTCTCCGTGAGCCGCTTCTCGCCCCCGTGAAGAACGAGACGTGATGGGTTTCGTACCCCATCGCCGCCATGCGGATGATTATTAGTTAAATGAATCACAACAGCGTTCCCACGAGTAGTAGGGATCAGAGGTCCACTTATCCCTTATCCCCTAGTCGCCTCTTACGACACCCGCGGGAAGAGACGGGGTGGCACTATTCTAAAGCCGGGGCCACACAGCTAAGCCGAAGACGAAGAATATAATGCACATATTCAGTTCTTAAATTTTTTCAAAATTAACTTTTGATAATTTTCTAACAAAATAAATAAACCAAATTCTCGAAGTATGGTCACTCATTGTGACGTCATGACACGTCTGATAACAACCAATTTTGCTTATTATGACAAGTAATACGTCAGAATGCATTTTATTCATAAAATATCAGCCTAGATAAACAAAAAGTTGAGTTTATACTGCAAAACTAAGTTCGAACTATTTTCTCTTAACAACTTATGAAAATATGAAACAGAGATTTATGAAAACAATTATACTAATGATTATTAATTAGTTTAACAACACGCGACCTATCATAACATAGTGTTTTAGCATAAGGAAGACGAGTTTGGAAAATATGTTTTGTATTACGTTCATTGTAGCACCCTGTATAAAGCAAGTCAACGCGCGTATCGACGTAAGAAAAGAGTGATGATGATGAGAGTGAAGAGTGATAAGCTCTACCGTGTTCCCGCCAAAATTGACAGGTACTGTCATTACTGTCAATACTTAAGAGGATGATAAGAGCTAAATTCCCTCCCTATCTTTTACAGCGCGTGTGAAAGTGAAACACTGCGTTACGATTAGTATGGGAGCTCATTGCAAATTTTGCAAAGTGATGAATTAAAAAAAACTATGCATTAATTGAGAAATATAAGGCAACCAAGTTTTTAGTATTAGTGTGCTGGAATTTTGTCCTTAATTACAGACATATATTATAAGCCAAGAAACTAAAGACGTGCAATTGTTTAAAGCTAATTTTAAGATGTAACTTTGGAATTATTTTCTATCGAGCCGATTTCATTCAATCTTGGAATTGGAATTAACGAAGTTCTTTTAAATATAATGAATATTAACATATATTTTTTTAACCGACTTCAAAAAAGGAGGAGGTTCTCAATTCGACTGTTTTTTTTTATCATTATTTTAATTTTTTTGTCTGTATGTTACTCCATATCTCCGTGAATCGTGAACCGATTTTCAAATATTTTTTTTAATCGAACAGGTATAACCCCTAGATGGTCCCATTGTCACCAAGTCGGGATCTGATGATGGGATCCTGGAGAAATCGAGGGAACTCTTCAACTATTATAGGCACACCTATAGTGATTTCACTATTATTTACAGCAACTCGGCCACTTCCTCTTGGAATAGCGGATCCTAAGTGAAGTCGGTTCTTTTTTTGTTTAAAATTATTTACTTTTCCAAAACAAGTAGTTACTATATGACTGTTTAAGTAAAGTCAATTTGAAGGTCATCGGGTGTTGTCAGCCTGTTAAGACGTTCCTTCCTATACACTCTAAAACATTTTAAATTTTCGACACGCAAATCTAATTATAATATACGTAATCTAATTATATTTTACGTAGGAAAAAAAGAAATAAAAGAGTATGTAAAAGGATGTATGAGAGTAAGTATTTGATTTCATGTAAAAATTACTTATGTCTTACCCGGGATAAGATCATCATTTCTAATTTCATCGAAAACGGTTCCGCGGTTTAGGCGGTCGCAGACGGACAGATAGTAACTTTTTTTAATAATATTAATTAGGAAGTAGGCATATGTATATCTTGCTAAGCACGGAAGTATAGCCAACCCATGACGGCCCCTCGAGTAGCTAATAGCAAGGACCATGATAATACTGGACTGCAATCATCATCATCCTAGCGTTTATCCCGGTTTGGGGTCCGCTTGACAACCTAATCCCATGAATTGGCGTAGACACTAGTTTTTACGAAAGCGACTGCCATCTGACCTTCCAACCCAGAGGGGAAACCAGGCCTTTTTGGGATTAGATCCGGTTTCCTTACGATGTTTTCCTTCACCGAAAAGCGACTGGTAAATATCAAATGATATTCCGTAGGTACATAAGTTCCGAAAAACTCAGTGGTACGAGCCGGGGTTTGAACCCGAGACCTCCGGATTGAAAGTCGGACGTCTTACCGCAAGGCTACGAGCGCTCTAAACTGGACTGCAATGTCTTTTCAAAATCAAGTTCCTCTAAATTTCAGGCCATACTGCTGTTTTCTATGTCAGGTGCTGGAGAGCCGTTTATTGAACGGAAGTTAAGTAATACAGGTTGTTTCTACAATTCGTTAGGTATCTATTAGTATAGGCATTCCCGGAATTCCGGTATTAGCCCATACAACCAATACCGGTATTGCATGCCCTAGTCCAGTAAACGCTTATCGGTGAAAGAAAAACACCGTGAGGAAACGAGATTTAATCCCAGTAAGGCCACCCGAATTGAAAGGTCAGATGGCAGTCGCTTTTGCAAAAACCAGTGGCTACGCCAATGCATGGGATTAGGTTGCTAAGCGGACACCTGGCTTAATATGAGCCGTGACAAAAAGCCGGGATAAACGCTGGGAGGATGAGTCCAGGTATTTTATGGTCCCTGGTTAGCACTCACGGCGGAAACCATAAACTCGCTTCGCTTTGTCCGAATTTTGGGAACCACTGCCATGCATGTTTAATGCTGTAGTGCGGTTGATGTGAATTGGTCACTCGCAGGACCAATTGTAAATTCATAAGTTAACTTTTAGTACTTGCCTGCTTAAATAAGTTTATATAATGTATGAGTGTAACTCAAAAATGTTCTTTTTATATTTAGAGCGCATTATTCGCCAACAATTTGTCCTCAGTCTGGCGAAAAAAATCTATATCCTACCACTTCTCTTTCAAATAAATAAATACATTTTTTTCTTTAGAGTTAGTAAAATAACGGTCGATTTATCTTTATTTTTCACAGCCATAATCCTTTTTCTACTATTAGTAAATACGCTTAAGACAATAACAGGATTAATAGCAAGGTTCAAAATCGTTTTCCCAGAAATCACATGTCGACAATCGCACAATCTATTCTTTAAAAAAAACTTTGATTCTGTGCATAAAACAGAGCAATTTTTGGTTTACAACTATTTGGATAAAAGTTATTTAATGATTATAAGTTATATATCATACAAACTAAATACTATTTTCAATGTAATTTGCGTGATTAGATCTTTATTCAATTCACAACTGGTTCACCGCAATACAGGCGAAGCCTAGTGCGAAGAATCCTGAAACTGTCTATAATTTAATTTATGTAAAATAAAGATTTATCTACGTGATCGAATCAGAAATGAGGAGATCCGTAGATGAACTAAAGTTACCGACATAGCCCACAGGATTAGCAAGCCTAAGTGGCGTTGGGCAGGCCACATTGCACGCAGAGCAGATGGCCGATGGGGTCGAAAAGTGCTCGAGTGAAGACCACGGACTAGCAAGCGCAGCGTAGAACGTCCACTCACAAGATGGACAGACGACCTTATAAAGGTCGCCGGAAGACGCTGATGCAAGTCGCTTCCGACCGATACTTATGGAGGTCCAAAGGGGAGGCCTACGTTCAGCAGTGGACGTCTTATGGCTGAGATGATGATGATGAAAGATTCATCTTATCTTATCTAATGTACATCATAATAAGAGGGCTATCAACTCTTTCTCCAACCTCCTTCGGGAAAGTGTTAGTCAGTAGGACTGACTGCCTTTTTTTCGAACGAGCGGAGTGCACGCGAGGCGAGTTCTTACAAACAACTTCTGGCTACTGGGACGACTCGGCATTTCGATGGCTTTTTTGATTTTGAGTGTTTGTTCGACGATAACTTTAGTAACAGTTTTATGATCTTTATGAAATTTGTTGGGGTTGTAGCAGAGATACATACAATTTGAGAGTTAGTTTATGAGCAGAATCGATCAAGGGGTTGTGGTCGTAGAAGGCGAAAAAAATCTTCATATGGGTCTTGTTATATTGGTCTACTCGTTTGCAAGTAAATTTCGAGTTCGCAATTTGAGACAGACTACTAGTTTAAATAAGAATATAATTATTTATCCTCTCTTTCAAATTCTTGATCCTCAAGCCAATACTCTACAGCCGTACTATACGACTATTACACTCTGTTTTGCATATTAACATGCTAGCTTCCTGAGGAGTATCGATGAGTTCTCTACAGGAAGGTCTGTGTACAACTCTTTCAAATTATTTATCCTCGAGCCAATACTCTGCAGCCGTACTATACGACTATTACACTCTGTTTTGCATATTAACATGCTAGCTTCCTGAGGAGTATCGATGAGATCTCTACAGGAAGGTCTGTGTACAACTCTTTCAAATTATTTATCCTCGAGCCAATACTCTGCAGCCGTACTATACGACTATTACACTCTGTTTTGCATATTAACATGCTAGCTTCCTGAGGAGTATCGATGAGTTCTCTACAGGAAGGTCTGTGTACAACTGTCTATCAAATTATTTCTCCTCGAGCCAATACTCTGCAGCCGTACTATACGACTATTACACTCTGTTTTGCATATTAACATGCTAGCTTCCTGAGGAGTATCGATGAGTTCTCTACAGGAAGGTCTGTGTACAACTGTCTTTCAAATGATTTCTCCTCGAGCCAATACTCTGCAGCCGTACTATACGACTATTACACTCTGTTTTGCATATTAACATGCTAGCTTCCTGAGGAGTATCGATGAGCTCTCTACAGGAAGGTCTGTGTACAACTGTCTATCAAATTATTTCTCCTCGAGCCAATACTCTACAGCCGTACTATACGACTATAACACTCTGTTTTGCATATTAACATGCTAGCTTCCTGAGGAGTATCGATGAGTTCTCTACAGGAAGGTCTGTGTACAACTGTCTTTCAAATGATTTCTCCTCGAGCCAATACTCTGCAGCCGTACTATACGACTATTACACTCTGTTTTGCATATTAACATGCTAGCTTCCTGAGGAGTATCGATGAGTTCTCTACAGGAAGGTCTGTGTACAACTCTTTCAAATTATTTATCCTCGAGCCAATACTCTGCAGCCGTACTATACGACTATTACACTCTGTTTTGCATATTAACATGCTAGCTTCCTGAGGAGTATCGATGAGTTCTCTACAGGAAGGTCTGTGTACAACTGTCTATCAAATTATTTCTCCTCGAGCCAATACTCTGCAGCCGTACTATACGACTATAACACTCTGTTTTGCATATTAACATGCTAGCTTCCTGAGGAGTATCGATGAGTTCTCTACAGGAAGGTCTGTGTACAACTGTCTTTCAAATTATTTCTCCTCGAGCCAATACTCTACAGCCGTACTATACGACTATTACACTCTGTTTTGCATATTAACATGCTAGCTTCCTGCTGAGGATTATCGAGGAGTTGTCTATAGTGTGTAAGGAATATATCGCCATCAGATATATCGGAGCGGCCAAGGTGGTCACAAATATCTAACAACTGCCTCTATCTTCAAGGCGATAAAGTGCATGTTCAGATATTTCTGAGCACCTTGGCCGCTCTGATATATGATGGCAATTGTACCAAACAGTTAGATGCCTAAACTGGTGTATCTATGTATAGGTTTTCTTTTTTCCAAAAACTGGAGTTTATTGATTTATGAAAAAGAAACATCATCAAAAAACTCCACTTTTTGGAAAAAGAAAACCTTTACAAATATACACGAGTTTTAAAAACACAACCAAATTACTTTCTCAAACAATAAAAAAATTACTTTACCAGCACTAACACTGAAACCGATTAAACTTTTAAAAATCGTATCTCGATTTGATTTGACGCAATAATGTGATAGAAAAGAAGCATGTCTCAACGGTTTTAAATAGATGTTTAGACCAGCGGCTGTATTATATTATATCTTTGAAATACGTAAATATACACACTTCACAAAATATTTTGCGCTCCGCGCCTGGTTTCATAACAATCATAAAAACACATATTTAATTTAATATTTTTTGCTACCTATATCCATTTCCCACCTCCCGTCACACCTCACCAACGCTTAAACTTAAATATAACATCAAATCAAAATAAGATTTTAAAGCCCGTACTTAAATTTTTACCGCAGGTCATAATTAAACGTAATATGGCCAAATGGCCGAATGCCGAATAAATTTTAAGGCGCAATGGCCAAAAAATGGCCATATTATTATAGCCGGGAAGTTTACGGTGTTTTTACGATGTGTCCTGATTGGTTTTGGTTAATTAAGTGTCTCTTAAATTGTAATGCCGTTTTTATATTATTTGCAAGGACCATTTAATACCTAGACTGCTATACAAATTCGCGTTCTTTGAAATTCATTTCCGTTTTCCGTGTTTGCTCTCTTGAAGTTTAGTATTTTTTCTGTCAGCATAAAACCGCAAAACTGATTTATTTATTTATCGTAAAGCTACATGTCACTGGATATAGATAGACATTTCTTTTCTGGGGTAAGTAGTAGTGAGAAAGTAGATGATGAAGAAAATCTAGTGAGTGCTGCGAGGTCCAGATGGAACAGTGCAGCTGCCAAGTTTGTTACTCTTTTAGCACCCAGGGATCACGTGTAGGGTTGTCTAAGGTGTTTCCCACGGACGCAGAGTAAAATTGATCCCCAGCGATTATATGTAATCAAAATTTGCTGCATCAGTGACGTGATAGATGGCGCTAGCGTATTAGCCTGAATTACGAGAATGCAATTTGTATAGACTATCAATCCAGGTATTATTATTATGCTTAATGAGGTGGTGTGGCATTATTGTGTAAAAAAATATTCTGATGGTCATTTCTTACTTTTAAAACATCCTAATTTATATAATTATCGTAGATGAATTCAGTGCTGAATTCCGTCCAAGTGTGTTTTAGGTCTTTCATTTAGATAAGGTTATAAACTACACGTAAAGTTGACATTCGCGACGATTAACATTTACGATTAATTTAATTGGAATCCGTTCGTGTATCAACGCTTTATGTCACATTGGGCCGTATTTTTATTAGTGGCTTTTGTTTATTCAATACTTTGATTTGAAAACGCAGAAATCTAATTAACCCTTTAACGGGCAAGATTGAAAAAAATCCTCGATTCTAGCCTCATCGCCAACCTATAGTCCTAAAAATTCTGTACAAGAAAAAAATACAAAAAGATGATGTTACAGGTGGTCTTTTTTGAGACCATTGCCCTATAAAGGGTTAAATCTACAATTATTACTAATTATAATAAAATACACATATATCATAATAATACACATTATACAGGGTGCAAGTTATTCTCTATTCCATTTATTCATAAATGTCTTATAAGCAATGGTCGGCGGGGGTGAGCTGTTTTCATAGTAATTTGACGTATGTCGTGTCAAATTAATATGAAAACAGCTCACCCCCGCCGACCATTGCTTATAAGCCTCCTTTGTAGAGTTCTTAAAGGGTAGGCAACGCGCATGTGAATCCTCTGGAGTCACAGGCGTCCATATGCTACGGTAGCTGCTTAACATCAGGCGGCCCGTATGCTTGTTTGCCACCGTCATGGTATTAAAAAAAATTGTTCACAATGTATAGCATGGTCTTTTTATGACATAGGAGGCAAACGAGCAGGCGAATCGCCTGATGGTAAGCTATTACCGCCCCCCATGGACGCCCGCAAAACCAGGGGGTCACAAGTATTTAATTAAAATACTACTTTGGGGCTATTCATAAATTACGTAATCAATTTTTGTCGATTTTCGACCCCCCCCCCCCACCCCCTAAAATTATCCAAACATCATAATTCGCATGCCCCGAGCCCGCCCCCCCACCACATAAAATGATGTAATTTCCAAAAAAACTAAATCTGGCCAAGTGCGAGTCGGACTCGCGCATGAAGGGTTCCATTAACAGTTATAGAATCATGAATTTCATTCTTTTCTTTACTCATTGAAACACTTTATAAAGATGCGAGAGGTGATGTCATCTTTACAATATTAAGCACCCCCTCCCCCCCCCCCCGTCCATGTAATTTATGAATAGCCCCTTTAGACTAAATTCTACTATTAGTACTATTACTTATTCTGTGATATAGGTAACGTACGCAGTTTCATGCCATCTTCAGTTTTGGCAACGAGATTTAGGTCATTCCCTATGGCCAATAAAAATACCCATAAACATACTTTTTGACGTAAACCTCGCCTTAAGAGTCGCCAGGACGCTCGCGTGAACTCGCGTTCCCATACAAACGAGATTTTTTTCTTATTTGATTATTGTTTTTGTACATATTTTATTGACATGAATAAATGACTTTATAGTAAAAAAATAAAATACAAACGTAGTTTAGGTAGCTCTCATTTTAAAACGACACGCTTTAGAATCATGAAATTTGGCATGGGCATTTCAAGTAGTACATGGGGGTGATTTTTGAGAATCGAGCACTCGAAAGTGACATTTGAAACTGTGAATAAAACGATGAAATTATGTTTTAAAAATAACAGTAAAAGAAATTTAAAATCATGATTATTTAAACTATTCATTCCATGCGAAACAATTGGCAACAAACTTTTGTGTGCGATTATTTTCGAGCTTGAATTTTTTGAATTCGAGCGTCCGGCTGTCAAAAATCGCCCTCCAGATCTAGGTCGGACATTCGTTTTCGTTGCTAAAAATTGTAATACAAAGATTTACAGATTTACGTACATAACTTATTTTTGATATACTTTCTTTGTATTTGAATTTCTAGCAACGAAAACGAATTTCCGACCTAGATCTGTACTACTAGAATGCCCATGCCAAATTTCATGGTTCTAAAGCGTATCGTTTTAAAATGAGAGCTAAACTACGTTTTTATGGGAACGCGAGTTCACGCGAGCGTCCTGGCGACTCTTAAGTGGGATCTTATGGGGCGTGGAGATATATCGTCGCTGCGCTTGTAAAATCCGACATGTAAAAAAACACAACTTTACAGGAGACACAAAAAACATGTTTATTTTTTTACTGTATAATAAATCAAAAATCTAAAAATGACAAAAATTTAAGATTCCAATATGACTGTAAATAATGTTAGATTTGAAAATTTTACTAAGTTATTTTAGGAGCTTCAATTTTTTTTTCTACATTTTAAGCACATAGCTGAATTTATTTGTGTTGTAAAAACCGCTATGTGATTATCGAGGCACATAACGGTTTAATATTTCTATAAAGCGACATTTTGAATCGTCACTAAGCGGATTTATACTGCAAATAAATTAAAACCATAAAAATGCGTATACGACTGTTTATATATTAACACTGCTGAATATATTACATATTTAACTATATATTATTTGTCAAGAACCAATTTCATAAAATATTATATAAAATCCGCTGTGTGCCCATCACAAAGCGCAATATTATTATAATGCATTCATTTTTAAAAACAGCTTTGTGATATTTGATCACATAGCGCCTTTGCGCGGCTAATTAAGGCCTTTTTCACATAGCTGATTTTATTTTTTTGTGATCCATTAAACTTAGAAAAAAATGGATTTTTGAGGAATATGCACCTTTAAAAATACTTTTAAATGAAGTCAAAAACCATTTTTCAAAAAAAGTCACATGTCGGATTTTACAAGCGCAGCGACGATATATGAGTATGAGCGAGCAATTTTAAGTTAAGAAACTGTTTTAAAAATGGGGTATTTACAATGTTTTTTTTCTTTTGTAAATAGGACCCCATTTTCAGGGTTCCGTACCCAAAGGGACCCTAATACTAAGACTCCGCTGTCCGTCCGTCTGTCCGTCTGTCACCAGGGTGTATCTCATGAACCGTGATAGTTAGACAGTTGAAATTTTCACTGATGATGTATTTATATTGCCGGTTAAGAATTTTACGACTGATAGGACTTTTAAAGGGCCAGCAACGCGCATGTAGCACCCCTGGAGTTGTAAGCGTCTATAGGCTAAGACGACAACTTTCAAGCTGTAATCATATTTATTACCGGCGTGTAATAAAAAATAGAAGTATCTTTCTAAATTAGTTACTCGTAAAATATACTTCCGCGTCAAGTTTTTCTAAATCGGCCGCCATGACATGAGACGTGTCATGACGTGACGTGACTTGTTACAGTGATATAAAAATACATAATTTAGTCGTAGAGAGTGTAGTCATCGCGAGTAATGAGTACGCTGTTAGTCGCAGCGATAAAACGCTGGATATGACAAAATTGTTAAAAGTTAGTGATAAAAATTACATTTCGGAATTTTTATTTCAATATTTTTTTATTCACGGGGATATCTATGGAATTTCGTAACCATAAATTCCGAACTTATTTCCTGTAGCAAAAATAGTTTCTTAAGAAACGTACATATTATTTTTAAAGACCTATTGACAGACAGATAGGAGTACAGACGGACATGACGAAACTATAGGGGTTTTAGAAGAAAACCCTTTTTGCCCAGCGAAGGAGTTATTTACACAGTTAAAGATTATCCCGCTTATTAAAAAAACAAATTATAAACTATTTCAAACCTGATTTAACTAAACTAGTAGTCCGCCTCGAACTTCGAACTCGCGATTTACTTGCAAACGAGTTGACCAATATAACAAGACCCCAAGGAGTATTTTTTTTCTCCTAGCTCCATAACCACTTGATCGATCCTACTCATATACGAACTTACAAATTTTATGTAGGTTAAGTGAAAGGTACAAGGTTAGATGAAATTTTAATTACTAGTAGTCCGCCTCGAACGGAGAACTCGCAATTTACCTGCAAACAAGATGACCAATATAACAAGACCCCAAGGAGGGTTTCTTTTCTCCTTCTAGCTCCGTAACCACTTGATCGATCCTGCTCATATACAAACTTACAAATTTTATGTATCTCTGCTACAGCCCTAAGATCAGAAAACCGTTACTAAAGTTATCGTCGGATAAAGTATCTAAATCAAAAAGCCAACCAAATGTCGAGACGTCCTAGTAGCCAGGTGACAGTTGGGTCTGAAATTGTTTGTAAGAACTCGCTTCGCTTACGCTATAATGTAGAAGTTTGCTTGACACATCCATCAACTTTACGCCGACGTACAAACGGTCGCTTGACGCATAAAGCGTTATGCGGGTTTTCACTTAGCGCCAGATTATACCTCCCTACAAAGATTATACCTCGCTACAAATTTGCAAATAAGCATAAACCTTTTACAAAGCTTTCGGAGCTTATGGAAGTATCAAAACGTACAAAGTCTAGCTTATAAAAAGTAATTTTACATCAAGCAATTTTCACAAGCTTCTTGCGGTGTTTATCAGTAATTTGTTGTTTAAGTAAAATCTTGCAAGATATGAACCAGTTTTTGATGTCCGATTGAGCTGAAATTTGTCATACCTGCGTAACTTGTATGATAATACACTAGTAGTCCGCCTCGAACTGAGAACTCGCGATTTACTTGCAAACGAGTTGACCAATATAACAAGACCCTAAGGAGGATTTTTTTTTCTCCTTCTAGCTCCATAACCACTTGAACGATCCTGCTCATATACGAACTTACAAATTTAATGTATCTCTACTACTTATAGCCCCAAGAAATTTCATAAAGATCAGAAAAACGTTACTAAAGTTATCGTCAGACAAACTATCGAAATCAAAAAGCCATCCAAATGCCGAGACGTCCCTGTCGGTGACAGTTCGGTCTGGAGTTGTTTGTAAGAACTCACTTCGCTTACGCTCCGCGAGTTCGAATATTATATTGGTGCCATCGAGCTGGTCTGATGATGTAGACCGAAGTGGTCATATGACCTCTGTGATAAAACAATAGAAGCTCACTGTATTAGGCGGCTTTCGCATGCGGCACCGGTGCGCGAGTGAGATAGCGCTCTGCATGTGTATAGCGCTGTCACTCTTGCACACCGTCACCGCATGCGGTTGCGGCATCAGTGTGATAATCGCCTTAGGGTTTGTTAGAATCATCACGTTGAGCAATAAAGACTTTCTGCAAATCTACAGTCGGTGTTATTAAAAGCTCATATTAAAATAGAAAAAAAAACGAAATAAATTGGCGGAGCGTCCATTGAACTCAATGTCTATCGGCTTGCCTAATTGTCATCTAGTTGAATACCAACTTTTACCGCGGCTCATCGTGCAGTGGGGTGCTCGGCCTTAGAATTGTCCCCCACCATATCGTCCCGTGGTTGCAGTAGGAGTCTGCATATATACCGGGAGATGGGCAGCAGCATCTTCCGAAATCCTACAAACAATAAACAAAAAAAAACTGCGCGCGCCAACCCGCCTACCAAGCGTGGCGCGTATGGCAAACCCCCCCCTTTAAATCCAAAGGGGAGGCCTATGTTCAGCAGTGGACGTCTTATGGCTGAGATGATGATGACCGCGGCTCATGATGAAGGAGAAACCAAATTAGTTCCGGCTTCAATATTTAAGAATCGCCTGATAAGTGCCGTCAGTTTAACATTCGTTCTATTCTTAACATGATGGTTGAAAGCTTTTTACTGGCTAGCATAAAACATTGTTGCCAAATGGACGTGAGTTTTCTCACGATCTTTGTAGGGACCGTAAAACTGCATTCCTGGATACTTACAATGGCCAAGGGAGGTAAGCTGCGTTTTGTTACTTAGTCGTTTAACTGTTGTTTTAAATTGATTTATTTTTTACTATGTACAGTCACGAGCTTTAATTTGGGACCCACCTAAGGTTGAATATCGTGTAGCAAACTTTCGCCATTTAGAGCTATTATGTTAACGCTGTCACTAAAATAAATAATAAACGTCGTAATGTCAGGGGGGTGCAACTCAGTGTAAATCTGTCATAAAATTTGAGTTTGACACAACATATCCGATACGTTTGCATAAGTGCGAAAGAGAACTTGTCATGCGTGAAGAAGGGACAGCATGATTCGTGACGATAATGTTTACCATCGACAACTTTACGTTTCTAGGGGTTCGTCAATAACTTGGTTAATAACTTTTTGGTCCTGTGGTCCCATAAGAAAAAAACAAACAAATAAAAAAGTCGTAATTAGAAAATCGTAATGATAGCTTTTTGCAAAGAGGTTATCATTTCATAGGTCGATTAGATAAGACATTTTATGTCTTAACTTGACATTCAACATTATTGCACTAAAGTTTCGACCTTATTGCATTATGATTGTTCTAACAACATTTAACGGAAATGGGTCACAAATTAAAGCTCGTGACTGTACTACCGCGTAAAAGTCGAATGCCGAAATTCGCGCTTAGTAGGGTGCACAGAAGCCAGTTGGATCGCGGGGCGAATCGGATCAAGTAGCAATTTCGTCAGTATCGTTGGGTTTGCCGTTCTCGCATGGTACGATGACACGATCTTATGTTGTCTATTTGCATCGCTCTCCTACGAATAAGCAAGAGCGATAGAGACGGAGATAACGAAATTTCGAAACGGTAGTCCCGCTGTTGTAAGGAGTGAGCACTCTAAGCTTCGGTTCTATTTCTCTATAGTTCGGTCGTCTGAAGTGTTTGCCTTTTTGGGTGGTCCATCACTTTGTTGACACCTGACTTATAATATCAGAAAGACGTAACCACCAGTTGGCATGACAACGAAAATGGAGTACAGTCAGCAGCAGAAGTAGCTAAGCGGGTAGGTTGTTCAAAATAACCTACACACGCTCTTATTCACTTAACAATAAAGTCGTGTCCAGCTCATTTTGAACACCTTACCCGCTTAGCCAGTTTTGCAGCTGGCTGACTATACAGCTAACTATAGCCTATTAGGCTAGATGATTTTTTTTCATTTGTGGTATCATTCGATTCGTTTTGTTGTGAAGATACTGAGGATCAAATGTCTATATGGGACCTCTCTCTCTCTCTCCTCAGCATGATTATTCCCATCTGATTGTGGGGTCTGCTTTTCTCGTCCTTTCTCTCCACTTCGCGCGATCGGACGTGTCATCAACTGAAACTTCGCAGGCTCTCATGTCTTTTGCAATGGTATCTGTCCATCTCGTCTTTGGTTTACCTCTTCTTCTAGACCCAGCAATGTTCAGATCCAGAGCAACATTCCCGATGTAATCAGGAGGTCTTCTTTTTACGTGTCCAAACCATCTCAGTCGACTCTCTTGCATTTTATCGGCGATGTCACGTACTCCGAGGCTACCGCGAACGTATTCGTTGCGTATCTTGTCGAGCCTCGTTACTCCGCACATCCACCGGAGCATCTTCATTTCGGCGACTTGGACAGACCGGACATGGCTCTGCGTCATAGCCCATGTTTCACTCCCATATGTTAGAACAAGTCTTATTATGCTCTTATAGACAAGGCCCTTAATCTTCACGGGCATCCTCCGATCACAGGTAACGCCCGTCACTTCCCGCCACTTCAGCCAGGCAGCGGCGATCCTGTGCTGCAAGTTAACCTCCAATTCTCCTGAGCTGTGCAACATGGTACCTAAATACTTGTATTCGTCACATCGAGTGACTTGCTGTCCATCGATAACGAGAGGGTCTTCCAGCTGGTTAGGTTCGTTGCACACCATGTATTGGGATTTCGCCACGCTCAGCATCAGGCCACCCGCCTTCAACTGACGTTTCCAGTCACCTAGAGCCACTTCTAACTCTTCTCGGGTTGTTGTGCAGATAGCTACATCGTCTGCATAAATAAATGTCCATGGTGCTTTGGCTTGGGCCTGTTCAGTGAGTGCATCCATCACCAGGCAGAAGAGGTATGGACTTAGTACAGAGCCTTGATGTACCCCTTCAGTAACTGCTATTGGCTTGGTTTGCCCCACTGTAGTTCGAATCACCGATTTTACGTTTCTGTACATGTCGGCTATCACGTCAATGTACCTCTCTGGGATATTTTTCCTCCGAAGGCTCCACCAGATCGTTTGACGAGGAACACGATCAAATGCTTTTTCCATGTCTAGGAAAGCAATAAAAAGCGGTGTGGTTTTGGCCCTGAATTCTTGTGCAACCAAGTTTATGGCAAACATAGGGTCGATAGTCGATAACCCGGGAACGAAGCCGTATTGGTTTTTAGACAAGGAGCTCTCTATTCTTAATCGGGCATCGATGACTCGTTCATACAGCTTCATTGTGTGGCTCATCAACTTTATTCCACGATAATTGTTGCACTCGTATCTACTACCCTTGCCCTTGTAAAGGGGAACAATGGTGCTTATTCTCCATGCGTCCGGTATACATGAAGTTTCCCAAGCTTTGAGAAACAAATGGGTAAGAAGATATATTCCTTTCTCTCCTAGGCATTTCCAGGCTTCAATAGGGATTCCATCAGGGCCCGTAGACTTCTTGTTCGACATTTTTCGTAGCGCCGTTTTAACTTCCAGGGGTGATATCGGTGGGACGAGTCCGAGATTTCTCTCGACAGCTGGAAGTTCAACAGCTCTTGTTGTCGTATTGAGAAGTTGGTTATAGTAAGTATACCACGCTGCCAAGATATCGTTGTCCTTGTATAAAAGCGTCCCATCCGCGCCTTTGACAACCCTTGTCTTTATTGGGTCTTGCGATGCCTTGTTGCGGGCTTTGCCAGTTTGTATATCTCCTTTTGCCCTTCTCTACTTTCAAGCGTAGTGTACAACGACCCTGTGGCGTCTCGTTTTACAATGGAAACCGCTTTTTTAGCCGCCTTTTTTACCACTTTGTAGGCCTCTCTATCTTCTTGTGTTCCGGTGGATTGCCAGTTTTTAAAAGCCGTTTTTTTCTCTCGCAACGCTGTTTGCACCGTGTCACTCCACCACCAGGTCTCTTTAGATGTTTTTTGTCCCGGTTTCGTGCGGCCCAGGGTTTTATTGGCCGCTTTCATTATTTCTGATGATATTTGTTTCCACATGCAATTGACATCATCATCCATGTTAATAGTCAACTCTTCTAGTTGTTTTTTAAACTCCTCAGCCTTCTCCCCTTTAAGCAGCCACCATTTAGTAATATCCGGCATCCTCTCTTGTTTTGGGTTGGACTTTTGGCGGAAGATCATGTCCATGACTACCACACGATGCTGCGAGATGACGCATTCACCAGGAATCACTTTGCAGTTTTTTACTCTCCCCATGTTTACCCTGTTCGTTAGGATGTAGTCTATCTGCGTACTATGAGGGCCACTTTTATAAGTAATAAGATGTTCTGGCTTCTTTTTAAAGAAACTGTTGACGATAGCCAAGTCATGGGCCATAGTCGTTGACAATATGGTTTTACCGGCATCATTTAGACACCCATAACCATACCCTCCGTGCACCCGCCCGAATGCATTGCATCTCGTTCCTATGTGGCCATTTAAGTCTCCTCCCACAACGCATGCTTCTCCATTTGGTAGCTGTTGGAGTATGCTTTCAAACATTGTCCAGAATGACTCTTTTTCACTGTCTCTACAGCCAACTTGGGGAGCATAAACGGATAAGATGTTGACAGTTTCACTTTGTATCAGTACTTTAATATACATTATGCGATCATTTATTCGTTTTACTTCTAGTATATTATCTAGGTGTTCTCGACTGACAACTATGGCAACGCCATTTCGTCCACTAGTTGAGCCAGTGTACATCAATTTGTAGCCTTCTCCTATGTTTCGCGCTTTAGAGCCACGCCATTTTGTCTCTTGTAGACACGCAAAATCTATCCTTCTCCTTTGGAATAGGTCTGCTAGTTCCTTCGTCCTTCCCGTTAGTGAGCCAACATTTAATGTTGCGAAGCGAACCTTCAAGTTTTGGCTTGGGACTAACGTCTTTAGCCGAGTCCGTCCTGTACTCGGTAGCCCTCGCACACTTGTCACAGATGTAGGGCGATGTGTCTGCGCGTCGTTTTGCGGCGACGCCCTATCCATCAAATGCGCTCTTATAACTTGCCTTTCCATGATTCTTTTCGAAGATGTGGCTGTAGGTTAGGTTTATTAGTCCGGTGCCGATTGCCATCTGACGCACCAAAACCAACCGGTTACGGTCGGAAAACCCGTGGATGTGGTGTTTGAATCCATGACGCAGGTGTTTTAAGTCCGCGTTAAGTGTTGTCCGGTTATACCGCCAGATACTCGGTCGCCATTGCCTCGTCTGTTATCCAGCAGGGAGCACCGCGATGACTGCTAGAGTCATCGCCGCCGGCTATTCATACGAACCACCGACGCGGGCAGGTGAGGTTGACGTTTGGGTCGGATAAGGTCTTGATTCCTTTCTCCCCTTATTCCCTCTATATGGGACCAATTGCCTTAAATCAACATAAAAGACAGAAAAGAGACTTAAAGTCTGTGATTTGCTTTTGTTTCTCAAAACGCTCCTAACAAAATGATATAAAGCCGTGACGTCATGGCTTCATAGTTGCCCTGTTTAAAGTATGGAAAAAATATGAAATTGCTATTTTTACAGTGAAATATTGCGTTTATGTATACATATGGTTGCCATACAATTCATTTCACAGTAAAATGTTAGAAATCGAATGGTATCAATGGTTTTTTTTTTAATTTTGTACTTTCAAAATTCGAAACAATTGAAATTTTGAAGCCTTGATATCTTTGCACCATTTCAATAGATTTTTTAAATGTTTACTTTATATGTATATTTTGATCATTTTGCATCCTATCAACTAAATTTCATTGCCTAATTCAACTTGTGTCATCATCCCTATTAGGTCTGTCACAGTTCTAAAACTGTGACCATGCTCTTTTTTTTCACGCAAAAATTCAATAGATGGTATTTAAAGGTATATAAAAAACCATAACCATAGCATTGTATCCTCTATTTTACTTTGTGAGTTTAAGTATAATCTTATATTGTTGTGTCTGTGTTTTGAATAAATACTTCATTCATTCATTAATTTATTCATTCATTCATTCATTCTTTAATTCATTCATTCATTCATAACTGATTGCATATCAGAAAATACCGAATTTTAATCGATTTACATTACCAAAATTATCATTTTTGAAGGAAATTTCAGCAAAAATAGAGTTTACAAGCGATTCTGATTATAAATCTAATGGAAATCAATTACTACCTATCTACCTTCTATCGATTATTTGTAATCCAAAGATCTATAATCGAACTCGCGGAGCGTAAGCGAAGTGAGTTCTTACAAACAACTCCAGACCGAACTGTCACCTGGCTACTGGGACGTCTCGGCATTTGGATGGCTTTTTGATTTCAATAGTTTTTCCGACGATAACTTTAGTAACGTTTTTCTGATCTTTATGAAATTTCTTGGGGCTGTAGCAGAGATACATAAAATTTGTAAGTTCGTATATGAGCAGGATCGATCAAGTGGTTATGGAGCTAGAAGGAGAAAAAAAATCATCCTTAGGGTCTTGTTATATTGGTCAACTCGTTTGCAAGTAAATCGCGAGTTCTCAGTTCGAGGCGGACTACTTATATTTAATTAACCGGTGTTTCATATAAGTAACTAATTAAAAATATATTTTATGTATGTAATTAGGGATGCATCCCTGGTGGTTCGCGAAGCCCTTTTATCTAAACGCGACATATGTCGTTTTGTCGCGGGACGACACGGGACATAAGTGTTTAAACGATAAACATACTAATTTTATGTCACGCACCGATGTTTTGGGTAAAAGCGTTTGCTTACCGTGTTACGCATTCTTGCGTTACCGAATTTGAAAAAAGAGATTGTGTTTGTTAAGTGACGCTGAGAAATTCTTTGTTAACGTTTAATAACGTGTAATAAGTGCTTATACATTTTCCATTGTAGTTACAAAAAAAAAAAATTCTAAAAACTAGTGTGTTTTATCTGTACAAAAAAGTATTCGTTATACTCCATATTCATTATTTATATTAAAAAACGAATATGTGCATATCTTCATAGCATATCTTAATGTTTCCACACAACACCTGTCTTTCTGTATGTGTTCGAAAACCTTACACCGAAAGTCTAGACTTACAACCTAGCTGAGGTATTAATAGTACATTACGTAGCTAGGGCGGTAAAATAAAGAAGGGCTCAGATCGCTGGCATTTATGGCCCGAACCGAAGGTAAGGGCTATAAACAAGCGATCTGATGCCCGTGGTGTGTACACAATTTTACGTCTTCTCCTTGGTCTGAAGTGAGATTTGCCGCTACGCCCGTGGGCGGCAATTCTCACTTACTGCCCAGAGTGACGTAATAGTACATTACGTACCTAGGACGGTAAAATAAGAAGGGCTCAGATCGCTGGCATTTGTGGCCCGAACCGAAGGTAAGGGCCATAAACAAGCGATCTGAGGCCTTCTTTATTACCGCCCGTGGTGCGTACAAAATTTTAAGTCTTCTCCTGGGTGTGAAGTGAGATTTGCCGCTGCGCCCTAGGGCGGTAAATCTCACTTAGCACCCAGAGTGACGTAAAATATTTTTTTCACCACTCCACCTCAGAAACACGTTCTTTATGTATTCTTTAAAAGCGGTGGGGAAAAACACATTTTATCCACATATGGGGAAATCATTTGGTACACGTTACGACGTTATCTGATTCTGGCAGGATGGACTTTAAAAAGATGATTTAAAATGGGTTTGGCAACTGTCAACGGTTTGGCCAGATGGCGCCAGCATAGCTAGGTCCCTTTTACTAGTATTGTTGTATGGGATTTGGCTTAAAGGCTAGCCCATCCAGGTCAAAAAAAATTAAAAAAAAACGTGATTTTGACACTATTTGTAGGACTGACAGGGACCCAGCTATGCTGGCGCCATCTGTAAATACTTTCGACCGGCCAACCCCATTACATAATTTTGAAAGCTATTTGGCTTCGACTTTTTATATTTTGTTTTTTCTATCGTGAAAAATGTTGTATTATAGTCGGCAGAACAGTTTGTTCCACTCTTGCCTTGAGGCCCTCGTATGCTCGATTTCATTTTGGAATCTTTCTCTGGCTCGGTTCTCAATCAAAGCACGAGGGGTTACACATCAACTTTACCCCCTTGTATAATAAATATATTTGGCACGAGAGGTTAAACATCAACTTTACCCCTTGTATAATAATTATATTTGGCACGAGAGGTTAAGCATCATTTCTACCCCCTTTTATAATAAATATATTTGGCACGAGAGATTAAACATCAACTTTACCCCTTGTATAATAATTATATTTGGCACGAGAGGTTAAGCATCATTTTTACCCCCTTTTATAATAAATATATTTGGCACGAGAGGTTAAACATCAACTTTACCACTTGTATAATAATTATATTTGGCACGAGAGGTTAAACATCAACTTTACCACTTGTATAATAAATATATTTGGCACGAGAGGTTAAGCATCATTTTTACCCCTTTTTATAATAAATATATTTGGCACGAGAGGTTAAACATCAACTTTACCACTTGTATAATAAATATATTTGGCACGAGAGGTTAAGCATCATTTTTACCCCTTTTTATAATAAATATATTTGGCACGAGAGGTTAAACATCAACTTTACTCCTTGTATAATAAATATATTTGGCACGAGAGGTTAAACATCAACTTTACCCCTTGTATAATAAATATATTTGGCACGAGAGGTTAAACATCAACTTTACCCCCTTGTATTTATTAACTTTGCTGTGGGTTGTTTAGCTTTCCTGTATTTTTTTTAGCGTTAAGCTTTCGATCCCGTCACCACGCGGCTTTAGGTCACCTCGCCTTAACAGTGTCGCGTGATTTTACGGCGCCTGTTCCGCCCCAATGAGCCCTAGGGCTTCGCTAATCGCCTGTCAAAACATGTAACACGATACTTGGCTATACAGGGTGAACTAGTAGTTTTTATGATACAGAATTCTAGAAATACATTTTTATTATAAACTACATTTAGGTTAGCATGAACGTGAAAGTTTGTAAAAACTGCTTAAAATTGGATTACTTTTGTCAAACAGATATTTATTACTTTAGATAGGAAAATGTGAAAATTTCAACTAGATGTCGCCACCATGAAATGGTCACATTTTATGCCTCAAAATTTGATTTCAATATGCAAAGTCCATTGGTTATAATTCCATG
Source organism: Pammene fasciana (assembly GCA_911728535.1). Classification (NCBI taxonomy): domain Eukaryota; kingdom Metazoa; phylum Arthropoda; class Insecta; order Lepidoptera; family Tortricidae; genus Pammene; species Pammene fasciana. The sequence goes on from OU452297.1 coordinate 9,836,254, forward strand.
GTAATTCTTTGAAGTATAATTTTAAACAAAAAAGAACCGATTTCACTTAGGATCCGCTATTCCAAGAGGAAGTGGCCGAGTTGCTGTAAAAAAATAGGGTTTTACCCGTGGTACCACGGTTTTTGTACCACGGGGGACCACGGGAATTTTTTTTCCCCGTATTTTCCCCGTAGACCCCACTGCTCCAGTTTTAAGTACGATCTTTTTGAATACGAAACTGTCCGTGGGCCCACGGGTCATTCCTCGAAAATAAATATTTGCCGTAGTCCCACAGCAATAGATATGTCATAAATTACGCCTCTAAATACTATTCTTTTTTTAATAGGCAAGGTAGGTTTTGGTTACCGTAAAACGGGGTAAATAGGTCCAATGTTCACTTTCAACTAGAATTTTAACCATCTTCCGTAAGTCATAGAGTATTTTATAGTACTACATAAAGATGTATGGTAAGCTCTTTTAGATGCTGAGTAGCCTTAGATTCCCGACTTATTGCTATATTTTGATATATTTAACAAAAACCCGGTCGGATTTCAATTTACCCCTGACGGGATAAATAGGTTCGAAAGTGAGGTTAATTGGAATTTTCACTAGGGTTGTCACTCAATCTATTCAAAGATATAGATATATAGATAGGTACCATCATAATCACCATCATTATCATCGGGTGATTTTTAAACTAGTCTAAAAATATCATTACAATAGGTACTAAATTAAAAATGCTTCGTGAGACCATATTTTTATTGAATTAAATATTTTTAATTTTTGACAACCCTATTAGGTAATGCCAATTTCCCCCAATGTTCCAATTATACCTGTTGACTTGCCAATTTCCCCCTTCACCGTTCCTATTATCCCAAAATTAACCTAAAAACAAGTGGTTATAGAAAAACTAAGATTTGTAATGAAATATTAAAATGATTTACTTACTTTTTTATTTATCTAAACCACAATACACTATTATGATTGATATTGCACAAATTTTAACACTTTTCACAATATTACTTACCTAAAACTTGAAGTTAAAACGCACTATGCACACGTGTTGACGACTACCCTAACTTTAAATGTGTTTTTCTTACTGAAACGGCATTGGCTGATTTAAATGCTTAGTGTAGTCAGTAGCAAAAAATACCATATTCATTCAGAAATTAATAAGTTCACCTCCTGTCTGGTTGTAATGGAACTAACAGACCAGTTTAGAAAAGCAGACTTTTATTCCAATTTATCCCGCGATTCCTATTTTCCCCGTTTTACGGTATTTTTTTTTGCTGTGCCTTTAAATACTAGCAAATGAATACCACTCTCGAGCAGTGGGTCTATGGGGACAAAATTAGTACTCGTGGATCCACTGAAGGTCATAGCAGTGGGACCACGGTTAATACCCGGTTCTTTTCAATTACCTATTGTCCCATTTCGGTGTTGTGGGTCTACGGAGAAAAAAAATTACCCGTGGTCCCCCGTGGTACAAAGGCCGTGGTACCACGGTTAAAACCCGTAAAAAATAGTGAAATCACTATTGGTGTCTATAATAGTTGAGAGAGTTCCCTCGATTTTTCCAGGATTCCATCATCAGATCTGGACCTGGTGACGATGGGACCAACTGTAAAGTATCTTTCAAACAAAAAAAAACCGGCCAAGTGCGAGTCGAACTCGCGCACCGAGGGTTCCGTAAAAACCTAAAACAATTGCTATTTCTTATGATTGCGTGGACATTAAAGTTTCGTTTTGCTACAGCAGAAAGATATTATAGAGCTGAGTATATGATATGAATTTCAATTCAATACCTCATACCTCTACGCGTATACGAGGAAACAGGTAGTAAGTTTAAAATTAAAAAATATATTTTAAGTACTATTTTACTAAAAATGTCTACTTTTCGTAATTTTTCCTTTGTCTTTGCTATATGAAGTTTCTTCGTGCCAAGTTTCAAGTTTCTGAGTTTACGGGAAGTACCCTTTAGGTTTTGTGTTTCTTGCGAGTACTCATCTCCAAAATATGCAACTTAAATTGTTATTTCTTTTGATTGCGTTGACATGAAAGTTTGTTTTTGCCACAGCTGAAAGGTATAATAGACCTGAGTATTTGATATGAATTTCAATTTAATACCTTTACGCATTTACGAAGAAGAAGGTAGTATGTTTAAAATTTAAAAAAATATTTTTTGTATGATTCTACTAAAAATGTCTACTTTTTATAATTTTTCCTTTGTCTCTGCTATATGAGGTTGCTTCGTGCCAAGTTTAAAGATTCTGAGCTTGCGGGAAGTACCCTTTAGGTTTTGAGTATCTCGCGAGTACTCAGTTTCAAAATATGCAACTTAAATTGCTATTCCTTTTGATTGCGTTGACATAAAGATTTGGTTTTGCTACATCTGAAAGGTACTATAGCCCTGAGTATTTGACATGAATTTCACTTTAATAACTTCACGCGTTTACGAGGTAAATGGTAGTAAGTTTAAAATTTAAAATATATTTTTTTGTATGATTTTACAAAAAAAATCTACTTTTCGTAATTTTTCCTTTGTCTGTGCTACATGAAGTTTCTTCGTGCCAAGTTTCAAGTTTCTGAGTTTACGAAAAGTACCCTTTAGGTTTTGAGTTTCTTGCGAGTAGTCAGTTTCAGAATATGGAACTTAAATTGCTATTTCTTTTGATTGCGTTGACATAAAAGTTTGGTTTTGCTACATCTGAAAATTCCCATAGCCCTGAGTATTTGACATGAATTTCAACTTAATAACTTTACGCGTTTACGAGGAAAAAGGTAGTAAATTTAAAATTTTAAATATATATTTTTGTATGATTTTACTAAAAATTTCTACTTTTTATAATTTTTCCTTTGTCTATGCTATATGACGTTGCTTCGTGCCAAATTTCAAGTTTCTTAGTTTATGGGAAGTACCCCGTAGGTTTTGCGAGTGCCGAAAACTCTAAAATTTGCAGCATAAACGACTGTATCTTTTGATTGCGTTGGCTTTTAAGTTTGATTTTTTCACAGCTTCAAGGGACAATAGACCTAAGTATTTGGTATAAATTTCAGCTTGATACCTCCACGCGTTCCTGAGAAAAATGGTCTTGACAGACAGACAGACAGACAGACAGACAGACAGACAGACAGACAGACGGACAACAAAGTGATCCTATAAGGGTTCCGTTTTTTTTCCTTTTGAGGTACGGAACCCTAAAAAGAATATATTTTAATTAAAAGAGAAAAACAAACAAAGATCCCGACGAATTAACCTCCTCCTTTGAAATTTTGAAGTCGGTTGAAAAGTCAGGGAGTCAACAGCTGGTATGTATCTTTGTAATATATTGTAGAATTTTCAAATAAACATATCAAGACGTCTTACAGCTTCTGATGCCTACTATGACAGCCGACATTATGACCCTTATTATCAATAACATAAGGTCTATTATTTCTTATATAATGCACGTTGATCTCCCTGACTAACTTCAACTAATTATGAACTTAAAATAAATGATATAGGGTGTATTATTGGCTGTTTAAATGTATGTGTGCTTGTATAACTGTTTTGGCATCACCCTGTGCACAGAATGTGGCATATCCTGGGGTTGGAAAGGCCAAGACTTGGACGCTAGTTAAGCATGGAAGCGGCTTCTGTATTTATTCTAGTATTTTTTTACTATTTTTTACTTAGTATTTTAACAATAAACAAAATGCACAAAGATGTTAAAATGTCACCTACGCGTAGTATAATTTATTTCCTTACCAAAATACGAAACATTTTATTAGTATTATTACATTACAAAAAAATTGTCTCATGTGACTTAAACTTAACTGTAATTAAAAGAAAAAATATATCCATATCGAACTGCTTCGCAAAACGTTTCATATGCTTTCTTACCTGAACTGTGGTATGGTGTGGATTGACAGATACAATGCTAGCACCATCTGTAACAAACTTAGACAGACCAACCCCATGCCAACGCTTTTTTTGAAGTTAGGAGACACTAAGATTTCTTTCGTTTAGAGAATAAGTACTGATGTCCAAAGTAAAGCGGCCCGTGCCCTTAAATTTTCTTTACTGTCCCTCGTTTTTTTCTTCAAATTAGAAAAATAACGGTGGATTTCGATTTAGCTGTATTTTTTTCAGCCATATGTGGGTTAAATTTATATGAGACTAATGTTTTCCACTATTATTGATACGCTTAAGCCAATAAGATGCAAAATGGCAAATTTTATACTCGTTTCCCAAAAATCGCACAACGACAATCGCACGATTTTTCTAATCTGAAAAAAAATAAGTAAGTATAAAATAAAAACAAGCCTCTTCCATACTTTTCCAGCTTCTACATCGCGTGTCTACGCAGTTATGGCTTCTCAAGGCATCCGCGGTAACCCGACATGGTACTGTAAAAAACTGGCCAACTGTGAATCGGACTCGCGCACGATGGGTTCCGTACCATTATCTATACAAACGGCAAAAAAACATCAGAGCCCCATTTCATTTTTATTTTATTCTGGTTTTTAGTAGGTACTTGTTGTTATAGCGGCAATAGAAATACATCATCTGTGAAAATTTCAACAGTCTAACTATCATAGTTCATGAGATACGGCCTGGTGACAGACAAAAACGGCAAAAAACGGCAAAAAATCATGTCTGTTGTATGGGAGCCCCCTTAAATATTTATTTGATTATATTTGTTAGTTGACTGAGGAGCCGAGCGTAGCGAGGCGACGAACGTCTCCGTTTTCACTGGTACGACGATTTGGCATTTTGATGTGTGTGTATTGGTTGGTTGGTTGGTATGTTGGTTGGTCAGTGTCGGTCTAGAGGTCGCATTTTTCATCCGATTTCGATGAAACTTGGCATGTACGTTCCTTGATCTATTTGCCAAAAATTGTCGAGCCATTTTTTCGATTGGAGGGAAAATGAGAGGGGAGAGGGGGAAAGTTTGCTGTCGCGTTATTTATGTTATCCGAAGTCTACGGTTCACAGAACCACTAGTATTTATTGTTATAGCGGCAACAGAAATACATCATCAGTGAAAATTTCAACTGTCTAACTGTCACGGTTCATGAGATACAGCCTGGTGACAGACGGACAGACAGACAGACGGACGGATAGCGAAGTCTTAGTACTAGGGTCCCGTTTTTACCCTTCGGGTACGGAACCCTAAAAACCTCTTCCGGGGCAGTGGTCAACTGAGACACTAACTTTGTTTTTTTTTAATAATCTGATACTAGGATAGCAAAACGTCTAACGATCATTTTTCAAACCGACGAGTTTCTTGGGATTTTTTTACTGAGATAAAAAAACTTGCTAAAAGCTTAATCAGAATGGGATCAAAAGTATTAAATTGTATCATTTATACGATTGCAAGAATTCAGAACTTTTACAAAAAAGTTATTAAAATACAATATAGTTTATCTACACCCATATCATAAACCCTCCATGATGCGTTCAAAAACCGCACGTTATGACCACCATAAAAATAGATTGTAACGATGTTATTATAGCCAAATAATAACATCGAATTCGATATCATTATGAAAATCCGACCGCCGGCACAATCGAGTTGGCCATGGCGTTGGAATAGCATAGCAGTCATTCTAACGGTTTCAGAACGCGTCATTTAGGGTTTATAACATGTGTGTAGATAAAGCGGTGTATGCAACTGTACGTAATTAGACCTTAAAACACTCGTGTGATCTTATTATGAAACTCACTTCGTTCGTTTCATAAAACCACACTCGTATTTTAAGGACCCTTATTACGCAACAGTTACATAAACTACTATAATTAGTTCATATTTTTCATAAATGTGTGAAACTTTTTCTTTTTTTCATAGTAGCATCACTGTATGTACTTAATCTATTAATTAGACAATTTCATCTATGTGAATAGGGGGTATTACTTCAATGTTCTGCCACCAGAGTGCAGCACTAGCACACCGGCACAGACTACACAGACACCTCATCATTAAACTTTTACAGGGAGCACGAGGTCACCACACATCAGTGCAATTTTATTCGTAAATTTCTACGATCCGAACAGCAAATCTCAATAGTATTATACACCAATTTGTAGTATAACAATCCAGGTTCACCCCTGTAACTTGATTTTTGTGGATATTTTTAATCCACATGAGTAATGATCAAAAACGTTACCTCAATTGAAATACGCTCTCATACAAAATTAGTACGTGAGCACTGATGCGTGGTGACCCCGAGTTGTACTTATGATCTATCTAGTGTTGAGGTTATCTGTGCACACCGGTAAACCATAGAGTTTTTAATACATACTAGGCCTTAAACAGTTTTTTTACAAGTTTTCATAGATAATTTATAACGAATAAATATGTCATTTGCGCACCAAGGCGGTTTGTTTACAGAGGGCCTATCGTGAAATGAGAGAATCGAAATTTTGACATCTGCCTCTCTATCGCTCGAGTATGAAAGAGTGACAGAGAACCAGGTAACGAAATTTTTATTTTCGTGTTTCGCGGTAGGCCCTCTGGATGTGCTAGTGCCGCCACCTACGCAGAGTTTTGCGTAATATTCACCATTGGAGAGATAATAAGAAATTTTATAACAAAGTAGTTGCAACAAACACAGAGGCTACCAAAACGCTGCATTCTTTTGGTAGGTACAGTAGCCATCAAATATATCGAAGCGGCCAATGTACTCAAAAACATCTGAACATGAATTTTTCATCTTGACAATAAAGGCGTTGTTCAGATATTTGTGACCACCTTGGCCGCTCTGATATATCTGATGGCTCCTCTGTAGGTATGTACCATACTACAGTTTAAAAAAAGTTTCATTAAGGCATTGACAAGAGAATGCCAGCTATTCTCATCTCATTAGACATGAAATATTTGGTCAAGTGGCAGTCGATTTATAAAAAAAAAACTGTATTAAGTAGCCACTGAATTACTGTCATGGAAAACGACACATTTCTAACTTCTGTTTTGACAGCGGTAGGACAGACGAGCGGTTGTTTACCGATATATTTTTTTTACTTGAGGCCTATTATTCAATTGAAGGGATGTTTACAAAAACAACATACTTGTTAAGAGCGGTTGACACTTTTTTAACAATATTTTTAATCGTTTCAGGTGTCAACCAGTTTAGTCAGTTATGTTGTTTTTGTAAACATCCCTTCAATTGTAAGTTAATATTTTTTCAACACACTTGCTTGTAACGAGGTACTTATTCCACCGCTTTTAGGCTCATAATCCTAGATATTAAACACGCGTGCTTTTCACGATAATTATATAACTAGTGCTATAATGTAATAAATCCCATCAAGTGAAGTTGGTATTCTAGTACCAAGTCTTATGTGCGCAGACAGAGGCGATTAAATTTAGACGGGTATTATTTTTATTTTTTCTAAACTGATTAGGAGTTTGCATGGCAAAAAAGTAAAAATAGTACACATTTACGAGAAAATACAAATTATAAAATCCTAATTGTGAAAAATAATCATTTCTAGTAATTATTTTACTCATAAATCTCATAATACACAATAGATTATGTTTTAAACACAAATTATGTTTTAGTATTGGCTGTTTGTCATAAACCTTTGCCTCAAGGTGCGCGTGAATGCAAAAAAATGGGCGCCATATTAAAAGTTTACTTGAAGTTACAGTTTATTTGTTAGATTTTTCTAGTTGTGTTTTATTATTATTAATTTAAACAATTTATAGTTTAAATGAGTAAAAAACCAACTTTAGTGTTCATTTAACCTCCGGGTCCGGATATGTTTTCAAAATGTCATTCCTACAGACTAGTAAAATGTTGTCATAAAAATCGAGTGAGAAATACATGTAAGGAAACATTCTAACTTATTTGACAATAAATGTGAAGTGTTGGATTTAATGAAATGCTTCGAAAAAGAGTTCCAGAGAAATAGATCCAGTCAATAACATCAAAAAACAGGTTAGTTAATTTAATTAACAAAGTCAGTAGGTACCGCTATCCTGTAAGCATTCTGAAAATCAATGTATTTATCAAAAGTTATTACTTACAGTATTCTGTTTTTTCCTCGCAAGTGTGTTGAAAAACGTCGTATGAAACGCGTGTGCCTGATCATTACATAGCTCGGCTTCCTTGTGCACACTCACTTCGTTCGTGCGCACAATAGCGCCTCATATGTAATGATCAATTTAGCACACTTGTATCATAATGTACTATTATATGATTTAGGTTTTATTATCAATTTAATTTAATTTAGTTGATTTTATTATTTGTAATTTATGAAATCGACTCTTTTCGTTTCTTTATAAGTAATCTGCAAAATAAATTACATAATAGACATAAATTAAACCACATTTATATTGAACAGGCTTGAATAATACATTTAAATTTCCTCTCTATCTACAGTATCTACCATAAATATACTCGTATGTTAGTATTAGCTGTCGTTACCCACATTCAACTATAAAGCCCGAAAGGACCACCTTTTTTTGTAGATGAAGTGACATCATCATGTTAAATCGCATGAATTGTACCAAAATGAACCATATTGCAGTTGAAATAGGATTGTTTCCTATTATATTTGTTCCTGAGTTATGGATGTTATCTATGTATATAAGTATGTATTTATCTATCTAAGTATGTATATCGTCGCCTAGCACCCATAGTACAAGCTTTGCTTAGTTTGGGGTTAGGTTGATTTGTGTAAGATTGTCCCCAAATATTTATTTATTTATATCTCAAATAAGTACAACCTTAATGAACTTTCACATCATATTTTCGATAAACTTTGTATGAGCCTTATCTTTTGTCATGTGTGGTCACAAACATCATAAAAAAGAACAAGCGTTTTAAAACCGCCCGTCTGTCTCACGCCACATCTTTATCTAGTATCTCACGACCCTCATCAATAGTCTGACACGTGTATTGCGGCACACAACAGCAGAAGTAGCTGAACGGTCAACGTGCTCAAAATGATGTAGCCACGATCGTCTTTTTTATATGACGACAGTGACAAACAAGCATACATCCTGCTTGACGGTAAGCGGTTGAACTTAACTCCAGGGGAAATATGCGCGGTGTATTCTTTAAAAACTAAAAAAGATTTCATCTAAGCATATAAAAAGTATATGTTTCGACCTTCGACGGATTTTTTTGAGAAGATCTAAAAAAACCAGAGTGACATGTTTGCGGATATAAAATAATACATACAGGGTGTAACAAAAATACTGGTGATCCGTTTAAGGGCATAATTGGTATCGTATTGCGAGTAAGAAAAAGTAGGAGAAAATTTTTTTTGACGCGAATTTTTTTTTAGTTTTTGTATGGGGCACGTCGTCCTAGCCGGCCAACTATCCATACAAAACCAAAAAAATTTTTCGCTAGATTTTTTTTTTGCCTTATTTTTCACAAAAAGTTTACTTTATCAATTATGCCCTTAAAAGAATCACCAGTATTTTTGTTACACCCTGTATATAATTTAGTATTGTAATAATATAATATCAGGCCTATAACCGCGAAGCACTTCGTTCATCGAATCGTCTATTTCCATCACTCTCTTTCGTATATGCAAGAGCGATAGAGACGGGACCATTGTTTTGTCGATTTTCGAACTTCGCGGTAGGCCCTCAGAATATAGTGCGTGTTCAAAGCAGACATATAGAGTGCTAACTCCATACATAGCAAAACTACTAATTAAATAATAAGTCGTATGGGAGGTATGGTTAAACTCATTTTTACTAAGTTTTAAGCACACTTAAATCGTAATACGTATTAAGCTGTAATCTTTTGAATTTAAACTGCGAAAATGCGTTTAAACTTATTATATATACGCATTTAGCCATGTATGGAGATAACACTCTAGGTACTTAATTCTCTTTGACGCAGTATATTCTGATATAATTTCCTAATACATTTGAGATGAACTGAATCGACAAACTTATCTTAATTATACTTGTATACCTTGTGCAACCTAAGAAGCGGTTTTTGACACCTGTCATTTCAGTACATTTTATAGCCTAAAATCGATTTTAGGTTATAAAATGTACCGAGATGACAGGTGTCAAAAACCGCTTCTTAGATTGCACAAGGTATAGTAGCATTGTGGGGCAGATGTCATTTCACAAATTGAGTGAAGGGGCTCAATCAATATTGCCTTTTTTTTCGAAAATCGATAAAGTGTGCAAGCAAATCGTAACCGGATAAAAGGTAAAGACTAAAATTGGCAGTTGACGCGAGTGACGCGATCTTTTAATAGGGGATATAACTGCAATATTCTGCCACCAGAATGCAGCGCTAGCACACCGGTAAACCATAGAGTTCTTAATACATACTAGGCCTTAAACAGTTTTTTACAAGTTTTCATAGATAATTTATAACGAATACATATGTCATTTGTGCACCAAGGCGGTTTGATTACAAAGGGCCTATCGTGAAACGAGAGAATCGAAATTTTGACATGTGCCTCTCTATCGCTCGAATATGAAAGAGTGACAGAGAACCAGGTAACGAAATGTTTATTTTCGTGTTTCGTGGTAGGCCCTCTAGATGTGCTAGTGCCGCCCCCTACGCAGAGTTTTGCGTAATATTCCCTATTCGATTGCGCGAGTCAGTCACTGTCACTGTCAAGAACTATTGACGTTTCATTCCACATGTGGGGTGCATTGGCGATTTAATTGTTTTGTTTATAATTGTATTGTAGCTATTTGTACAACAAGTGCGGAAAGTGGATGATTTCCGACGAGTGGAATTTTATTCACGAGCGAGCAAAGCGAGCGAGTTTATAAAGGAATACGAATCTTTACCCACGTGTATCATACAATGTTTTACAATGCATTGTGCGAGTAAATCAAAAAACATATCATGGCAAATAAGTTTAATTATTAAAATTAAACTATTAAAAGTAAAAAAAAAAATTAAAACAAAAAGCACTAGTGCGGAAAAGTACTACTTTCCGCATAATATGGCTCCGTAGGAAACGCACTTTTAGAGCACATGCATTGTAAAATATCTATTGAGAGTTGAGTAACATACGTAGTCTACAATTTATTGTTGTTTAAAAAATATTTAATTGAATCCCACATTTTTCTTAGTTTAGGTATCTACTGATTGATGATGATGATATTTTACATTTCATGAATGAATGAATGAATGAATGAATAAATGCTTTATTGCACACCTCAAAAATTACAACACAGTAGAAAAAGATATACACACCATAGATATTAGATAGATATTATAGATATTTCATGCTGCACAGTGTTTGCATGAAATGTAAAATTTTCATCTGTCTTACACACAATGCTACGGGAAATGCATTTTAATGCGATTCTTTTCGGTAGCTCAAAACTACCTTTTAATTTAATTTAATTATACTTACGTGTAATCTTCACGTTCCATCTTCGGAATTATTAAAAAATATATTAAATTAAATTACTATAAGGACCCCACAAAAAGATTAATTCTCAAAATGTTGTTTTTGGCGCGCGACACGGGCTTTGTTCCAGTTCCAATTATATTGTGGATACAAAAACATAGAGACAGTCGAACATCTTCTGTTGCCAAGGGTCCGTATATGAAAACCATAAAAAATAAAATAAATATTTTCGGACCATTTTACACAAATCAACCTAGTCCCAAACTAAGAAAAGCTTTGACTATGGTTATTAGCCGACTTTATACATACCTACTTCTATTCGTAGATAAATATATATTTAGATACATAGAAAACACAACACCCATATAACTCAGGAACATTCGTGATTACCACACAAATAAATTTACTTACCAGGATTCGAACCCGTGACCGCCTGCTTCATAGGCAGGGTCACTACCGCCTGGGCTAGAAGGCAAATAGCAAAAAAAAATCTACTATTTCATAAATTTCTGCCGATCAGATGTCGAAGTTTTCTAGGGGCTGGGGAACCCAATTTTTTGCGATCTCGCATGGATATCATGTCACAGTTCGGCATGTCAAATAGGGGTCCAAGGACTTTAAGGAACTCTAAAACGGAGACAAAGTAGCCAACCTGAATGTTGATGGCTACTAATTGCTATAAGAAAGAATGTCGATATGGCGGCGCGGCGGCGCGGCGCGAATTTACACACCCATTTTAAATAAAGATAATTATATATTATGTTGTACTAATGCAAAAAAAGTATTTGAAATGAGCGTTTAAAGAAAATTATGACATGATAAATAATTCTAAACAAAAAAAGAACCGACTTCACTTAGGATCCGCTATTCCAAGAGAAAGTGGCCGAGTTGCTGTAAAAAATAGTGAAATCACCTTAGGTGTGCCTATAATAGTTGAAGAGTTCCCTCGATTGCCCCCGAGTCATCGCCGATTTCCGGAGGTTCTTTTGAAAGCTCACGGACTGTACCTACTTATATTAAAAGATTGTAAACATAATACGTTAGACAACAATGACAAGGCGTGATCGTAACAAAGACAGATATTTTGAAAGACAATTAAAAGTGATACGTTCCGTTTAGGTTGTAAAGAATAAGTCAATAATTAGAGGAGCTGTGCGCCGTGGGAATGGTGCTATCGCGGACTACAGTCAGCCGTGGAGTCGAACCCGTTTAAAAATACAAATACCAAACCACCCAACTATAGTCTAGTACTGCAACTATAGTCCACAACTTTAGCATGTAATTGAACATCAATACACATCTCTTTTTTTGTTTTTATCTAAGTTTTTTACCTTATTTATGAACATATTTTGATAATGAAATGCGGCATTTAAATAAAAATCACAGCTAAACGATTTAAAAAATGAAAGACTTTTTCCCAGCAATGAAACAGAAGAAGCAGCCCACTGTCACCTAACACCTAATGACTTTGCATTATCAACTTATTTTTTACAAAAAATATACAAACACACATAAATACCTGAAGTAAGTATCCATTGTTTGGCTAATTTCGTTTTACAGGGGAGCATAGACAGTAACAATCGCACTTTCTTTTTCCTATTGAAGTAGGTATTAATACATGAATAAAGTATAAACATGAGTTTTATATTCCACTGTTATTCCTGCAGTTAAAATTAGTTTTGAAAAACTTCAACCAAACCCCTTATGACGTACCTACCTACTTAACTATTAACTACTAATTTTACTCTACTCGAAGAAACTCGCGATTTAGTTGCAAACGACTTGACCAATATAACAAGTCCCTTATGGTGTTTTTTCCGCGTCTCTTAGCTCCATAACTCCTTGATCGACCCTGCTCATAAACGAACTCTCAAATTGTACTTATCTCTGCGGCAACCTTACTACATTTTCTATAGATCAGAAAAACGATGCTAATATTATGGCGGAGCAACTATTCAAAATCAAAAAGCCATCGAAATGCACAGACCTATAGGTAGCCTAACAGTTCTGTTGTGTCCGAAGTTGTTTGTAAGAACTTCACTTCTCTTACGCTCCGCTCGTTCGATTAGATGTGTATAGTTTACAAAAACTATCGTAATGTTACTTGTCAAAGATACTAAGGTATACGCAATGGCCATTTTTAACCCCTAAAAGGTGGAATAAAATACCATAGACGATAGAAGCTTCATTGGTTTAGGCTGTGAGTTTTTTCTCAGTTTCTAAGTAACTTTACTACAATATACACGGAAAAAAAGCTTCCGGGATATGCTCAATCCAAGACATTATTATTTTCTTGAAAATATTTCCTCGCGACAAGTATTTATTTCCTTTACCAAAAATATCATACTTCGCTTAATAAAACCACGTTTTCTTAAAATAGAAATACAAAAATGTATTGTTTCAAGAGTATATTGAATAAATAAGAGAGATTGTATTTTAATCAAACAAGTATTATCTTAGGTAAAAGAAAACTAGAAAATCTGTAAGAATATATTCGCTTCATTATATTTAAAACTTTAATTTATTTTCGTTAAAGGAACCTAACAGGGTATCATGTACCGACTAAAATAAAATTTAAGACCACAATTTTGTACTGATGCACATGATGACAATGGATTAAATGAATATGAATATGAATAAATGCTTGTCACGAGGAAATATTTTCAACATAATATAATAATGTCTTAGATTGAGAATATCCCGGAAGCTTTTTTTCCCGTGTAGGTACTACATACACTTATTAGAATGGGGACTTTGATATTAAATTAACACATGCATGGCATGATGACGCATTTGAATAATCATCACTTACTGATCTTAAAAATAAACAGCTCTGCCATAAAAAAATTGGACACAAAAAAAATGTTACCCTAAACCGACTCCACTGCCCCTGTTCCTCAAGGTGCACCAAATTCGTATGGGCGTGCGCAGGGCGGCACAATTATATATACATCACAGCGCGCCGCCCACGCGTGTCTGATGCGGGTTGGGGCCTTCTACACCATTATAATGGGAGATTTGGCTTTTGAAGTGGTCGCTGTTTGAAAACACAATTTTTAGTAGTAGTCCTAGCAGTCCTAGTAGCTTGGGGTCCGGTCGGCAGCATAATCCCAGGAATTGGCGTAGGCAATTTTTTTTAAGAGCAACTGCCATCTGACTTAGAGGGGAAACTAGGCCTTGTTGGCCCGGTAGGTCCGGATTCCTCACGATATTTTCCTTCACCGAAAAGCGACTGGTAAATATCAAATTATATTTCGTACTTAAATCCGAAAAACTCAGTGGTACGAGCCGGGGTTTGAACCCGACACCTGGATTAAAAGTTTGACGTCTTACCTCCAAGTAGGGCTTGCAATTCGAATATTCGAATATTCGAATTATTCGAATATTCGCCCTATTTTGGTATTCGAATAATTCCATGTTATTATTCGAATATTCGAATATTTTTTTTCTATTTGTTGCAATTAAAATTGTGATAAATAAAATATTTTTAAACATTTTAAATCGCGTATCATAACGAAATAGCTATATCCGTAATGTTTAGAGCACTTTACAGCGCCCATTAGCACAGGTTTTACATCCTGTAATCCTTAATATACGCGATTTAATCCTTGTTTCGTTTAATTGGAATATTTTTCAGTATTTAATATCTCTCTCTGTAGTCACTCCTTCACACCTGAAGACAGTTATCACCTGCCGTCTTTCCGGATAGTATGACTTGTTTGTAATGAATCCTTTTTTCCTGGCTATTTCACACAACTTGTTTTCTTCTTGACCCGATCACTCCACCGCGTCGGAGGTTTACGTTCGCTGTTGCCTTCCACCTTCACCACTATAACTACTTTCTCAAGGTTGTTATCCTCGCGTCTAGTAATGTGGCCGAAGTATGACAGTATGCGGCAATGTCAGATAGTGGATAGGTAGTCTTTAACGTGGAATCTAGTAAGCATCGATGCACGAGTTCGTCTAGCTGTCCGCGTTATACGTAACATTCGCCTCAAGCACCAATTTCTGAATGCATTGATTTTAATTTTACGGGGAATACGAGCACACGAACCAGTCTCATCCTCGTCTTAATCGTAATTCCCCACCTTTTTCATATTTATTGACGTGCTTTGCGTCTCTCCCCATGCCGATCAGACTTTTTTTTCTGGGCACAGCTACCGTTGTTAGAGATGTAAAAATCGAGGATATGTGAAGTTGTTTACTACGTCGATACCCCTGCAATCCCTGCATACCGATGGTCCACCTAGATTTTCAGTTCGGTCTACTATCAAAAGGTTAATAAGTTTAGTTTGTTTTAATTGAGTTTTGACTGTTGATGGATTTTGTGACCGAGATAGCTTTTAATACTAAACAAATCATATAATGAGTGTATGTAAAGAGTGTGAGTATGTGTAATGAGAATCAAGTCACAAAACAAGAATACTCTGAGGCTTCAGGGTAATTGTCTTGAAAATACTCTGTCCTTTGCGTATCTTGGAAGCACAGTAACTATGCAGGGCGGAGCAGATGCAGATATTGCCGCTAGAATAAACAAAGCGAAGGCCGAGTTTGCTCAGCTCAAACCAGTGTGGGAGTCAAACGTATTTACCCGCCGCATAAAATTGGGCCTTTTTGAATCAATCGTGAAGTCGGTCCAACTTTTTGGTTGCGAGACTTGGAGACTAACTCAAGGCTAACAAAACAAGCTTCAAGTTTTTGTTAACAAGTGCCTAAGATCGATCCTCCGTATCTTCTGGCAAAATAGGATTCGCAACGAGGAACTGTGGGCCCAGTGTAGACAAATCCCGATGGGGCAAGAAATCGCAAAGCGAAAGTGGAGACGGTTCGGGCATACAATCCGCCGCGGCGATGATAATATCGCATGCACTGCCCTGAACTGGAAACCCCTAAGAGGCGAAATCATATAAGCTGTGCATTAAAAGATGATTGTTTTGTTCTTTTGATTTGCTTGCGCATCCGTACAATAATTTGTCGAGGTTTTTTTACATATATTATGAGTAAATTGACGATTTTGTTAATTATAGAAGATTTTATTTGATTAAAAAGACTTAAAATACACAAATACAATCGTTATATGTGTTTTTTTGAAAAACCCCAACTATTCGAATAGTATTCGAATGATTCGAATATCTCCAAAAAAAATTCGAATATTCGAATATCTGAAGTCGTCGAATATTTGCAAGCCCTACCTCCAAGCCAGTAGCCAGTAGCAAGCCGGTAGTTAGTAAAATACAATATTGTACAATACAGGAACAATGCAATAGGAGAACATACCGTCAACTGCTACAACTTTGCTTGCGATGCACAACTTTGCCTGGCCTGAAAAACATGGTATTTTTCACCAATCAGCTATTTATATCTTATTGCTAAGATGGCTGCCTTTCTCTCATCTCAGGCACCGCAACTATAGTCCAAATCCAAAAGCTTTCAACTATAGTCCAAAACAATTGTACTCATTCTAGATTTTTCCAAAATTACTGATTTTTCAAAAGCGTCTGTCACCACACCCTTTAAAACCTATATTTTGAGACCACAATCTTGTATAGTCACCATCAGATGTATCGGAGCGGCCAAGGTGGTCACGAATATCTGAAAAACGCCTTTATTTTTAAGGCGATAAAGTGCATGTTGAGATATTTTTGTGTACCCTAGCCGCTCCGATATATTTGATGGCGATTATACTAGAAAACCTCGACATGGGAGATTAAATTTGCAATTTTTAGTTATGCAGGATTATTACTTATGAAACTATAACCTAACATGTTAAGAAAATAACCCCCAAAATGAAACCATAGAGAAACAAAATAAAACTACCAGAGAGTCCACTCGGCAGTCTTTTAACAAAAAGCATAACCATTGTCGTCTGAGGCTGTATTCGACTAGCTTTTATGATATCTAGTGACATAATAAACATATATTAACTTATTTTAGCGTTAGTATGTTAGCTATTAACGTTTATTTTAGTAATTTTCAACTTTTATATAATTTTTTATTTAAAAAAAATGTTAATTATTACAATGGCAACACCAATCGATTTTATTAAATGCGTCTCCGTTGACATTTCTCTTAAATTCTTAAATAAGATCGAAAACGATTGTTGTATGGTTGTCATACCAAAAATTGTTTATTATAAAAACAAAACCCGGTACCTAACAGTTTTTTTTTTAAAGTGGGTTAATAAATGTATATATTTATTATTAAATAGTTAACAAAATTAAAAACAACTTAAAAATAAATTAAAACTAATCTAAACTAAAATACATCTAAATAAGGCCCCCGCGGCATCGTGCCAAAGATGCTGGCAGCATTCCCTCGCTGAATGGCAATGCTGATGCGCTGCGAGAGAAAGCTGCCAGCTCTCTGGTCACCGGTGGTCTCTATCAGCTTTTTGGCTACCTCTTTAAAAAGGGTACGCGCACTTGGACCCCACGGCCCGGTTGGTTGTCATTGGTCACTGCTCAGGTACATTTTGGATAATCGATTTCTATTGGTTAGTAGCCGGTGATGGCGCCACTAGTTGTCAGTTGGTTTTGGCATTCATTCGCTTGGATGCATTCCGTTATGAGCACTAGAGCAGTGAACATGGAGTTACATTAAGCTGATGTTGTATTGAAGGTTAATTAGTATTGTATTGGAGGCTAATTAAGTTTAATGGATGGATTGAAGGAATAACGTTGATTGTTAATTAAGTTGATGTTGTGTTGAGGGATTAATAGTGATTGGTATTAAAGTCACAGTCAATTGTCTACATGTGTATCATTCGCACTCTCTAATCTCGGAAAGTTCTCACAAGTAATTTATCAAACCTTCTGGACTTCGTCTAACTACACAGTTTTATTTTTATAAAAGAGAAATATGTAAGTCACATGCAAAAATACATATTCCTTACCTAATTTAGACCAGGCAATAAGGAGGTTGACCTCGCATTAATTCCTCAGACAAAAAAACCTTTACAGTATGATAAAGTGTCATGAGTAGATGGTGTATCAATGTTTTTCCAAAAAAAAAATATCCGTATTAATTTTACTGCAATAAGTTATTTCTTTTAATATTTTTTTTTTGGAAATTCGTAAATATTATGTTAAAATATGATTAACATAACAACCACTGTTACAAACTTGACTGAGAAATTTTCCAAACAAAATGACGAGTGTCAACAGATATTTTTAAATAAAGATGACAGTTTTTATACTTTTTATTGACATTTTTTTGGAACTTTTCCTAGTATCTGGCAATGATCAAAAGAAATCGTGTGGTGAAAAAAATATAGCCTGAGAAATATTCCAGTACAAATTATTAAGCTTTTTGTACATTTTGGTGAAAATACCAAAATTGGCAAATGTTTTTTTTTTGGAAAAATTATGTTTGGTATTTGTTATGATCTATACTATATCCCAGCAAAAGAATCATCGACTGAGGAATTAATGCGAGGTCCCCATACTACGCACCGCCAGATTTCCCGGCCTAATTGTGCAAAATGTGTAATTGTAGGTACATCAAAAGCGAAGTTGATTTGGGGATCAGTGTTACTCTGCGTCCATAGAAAACACCTTCGACAACCCTACACGTGATCCCTGGGTGCTAAAAGAGTAACAAACTTGGCAGCTGCACTGTTCCATTGGACCTCGCAGCACTCACTACATTTTCTTCGGCATCTACTTTCCCACTACTATTACCACCTGAGAAAACAAATGCCTACGATAAATAAATAAATATATGAAATAGTTATTTGTGCAACAAGAGAGGAAAGTTGTTTTTTCCTGCGAGTGTTGATTTTGAGTCCCGAGTAAGCGAAATCTATAATTGAATCACGAGCGGAGCGAGTGATTCTAAGTTTGAATCTTGAGCGTAGCGAGGGATCTCAAGAACACGAGATATAAAAAAAACTTTTCTCTCGTGTGACACATACAACCTTTCTCCTCAGTAGTGAGAACATATTAAAGTTAAAAAAACACATTTATTTACAATCCTGAATAAAATGCATCATAATTATGACGAAAGCTTCTATAAACAGAATTTCACTCCCTTGAGTGAGGAAAGTAGGCTTGTTCGAACTGTTCGAACTGTTCGTATAAGTTTTTAAGAGGTTGGCAAGACGCAAGCTATAATCTCAGGAGTTGCATGCGTGCATAGACTAGGGCAACTGCTTCCCACCAGGTTAGCTGTATGCTTGATGGCCACTAACAGTGTATATAAAAATCTATCATTTAAGAGGATTTCTTGGTACTTAAGGTTTAAATGATATAAACAGAGTCGTGATATGGCGTAGGTAGTAAAAAACGGTAGGTCACAAGTAGTAAAAAACGAAGTCGAAACCGCACCTGCAAAGAACAAAAATAAAACCATACGGCCGCAAAAAGTGAAAAAGTTGACTTAGACGCCTTTAGGCGCGACCGGTCCCGGTTGTTACTCTTATTGACTTATAGGTTTGTTTTGAGGTGTGAGATATTAAAATAGAGTTGTGGTAACTAGTTTTTATGTGTTTAACAGGAGCGTTAATATAAGTCATTTTAAGGGGCTACTTTGAAAAATTATAGGTTTTTTCAAACGCTCTAGTGACTAAACGGGAAAAGGGACTGAATTTATTTTTAAATATATATTATTAGACTATATACTCTTGTTTTTGGCACAAGCCGAAACACGATTGCTGAAAGCATTGATTGAAACGGATTGAAAAAAAATCCAAAGTTGGGTCCTTTTTTCCCTTACTTTTCTTAGCTTACGTAAACTATAAGAGATTAAGCAATGTAACTAAGTAAAAAATATGGTATTCTGGTTTATCCAAAAAGTCACAGAACCAAATTTAGACAAAACTTCGTAGATTCGCTTATTTATCGTAGGTAGTTTGGTCAAAAAGTCTGATCCTTAAGAGCGCTGCATCTCTTTCTTTCGTGCACGGGAGCCATAAACGTGTCTCTAACGGATGGGCGTGGCTTGTCCGAATCGAGGAACGATTCCGCGTCGATAGATGGGGGGAGACCCTTACGCGAATAAATCCCGTTCTTAAGCTATAGGTACAACTAATTATTTTAAACAAAAATGATAGCCATATTTTCTTGGAAACGATTTGATCAATATACAATAGACATATGATCAGTTTTGAGTCTTCTAGCACTTCATCATGATTGATTTTGTAGTCCGCAGTGCCATGGTTGTTAGGGCCCTTACTGTAATGCTGTGTGACTGATTGGAATAAAAATAAATTAATCGAACCTGCTCATGTTTTAATAAAAAAAACTTTACTTACTTTACAGAAATAACATACAAAAAAAAACTTTACTTACTTTACAGAAATACGAGTAACATACAAAAAAAAACTTTACTTACTTTTCATAAATAACATACAAAAAAAAACTTTACTTACTTTACAGAAATAACATACAAAAAAACTTTACTTACTTTACAGAAATAACATACAAAAAAAACTTTACTTACTTTACAGAAATAACATACAAAAAAAACTTTACTTACTTTACAGAAATAACATACAAAAAAACTTTACTTTCTTTACAGAAATAACATACAAAAAAAAACTTTACTTACTTTACAGAAATAACATACAAAAAAAACTTTACTTACTTTACAGAAATAACATACAAAAAAAACTTTACTTACTTTACAGAAATAACATACAAAAAAACTTTACTTTCTTTACAGAAATAACATACAAAAAAAAACTTTACTTACTTTACAGAAATAACATACAAAAAAAACTTTACTTACTTTACAGAAATAACATACAAAAAAAAACTTTACTTACTTTACAGAAATAACATACAAAAAAAACTTTACTTACTTTACAGAAATAAAACACAAAAAAGCGCTGGTAGCCTTGCGGTAAGACGTCCGACTTTTAATCCGGAGGTCTCGGGTTCAAACCCCGGCTCGTACCACTGAGTTTTTGGAACTTATGTTCGGAATATCATTTGATATCTACCAGTCGCTTTTCGGTGAAGGAAAACATCGCAAGGAAACCGGAACTAATCCCAAAAAAGGCCTTAGTTTCCCCTCTGGGTTGGAAAGTCAGATGGCAGTCGCTTTCGTAAAAACTAGTGTCTAATTGTCTATGCCAATTTATGGGATTAGGTTGTCAAGCGGACCCCAAGCCGGGATAAACGCTAGGAAGAAGAAGAAGACAGAAATAACATACAGAAATAATAAAAAAAATTACTTACTTTTACATTTAAATTTGAAGAACTGTACCAAAAATATTACAGTACAAACTGTCAAAGGAAAGATGAAACTTCGAAATGTAGATATGGTTAGATGTCAGAACTAACTTTGTTACGCTCGCTCGTTTTACAATGAAAAAATCGATATCCTATCGAGCTTATCACGATTTTTGAAACTTTTTACCGACAAATAAGCAAAAATAATAAGAGTAAAATTTTAGTTTTAATATCGGCTCCATAGTTTTCATTCATCTTACCATGCGATGAAAAATCCTAGGCTTGCAAATAAGTTTCAAACTATTCAAAACTAAATACCTCCATAACATTAGCTCTGCCGGCGAACAGAAGACGGTAACTCCGTTTTTTTGCTTTCCTAACACGGCCGCGACATCCGAGCCGGCGTCGCCAAACGGCCAAAAAAAATACACGTACAACTTTATTTTACTGGGTTCTGTTATATAATTTACCTTGTTGGGAGCGAAATGTTCGTTATAAAACTTTCTTGAGACTCTAACATATTAAAAATATTTATAACGGGTTACTCGGGTTGATCGAAACATGTCGAGCAAAAATCGACAAAAATTACGTGAGTAACCCGTTATAAATATTTTCAAACGTTCGTTATTTGATAATAATTAACTTATTTTTAACAGGAGATAAAATCCCTATAAAATTGTTCAAAAATCAATGGTTTTCAAGGCAAACTAATGACATAGTCTAGGGGCTTTTGCT
This sequence comes from Pammene fasciana, assembly GCA_911728535.1. Lineage (NCBI taxonomy): Eukaryota > Metazoa > Arthropoda > Insecta > Lepidoptera > Tortricidae > Pammene > Pammene fasciana. The sequence goes on from OU452297.1 coordinate 9,858,475, forward strand.
AACTGCAACCTAATTGGTGCAGAACGATACGAGTAGCAAAATTAAGATCAGAAAAGTATTTAAATGTATGCATGTCACTCCCGAATAATACTATTATCTATTTATGAGTAAGTTTGGAGTAATTCATTGGTACGAGAAAGAATCGAACTTACGAACTCTATCAGTGAGACAATCGTCTTTGTAGTTCTACAAAACCATAGCTGCTTTTCACACAATTCTTTATTATTAAATATTTATTCAAAAAAATTTTTTTGGCAATTTTAAAGTCAAATAAGGGAAATAAATATGCAAACTAAGGTCTCTTTTGCCACGTCAAATCTATATACCATAGACAAAAAGTGTGTAAACTTGTATGAGTTTCAAAAAAAGATATTTGAAACCACTTATAGGTAATCTTGGTCACTTCATTGCCCATCACGGCGGATCCCCAAAAATCTCCAAAAAACAACTTACTCACCTCCACCATCCGAACACCTAACAAGATATGTGGTGTTAGCCATATCGCTTTACATCTACTCTGCAACATTACCTTTTCATTCACACAAACCTTTGTTACTCCACATTTAAGGTTCATAATCACGTGATAGTCCAGTATTTTGTATGAAACTTGTTGTTTTTGGCGAATTTCGTCGCTATGTTGTTTTGTCAAGGTCTGCTTCGAATTCTGTATTTTAAAATTTCAAATCTTTGTTTTAGTCTAAATGTCTGACTAGACTGAAATATGTGCTTAGAAAATTATACCAGATATGTTTTTTGTTTAGTATGCTACCTTTATTAACCGACTTCAAAAAAAGGAGGAGGTTCTCAATTCGACAGATTTTTTTTTGTATGTATGTTACTCGATATCTCCGTGAATCGTCAACTGATTTTCAAAATATTTTTTTTAATCGAACGGGTATAACCCCTAGATGGTCCCATTGTCACCAAGTCGGGGTCTGATGATGGGATTCTAGAGAAATCGAGGGAACTCTTCAACTATTATAGGCACACCTATAGTAATTTCACTATTTTTTACAGCAACTCGGCCACTTCCTCTTGGAATAGCGGATCCTAAGTGAAGTCTGTTCTTTTTTTGTTTTAAATTATGTGGTATTCAAGTTAAAAATACCTAGATCTATAAGTAAATAAATATTTAAATATAACAATTATTGGTTAGAGATATTCTGATACTAATCAACTAGCCCATAGCTATTAGCAATGCGGCAAAGAGAAGTTTCCAAAGTTGCGAATTTTTCCATACGGACTGTTCTCAGAACTATTATTTTACGAACAATAAAAATTATTCTGGAAGTCGCGAGACACCGCCGTTATCAATTATTTTAACTGACTGTCTCATTTCCGAGTTTATAAAAAATAATACTAATGACCCGCGGGGGCAGCTTATGGCCAGCTGACGGTGAGTGGTGACACCGCGGACCCCTATTATTCCAGAGGGCCCTTTCCATCTGGCCCTCGCCTCTGTGCTTGCCTTAACTGGCCGGCCAGAGTGGAGTGGCAAGAGCGGGACCTATGTTCCAGGTTGGAAGTGTAAAATGTTATAACGCCGGCGGCCCTTGAACGGAACACCGGGATCTGGCTACCGCAGACTCACCTCTCGACAACCTCACAGCCACTCTCAAGTGTTGCGCCATTGTCGCACCGTGCGTGCGGCCATTGCGGGGCCCACTCAATGAGTTGGCGAAGTCACCACCTGCCTTTTACAATTTTTCAAATTCAAATTCAAATTCAAATAGTTTATTTCAGACCAGATGTCCATAGAACATTTTGAGACTGATTGTCACGGCAGGTGTCCGCTAGTCTCTTCCCATAACCCAGTTGTCGCGACGATCGATTTGGTACAGACAAATCGTGTCGCGAATGTGAGTTGATATGTCTGCCTGTCTGGAAACCCTTAAACTATATATATATATTGTCTATGGTAAAAACTTGTAGAAATTTGAACGGGGATAACAAACTCATGGCCGAAAGTATATCTTTACTGAAAAGTGATTAAATGAGTAAATAGTGAGATTAGTGCACCGAACTGCCGAGATCTACTATGAGCGACAGCTAAGTGGTCTTTATATTTCTGAAGGAGGCTTAATATATGCCCATTTGCAGCAATGATCTCTTTAAGATAATAATAGTTGCCGTGGTTTTGCAACTATCAAATCATGTACCAACATCTGACGGATATTCAATGATCCGAATTATCGATGGAAGAGTCAATTGCTGTGACGCAACTTATAACTGAATTTAACCTGTTCGGGGGTTTAAAAGATAAAAAAAAAAGATAAAAGATATTTATTCTTCAATTTAGGCACATTACAATGCACTTATGAACGTCAGAGAGAAAAGAAACTACCACCGGTTCTAACCCTACACCTCTGACCCGAGAAGTATTACTTATTACCGGCAAGAAACTCGGCGGGACTTATTTTTTCAAAACAGTACTACAAATACATTAAAGATACTATATACAATAATGCGTAGTTCTTCAAGAAGGCATATCAAAACAGCTTGAGAGACAGACATGTACCTGCCTATTGTGTAATTAAAATGAAAAATAAAAATAAAATCCAAATCTGACTGCTTCGCAATACGTTTGATATGCTTTCCTACTTGAACTGTGTCCTCTAAATGTTAGATGATTTTATAGATTCTGGTTTGGGCCATGCATATATGTCTGTCATATAGTCCTCGACCCTGTAATAACCCTTTGACATTAAAGTTTTTTTCAAGTATTTCTTAAGAGCGGGAAATGATAGATTCAAAACATCGACGGGTAACTTGTTATACATATGAATACCCTTCCTTTTGTTTCCGAGACTTAATCTGGAGCTGAGTCAAGTGGTTTATACCTTGTCTGGAGTTCCAACGATAATAATTAGCGCTATTTCTTAAGGCTGACGAGCCAACAGTATTCCAACCGTTACCGTGGCGTTAGCCTATGTAACGATGACCGGCTTTGCTGGCGGGCCTGAACTGCGTTGTCACATATCGCAGCATGTTCCCTGTCATGGTTGGGCCATGGTGGATAGTGTGGTTCCGTGGTATTGGGCTGGTCGGGCAAAGCCATCAAAACGTAGGACTTCTCTGTTGTAAGTGGTAGATCCCCATACAGAGGTAGTCCCTAGGGCAAACATGGTGGCGGACTTCTCTGTTGTGAGTGGTGGACTCGCATACAGAGATAGTCCCTTAGTAAAGATAATGTTGGTACATGCTATAAGAACAATAACAATGATATGACATGCTATGTGTTAAACAAAAATATATTTAGTGACATTATGTCATAAGCACCTTTTACCCACAGATGGGAACGTGAGCCCGTAGCCTGGCGGACAACGCGTGGACACTGCTGCCAGAGCTGACAAGACGAATACCATGTAAGACTCAACTTGATGTATATTGTGATACCGAAGCATACTACAGCAAATCATATGAACCTAAGGCAAATCAATCGAGTTATATGTATCTTTTTGGGTGGCTTTCTAACCCTCGGAAAGTTCCCCACACCAGTATCCAGTCCATCGAATATTCATCACATCACAATAACCCATGACCTTAGTTCCCTTCGCAGCACATAAGTGCTGCACTGTAATAGTCTTTGCACCTGGCGGGGACCATCTCCGGATGTATCATATTGTGCGCTCGGGGATGGTATCCGCCACGTGTATCCCTTACTTTTAGATTATATTGTTTTAAAGGGCCTATGCGCTGTTGGCTTCGGCTCCACGCATGCCTTCCAAAGGTCCGGGACCCCATGGTCCCGTGATATGGTAAAAACATACTAATGATACTTAGTGTACCCCTCAATTTTCATTAAATTGTCGAAAGGACCTCTGCGCGTTGGCTTCGGTTTCGCATACGCCTTTCCAAGGGCCGGAACACCATTGTTCCGTGGTCGGGAGAGACATACTAATGACACATTTTTTGATAATTCCCATAGGGGATGTTCTCATTGGAAATTAAATTTAAATTCTCGTGTAACTTTCCGGAAATTTCCAAGAATGTTACTATTTTTTTGAGAATGTTCTGCAACTTGTACTATAGTGTAGTATTCATCCTTACTTGTCTCATCATGTAAACAACTTCTCAAAGACAGTCTCTGGGGTTATCATTTAAAACTCACAAAGTATTGAATTCAACCACTACAAGTAAAAAAATGGGTAAAAAATGGGTAAAAAAATATTCCACCTTACTCCTATTCACAAGTGACATACAATAACGTTCCATAAAAGCACTACAACGAATCATATTAAATTCAAATCATTAAAATCAAAACTCAATCGCCGAACAAAGCGGTTTCGAAATTTAAAAATGGAACAAAGATAACGAATGAATGACGTCCGTTAAGAAGTGTTTGACGGGTAAATTACGGGTTGCGCGCGCGCCGCTTTGGGGCGCACATAGGCTAGGAGCAAACGACGTTTTTACGTTTTCATTTTAGTTGTTTAGGGCTATACATATATTAGGTGTAACAAAAATAGTGGTGATCCGTTTAAGGGCATAATTGGTGTCGTATCCCGACTTAGAAAAAGTAGGATAAATTTTTTTTGGACGCAAACTTTTTTTTTATTTGTACGACATCCCAGCTAGCCAACCTTCCATAGAAAACCATTTATTTCACGTGATTTATTTTCTTGAGTTTCTTAGTTATCATACGATAGCAATTATTCGCTTAAGTGGATCACCACAATGATTTTACATCTTGTATTATTTTTCTCTTTATTTATTTTTCGTCTACTAAGACGATACGGTATTATTATTTTTTATTATTAAGTATATTTTATTTATGTATGCACCTAAGCTTAGGGAAACATTTAAAATCCCACCGAACAGTAGAAGACTTTAGAATCACCTATATTGACTGGTAGATAATGTCATTTGGCACATACATTTTTGTATTTTATGCTATAAAGCTTCATTAAATAAATAAATGATTAACTAGTTTGAATTTACGATTAATATACTCTAAAATCAATTTCGGAGTTCCCATTTGGTTACTGACTCTTAGACTATTCCAACTGATTTATAAAATACTTTTGACAGCATTTGATTTCCATTTCTTTACATTCCTTTTCAAACCCATAAAGGGTTGTTTCCATACTAATTCTTTTAATAACTTTAATTCTTATTTGAACAATTATGTTTCTTTTAATTGGGTTCGGATGTAAATATGTATTTTTAATGATAGAGTTCTTTTACGATACTTTTATGTTTGAATAATATTTATAAGGGTTGTGTGTTGTAAAAGATAACATTATAATTCTTTGAGATCAGAGACAATTACTGAGTAGACTTAGGTAAGTGATCTTTCTAGATTTTATTAAATTAAAACCGACAGACAACGTAAACAAAATTCGCCACCTCCTAGCATTTTATCCCGGCTTTTGCCAGTTTTGCCGTTGGAGTCGGAGGCCGCTTGGCAACCTAATCCCATGAATCGCCGTTGGCACAAGCTTTTATGGTCTAAGAGCTGGCCACGTCAGATGTGACACAATAATGAGAGTAATGTAACTAGTCCAGTTAGATTGCATAACCATCCTTATTGCTAGATGGGCATCTGGCAGCTTTTAATGGGTGGAGATCAGAGTGACAGACCAACAAAGTTTTTAAGTTGGAAAAAAGTAATACCAAAATAGGTAAAAACTGCTGAAGTTGTGTCATTTATAGAGAACAGGGCCTATATTTTAACATTTGAACAAAAAACATTGTGTATTAGTGCGGAAACAAAAACAGTAGGCGAGTAACCAAAAATTACATTATACATCATTTGGCACTACTTCCCCCAACCGAAACTTTTGGATTTTTTATAATATAATTAATTACATAATTTTTCATAATATTGGATCAAATCCAGAACTCCAGGATTTGTTTTCTTCAAGTTATTTGCATTCTTTGACCTCCACCACTTTACAGCTGCCAGATGTCCGGATCTAGAAATAAACATAGTATAGCAAACTAACTAGAGGGGTTTTATTGCTCTCATTATTGTGTCATATCTGACGTGGCCAGCTCTCCGTCTATTAGGAAAGCGACTGCCACCTGTACTTCCAACCCAGAGGAGACTAGGCTTTATTAGGATTAGGTCCGGTTTTCTCAAGATGTTTTTCTTCAACAAAAAGTGAAATATTAAGTGATATTTCGTACATAAGTTCCAAAAAACTTTGTGGTCGGAGTATGACTTTACATTAAAAAATCATCCTTGATTTTAAATTAATTTTTTCGAGATTATTACGTAAGATAAACAAATAAAATTAATGGTTTTTCCAACGACTTTTATACGTAGTAGTGACAAAACTGACGCTAACCTTATATGTAAATTAAACTATTTCAAATACAGAGACCAATATATTTCCGCATAAAAAGTATGTAAAAAATTCACACCAAAATACTCAATGAATCGTGGAGATCTCTCGATAAACATATCCAAAGTTTAGATATTCATCTTAAAACTGGGTTTTAAACTAAATAATTACCAATTAAAGTAAAACGATTAAAATCAGGTGATGTTAAATAATCAATTCCATTTTTTCAATAATTTATCAAGCGAGATTAGCATCTACAAAATGGCGGCGGCGACTCATAAGATGGCCGCCCAGGAATCTGCGCAGAGTAGAAAAGGATGTAGAGGATTTCTTTAGTCTGATATCTTTCATGATAAAATGTGATAATCCAAATCAAACGGGCTCTTGCGGGGGTTTGTGTGGTACGTCTTTGTTGCTAAAAAAGTACTTATATTGAATTTTAACAACGACTTCAACGTAATCCCTTTTGATTTGGATTGCTTCTAGCGATGTTTTATGTTTTAAAAATGTTTTATAATAACTGAATTTGTACAAAAACTCTTAGATAATTACAATTTAAACACTTGAAAATAAAAAAATATAGCGCCCAAAACCAAACTTTCAACACGCACCTGCAAACCTCAACTAAAAGACTAACCCGCTTATTCATAAACGTATTGCAAACCTCATTTAACTAACTCATCTTTTGTCCTTATCTGTCACATTGACAGTTGTGTTTGCTAGAAACAGACAAAATACATTTTAACTACATGAGGTTTGAAACACGTTTATGAATAAGCGGGTTAGTTTTTGCGAAGCTGTAGGGTAAAATCTTTAAAAACATTCTTTGAATTTATTACAGTACAATAATTTTAAACAAAAAAGAACCGACTTCACTTAGGATCCGGTATTCCAAGAGAAAGTGGCCGAGTTGCTGTAAAAAATAGTGAAATCACTATAGGTGTGCCTATAATAGTTGAAGAGTTCCCTCGATTTCTCCAGGATCTCATCATCAGACCCCGACTTGGTAACAATGGAACCATCTAGGGGTTATAGCCGTACGATTAAAAAAAATTATCTCGGAGATATCGAGTAACATACATACAAAAAAAAATGATAAAAAAAAATTCTGTCAAATTGAGAACCTCCCCCTTTTTTGAAGTCGGTAAAAAATGGTTCACAAGTGTGTGATTTATGTAATAGTGAAGTGACTTCTATATGTAATAGAATAGTTAACAGATATATACAGGGTGGCCAAAAAAAATCCCGTGGGCTGTAAGATTTTGGGACGCTACCAATCCTCCTGGTTTTGGCACCTCTCAAATCGATTTGATTTATGGGCGTTACTTTTATGTAACCATTACTCACCGCCACGGCTAAATGGCCATACCATCTACGGAGGATTAGTAGCGTCCCAAAATCTTAAAGCAAACGGGAATTTAGTTCTTATTTGGTCACTCTGTATACCTCCCTCCCTGTAGCTGCTTGGCTACTCAAGCCCTGTTGGATCGAAACTGTGTTGAAACATCTCTATGTCCAAGCTACTCTATGTTTTCATTCAATAATTAATTGGCGCTAAATTCAAGGCACCACAGAACAATGTCAACTTTTTGCGTTAAATATTTCGAACATTCTCAAAAAAAGCCAAAAACAATCGCTAGGGACAAATTTCTTTCTCTGTAGTTTTTTAAACGCCAAAGGAATAATAAGTTCTAATACAATGAAATTAACGTTACTTTTCAAATGTCAGATTATTTTAAAATAATTTCGTCGCGATCTTAGTTTTTTTTAATTTGCGAAATTGTTTCATGCGTGTTTGGAGATACCATTTGACAAACTTATTTATGCGATACAAAAATTAAATTTGGCTTGAAATTCTTTTAGTTTCGAGTGAATTGGAGTGCAAAATGTAACTTTGTGCTTCCAGATTTGTTTATTTTTATTTTCAAAAGTAAATTGGTGAGGTGTTTTTGTTTATTTGACTAATTAGTAATTACGTATTTGTTTTGGGAATGTTAAAGTAAAGTCAATTAGGTTTTTAGGGTTCCGTACCCAAAGGGTAAAAACGGGACCCTATTACTAAGACTCCGCTGTCCGTCCGTCCGTCTGTCTGTCTGTCCGTCTGTCACCAGGCTCTATCTCATGAACCGTGATAGTTAGACACTTGAAATTTTCACAGATGATGTATTTCTGTTGCCGCTATAATAAATACTAAAAAACATAATAAAATAATAACGATTTAAGGGGGTTCCCATACAACAGACATGTTTTTTTTGTTTTTTTGCCGTTTTTGTCTGTCACCAGGTTGTATCTCATGTCATGAACCGTGATGGATGAACTTTTCACAGATGATGTATTTCTATTGCCGCTATAGCAACAAATACTAAAAATTAGAATGAAATGAATTTAAGGGGCTCCCATACAGCAGACATGATTTTTTTGCCGCGGATATTATTCCGAAACTTTAATGTAATATTTATTTTGAGACGAATAAATAGTTTTTATTAGTTTTAGTATAAGTAATTAGAAAATGCAGTACACAAATAATTTAAACAAACAAATGGCTCCCTGCCGTTCCCGGTGCAAAGGTGCCCATAATGCTTGCTGCATTTCCACGCTGGATTACTATGGACAGCCTTTTTTTTGTTTTTAGTTTCCTTAACTGTCACTGTCACTGCGGCAAGTGAAGCGAGCGCTGACATTGACGTAGAATGGTAGCGTTCAAGATAGCGGTAAATATGTATATTTTGTTTATATTGTCTCGTTTTGTTCAAATAATGTCTTGTGTAGTTTAGAGTAATAATACTGTGTGTTATCTGTCGTGGCACCACCAAATGGGCCCTACGGAAGACCAGCGCCGGTTTTTTTAAGCTGGCATTATGCTGAGTTGGGTCCATTTTGTGATGCACGTTCATATTTTTTGTTTTTGGTGTTATATTGTCTCTCAATGTATTTGTAGTGTAGTGAGCGTCACAAATAAATGATTTTACTTACTTACTTACTTTGCACCAAGAACGACTCGGAGCGGGGATCCTCCCCCTTTTGCCGGATAAATATCTTTAACCACAACTTTCATTTGCTATTCATGCAATTTAAAAGCCTCAGTTGTTCAGTCAGTGATGCTTTTTACGAAACTAGTGGTCCCGGGTTGTCAAAAGTAAACCCAGTAAGAAATATATATATTTATTTAAGCACTTATTTAGGTACATATGTACCTATCTCTTATAACGTATATCGTAGACTTATCAACACAAACGTCAATTTCTACTAATATCCTTTTTTACGTCACTCTGGGCGCTAAGTGAGATTTACCGCCCTAGGGCGCAGCGGCAAATCTCTCTTCACACCCAGGAGAAGACGTAAAATTATGTACGCACCACGGGCGGTAATGAAGAAGGCCTCAGCTCGCTTATTTATGGCCACAAATGCCAGCGATCTGAGCCCTTCTTTATTTTACCGCCCTAGGTACGTAATGTACTATTAAATGGCAAGTTTGCCTTCAAATCCTATGTCACTCAGAAAAGTCGTAACCGCCAATTGATTTCTACCAATACCGTCCGTTTTTCGATTGACAATACAAGCACTGAAATGAATACTACGTCTTAACCTCTATAATGCAAAAAGGTCGTAACTGCCAATCAATTTCTACCAATTCCATTCGTTTTTCGATTGGCAAGTTTGCGTGCAAATCGACTCCTGCGCAGATGCCGCGCTGTCTGCCGCCGTTTCCGGTACCGGCTATTTGTAAACGATTATATTTGTAAAATAAACCTGCATTCATATGGGCCTGCAGCTAAATGATCTTATAGATACATTACATCAAGTACCACATTTTACCCGTCAGGCAAAAGATGGTACCGATAAGACGTTCCGTTGTCTACCGTTTTATATTTTATTTCAAAAAAAGTACCTACCAACTATTAAAACAACAGGTAAAATTCTGATTTTCTTATTCCTGAATAATCTAATGTTTATAGTTGTTGTGTGTTTGTTACGGCCTCCTAGCCTAGTTGGTAGCGACCCTGCCTATGAAGCAGGAGGTCCCGGGTTCGAATCCTGGTCAGGGTAGATATTTGTGTATTTATCACAGATATTTGTTCCTGAGTTATGGATGTTTTCTATGTATTTAAGTATTTATCTATATCTATCTATTATATATATCGTCGCCTAGTACCCACAACACAAGCCTTATTGAGCTTACTGTGGGACTAGGTTGATTTGTGTAAGATTGTCCTAATATTTATTTATTTATTTATTTAAATAGTCCCGAAAATAAATATTTTTATATGTTTGTAGTACACTAATAATTCTGATTCATATTTTTTCAACCGAATTCAAGATTTGAAGCAGGAGGTTCTTCTTCTTGTTTGTTTTGCTATTTTTTTTTTGTATTTTCACCGATTATTCGAAGATGGCTGAACCGATTTTGAAAATTATTTTTTTTTGTTTGAAAGAGTATACTTACTTCACAATTGGTCCCATTGTCACCAGGTCCGGATCTGATGATGGGATCCTGGAGAAATCGAGAGAACTCTCCAACTATTATAGGCACACCTGTTAGTATACTGTAGTGATTTTTAGTATTTTTTACAGCAACTGGGGCATTTCCACTTGGAAAAGCGGTTTCTAAGTGAAGTCGGTTCTTTTTTTGTTTAAAATTATTAAATTAATTAATCACACCACAAATCTCCTAAACAAAATTGTACTCGTAAAGTGTGAACACGGCTTTACCGCGCCAGATTATTTGTGGGGTATGAATCAAACACATTGGCGGATGCTGTCTGTTATTAGCGCCTAGATCGGTATTAAGTACCTATAAACTGAAGTTAATGACATAATACAGGGTAACAAAAATACTGGTGAGTAAGAAAAAGTAAGGAGGAACGTTTATAGCTAAAGGTTCAGTATATACCACAGTTTAGCACATATAAAGTTTATTACATATAAAACATAGTTCACAGAAATGAGTAAGCACAGTTAATAGGGAGGAAAATAGCACAGATCACGATAGCAGAAGGAAAAGCGAAAATACATATAATTATTTTTCATAAGCAAACGTCAACATGCAATGATAAAAAGCTCATGTTAATGGACCTACGCGCAGCGTCTCGGTGTCAGGTAGCAGAGGCGACTGACTGACGTGACGTAGAAAACCGAGTGTACACGAATGCACCCGATGTGCTCCGAATGGATTGTATCGCGGGATGCAGCGCGCAGGACGAAATATTACAGAAAGTATTTAAACTAAAGTTTATGGCTTCGCATACATAAAATGTGTTGCTACACGTTTTTTGCACGCAATTTTTTTTTGCATGTGTCACGTCGTCCCAGACAAACCCCCATACAAAACCAAAAAAAATGTACAAACATTTTTTACTTACTTTTTCATAATTAGAATACGATACCACTTATGCCCTTAGGTCACCAGTATTTTTGTTACACCCTGTATACAAGAGAAGTGACCGAGGACTCCAGAAATTGAACTAGCGTCTTCTGTATTCGCAGCATACCCAGGGCATACCTATTTAAGAACAGTGACGTCTGAAAATATTTATACATTTAATGTGACAAAAATATGTAGCCATCACTCTATTACCAAGACTTTACGTCTTGGATAAATGTTTTTGATACATTAAAATTAAATGTATCCGCATATCGTATTAGCAAGTGACTGTACATACATTGTGTAAATTTTAACGGTGGTTTACATAGGTCATACTGAACAAGTTTCACTATGGAGCTAACCCCAAAATCACAAAAAAAATTGGCTTCCTCATACAAAATGTCGACACCGATGCGGTCAAAATGAGTATGGCAAATAAAAATCGCGATTTCGGGGTAAGCTCCATAGTCATAGCTGTTCAGTATGACCTATATAAACTGCCGTTAAAAGGTACGCCCGTATGAAACTTACACACTGTATACCGTGGCATTAAAAAAATACTTTTCACGAAAATAATTAAACTAATTTCTTTCAATAAAAACCTTTTCAAACGCCATCTCAATCTTATTTTCCGAGTGCCATACAAAATGCCAGGAAACGAGCACGGCCTTGGCACGAAATCACAAACCAAGAAATTAATTATTTTAGCATTACGGGACTTGTCGGTGCTTCAATTATTTGGGTTTAAATTTGAGTGGTTTCTGACTTACCCTGCTTTGCCGCGGCGTAGACAGTAACGGGGGAAGATGGTGCACTGTTAACGAAATTGCACGAAAAAAAAAGTTATGTTCATCAAAGACAAATCCTCTTCGTCAAAACAATATTGTTTTGTATATCACGAAAACAATTTGCCTAGAAAGTAAAATGTCTTTATTGAAGTAAAATATATCTTTAGATATAAAATTAGTCCAAGAAAATATTGACTTATGTTTAAACAATAATATTTTCGCATTGATATTCTTACCTGAAGATGTCCTTTTTTTCAGTGTACAGGCTTTCATAGACTACGATGACTGATTTCCAGTAATAGACTAAGAGCTGGCTACGTCAGATATGACACAATAACGAGAGCAACAGAACCTGTCTAGTTAGATTGTTTTACTCTCCTTATTGCTAGATCCGGGCATCTGGCAGCTTTTAATGTATGGAGGTCTGAGTGACAGACAAGCAAAAAATTTCAACTGGAAAAGATATAACATAAATAGGTAAAAACTGCCAAAATTGTTTCATTTATAGAGGGCAAGCCCTACAGATTTTAACATTTGATCAAAAAACATTGTGTATTATCGTGGATACAAAAACAGTAGGCGACCAACTAAATATATACAGCCTTGGCCAGAAGTGTTGAGCACCAATGCGATTTTCATACAAAACTGGAAAGTTTAGTCCATCGTTTCCATCTTTGTTTAAGTTATTTTGTCAATTAATTTAAACTAATAGGCATGTTTTGTTGAAGTTAGTAGTAACTGCATAGAATATTTGCAATATGTCGCACCGACTTAAATTTACATTTTTGGTACCTTCTGTTTTCATATTTTTTAAGTACCTTGAAAGTGTTATTAAGTGAAGTTTTCTATATTTATAAATAAAATATAACATTTACCGTTACCGTACATTGTTAGGATAGGGAAATAATGCTTAACATCAAAATTGTAAACAAAAAACACCTATGCTCAATACTTCTGGCCAAGGCTGTACATAATTTGGCACTATTTTCCCCCAACAGAAACTTCTGGCATACAATCAAATTAGTTCCATAATATTTCATCAAACCCAGAGTTCTAGCATTTGTTTTCTTCAAGTTATTTGCATTTTTGGACCTCCACAATTGAACAGCTGCCACTAACCTAAACTAACTAAACTACTACAGCCAAATAGCACTACATCTTACTCATATGTTGTTCCTGTTGTTCAAAAACTGAAAAAAATGGGTCACTTAGTTTGGGTACGTTCCCCTAAAAGGTCGGCAACGCGCATGCGACACCGCTGGGCTTGCAAGCGTCCATTGGCTATCGTGACCGCTTACCATCAGTCTGTATGCTTTGCCATGGATGTGCTTAAAAAATATATGACCAAAGAACAATCTTCCCCTCTTCCCTCTATCCGCCACCTCATTAAGGCGGGGACAGACTGGGGTCATACATAAGGGTGACTCGAGTGTCATACACCCTTCCATACATGTATGTACGTTTTAACAAACAGGAGTTTAAAGTTTACCATAATGACTTTATAAATCAAAGAACATAATTATTAGTGACTCTGAGCATACACCGCAAGCGAGTTTCTTAAAAATAGGCATCTTTTAGAAATTGTATTATTTAAAAAAAAATGTTTTTTTTCTAGTATGAATCCGAGCTGCTTCCTCCCCAATGGATGAAAGTAGACAATAATACATATAAAATAGTTTTATTGAATTTAAACTAGAACGAAAAGACATATTAACACTTATTATCACTACATGCGCATTAATCATTAAGCTCTCCGAAACATGAAAATCACGGAAAAAAATAGCTTCCGAGATATTCTCAATCCAAGACATTATCATGAAAATATTTCCTCGTGACAAGTATTTATTTCCTTTTACAAAAATATGATTCCTCGCTTAATAAAAACACGTTGTCTTAAATTAGAAAAACAAAAAATTATTGTTTCAAGAGTATATTGAGTAAATAAGAGAAAATTGTACCTACTTTAATCAAACAATTATTATCTTAGGTAAAAGAAAACTAGAAATCTGTAAGAATATCATTCGCTTCGTTATATTTTAAACTATGGTTTATTTTTGGTAAAGGAAATAAATACTTGTCACGAGGAAATATTTTCAACATAATGTCTTAGATTGAGAATATCCCGGAAGCTTTTTTTCCCGAGTGAGTACAGCCACATGTAGTGATAAAGTACCTAGTAATTTTAATTTAAATAGGTCCTTGGTCAATACCCTAGACCCTAAGGCTCAAATGGAACCGTAACACAGGTATTATATTCGAAATTTCAGTGTAAGATATTCGCTGTGTGCAGGATTGTGCATGGCGCCATCTTTTGGACCAGGGTTTTTTTTTCTTTTTTACGAGTGACTCGTACTTGCTTATATGAAATTTCCTCTGACTGATTCACTATTTTGACAGTTGACCGAGTTGAGGTCACATAGGTGACCCCTTTGCAATTTCATTTCACATTTCTTGTCACATTCTGCAGCGATCGTACACGCTACGACCATGCACTTCGCACATAGCGAATACAAACATACAAACATTCCAACAATCCGTATATCAACTCAACTATCTTATTATCCCATTGTCACGAGCACAAAGGTATAAAACCTAGAGGTCGTAGGTTCACATCCCGTTGTTGCATTTGAATATTAGCTAGAAGTCATCCAACATAGCTTGACCCTTATTTCTTTACCACTCTTTCGTATTCTAAGATAAAATAAACTGGTTGGGAACTGAAAGTATTGACAGATAAATCTAGCTTAACTTGACCAGTGAATTGGTTTCAACTATACGTAGACAAGGGTCAAAGTAATACTGGTTTTGTGCTAAAATGTTGGATGTTATGAAGAGCATTTATTTGAATATGAATCGTCACGTTTGAGGTTATAGTATAAAAGAATTTAAATATTGTACTTATCTGTGAATTTGCTTGACAATTGACTTTAAAAAAAGGGGATATACAGTCTTTTTTTAACCGACTTCAAAAAAAGGAGGTTCTCAGTTAGAGAAACACTGCGTAACGAATAGTATGGGAGCTCATTGCAAATTGAGAAAAATAAGACAATGAAGTTTTTAGTATTAGTGTGGTGAAATTTTGTCCTTAATTACAAACGTATAAGTCAAGAAACTAAAGTCATACAACTGTTTAAAGCTACTTTTAAGATGTAACTTTGGAATTATTTTCTGTCGAGCCGATTTCGTCCAAACGTGTATCGGAATTAAAAAAGTTCTTCGAAATATAATTAATATTAACATTTATTTTTTTACTTTCCCAAAACAAGTAGTTATTCGCTGTGTGCATGATTGTGGCGCCATCTCTTGGGCAGGTGGTCAATCTCTTTTTTTCCTTTTTTTATAAATAGGTTGTATTCCTTGCTTATATGAAATGTAACTGGCTGATTCACTATTTTGACAGCAGTCAGGGAATTTGCAGTTTCATCTCTTGTTACATTGAGCCACAGAATAATGAATAGTACAAGTACAGAAGGTTCTCCGTCCTGAATTTGACATTTAGCTACAGAGATGAAAATGTTATCTGTGCAAAAAATAAAATAGGGTTGTCAACGTGCTTCATTCCGTGCACGTGGTATCTACAGATAATAAGAAGTTTGATATCCGAACGCAGCCGATGTATTTCATATAAATCAAGGGGTCTACAGATGTAAGCGTCTAGTCAATCTGCCTCAATCTACCTAATCTATCAGTAAATTTAATACAAAACTAGATAAGTATCAGATTTATTACCTTATTTGCCCAATCTAATTATTATTTTTGTACAAAACTACTACTATAAACTATTCAAATATTTTATTATTTCTGAAATGAAACTATTCTCGAACGCACCCATAAGATAATAAGCGATGTGCCAACCCTGCCCTCATTAAGCCGCCAGCACAGGGCGCGAAATTTAAAAAACAGGTACAATGGAGAGAGACATAGTGAAACCCCCCTGATAGTGCACGGTGTACGAGTCTAATTTTACAGTTATACCGCAAATCGATGTACAGTTTAGCCATTTGGCACACGCATCATCATCATCATCATCATCATTTCAGCCGAAAGACGTCCACTGCTGGACATAGGCCTCCCCCACTGAACGCCACAATGACCGGTCCTGTGCCACCCGCATCCAGCGGACTCCAGCGACCTTCACCAGGTCATCAGTCCACCTTGTAGGGGGCCTACCAACTCTTCGCCTGCCGGTGTATGGTCGCCATTCGAGAACCTTAGTGCCCCAACGGCCATCGGTTCTCCGTGCAATGTGCCCTGCCCATTGCCACTTAAGTTTAGCGATCCGACGGGCTATGTCGGTTACTTTAGTTCTGCTACGGATAGTATCGTTTCTGATACGGTCACGCAAAGAAACTCCTAACATAGCCCTCTCCATTGCTCTTTGGGTGACTTTAAGCTTTTTAATGAGGCCCATTGTGAGCGACCACGTTTCAGAGCCATAGGTCATCACTGGCAGCACACACTGGTCAAAGACTTTCGTCTTGAGACACTGCGGAATATTGGACGAAAAGATATGTTTCAGCTTCCCAAACGCTGCCCAACCGAGACGGATTCGACGATTGACCTCTTTCTCGAAATTGGACCTACCTAGCTGGACTGTCTGTCCGAGGTATACATAATCGTCTACAACTTCGAGCGTAAAGTCTCCGACTGTAATAGGGGTTGGTACTACATGGGCGTTAGACATGACTTTCGTCTTATCCATGTTCATCCTTAGACCAACCCTCTCAGAGCCTTTACTGAGGTCGTCGAGCATCGTACTTAAGTCCTCCATGGTCTCAGCCAGGACTACGATATCGTCGGCAAATCGAAGATGAGTGATGTACTCGCCGTTGATGTTGATGCCAAGCCTTCCCCAGTCCAAACCCTTGAAAATGTCCTCCAGGGCAGCGGTGAACAGTTTTGGAGAAATTACATCTCCTTGCCTGACTCCCCGCTGCAGCGGTATGGATCTCGAGTTCTGGTCCTGGAGTCGGACTGACATAGAGGCGTTCTCGTACAAACACTTCATTACCTCGATATAACGGTAGTCCACTTGGCACCTCTGGAGAGCCTGTAGTACAGCCCAAGTCTCGATCGAATCGAAGGCTTTCTCGTAGTCCACAAACGCTAAACAGAGGGGCAGGTTATACTCCTCAGTCTTCTGTATAACCTGACGCAGCGTATGAATGTGGTCTACGGTACTGAACCCTCTTCGGAAACCGGCTTGTTCGGGAGGCTGGAAGTCGTCTAACCTGTACGAGAGTCGATTTGTAATGACTCTAGAAAACAGCTTATAGACATGGTTCAGAAGTGTGATGGGTCGGTAGTTCTTCAGCAAGGTGCTATCACCTTTTTTGAAGAACAACACCACCACCCCTCTGTTCCATGCCTTTGGCGTTCTCCCTTCAAGTAAGACGGAATTAAACAGCTTCTGAAGGGCCATAAGGACCGGTTTTCCACCCGCCTTCAGGAGTTCGGCTGTAATTCCATCTTCACCTGGCGCCTTGTTATTTTTGAGCTGCTTCAGGGCCATTCTGATCTCGTACAAGCTGATGTCCGGGATGTCATCGGTATAGCCTAGCTCTCTGGGCATTCGCCAGGCTAACTTCGGGTCCACGAGTTGATCTATATAACTGCCCATAAAAGCGCTCTATCTCTCTCAGTAGCTCGGGTTTAGATGAAACCATTCTACCATCTTCAGTCCGTAATTTAGCGAGCTGGCTTTGCCCAATAGACAGATCTCTTGAAAATACTTTACAGCCCTTGTTCCGCTCGATAGCTTCGTGAATACGGTTCGTATTAAATAAGCGAAGATCGCAGGTAATGGACTTGGAGATCCGTCTATTAAGCTGCCGGAGTTGTATCGCATCAACTGAAGATTTTAGAACCATTTCGTTCCTCTCCTTCATGAGATTCTGAGTAGAGTTAGAGAGCCTCTTAGTCCTACTGGTGCGTTTCGTTCTAAAGAACTTGGGCCCAGTGAAATGGACAGCTTCTACGAACCCGTCGTTATATTCGTCCACATCGCCGCCTAGGCAATCGAAACGGTTTTGAAGTTCCAGCTGAAAGCTCTCGGGATTTTGGTATTCGGTAGGTGCTGGACGGAGCGTAGACTTCACCAGTCGAGAGCGCTCTAGCTTGATACATATATTCAATGTGCCTCTTACCAATCGGTGATCACTCCCAGTTTTGACTGTGTTGATCACAGATACATCATTGAATATATGCTTCTTCGTCGACATGATGAAGTCAATCTCATTTTTTGTTGCACCGTCGGGGCTCATCCAGGTCCATTTCCTGTGCTCACGTTTCCTGAAGAAGGAGTTCATCATAAAGAGTCCCTCCTTCTCCAGGAAGCCGGCCAGCAAATGTCCCCGATGATTCCGCTTCCCAATTCCAAATTGCCCCACTTTCAGCTCGTCACCGTCTCTCTTGCCCAGTTTCGCGTTGAAGTCCCCCATCACAACGGTGAAGTAGGTTTTGGAACTATGCATGGCTCTAGATATGTCCTCATACATAGCCTCCACCTCGTCGTCGGAGTGTGCCGAGGTCGGTGCGTAAACCTGTATAACCTTCAACGAGTACCTTTTTGATACTCTGAGTATAAGGTACGCTACCCTGCTCGACACACTCTCGATCTTCACCACGTTGTTCACGAGGGACTTGTGGACGAGGAACCCGACACCTCCTTGGGACTGTTGATCGCCCTCCCGGAAATAGAGCAAGTTGCCGGATTTGAGAGTTATCGTGTCCTCCCCCTCTCTTCGGACTTCCGATAACCCTACTATGTCCCATCGCAACTTGCTCAATCCTTCCTCTAGTTCCAATATCTTTTCGTCGGTCCGCAGTGTACGCGTGTTATATGTTGCCAGGGCCAGTTGTTGTTTGGTGTGGTAGCCGGATAGGTACCGGTGATTTTTAGCACCCCTTGCCCTGTTTCTCTGGCCGCTACCGGAGCCAGGAAGCGCAGGACTGCCGGGCACTAGGGGCCTGGGCTTATTTTTAATATTCATGGGGGGGAAATGCCATAATCGCCACGCTTGGCATGCGGGTTGGCGATCGCAGTAGGATGGCTTTGTTACACGGAGTGCGCTGCTGCCCGCCCTCCGGTCATAGTCCCTTAGTCGCCTCTTACGACACCCACAGGATGCAATGGGGTAGTGCTATTCTAAGCCGGCACCACACGGCACACGCATACTAGAGGTCAAAACATAAATTTTCATCCGCAGTTCTTAAAAAAAATTCCCTTAGGAGGGGGGTGCTGATTCATCATTTTTTTTGTATGGGAAAAAAATTTTTTTTTTTTCAAAAACCTATCATGTGTGGTATCATATGAAAGGGCTAATAGAGGCGGTTCTAATAATATACCACATCATTATATTTCAGCCATTTTTTTTAAATTAAAACAAAAATAATTTTCAAAACATACCAAGTTTGGGCTCCCCCAGATACGATATGGCTGTTTTTTTTTTGTTACTTTATATCAAAAATGATAATAGATATCCTCATATCTGACCTCAAGAAAGCAATTTTGAAAAGAATTTCATTAAGTATTTATTTTTTATTTTTCAATATTACAAAATAACGCAGTACAAAATGTACTGAAGTAGAGTTCTACTATAGTCCTACTCCAGTACATGTTGTACTGCGTTACTTGATAATATTGAAAAATTAAAAAAAAAATACTAAATGAAATTATTTTCAAAATTGCTTTCTTGGGGTTAGATATGAGGATATCTATTATCATTTTTGATATAAAGTACCAAAAAAAAACCAGCCATATCGTATCTGGGGGAGCCCAAACTTGGTATGTTTTGAAAATTATTTTTGTTTTAATTTAAAAAAAAATGGCTGAAATATAATGATGTGGTATATTATTAGAACCGCCTCTACTAGCCCTTTTATATGATACCACACACGATAGGTTTTTGAAAAAAAATTTTTTTTTTCCCATACAAAAAAAAATATGAATCAGCACCCCCCTCCTAAGGGAAATTTTTTAAAGAACTGCGGATGAAAAATTTTGTTTTGACCTCTAGTATGCGTGTGCCAAACGGCTAAACTGTACATCGATTTGCGGTTTCTTTTTGTATACAAGGGGCACTATGATTGAGCACTGCGATCGTTCTCGTTACCCCCACCATGCACTTCGCACATAGCGAATAGCTTCGGTAACTAGTTGACTACGGAACCCTAAAAACATCGGGAATAACATGGGTATAACCTGACTTTTGGAAGAACGAGATTTGGTAATATATATTGTTACTAATTAGAATTTGTACCTATGTACATGAATAGTTGTACAATATCTACAGATTTTTTTAAATGCAATATAAAACACTAAGTGTATTGGGATCATTTCTCATCATCATCATCATCATCTCAGCCATAAGACGTCCACTGCTGAACATAGGCCTCCCCTTTGGACCTCCATAAATAAATAAATAAATAAATAAATAAATATTAGAAGAACCTTACACAAATCAACCTAGTTCCACAGTAAGCTCAATAAGTCATAAGTGGCTGGTATTAATGGAACTTATCATGAAAGGGGGATCATTTCTAAAGGCGGGTAATTCCGAAAATCATTCAATTCTCTCGTATCCCACTGTAATAAGAGTCAACTTTCGGAATTACCCGCCACTTTTTTCCTATCGAAATTACCAATACACCCTATAGATTTTTATTTTATTTAAAACTTAGTTTTTGAAGTCTCTTTCGTAATATTAAACAAAGAAAATCATACTGTCATCTTAACATCTTGCTTGTCATTTTTGTAAAACAATATGTCCTTTTTTATCACCACTGTCATGTCAAGATCTTACAAGTTATACAAGCTACAAGCAACAGATGTTTCGAAAAAACTCAAGTATGTTCACAAAAACAATTTCACCATATTGAGTTATTAAAAAACATAAAAAAACCAAAGGATCCGTCTCCCGTGACTATGAAAAAAGATGTAAGTTAAAAAAAAGTTGTTTTGTGTCGAGTTAAAGTTTAACTTATGGGTGTCGTGTTTTGGTGACACAGATTGACTTTTTGTTAGTACAGTCAACCATATTTAATTTATTTTAAAATGAATCTTACACATCGAAGGCCCCAAATATGGTATCCTGCCTTTTCGCCGAAAACTGTATTGCCGAATTTCACTTGCCAACCGACTTTTCGCAGAAGTTTCAAATTCAATTTTTAAAATAAATGGCATTCTGTCCACAATATTGGGACAATTTTGCCAATGTCGAAGTAGAGACGACAAGTGTACGGTTAATTAGTTAAAATTTCGCTCCAAGAGCTGGACGTTGTACGGTGAGGTTAGGCTTTTTATAAGGAGATAGCTACTCCCTACAAAAAGCACGTGGACTAACGGATATCCAACTCAAACAGGGGTTACACTTTTTTTGAGATTAATTCTTCATTAGTTGCACACTAGTTCGTTAAATCACTGCAGAATAAGCTATATATTACACACTGAATCACGAAAATGAACAAAAAATAAGAAGTTAATCACAAAATCAAACCACCTTGCTCGACAAGATGGCCGCAAGTCCGCAGAAGTTTAATTTGGCCGAAGTTAATTATGTCTGTAGGGTGACAGGACTGACAAGCAATGTCAATTAGACGAATTTTAACGTACATTGAAAATATTTATTTTGTAAGAACTATTTCTTACAAACTAAATATTTTCAATGTACGTTAAAAGGCAATCTAAAAACTACATATTTTTTAAAGGTTGTTGAACAACTGTTTAAGGAGTACAATCTAAGTTTTAATTTTTTGCTCGTGTTACAGGCCACACACTTTATAATAATTTTAACTCACACAATTTCCACTCATAATGAAACTCAGGAAAATAATAAAAACTTTTATTATTTTCCTGATTCATTTTTTTTATACTACGACGGCAGCAAACAAGCATACGGCCCGCCTGATGGTAAGCAGTTGTTACCGTAGCCCATGGACGCCTGCAACTCCAGAGGATTCACATGCGCGTTGCCTACCCTTTAAGAACCTATACACTCCTTTTTTGAAGAACCTCATACTGTAGCCCTCAAAAATCAAAATCAAATCAATCAAAGATAAGATGATTAGTCAAATAGTCCCGTTTTTGTCAAATAAAAATGAAGTTACATAACTAAAGTCACAAAATACAAAATGTGGATGACTGTACACAAGTCCCCTTACATCTGTCACGGCGTGTCTACTGTACGTCGTTCACCGTCTGTCCGTCTGTCTGTGGCTACCAAACTGGTTGTGGGTGTCAATATTCATGCCTTTTATTTTATTAGTACGCATGTTCACAGTCTAGGTAATACATTGACGTTTAAAAAACTATTAATTACCTATTTTGGCCATTCATTAGATATAGTAGATAAAACTGTGTTCCTTGGTTCAACGTTGGACAAAAATTTACAATGGAGTCCTCATATAAAAAAACTCGCTCTTAGACTAAGTTCAGCCGCTCATGCCGTTAGAAAAATTAGACAACTGACTAATATTGAGACAGCTCGCTTAGTTTATTATAGTTATTTTCATAGTGTAATGTCATATGGAATTCTGGTTTGGGGCAAAGCAGCTGACATACAGACTATTTTTGTTTTACAGAAAAGAGCCATTCGCTTTATGTATAACTTAAAGGCAGGTACATCAATTAGAGAATTATTTAAAAAAAATAATATTTTAACTCTTGCGTCCCAATATATCTATGATAATATTATTTTTGTTGTAAAGAATATACACACATTCAAGAAGAATTCTGACATCCACAGCTATAACACTAGAAATAAAAACAAGCTTGCTACCAGACGATGTCGTGTCCGCAAAGCATATAAGTCATTTTTTGGCCAGGGTATTCATATTTATAACAAGTTACCCGTTGATGTTTTGAATCTATCATTTCCCGCTCTTAAGAAATACTTGAAAAAAACTTTAATGTCAAAGGGTTATTACAGGGTCGAGGACTATATGACAGACATATATGCATGGCCCAAACCAGAATCTATAAAATCATCTAACATTTAGAGGACACAGTTCAAGTAAGAAAGAATATCAAACGTATTGCGAAGCAGTCAGATTTGGATTTTATTTTTCATTTTAATTACACAATAGGCAGGTACATGTCTGTCTCTCAAGCTGTTTTGATATGCCTTCTTGAAGAACTACGCATTATTGTATATAGTATCTTTAATGTATTTGTAGTACTGTTTTGAAAAAATAAGTCCCGCCGAGTTTCTTGCCGGTAATAAGTAATACTTCTCGGGTCAGAGGTGTAGGGTTAGAACCGGTGGTAGTTTCTTTTCTCTCTGACGTTCATAAGTGCATTGTAATGTGCCTAAATTGAAGAATAAATATCTTTTATCTTTCTTTTATCTTTTATCATTTATTATGCACTAGCTTTTGCCCGCAACTCCGTCTGTGTGGAATTAGTAATCTGGATATCAACTATTCTATATTCTTCCCTAGAGCTCAAACTATCTCCAGCGTTCAACTCATACAAACTTTCAACCCCCTTTTCACCCCCTCCAGGGTTGCATTTCGGGATGAAAACTATCCTATATCCTTTCCCGGGGCTTAAACTATCACTATACAAAATTTCATCCAAATCCGTTTTCACGTGATGCGCGGTCAAATAAACAAACAGATAAACAGACTTTCTGAAAACTATTGGAACGTATTCTGTTATCGATTCTAAGTATCCTCAGTCAACTTTTTTTCGAATATCTTCCATGTACAGACTTTCGACCCTCTTCAGCTTTATTATATGTATAGATGTATAGATTTTACTAGATTTGACATCTAGAACAAATTCTGTGCGCCATGTTTGGCGGTTGACTGATGTGACAGAATCAAAGAGTATAGACTCGTAGTGATTTTCACTACAACTATTGGGACAAAAAATTCTTAGGGTGTCATCTCCTGTTACTCAATGATTTTGGCTCAGCGATCCAAAGAGAATCTTGGCCTCCGAAATGAGAACACGCCGCCTACCTCAATTCTGCGGAACTTCTTGCCTGTTATTGACGCGAAGTTGCAGCAGAGATCCGCCGCCACACTGTCTCCAACGATACCAGCTAGCCTAATGATGACAGGGTTTTTATCGCCTGTCACCATAGCTGTCCCGTTCTAACAAGTATGTAAGTGCGAAAGTGACGCATGACGCGATAGGCGATAAAATGACAACTATGAGTGGCCTTCTGGGCCGACCCATCGGACGGCGACCAGGCGGCTTAGCATGACATGCGTTGTCGCGCGCGACTCCATACTTCGAATCGCGCCTGAAGTATGGAGAGTCGCGCCGCAACGTAAGTCATGCTAAACGTAGCCGTATTCTAATTTTAAAATTTATAAACAATACATTAACAACACAATCTGTCTTAAACATAACTCCAACACTCAACCAATAATCAATCAATATTGAAGTCGTATTGTAGTTGCATCGCAGTAATTTTCAAGCAAATTCCGTAGTTTTTGATTCAGACGTTAGCTTTATTGTATTGTAATTACATTGGATTTGCATTGAAGTTGGATCGTATCTGTGCGTGTTTTAAAGTTAGAATACGGCCCCAGGTTTCTCAAAGTTTTACTGGAAGAAATGTCTTAAGTGGATAAGTTCGCTGTAAGATGATTATAGCAAACTCAAACACACTAAACTTCTATTGTTTTATCGCAGAGTTATGACAACCGTCTCTATTATCAGACCAGCAAATACAGGGTGTAACAAAAATACTGGTGATCCGTTTAAGGGCATAATTGGTATCGTGTTACGACTAAGAAAAAGTAGGAGAAAAAAGGTTTTTTTTTCTATGGGACAGGTGATCCCAGCCGGCCGACCGTCCAAACTAAACCAAAAATTTTTTCGCGCGAAAAAATTTTTTTCTTAGTTTTTCGTAATTCGAATACGATACCAATTATGCCCTTAAAAAGATCACCAGCATTTTTGTTACACCTTGTATATTGTTATTCAAGTTACAAAAGTATGCTAAATTTCAGCTCAATCGGACATCAGACGGCTATCCAATCGCCATTTTATCGCATATCGCGTCATGCGTCACTCTCGCACTTACATACTTGTTAGAACTTGACAGATATAGTGACAGGCGATAAAAATCAGACCATACTAGGCTAACAGGAACAAGTTCAAATCAAACTTCCAAGATTTTATTTGAACAACACACGAATTGGCAAAATCTTTGAGTTAAATATTAGCTTGTAAAAAGCATAATCTTCCATGTAGACAGTTCGTCTAAAATAAAATGTGTCAGTCCAAGAAAAAGGGTTCCACGTTCCACTTTGTTAATATGGAGTAATTAATGCCTACTTCGTAAAACTACACAATACAAGGTGTACCTACAAAAATCTTGGGGACCCGTTTAAGAGCGTAATTAGTATCGTATACTACCATTGAGTTATAATATAATAGAGGCGCAGACACAAACAAGATTTTCCGAAAATATAGCACAAAAAAATGTGTAGCCGGCCAGTGCGAATTATTTAACATCGTTAATGTTGTATTACAAATTAGAAGAAAGATATGATAAAATTTCACCTGTCATTCATCTGGCGTTCAAAAATCACATGGCACATAAGAGCAATGGAGTCGCTCTTGTATTAATTAATTTATTATTTATAATAAAAAAAATTATGAAACTTTTGTAATAAATATTGATAACTTCATAATTATACCTATTTCGCGTATTAGTTCGTTTTAATAGATTTGTATAGTGTGTATTTTATTATATTGCCTTCATATTGTTGATAAAAATAGGAAATTATTAACTATATATATATTTATGTATGTTTGTGCTTTCCAAAGCTAAGGGTTCATATATCTCCATAATAGTTATTTTCGCGTAGGTTGACAACATCAGCATAAAAATAAAACTATTTGTGATTATGTATTAGTGTTTAATTCTGAACAAATAATAATCGATTAAAGATCGACATAATATTTATAATAACATATTTAAAATGACGTATCGGACGGATTTTCTACCTAAGTTTGTGAGGCGAATGTTAAAAGTTGGAGGCAAACGTCAGGTACCTAGACCGGTTGCCTGATTCGACTCCAGAATGGAATGAAAACTGCACACGATCGGTTATGTTTACTTGTTTGCATTCTGACCTAACGTATTCCTGACGGTGTAAACCGTACGGGCACAATGGGTGGCGGGTGAGGGTTGAGTTTTTTGGCCGCCGAGCGAGCAGAAAGGGAAGCAGGCATGCGGCCCATGCGGGGGCGAAGTACATGCTCAAGACAAATTTAGAATCAAAAGCAACACAATAGCTCGGTAAACATAGTATTTCATGCTTTCTTTTTAAATCTTTAATTCCAAAATTGATAGATCACACTTTGAAATAATGAAAAAATAATAAACGAAAATATTTTATAATTGCTTTCTTGGGATTAGATATGAGGATATTACGGTATCATTTGAGGTATATTTTACAATAACCGGCTAAAGTTCGTGTCGGACCACGCATAACAGAGAATTATTTAAAAAAATCACAAGTCACAAGGTCGTATCTGCCTATGTACGTAGTTTTTTGGAGATCACTCGAAAACTCCTTAACCGATAATGTTCAAATATTTTTTTTAGCAATTTCACTAGTGGCGCATTAAATACACCTTGTGTTAAAATGTTATAAGGATACGTCTCAAAATGTCTGTGACATACTTACGGAGGGACGGAATATGACGAAACTATAAGGGTTCCGTTTTTGCCAATTGAGAAACGGAACCATAAAAAACTATTCAACATTATAAAATATAATATAATAATAAAATTTACTAAATAAGTTTTAATTATTTTCTGAGTTTCGTAATTTAAAAAAAACAACAACTACTCCACTAGCCTTATGCCTCAATGCTGTCAGTTCGGTTGAAATTTACGAAACCTTTACTTCCTATCGCCAATTGTGCCTATAGTACGTTGACCTTCATGCTGTAGCATTTAAGCTTAATCCCTAGTCTCACTTACACTGGTAATATTTTAACGAAACGTTTGTTAGTCCTTTGTAAATATACTCGTCGGGTCGATCGGGCTTCGCTCGGCTCGGGCTCGGCTCTCTTCGGCAAAATCTGTCGCGTTGCACCCGCTTTTACTGTGCCACATTTGGAGTGCTGATTTCTTATCTAGTATATATAAAATCATTGTATACTACTTATGAAAAACTAGGAAAAAAATGCGTGAAAACAAAATACATAGTTTTTTATGGAGGGTTGGCCGGTTGGGGCGACAGGCCCCATACGAAATAGATTTTTTTTTCGCCTAAAAAAAAATTCTCCTACTTTTTGTGAGTCGCAATACAGTACCAATTATACCCTTAAGCGGTTCACCATTATTTTTGGTACACCCTGTATGTATTACGCTAGGTATTGTAAGCATTATTATTTTATAAATACTTTATGTTTTAAGGATGACTACTTTGTATTTAGCATCATGTCAAAAGAGAGTCAATTGACTATTCCTTCTTGTTCGTTCCCGCCATTTTGGTAATATTATAAATAGCGGGTATACAGCTGCGGCCGCCATTCCGTTCTTGACCAGGTTGTTGTAAAGACGTCTTGAAAGTATTATTGTCTTATAATGTAATTTGTTCATGTTCAAACCTTGTAGCAAACGAATATAAATGTAACTACTGGTAAAGTATTCGTTTATTTTCATCATCCTAGTGATATCCCCAACATTTCAGTCAGTGGGATCCAACAAAAATCGATAGGATTTTTGCCACGCCGCACAAAAACGTAAGGTTTTCTTTTTTTTTATATAATAGATTAGTTTGATAGATGAAACTATATTTTCCGTAACGGAGTACTTCCGGAGGTTAATATGGTTAGCCTTACATGGACATTTTGCCAAAGGTTGCTCTTTTGGATATGCACATGTTAGGTGGAGATGGTTGGTATGTTGTTACATAATCAATATAACTATTATCAGACAGATTAGTAAGTCAGATATTTTTGTCATGATTCCTAATAAAGACTACTTCATAATCTATATATATATTTTTCTGTGCTTTGAAATCAACTTTTATGACCTACCTTCACTTTCTATTCAATATTACTCGATTAAATCTTTAATAACATAACGTTGGTATTATTGTATTTATTTGACCAATAAATTCGCCTACAGTATGTCTCGATGGTCAATATATGTTACGTATATTTTGCAGTAGTCAAATTAATCGTTTAAAGAAACACTACCAGGTCAGTTATGTTCAAAGATTTGCTGGCAATTAATTTAAATTCAATGGTTTAATTATTTTATATAAATGTCTTACGATATTATTTAGTTATGCAATTATGAAACCCTTTTGAATAAAGAGCATATTATTGTAGAACTTAAACTCAGTACAATTTTGCGTAAATTACGAATATCACGCCATTAGCGGGCTGCATTAAAATACTTTATTATGTTCTTTTATAATAACTAAATATAGAAACAAGTTGAAATAATAATAATCTAACGAAAAGTTAATATACATTCCTTTTTCATCATTACCATTAACAATTCGACAACGGAATATTCAGTAATGAAATTAATGAGCTTTATGAATGTGATTAAAATAAAACAATAATTTATTAGAAACCCCTTAATAAACTGCTTAATGCCTGTAGTGTGAACAATGTCTCTAAGTGGTTCACGCTTTTGTATCACCACACCATATTATTAAAATGTTTATAATTACTATTGCTTGTCGTTAAACATTATTGTTGATAAAAATAGTTATGGTTAAATGATAATACCAAGTACGTATGGATATAATGTAAAATTTTCATGTTAACGTGATCGTTCTCGCCACAGCTTAAGACTGGGTACTAAGTTGGAGTTAGTTTATGAATCAATTTCAGACTGATGACATAATGTGATTAAACTAAGTGTGTAAAGAAAAGAAAGTGTCATTTACAATACTTAACTAATAAATGGTCTGCATATCTTTGTCTAAGTAAAAATTATATATCCCATATTTACTTCATCTTAATAAGCGGTACTATTAAGTTTATCTATGACGTAGTACGTAGTATTTACTTTTTTTTAATACATTTATAAGTCTCGTCGGCATCGCAACCGACCGAAGTATTTGTGACTTGTTTACTTCCTTATTGTATTCGACTAGACATAGTTACATGTTTATATACAAAATAAAGTGACAAAATTAAGAACTCAGAGCCTTAATTCAATTGAATTCAATTTAATAGTCGAGATTTGTCAATCTCGTGTATATATATCATCGGCATAGAATTTCATGTGTGTATTCTGTATATATATATAAATATATATATATATATGTTCATAAATAATGTAATCACTTATAATTTGAATCTAGTCTCTATTTTTGCCTGATAAAGGTTTTGATGGTAATTGACATATTAAAATATATTACCGAATTTACTTACAGTGGACGTTGATGGAAAATCGACGTGATATTATGATTTAACGATCTATCATAATTGACAAAATAGTGTTATGTTCACTAATGAGCAAAGTATTGCTTAGAGATTTACGAACTGAATTACTCCCTTTTCACGTGACTGTCAAAACGAAGGTTATTTTAATCATACAGTGAACACATTACGCCAATTATAGTCAAAACGCGAATAAATAAAACTAAAGTTTCCTAATACTAGTATGTCAAGTATAATCGCCATTTAAATAGATTTATTTTTGATAAAACTTATTAATTCAAGCTATCCCTGTATTTAATAGGTGGATACAACGCGTCCTTGTATTCAAAATACTTCATGATTGACTATGTATCGTAATAGTCGCAATGTAGAGTCACAATGTAGAGTCACAATGTAGAGTTACAATGTAGAGTCTCAATGTAGAGTCACCATGTAGAGTCACCATGTAGAGTCACCATGTAGAGTCTCCATGTAGAGTCTCCATGTAGGGTCTCCATGTAGGGTCTCAATGTAGAGTCACCATGTAGAGTCACCATGTAGACTCTCCATGTAGAGTCTCCATGTAGGGTCTCCATGTAGGGTCTCAATGTAGAGTCTCAATGTAGAGTCTCAATGTAGAGTCTCAATGTAGAGTCTCAATGTAGAGTCTCAATGTAGAGTCTCAATGTAGAATCTCAATGTAGAGTCTCAATGTAGAGTCTCAATGTAGAGTCTCAATGTAGAGTCTCAATGTAGAGTCTCAATGTAGAGTCTCAATGTAGAGTCTCAATGTAGAGTCTCAATGTAGAGTCTCAATGTAGAGTCTCAATGTAGAGTCTCAATGTAGAGTCTCAATGTAGAGTCTCAATGTAGAGTCTCAATGTAGAGTCTCAATGTAGAGTCTCAATGTAGAGTCTCAATGTAGAGTCTCAATGTAGAGTCTCAATGTAGAGTCTCAATGTAGAGTCTCAATGTAGAGTCTCAATGTAGAGTCTCAATGTAGAGTCTCAATGTAGAGTCTCAATGTAGAGTCTCAATGTAGAGTCTCAATGTAGAGTCTCAATGTAGAGTCTCAATGTAGAGTCTCAATGTAGAGTCTCAATGTAGAGTCTCAATGTAGAGTCGCGTATAGAGTCGCGTATAGAGTCGCGTATAGAGTCGCGTATAGAGTCGCGTATAGAGTCGCGTATAGAGTCGCGTATAGAGTCGCGTATAGAGTCGCGTATAGAGTCGCGTATAGAGTCGCGTATAGAGTCGCGTATAGAGTCGCGTATAGAGTCGCGTATAGAGTCGCGTATAGAGTCGCGTATAGAGTCGCGTATAGAGTCGCGTATAGAGTCGCGTATAGAGTCGCGTATAGAGTCGCGTATAGAGTCGCGTATAGAGTCGCGTATAGAGTCGCGTATAGAGTCGCGTATAGAGTCGCGTATAGAGTCGCGTATAGAGACGAAATGAAGTCTCATTTGGGGGTCGATGTAGACTCAACGTGTAGAGACGAATATGTAAAATGAAATGACATGTATAAAATGTCATGTGAAGTCAGATGCAGAATGTATGTATGATTCTTAAGTAAAACCAAATGTTGAGGCGACACGTATGATGTCGTGGACCACGCATATGGTTGGGTTTGCAACCATTGGACGTCAGACCTTTATTCAGTCCTACTTAAATAGATCTATTTACCTCAGTAACCTATTTGTGTTAAGCACGTGGATGAACGTGCAGGACCTACCTTAATAATCTAGTACCTATGAAACACACGTGGATGAACGTGTGCTACTTTGATACAAGACCTACTTCGATATATCGAGTATCTGCGCAACGCACGTGAATAAACTTACGAAACTCTCATTCAGTTGTTAACTTAATATACCTAGTAATATTTTTATCACTTTTTAACGTAAACAAGAACAGGAAAGTAATCAATAAACTTTGAATAACATGCTCCTAATCGAAATGCACGATTTACATCATCGTCATATATTTAAGAGCTTAGCTCTTTTGTCGGTATACGCAAAACACCAATACATATATTATTTGCAGAAAATTATGATACAAATCACATATAATCAAATTAAATACGACTTCAAAAAAAAAAATGGTCTAATCACATTTACTGATTTATTATTTATAGTTATCAATTACTTTATTTTATATTATGTATGCGTAACAAATATCAGACGTTATTTTAATAATTTATGCAGTATTGAGAATTTTAATTTTATGAAGTGCTATATCTATATATATGAATTGTCTACATATATTCAACCTACTAGTAATGGTCTTACTAAGAGATTCTATCTATAATTTGGACATCTTCAAAAATCTTACTATGCCTGACAAGCCCCTTCAACTGAATACATATAAAAAAAAGTGTGAAATACATTATATGAATACTTTTTGAATCTAGTATACTGAATTAAACTGTACAAGTTTAAAGAACATAATAATAATTTTAAAGAATATAACAACAATAAATATCATTTAGTACTATTCGTTATTATATTATGACCACCTGAAGTCAGTGACAAAAGGCAAAACCGATTAGATGCATCTGGTTTGTACGTATTTATATTAAAATGGTAAAAACTTTTTAGAAAAATACTTGGTTTGTTTAATTCATGTAGTGTTAACTTTCTGCGACTGCAGAGTCCAGGTTGAGGTTCGTGAGGAACTTGCATAATAAAAACTTTACAAAACCACATATCTAGTCCTAATTATTTTCATATTACTTAAATATTGTTAAAACTGGTTCAGTAATTAATTTATTATAGATTATTTGGCTCAGGCCCTGACATTTCTAGAACGAAATAGGATGATGATGGCTAATGTTTAATCTTGCTTTTATCGCTGCTGGGTAAAATTATTTATTAATATAACATGAGTAGGTATTAAACATAAGTTCATAGTGCATTTATTTTCACATTGGATAATGTCACGAATCCTACAATATCATTTCAATGAATTAATTGAAATTCCAATCAATTAATTGGAACACCTATACAAATATTATAATTAAATTTAAACTTGTATGACAATGTAAAACTAATGCTTTATAAATACCCTTTATGGTTTAGGAATAAAAAAAAAAAAATTAATAACATAATTACAAATTTATACGTGTATGTTAAATTAGTTTTATTATAACCAATCACTTTTAGACAAAGTTGAAAATACTTCGCGTGTTGTATTTATTGCGAAACCTTAATTGCAGTTTTCAAAATAACAGGCGTTATTTTAAATTCAAATCATGTTAACGCCGTAAGCTACTTGATTCATTGTCGGTATGTTATCATTAATACGTATTACTTTACTACTTAAACAATTGGGATACTTCGGAGTTCAACTTAAACTAAAAATAAAATTAAACCCAAATAAAACTAAATTCGTGCCTAGTAAATATATTTTAATCCACGATGTTACTCCTTTCTTAAGCTTGTACTTCGAAAATGTAAATAAACAATTACATGATTGCCATTAAAATATTTAGATAATCACACATATTAAAATGATTTACGCTAACTCAATTGTGATAATAAGAAAAGAAAAAAAAATACATTCAACAGTAAATCCTGTTATAATAACCTAAAAACCAAACTAATATTATTCAGAAACTAACACGTCTAAATTATTCACATTTCTAAAGAAAGTGTTACAAGTTTCAGACTGATGATCCAGGAGCGTCCAGGTGAAAGGGCCAGGGTTTGGTATTTGTTTACCACCCAGGAGTGCCCAGGTGAGAGGGTCGGGGTGTAGAACACTTGCGACCCAGGAGTGCCAAGGTGAGATGGCCAGGGAGGGCTATGCTATTCTTCTTCCTCTAAAAAGGCATCACTACATCTTCTCTGACGCTACACACTCGAGAGAAGTGATTCGACGGTCATGGTCGTCACGTCATGTATAGTGGTCTTCGGAAGGCGACGCAACTCTGCACGACTTCCCGTCATCGTTATGCATTCAACTACGTCTCGAGTGTTAATTAAAATCGTCTTAATCAATCGTGTGGTTATAAATATGGTGATGTGCGATATTCATGTGAAAGTGATTAAGTGTATTTTATGTTATAAAGTTTTCGTCTAATTATGAATTTCCAAATTCATTAAATCAAGTCAGATCATATTTTATTCCATAACGAAAACAATAATTACGCTTAATATTGGTTTGATGTTTGCTGCTGCTTAGATATGTATCAAACTCAATCACTATGATATTGTTTTAGCGACTACGATAAATCCAATTGTTATTATTCAAACTTGATGATAAAGTTATCTCAATTAATTGATGATGAAGTCATCTTAATGAAACATTAAAAACTGTCGGGTTGATCTGTGCTGTAATTGATATATCGATCATAATACACATTATTTTTATTATTGAACCTTGATGATAAAGTCATCATAATTAAATATTATGTTAACTATTGGATTGATCTTTGCTGTATCGACATATCAAATTATCATTATTCAATCATTTTAACGACTATGATACACCTTATTGGTATTACTCTAACTTGGAAATAAAGTCATGTTAATTAAATATTAAGAGGAAGAACTATTAGTTTGATCTCTGCTGTATTGAGATATCAAACTAACATTATTCAAGAATTTAATGACTATGATAAACCTTATTAGTATTATTTAAACTTAGTAATAAAGTCGTTTTAATTAAATGTTATGAAGAAGAAGTATTACTTTGATCTTTGCTTTATTGATTTGTCAAACTCTATCACTATTCAATCATTTTAACGATTATGATAATATATACCTTGAAGTGGTTAACGCGTCTGCCGCGAATGCAGAAGACGCTGGTTCGATCCCAGCCTTGGGCACCGGAGGCCTTGGTCATTTTTTTTCTTTGTATATGACATCTATTTAAATTTATAATATATACCTTATTCGTATTACTCAAATTGGATAATTTCTGATAACTAATATTATGAAGTCAATAACTAATAATATTACGAAATTAAGTAGTTGGGTTTGTTCAAAGTTTAATAATTTGTTTTGATTGTTGTTTACTCTGAATAAAATAAACTTGTGCTTCTTTTACACATAAGCACTTATGTACAAAGGCTAACTTAATCATAAAGAGAGGAGGTGGGTAATCATCTCTTTGTGAACACTAGTTCTATACTCTACTACTCGATGATAGTTCATTTTACGGTGTGTAATCATTTATTATTTCATTAACTTGTAACTAGAGAAAAAAAATGTATAAAATCCGATGTCTTAAGATTGATAACTATTTTATATTTATGTTATTCGGGCAGTTTGTATACATTACTTTTCATTGTCAGAATTGATCTGTAAATTGTTTTGTTTGAACTATTATTTCATTAAGTTTTGGCGAAGGGTCTCGCCTCGAACAGGATGGCCGAGCTGTAAGCATTATTATTTTATAAATACTTTATGTTTTAAGGATGACTACTTTGTATTTAGCATCATGTCAAAAGAGAGTCAATTGACTATTCCTTCTTGTTCGTTCCCGCCATTTTGGTAATATTATAAATAGCGGGTATACAGCTGCGGCCGCCATTCCGTTCTTGACCAGGTTGTTGTAAAGACGTCTTGAAAGTATTATTGTCTTATAATGTAATTTGTTCATGTTCAAACCTTGTAGCAAACGAATATAAATGTAACTACTGGTAAAGTATTCGTTTATTTTCATCATCCTAGTGATATCCCCAACAGTATTTATTAGTGTAAGAAAGAAAAGTCTCCTTATAATTAGACAAAGTGGACCCTTTCATTAAACTGGTCCACAAGATCAAACTTAAATCTCAACCCTTGCAGAGCAATACCGTTTTTCGAAATGGAATATCCCACACTTTAATAGGTACAAATTCACCGCAGACAGACAGACAGACAGACGACTGAGTGACACATAGTGGTGGAAGCCAGACGTGTGACGGTCGGGTCTATTTTCAAGGCATTACGTACATTTAAATGGGAAACATAGAATTATTTATTAGAATACCTAGCGCACACGACTTCCTATATCATCATCATCTCAGCCATAAGACGTCCACTGCTGAACATAGGCCTCCCCTTTAAGGGGGGGTTTGCCATACGCGCCACGCTTGGCAGGTGGGTTGGCGCGCGCAGTTTTTTTTGTTGATTGTTGTTTTAGGCTTTCGGAAGATGCTGCTGCCCATCTCCCGGTATATTCCCTTAGCAGACTCCTACTGCAACCATGGGACGATATGGTGGGGGACAATTCTAAGGCCGGGCACCCCACGGCTAACTTCCTATATGGTACCTAAATATACATACTAGATACAATATATATCTTCCTACACGAAGGCCGCAAAAATATGTGACACGCTCCTATGGCTCTACAAATAAGAGCGTGTCACATATTTTTGCGGCCTTCGTGTAGGAAGACTATTGATGCTGACTGGTACCACCACCACCCTCTGCCGTATAGACTGTTTTCGGTATCAGTAAAACTGACAACTTTAGGGTAGCAGCGCGCTTGTGGAGCCTCTGGCGTTGCAGACGGGGTTGCATTTGAATCATGCATTATAGGGAGGGGGGAGGGAGAGGGGGGAGGAAGGGGGGAGGGGATAGGAACCCCCCCGACCCCTCCCCAAAGTTAGGAAATCAATAGTTACCACGAAATTTTTTTTTTAATTTTTTGAGGTTATGTTCAATAAAACAACCAAATTAATGGACTTACGATCAAATCAGTATTTTTTGGGGGTGAGCAAATTCTGTTATGTGACTAATATTGTAAATCATACAGCTCCGGCGCTGCGGGAAAGCAGCCCTATCGCCCTTGCGGAACAAGTTACAGGCACGCATGGTCGCCTCCGCAGCTTCGGCTTTTTGGTCGCCTTCGGCGACCAGCCTCAGCCGCTCCAGCTCCCATGGTGCCTGCAACTTGCTACGGCGGGCGAGGGCTGCCCTCCCTCCGCGCCTCCGGTTTATAAAAAACACTCTAGGGGTAGGGCAGACAAGACCACGTGGAATCGGGGTGGGTAGATTCGATTCTGTGACTAAATAAGTCCTGGTTACCGTTTCCTACACCCTAACCCTAAAATCTGTCATGTCATAATGGTGGCGGAGACGTTCCGTTTCATTGTTATATTTTCTTTTAATTTGTTTTTTTTTTGTTAATTTTTTATAACACATTTTACAGCAAATTATGTGTAAAACAATAAATAACTATAGTAAAAATTAATATTAAAGACACGTTTAACAAAAAATAACGTTCCGTCACACGTAACATCAAACACATATAAAAAAAAACTACGCGTCTCCTAGACACAAATCGGGTGTTATTTGAAAGGAGTGACCAACCCCTATAAAATGCCACCCTCCCCCCCTCCCTCCCTACAATGCACGATTCAAATGCCAACCCTTGCAGACTTCCAGGGGCTACGGTGACTGCTTACCACTAGGCGGGCGGTATTCTTATTTGTCACTGCTGTGGTATACCTAAAAAAATCAATAACTGAGTAAAACCGCCGAATAAGTTTGGGGTGAAAACGATTCTTTGTCCCTTCTTACGTCATTAATACTCATTAATGTCATTACAATCTACTCGTATCTGTATTCCAAACTTGATTTAAATTAAATCGACTCAGTCGTTTTTATTATTAAGCATACAAAAAAAGTGTAGGTACCATTTACCTACTTATTTCGAAAAACCTAACAAATTTTGAATTATTTCTGCTCACAAACCCATGTGAATCATGAGAACTATCGATTGAAATATTAAAAGAGTGTTCCGATTTTTTTGTCAGTACCTATTCACACTTTTTACATACATTCAGTATAGGAATTGGCGAAACCTTTTAAAAAAATGTATTTTATTTCCGAAAACTCCCTTTTACGTAAAATAGGAACAAATACCCAAATAATAATAATAGCAGTAGTTTTTTTATTCCGCGTCTGTGGCAAAAAAGCCTACAGCCCTCGAGAAGGGATAATATAAGAAATAGAGAAAAATAACAAAATGGCCGTCAAGAAAACACGTGTCAATGCAATAAAAACAAATAGTCGTTGTACTACAAGCGATTAACCAGCAAACGAGCTTGTACAACTAATTGGAAGTTTTTGCGACTAATTATTGTACCTTAGGTTTGTGGCACAGTAATACCAGATACTATGTGCATAATGTTTTTTCAACGAGAAAACTCGGATCTCAATAGGAGTACGATGGCACCCTATGCCCTATGTGTCAATAAATCATTGTACCTATTATTAGTAATGAAAATAATGCCGACAAACTTTTGTGTGCGATTATCTTTTACGTTAATTTATTTGAATAGGCTAGATGAATTTTTTGATGCGTGGTATCATTCGATTCGTTTTGTTGTGAGGATCAAATGTCTTTATGGGGCCAATTGCCTTAAATCAACATAAAAGACAGAAAAGAGACTTAAAGTCTGTGATTTGCTTATGTTTCTCAAAACGCTCGTAACAAAATGATATGAAGCCGTGACGTCACGGCTTCATAGTTGCCCTGTTTAAAGTATGGAAAAATTATGAAATTGCTATTTTTACAGTGAAATATTGCGTTTATGTATATGGTTGCTGTACAATTTATTTCACAATAAAATGTTATAAATCTAATGGTAAAATTCGATAAAAAAAATATATTTTGAAGCCTGATCTTTGAACCATTTCAATAGATTTTTTAAATGTTTACTTCATTTGGATATTTTGATGATTTTGCATCCTATCAACTAAATTTTATTGCCTAATTCAACATGTGCCATCATCCCTATTCGAACTTTAAGTAATTGAAGTACCTAATTTGACAGCTTCTGCCATACCAATGAGGGTTTCCGGAACCCCAGGTGGCGGCACTGTGACGAGAGGCACTTTTGACAGCATGTGTCAAAATCGACCAATAAAGAAAAAGATGATTAAATATGATTAGTGGCCTTGGTCGATTATGACCAGAGATCGGCCAAATGGATGTCATTGTTGGCAATAATATAGACATGACTCCAAAGATCAATTAATTATTTTTACCTGCAATTAACATGTATACTTCATAAAATATTAATCAATAAATTAAACACAGACTTATTGTTTAGATTTATTAAAGTAAATAAAAAATATTTTTTCAAAATTTTCAGGGGTAAGTCTGTTCCTTTTCACATCCAACATATACTTATGAGCTGAAAAATTACCATTTCAAAATTCAAATTCAAAACACATCATCATTCATCATTCGTCATTTCGACGTCGTATTTTATTTATTTAAATTTTCGCCATGAGCTCGGTGGAAAATTGACGATATTCAAAAGGCGACAAAAAAAATCCATGGCTTTATTTTATTTGTTGAATGATATGTTTCGTGATACACATATTATTATACCATACAAATGAAAGAACCACAAAGAATGTCAGTATATTAATGTCAATGTCAAAAAAATAATTGGATTCTAAAGAAGGAAATCAAAAGAGGTATGATATCTTTTATTATCCAATTTTGAAGTCTTAGCAATTATCACTAAGAAATTAGTTAATTACATAATTCATCGATCTTTAGAGTCATGTCAATATTATTGCCAACAATGACATCCATTTGGCCGATCTCTGATTATGACAGATAGACCTTTCATCTAGTGAAAAAATCTATTCAGAAACCCCTCATTATAAATACTTTTTTATATAGCATACTACTGTGACACAACCCTAAGGGTGGTTAAAGCAAGTTGACTTATAGGGACGATGCATTGATGATAATTGCTGCACGGTGTACAAACAGCAACACATCGGTGGACCTTATTACAAACGGCATAAGGTCCACAGATAGGCAGTTCACAGTGTGGGCGAGGGTACGGATGTAGGAAACCATTACTGTAAGAACGTTGTCTTGTTTCTATCAATTATAAGGCAGTTTCTACGTGTGTTTTTATCGTATTTTGTAGGTACTAAAAATTGTCAACTACTACATGAAAATGAATGAAAATATGTTGTCGTAATACAAAGAAAATACAGCCAGTTACAGACAACTCATTATATTTTTGATATACTTTCTTTGTATTAGAATTTTAAGCAACGAAAACGAATGTCCAACCTAGATCTGTACTACTATTTGCCCATGCCAAATTTCATGGTTGTAAAGCATGTCGTTTTAAAATGAGAGCTAAACCACGTTTGTATGGGAACGCGAGATCACGCCACGCGAACGTTCTGGCGACTCTTAAACGTGTTTCAAACCTCATTCAGTTAAATTATGTTTTGTCTTTTTCTAACAAACATGAAATGTGACAGATAAGGACAAACAATGTTTTTGTTAAATGAGGTTTGAAATATGTTTATGAGTATGTAAATTTAGATTTTATGTTTAAGATTGAAATAGGATTTTTTTTATGATTTGATAGCAAGCCGGAGCTAATTGGTCTTTCTCTTGCTACATGAGCAAAACGCTCAAATATTTAAAAATTAGGCTGGCTACTAGTAGTCGAGTTCCATTACCGCGCCGCCACCGCCAACCTAATAATACCTAATTAAACATTTTACACATACTAGCCTAAGAGAATATAATTTGACTTGACGAGCATTACAAAAAATAACAATTATAATTTTTTCAACAAAAAAAACTAAACAAGTGAACTGAAGCGTTGAAACAATGTGTTATAGGTTATAAAAAAGTTAATCCGATCTGACAGCGGCCGCCATGTTGTTATTTAAACTAAACATTCTCGCTTCAGTGGCGCCATGTTAATGCCAGGGTTGCCACTACAATTTTTTATAAAAAGTTAAAGGCAAAGAAAAACATAGGTACTTAATGCATGCAAATACAATATACCGCGTGTTTATTTGATATTACCTCAAATAGAAGCCAGACGCAAGTTTTGAAATTATAAATCGTTATTGTAATAAATATTGAGTTAACTATTAGTTAACATAGAGCAATTGATTTTTTAAATTTCTTCGGTACGCAATGTATTACTTATTTGACACATCATCAAATGTGACATTTTAGGGCTAAGTAATCATGTAGGCGATACATTGCGTGCTGAAATATTTTTTATGGAAAAATAAAAGTCGTAAAATTTTCATAAAACATATGGAAGTATGTTTATTAGGGTCTTGGCGTATGAGGTAGCTCGGTATTATAAAAAATACACACTGTATATAAACGCAAATTTAAAATACTTGTTTTGTGTATGAGAAGGGATATAGGGGAATACTGAATACCGGTACTGTCAGTCATCATTATTTTAGTCATCATTAGTTAATATTTGACAGCTTAAGGTTTGCGGGAGGAAATTCCTCTAAATCATGCAGATTACTATGCAGTGCGCGACTATTTACATAGTTTCCAGGGTGTGAAGATGAACATGCTGATGGTGGGCTCCATAGGCATCATGTCAAACAATTGTTCAGAACAAACCCAAGCGTCTAATCTTGGACGGTGTATGAATTACCTACAATATACTTTTATTCTTACCCAATATATGTTGAGAGGTTGCATGATTTAAAAACATTTTTTTTATATCCATTTTCGTGAAAATCTTTTATTGCTAAGATTACGACAGGATAAGGTCGACTAGTCGACGAGCTCCATCATCTATCTACTTAAAATACCAAGCAATACTGATGTTATGCGTCATTTACAATCTTTTTTTACATCACATAAAAATATAATATAATCGACGACATGGTTATTTTTCACAATCGCTGGCAACCCTGGGTTTAAAAAATTTATAACAAGTCCCTGCGTTTCGGTGGCACGACGGAATCCGATACACGTCACCGTCCCGGGAGCGGGAGGTACTCTAGGTGGCCAAGACGGGTGTTAAATCGCGTAATATACGCAACAATAGTTTCTTTTTAATACCATATGGTGGCGAGCATACAGCCAGTCAGCGGTTGCTGCAGCCTATGGATAGCAATGACGCTTTAAGTACCCCTTAGCCCAGACCGGTATTATATCACATGATATATTGCAACAATAGAAAAAACCTCATATAGTATTTTAAGAAGCTGACAACAGCCAAATAGGGAATATTACGCAAAATTCTGCGTAGGGGGTGGCACTAGCACAACAAGAGGGCCTACCCCGAAACACGAAAATAAAAGTTTCGTTACCTGGTTCTCTGTCACTCTTACATATTAGAGCGATAGAGAGGCAAAAGTCAAAATTTCGATTCTTTCGTTTCACGATAAACAAACCGCCTTGGTGCACAAATGACATATTTATTCGTTATAAATTATCTATGAAAACTTGTAAAAAACTGTTTAAGGCCTAGTATGTATTAAGAACTCTATGGTTTACCGGTGTGCTAGTGCTGCACTCTGGTGGCAGAATATTGCAATAATATCACCTATTATGTCCATTTTTGCCAATACTTGACACACATGATTTTTGATATAATTTTTTTTACATATTTTTTTGGCAGTCAAATGATTTTTTTGTAAAATTGATTTCCATAATTTGGTATCAAAATTATGTAATAAAATAATAAAAAGAAAATTCATAAAACTTGATATCAATATAAACCCTACGTCAAACGTTTTAGTCACAATATTGGATGTTAGAAATTATAATTTGTTTATGTCACTATTATCACTTTGATGACACATAATATTGTTGACAAACTTGTAACAAAGCATACATACAAAGTTATCACAACGCTTTATAGAAGTTAAAAAATTTCTTTTCCTAATAAAATCGGTCAAACCGGAATGAAAATACAAAATAACTGCACAGATCGAATGTTCTGCTCAATGGCCGAAAACCTATTAATTGCTATTATCTTCCTTCTGTTCCGTTCTTTTCATTGATTTCAAAATGAATCGGGCATATCTAACCCCAAGAAAGCAATTTTGAAAATAACTTCATGTAGTATTTCTTTTTTATTTTTCAAAATTATCAAGTAACGCAGTACAAAATGTACTGGTGTACCAACAAAGTGTGAAGTTTCACAAAACTCGCCCACATTTATGGTCTAAAACAAAACTTTTTTTATTGTGTTTACGGATCCCTTGGTTTATGAATCCATCTCGCGCTTGGCCGTTGACCCTAAATGATTGCGAATTAATTCGCATATTTTTGTATGATGGTAAATAATGTGTTCTTTGAACTATTCCAACCATCTTTTAATTAATCAAAATAATTAAACCCACGTCCAATATTCGGATAAATTCAGAAAAAACTCTAAAAACGCGGTTTCGCTAAATAAACAGTAATGAGATAGCATCGCCGGTAATGACGGGTTTTCTGGCCGCTCGGAATATGCGCGGGCGCTTATCGCGATCTTAACATTCGTGGACTAGGGCGACAATGAGTTCTTTTTTTTTTTTTTTAAAAACAATATTTATATTATTTATTTTTATACAATGGTAAGGTATACAAATAAAACTAAATACTTATAAAATAAAATAAAACTATTAAAACTAAATCTTAATTTAAAAAATAAAATAAAACACACTTACCTAAAACCACCCCTCCAACCCTTGCCCTTTCGGCAAGGTGCCCATCACGCAGGCAGCATTCCCGCGCTGAATCGCTATGGCGAGTCTTTGCGCGAGAAAGCTGCCTGCGCGAGGGTCTCCCGTTGCCTCCCTCAGTCGTTTTCCTATATCTTTCATGAGCCCGCGTGCGCCCCTGCCCCATGGACCAAGTGTCTCGACACCAAACGCTACGAACTCGTAGTTGGCGCCGAGACAGCTGTATTTATTTATTTTGCAACGCTCTCGGGCGTCCGCAGCCGCCCCAGCGTGTCGGCTGGTCGCTGAAATGTAGGACGCTGCCAATGTGTCGGCGCACGTGGCGTCCCACACCAGCGCACGGCCCATTTTCCAGGGGATCAATGACATCCCGTCAGGGCGCTTGCCATCGTCCCGCGCGATCTGGGGTTCCAGAGCTACGGGGACGTTGGCATTGACGAGCGCCCTTCTGAGGATGTCATTGAGAGAAGCGTGGCGAGAAAAGCGGCCGGCGCCCGAAGAGCAAGATAGGCCGTGGTGGCCAAGCCGATCTACCTGGGCCCCACAGGAAACACAGCTGTGGTTCACGCAGATTTCGACCCCAAGACGAAGACCGACGGCAATACGGAGCGTACTTGGGTCAATGAAAGTACCCGTGTTAGGCGAAGGGTAGGCAAGAAGCCACTGCCCTGCCTCCGGTTTGGAAACAGCTAAAAGTCTGGCTAGGCTTTTGCCCGACGATGAGGCCACGAGTGACTTCAAAGTGGCGGCGGAGGCTATGGAGTCCCAGGCTCTCTGGTACTTGGGTTTGGAAGGTACATTTCGACCCGGCACAGCTAGCCAAGCATTCGTAGCTCCGTCCAAGTACGCGATCTCACAGTTTATAGCCGGCGAGGCTTTAAGGATATTGCCTGTGAGATCAGACGTACTATGGATAGAGGACAAGAATGCCGGCAAAGCAACGCTTGAAATGTTCCGGGTTCCCAAGCCACCAAACCTTACCGGTAAGCAAGCCTGGGTCCACGCCTGCTCGTTAAAATGAACGTTCAGAATGGACTCAATTTGTGATTTTAGGATCAGGTCGATAGGGAGAATCAAATTTGGGAATTTCCAGATGGGACAACAGCGTAATAGATAGGTGAATTTCGGTATAAGCAGACAAAATTTTAAGATAAATAAAGCACAGTGACTGTTAATTTTGACGAGGCGGTCCGAATAATGATTGAATTTAGAAATTGAATTATTAAGGAGAGGAGGGATGGCTTCGTCAAAGATAGGGGAACCAAGCAGAGAAAGGTTCTCTTTAGATACAATTTTGATA
Organism: Pammene fasciana; assembly: GCA_911728535.1. Lineage (NCBI taxonomy): Eukaryota > Metazoa > Arthropoda > Insecta > Lepidoptera > Tortricidae > Pammene > Pammene fasciana. Next base: position 9,902,998 of record OU452297.1, read on the forward strand.
TTCGCGGCGACATTGCTAAAATTTTGAATGATTTGTGACACGGCTATTTGATCCATCTTGTCGGAGATGTATAATTCGCATTTGGTAAAATTTAATTCTAAGCCTATGTCTCTGAACTCGTTTTTAATTTTGACTAGATCTGCCAAGACAGTCTGCCAATCCCCACCTATTGTCCCATCATCAAGGTACCATATATTAAATTTTGAATTTAGGTTATGTATAATCGAATTAATCGCCAAGCTAAATATTGCGGGGCCAAGAGGATCACCCTGCTGACAACCCACGGCTGAAAGAATCTCATTATTTTTGTGAATTAATTTTGAAGGAGTGTGATAGCACTGGAGGAGAAAATTGTATGTTTCCGGGATATGAATTTTGATTTCGTTCAGCAGGGTATCCCTATTGACAGAGTTGAAAGCGTTCTTAACGTCCATCTTTAAGAGCACCTCGCACTCGTCACCCTGCACAAAGGTACGTACCGCATGGACCGCCGCCTCACAGCCTCCGTGAGTACCAAACCCAACCTGTATAGGTTCAAACAGTTTTTGGAGTTTTGAACGTGTACTCCGAACACAGACTTTTGCAGCCAAACGTCGGAAGGTTGATCCAACGGCAATAGGGCGTACACCCGCATCCTTCTTCGTAAGGGCAATAAGATTGGCCCCATAAAGGACCGGCGTCACGTCTCGGCAGACATCTCCTCGCAGCATATGGTTTACTAGTTTTGTGAGGCTCGCAGACAAATGTTCACCAGCCACACCTGTGCTATGACTAGTGAGGTCTAACAGGTGCTGCGGGGAAATGCCGTCCAACCCAGACGCCGATCCTTTTGGGAAGGACGCGAGTGCCGCCATAACGTCTCCCGCTGTGACGTGAAGGCAGGCCGAAGGGTCAGATGGAGAATCTACTAAAGCAGGGGTGGAAGGGCCAGACGGGTGTTTGGCTTGCAACGCAGCCGCGGTCTCCGGAGTGTCGGGCGCAAGGGTGTCGCTGGAAAAAAGCAGTCGCGAGGCTCCTTTAAGGTCGCCGTCGTACAACTTCTCTTCGACTTTTCTAAATAAATTGTATTTCTTGCTTATTTATTTGTTTATCTCATTTTTATGGTCTTTTGACTCTTTTGAATATGGCCCAGGGATGGTAGGTCAGATAGAAGTCGCTGGCGAAACTAGTTCCTTGGCCAATTTGTGGTATATGTATATTGGGCTTTAGGAAAAGTGGTCTACATAAAACTAGGCAAGCCAATAAGAACCAAGTTATTTAGACACCTCGCCTCAATGTTTATTAAAATTCATTCAATTCATACGAGGTTATTCAAAAACGGAGTGTACCATCATCGTGTTCATAATTGCATACACAATTTATGAATGAATCGGTACCGATGGTACACACAACGCCTTACTAGGTATACACTTTTGAACGTTATTACAGCGGAATAAGGTTCAAAAGTGTATACCTAGTGAGGCGTTGTGTGTACATAGGTTTTCTTAAAAGGTCAGCAACGCTCATGTGAATCCTATGTATTTACAGGCACCCTTAGCTATGGTAACTTACCATCAGGCGGGCAATTTGCTTGTTTACCACCGTTGTGATATAATGAAACAAGTCCTGCACTTGTGTAAAATTGTCCTCAAAAAATATTTGTTTTTTTATACTTTAAAAATCCTGCACTTTGGCACGACGTGCTCACCCTAATAATTTGAATTATTTGCACTTGAAATATCCGCTCCGCAAAAGTGTTATCGGGGCAATAAAAATAATAATAAAAATCAATGTTTAACCTCCTCTTACAACATATTTCATTATCTTAATCATTCTTATTATATTCATAAAGTAAAATGATTAAGATACAGGAATTTTTGTATTAAAATCTCAAGTTTCATCGACATTACAAATGCCCTTTTTGTGAAGGTGACAAACAAGAATACGGCCCACCTGATGGTAAGCAGCTACCGTGACCTGCAACTCCAGAGGTGTAACATGCTTGTTTCTGACATTTAATAACTTCAATCTCCCGGTGGATCGTTATGATAATCGTGGTAGAGAACCGTGCTATACTATAATATTGTATGTAAATCCATTTCAGTATCGTTGACGATGCTAAAATATACAACCATAAAAACTCCAACGAAAAGTATGCGCTAGTAGTTCGATCTACATGGTTTCAATTCAACTATTAAATCGATGAGTAGAAACTTGTCCATTTTTACACATTTTTATTTAGCTTGAACTCGTTTATACAGGGTGGAAAGATAAGTCGGGCCCTGGAGGGAAACTACCTTAAAACGTTGAGATAGCTCAATACACTGAAAGGAAACATTCCTTTATTTTTCCTAAAAAGTAAAACTGCATTCACAGATTTTTTTCTAATTTTCCCTTTTTTCGATAATAAAATTGTATGATTTTTCATTTTTATTATTTATGGCTTCTCTTGTGCCGTAAATTTGGTTGGTATTAAGAAGTTTGTATTCTTGTTGGAAATAGGATCGTTTGTCATGAATTGTCATAAAAATTGTTTTTGAAAAAATTACAAAATGAGTAGTTTTTTTGTGAATTGTACATTTTCTCGAAAATTTGTAAATGCAGATATCTCTCTTTTTAAAAATAAAAGAATGTTTCCTTTCAGTTAATTGAGCTATCTTAACGTTTTAAGGTAGTTTCCCTCCAGGGCCCGACTTATCTTTCCACCCTGTATAAATAAATATATGAATTATTGTAGGTTTTTGAACCACTTCCCGGTGTCTGATTGACCTGAAATTTGGTGTAGGTATTTCCGTAATTTCCTTGGCAATGCTATCTACAAGGTACAGTCACCTATAAAAGTGTGTACCAAAAAATATTTTTGGTAATTACTTGTGTTTACATATCTCTTTATCCTACCGTTTGTCCTGGCTTTTGATAGAAGTTCATCAAAGTGTAAGAGATATAAAATAAACTAACATAACACTTTACATCACCTGCGTACCATAAATAATATTGTCAATAGCTTTTAAATAACAATCCAACGACACACCGCTTTTTTTTTTCAATTTTGACAAGACGGAAGACACCTTTTTGGGCAAAAAATTGGGCAAACGCGATCCGTTCTTGTATTTAGGGTTCTGTTGTTACTATTTTTTTGTATGAAACTATTAGCAAACGAGCAGACGAGCCGCCTGATGGGAAGCGGTCAACGTCGCCTATGGACATAAGCAACATCAAGGGAGCCTCTTATGCGTTGCAGACCTTTGAGCGCCCGCTTCTTGAAGAACCCCATGTTAATTTATAATTATTTAAATCTATAAAATAAAACGGTCACACTCACGGCACTTTAGTCACTTCTCGCGACATGTTTCGGAGAGCCTAGGTCTCCATCTTCAAGCACTAGGAGCACTCACTAGTCGGCTACGCGACGTGCAGCAGTGCGCTACGGGCCGGTTCAAGTACTCAAATTCATAAAACACTGTTCCTTCATCAATATAAATAATATTTACGCACAATAGACATCTCTAGAGTTGCAAACGTCCATAGGCTTCGGTAGCTGTGTACTATGAGTCGGGACGTATGCTTATTTGCTACTGTCGTGGTATAAAAAATTCCATATCGGTCCAGCCGTTTTCGAATAATCGGTGAACATAGTCAGAGAAATTACTTATATCTTCTATGACATTGCCTAAGTAATAAGGGTGCCCGTAACTAGAGCTACCAATTGCCAGAGTCGATAATAATAATAATGGCAGAAATAAATATACACTCCGTGAGCTCTCAAAAGAACCTTCGAGTTTTAAAAAGAGACGTCGGGTATCAATCTACAGTGACACATGAAAAAGCAAAACAGCAATATTACCTTCATGTGTCGTCGCCGATTCCCGAAGGTTCTTCTTAAAGCTCACGGACTGTAAGTTCGAATTACATAAGTTATATGCTTAATTTGTTGTACTGACATGAGACAGAATAAAAGAAATAGTAAATCTTACATTTTATCACGGACATTTGTCAATTCCCCTTATAAGGGACATTTTTATTCGTGACCTTAATCTTTACCAGAGACTATCATATAATAGAGACGTTACTACCACGTTCCTTGTCATTTAAATTTCTTAGATTGCCTCACGAGTGAATTACAATTAATATTGTCTTAGTTGTATCATTTATGTACCTATGTTACGAAAATTTGCCATACCTACGTCTTAGCTGTCGGAAAGAAGAAATAACCCAATTACCAAGTGAAGACTGTATTTTTTTTCATTTATCGAACTCGCGGAGCGTAAGCGAAGTGAGTTCTTACAAACAACTCCAGACCGAACTGTCACCTGGCTACTGGGACGTCTCGGCATTTGGATGGCTTTTGGATTGAGATAGTTTGCCTGACGATAACTTTAGTAACGTTTTTCTGATCTTTATGAAATTTCTTAGGGCTGTAGTAGAGATACCTAATTTTTTTAAGTTCGTATATGAGCAGGATCGATCAAGTGGTTATGGAGCTAGAAGGAGAATAAAAATCCTCCTTAGGGTCTTGTTATATTGGTCAACTCGTTTGCAAGTAAATCGCAAATTTTCAGTTCGAGGCGAACTACTAGTTATGTATAATTGCCTTGAACTGAGAACTCCCGATTTACTTGCAAACGACTTGACCATTATTTTTTCTTTCTAGCTCCATAACCACTTGATCGATCATGCTCATATACGAACTTACAAATTTTATGTATCTCTGCTACAGCCCTAAGAAATTTCATAAAGATCTGAAAAACGTTACTAAAGTTATCGTCAGACAAACTATCTAAATCAAAAAGCCATCCAAATGCCGAGACGTCCCAGTAGCCAGGTGACAGTTCGGTCTGAAGTTGTTTGTAAGAACTCACTTCACTTACGCTCCGCGAGTTCGAATATGTAAAAAAAATACCTATACAAAAGTATGGCCGGAAATTACACAAAATGACGCGCGATTGTAGCGTCATGTTGACGTTCCTTAACATTTACCTGTCTCTAGTTCTTACTAGTAGTTCGCCCCGAACTGTGAACTCGCGAATCTTGTGTTTTGCCATAAATGTGCAATAGTAGAATTACTACAAATACCAAAAATAGGTATCGGGTATTTTTTCTCAACTAACCATCACGGTGGAACTAAACGTCCATATTAAATTGTGCGGTTGATGCGCAAAATTTAACCGCGACGAAATCGCTTCAGATTTGACAGTTTTTGTCTCATCTAAATTTAAATCGACATCTTACATGCCTCTCACTCTGTTACTTTGACATTTCGTTCTCATCTGTGGACCACCTATATAGGTTTCGGCAGGGGGGTACAACTCAAAGTAAATCTGTCAAAAAAATTGAGTTTGACACGACGTATCCGCTACGTTTGCATAAGTGCGAAAAAGAACTTGTCATGCGTTAAGAAGGGACAACATGATTCGTGACGTTACGTGACATTACAGAGGTCTCTCTGTTATACTATTATTTACTCTGTGGTTTCGGTCACCATCATTATACGTCTATGGTAACTCTCTCTGACTAATGTCACAGAGTAAATAATAGTATAATACAGAGAGACCACTGAACCCCCCTTGGGTTGTACCCCCCTGGTACAACTCAAAGTAAATCTGTCAAAAAATTTGAGTTTGACACGACGTATCCGATACGTTTGCATAAGTGCGAAAAAGAACTTGTCATGCGTTAAGAAGGGACAACATGATTCGTGACATTACAGAGGTCTCTCTGTTATACTATTATTTACTCTGTGGTTGTACCCCCCCGCTAATGTGTTAATGTCAGTATGCTGATGGCCCTAGCAGCCAAAGCTCTAATAAATTAAAAAAAAGTCAGTTGTCAAAATATTTACACCAAAATCAAAATATAATTGAAAATATTTTTGAAATCAATTTTATGTTGCTAATTGTTATGAAACAGTAAGCAGTTAATAAGGATTTGACGGGAGTGTTAATCAATACCTTTCGTTTGATACCAAACTCAACCGTACTTGCTCGTAAAAGTAGCAAATAAGATGGCCAATGTAACAGGACCCCTTTACAAAACCTTTTTAGGCCTTCTAATTTCAGAACTCCCGTCTCAATCCAGCTCATATACGAACTCGCAAATTTTGTTGGTCTCTGATACAACCCCAACAAATTTCATTAAGATTGGAAAATCGTTACTAAAGTTATCGTCGGACAAACTATTTAAATCAAAAAGCCATCCAAATGCCGAGACGTCCCAGTAGCCAGGTGACAGTTGTTGTTTGTAAGAACGATCTTCGCTTACGCTCCGCTCGTTCGACAAACTACACCCTATACTTACCATTGTAATTGTAACCCTCTTCTGCGGACCCCTAAATTCTCGAAAATCACAAGGACACTTCATTTAATGTCAATTATTATCTACTCGACTTTACCTACTCGAATAACAATACATATTTGCGAACATCTGTCCCAAAAAAATATCATTGAAAAAGGTACAAAAGAATTTGTTGAAAATCTTTGAGGCGTTAAATTTTGATCTTCGAACGCTACAGACATGTCGGTATTGTTGCAAAACCAAAATAAACATACACGCGCATAACTAAAGCGTAAATCTTATTTCAAAGTTGTAAAGCTTAATTTGGACTGACTTCCTTTTTTGAAACTGAATCGATTAATTTTGTTTTCATGTTTCGACAATTTTAATAATGATTCTTCTCAAAACAAATAGGTTCCTTATTGCAATGAAACTAAGGATTATTTTAATCGATTTTATGTTTTGATTACTGCATATAAAAGTTTGCAAGTCGGTTTTACGCTAAGTTTGTCTATGAATGACTTTTTTCTAAATTTAAACTTTTTAAATTGGAGTCCGTAAGCCGAGCGTTTTGTTAAAGTTCCAAAGTATTGCGTTTCGTTACGGTACTAAGGTTTTGCTAATTGCTTTGAAATTTGAAACCTGTATTGGTTTAATTATTAAACCACGGACATGGTAATTTGATACTTTTGCAACTCAATTATGGCACGTATTTTTAATTAAATTGTGGAAACGGTTTGGTATGTTTTTGATCGTGAGAATGATATTTAGAATGAATTAGTAATTAGATGTAATATGTTATTTTCTTGCCGTTGAAAAGGGTTTGTTAAGTATCCGACTGGAAAATGAAGAGTAATATTTATTAATTTTCTGTCACGTTATAAAATGGCACTTACCCAGGTGTAAGGGCGTCTACCGCGAATGCAGAAGACTCTAGTTTGATTCCAGACCTGGGCACCGGATGCCTAGGTCCCTTTTTTCGTTGTATAAGACATCTATAAGTTTGTAATTTATATAGTAAATGTGACTACATAAAATAAACAAATCAAAATATTTATTACATATAATTTTATTTGTTCTTCAGTTGTATTAGGTACATATAAGTTACTGAACGGCACGTTTAACACTTTGTTTGCTGACTGTACTTGCCATGAAACTTTTTTAAGAATACAATACAATCAGTGACACTTTCTAATTGAAACAATTTGACAGATTTATTTATTCAAACTAATACACCGACCACACACAAAATAATAAATTAACACTAAAATGCCGGAATTCCCTTCAATATAGATAGTGGGTTGATGGAAGGTGACATAGCTTACGTAAAACCAGAAAGAACATTCTTGCTTTAGAACCGTCCGATAATGAAAACCGAATTAATATTGTTATGTGCCTAAATTGAAGAATAAATATCTTTTATCTTTTTTTTATCTTTTATCTTTTATATAGGTAAGTAACTCAGCTAAAGCTCGCATTATACATATTTATTTAGAAATACGTAACTAGTAGTGTAGTTCCATTACCTATATTCATTTTCATTGCCACTGTTTACCTACATGTTTTATATTAAAGATAATTTATTATATTTATTGATTTTTAGGTCAAAAAAAGAAAAAAAAAAGTAGCCTTGCGGTAAGACGTCCGACTTTCAATCCGGAGGTCTAGGGTTCAAACCCCGGCTCGTACCATTTACCAGTCGCTTTTCGGTGAAGGAAAACATCGTAAGGAAACCGGACCTAATCCCAAAAAGGCCTAGTTTCCCCTCTGGGTTGGAAGGTCTGATGGCAGTCGCTTTCGTAAAAACTAGTGTCTATGCCAATTCATGGTATTAGGTTGTCAAGCGGACCCCAAGCCGGGATAAACGCTAGGAAGAAGAAGATTGATTTTCAGGTCAACAACAGCCTTAAGTAAAAGTATTACACATTTGATTAATTACATTCTACATAATACCGTAAGTATTATTTATAGTATATAGTGATAGTTAGTGAGGACTGTATGATATGTGAATGGATTAAATATAATTAAACACAAAGAATATTACAACAATATATCGGGTTGACAAGTCAAGGCAGATGAAGCATGATAACTTCAACTTCATAATATTTCTTATGACAAAACAGAATAAAAAGGTGGCAAATTAGTCGCCAACAAATAAATTACAAAAATGACAGTGCTCGTCGCAAATTAGATACCTAATTGACCACAAGGAGAGACGTATAACTTTAAAACTAGGTAAACTTAAGCCATCTTATTAGAGCCATTAGTCCAGCCAAAACCCAGCCATTTAATTATTCATCTATTGTCATTTCTGAATTTGAAATTTAAGCACGTTAGCAAGGTAGCGTTTTTTTTTTCGAGTGACATATCTTTGTCCCAGCTAATCTGTAATAAAGTGTGGGCTCCTTATCGCTAAGAGACCGTTCCTCGATCGTCTTATTTTGTGGTGTTAACAGTATGGTCACACCTTACTTTATTAACTTAATGCCTTAAAAAGTGTTTTTATATTTGTTTTGAAGTACCTAAAGTTAAGTGTAGTCGTGGGGTGCCCGGCCTTAGAATTGTCCCCCACCATATCGTCCCGTGGTTGCAGTAGGAGTCTGCTAAGGGAATATACCGGGAGATGGGCAGCAGCATCTTCCGAAAGCCTAAACAACAATAAACAAAAACAAACTGCGCGCGCCAACCCGCCTGCCAAGCGTGGCGCGTATGGCAAACCCCCCCTTTAAAGGGTAGGCCTACGTTCAGCAATGGACGTCGTATGGCTGAGATGATGATGATGATGAACGGTAAGTAATAATACCTGGTTATTCATATACATGGTGCCCGTGAGGATTGCGAGAGATTATGGGCCTAAAATTTTTCAACTATGATCCCTAATATCTCGAAGACAGTGAACTTTTAAGTATATATTCCTCGACCGTTATTCCCATTTACTTGGGGTCGGCCCTCCTTGTCCATCTTCTCCATTGTGCACGATTTTGTGCGGTGTCTTTATTGACGTTTATGTCTTTGAGGTCTTTCTCGGCTGTCGTCAACCAATTGGAAGGGCGTCTTCCCGGTCCTCTTTGTATCGTCGGCATGTTTAGGGCCTGTTTGACTATGTGGTGGTCTTCAGGACGTCTCTGTACGTGCCCATACCATCGGAGGCGTTTTTCTACTAGGTACTTTGTCAGCTATAGGTGCGACCTTGAAGCTTCCCCTTATGTAGCTATTGCGGACCCTGTCCATTAGATGACACCTCCCGACCAGCGCAACATACGCATCTCCGTGGTGTGAAGTTTCTGGAGATGACTCTTATTGGTTGCCCAACATTCAGATCCGTACAAGATGGCAGGTCTTATTGCGGTTTTGTACATTTTGCCCTTAATTAATAACAGTGAACTTTTAAGTAAATATGGGTTACTATATTGTTTAAAGCCGTCGCTGTTATTATGATAAGCTTCAAAAAACATTCCAAAACTAAGGGATTCAGATCGAAGGTCATTTTGGCATGGGATCCCCTTAACAGTGTATTCCTGATCGTGATCATAATTGGCGTCTTCTTGGAGAAAATGTCGTAATCAACTTTTCTGGATTTCGCCTAGTTTCCGAGTTACAATACAATACAATACAAATACTCTTTATTGAACACCTCAAAAAAGGAAACAGTACAGTAAATACAGCAAATTTAGAGGTAAACAACAGGCGGTCTTATCGCTAAAGAGCGATCTCTTCCAGACAACCTTTAGGTAACGGAATTCATTAAATAATTGATATCAGTAGGCGTTGCAAAGCAGTGGAGAAAAGTCTAGCAGAAAACATAAAAAAGATAAAAAAGATAAAATAAAAAAATATTGGTAAAACAAAACAATATATTAATAGATAAACAAATAACCATATACTTAATATACAATACATTTACCATTTACATTTACATACATACATAATTACATTTACATACCGAGTTATTAGCAATAAAAAAAAAATAACACACATAACTCAGTGCAAAACGCTTTTTTGATGGCGATTTCACTCTTTATATAGGTATGCTCTAGTGTAGACGTCATTATTGACATATATCAAAATGCCAAGGAATACGTTGCGTAAACCACTATTTACGAAAAAAATACTAATTTATTTTAATTGATAGCTTTACCAATTTTTTTTTATGTTCAAAAGCATTAAAAAAGGCGATATTTTTTTGCGAAATCCATGATAAATACATGCCCTAACCAGGACTCGAACCCGGGACCTTCTGCTTCGTAGGCCGGGTCACTACCGATTAGGTCCGAGTCCGTTCAGTATATAAATAAGCAATGTAAAAAATATATACTTAAAATAAGATAATAAATATGTTATCCTTTATGTTTTCTTGAAGGCATGTTACAGTACTAGTAGTGCCATCTAGCGAGTTGTTGTGAAACCAAATACATGATTATTTGCAACAAGTTGCAGACTGGATTACCCATTCTAGGATAGGTAGGTATGTCCTAATACTTAAAAATACTGTTTTAATGTTTAATTCATCATTTTATAGGTATGCAGTGGGCTACTTTCCATTAGATAAACTTAATTGTTTCGTTGCATTTAAAATCAGAATTTCAAAAATTTCGGGAATATCCAGGTGTAACGTGTGTTTGCGCTTTGAATGATTTTATAAAGGTTAAAACTTTTATAAAGGTTAAAACTTTTATAAAGGTTAAAACTTTTATAAATGAGATGTATTGATCATAAAGCATTGTGACGTCACAACATTAGTGTCCCGTATAACCTCCATATAACAAATCGTTTTGACGTTTCCTAAAGAGTAGCTGATTTAACTTGATAGGAAAGTAGCCTATTATACAGGGTGTTTCCTGTAATACGAGCAATAAATTAAAACGTAGATTCTACTCCTCAAACAACAAAAGTTTTGTTCAACAACATTTTAAAAATATGTATTTTGTAGTTTGCTTCTTTTTCATACAAACTAAATAGTATTTTCAATGTTCGTTAAAATTCGTCTATTTGACATTGCTTGTCACCCTACAGACATAATCAATTTCGGAATACATCGCGTGTTCGGAAAAACTTTAAAGTGTCCTAAAAATCAAACCATAAGTTATTTTCAAAAGTCGCTGAACAAATGTTGTCTGGTTTGAAAAGTACAATCTTCGTTTTAATTTATTGCTCCTATTACAGGAAACACCCGGTATACAATACCTACTGACACATATTATAATAAATATTAATTAAGATTTTATTTGGATGAAATATCTGTAAATAAAGTAAGTAAATATTCTTTATTGCACCAAAATATAAGAATAATAAAAAGAAATATTACAATAACCTTAAAATTAGGTACTTAACAACAGGTGGTCTTATCGCTAAAAAGCGATCTCTTCCAGACAACCTTTGGGTAGCAGGAAATGAAAAATTGATTTAAGATTACAGGTAGTGCAAAGAAGTCAAGGTAAGGGAGCAAAATACACACATACTTATTACTCCTATAAATTTCAAAAAAACGACCTACATTAATACTATGAGCTAACTAAAATACATAAATAAAAGTGACTTACTTATATAAGTTGTAACAGGGTGTCCCAGAAATCGACGTCAAGCCGTGAATGGATGATAGACCAAGTTATAACAGTTATCAGAAGAATCCAAAAAAAAAATCTATCACATGTTCTTCAAAAATTATGGTCACTTTAAAAATTTACTAGAATATTCACGCCCTGGTCTCTTAACTTCTAGTAAATTTTTAAAGTGACCATAATTTTTGAAGAACATGTGATAGATTTTTTTTTGTATTTTTCTGATAACTGTTATAACTTGGTCTATCATCCATTCACGGCTTGACGTCGATTTCTGGGACACCCTGTATAGGTACATATACAAATTGTGATTTATAATATTATGATGATATTATATTTTAATTTAAGTCAAGACACAGCTCAATTTCGATACAAAATTACGTATAAATTATTCAAAGCACGTTAAACAGAGTTTAATGATTCATCGTATAAAGTTATAATTCAGAAAGTTTGTTCCCATGATGGTCGCACTTTTCCACATGACAGCGCGATAATATCAGTGTCTCTCTTTTATTCGCGCGGTCTTAAAAAGGGATGTTTGCTTTATCGCGTCGATGACCCATGCCATCATAGGCATATTGATGAGACGACGAGTATATGGAAATGTCACGCAAAATAGGTCGTTCATGGTCAGCGGACACCGCAGCCTATGGATAGTTACAAAATTATTTTTCAATTTTTTTGCTGTTTCATAAATTTTTAACTGACTTCAAAAAAAAGAAGAGGTTCTCATTTCGACTGTTTTTTTAAGTACGTATGTTATTCGATATCTCCGTGAATCGTGAACCGATTTTTTTTTTTAATCGGACGGGTATAACCCCTAGATGGCCCCATTGTCACCAAGTCGGGGTCTGATGATGGGATCCTGAAGAAATCGAGGGAACTCTTCAACTATTATAGGCACACCTGTTTAGTGATTTCACTATTTTTTACAGCAACTCGGCCACTTCCTCTTGGAATAGCGGATCCTAAGAGAAGTCGGTTCTTTTTTTGTTTAAAATTATTTTTTAACACAGTTGCTCAAATCTAGTAGTAGTTTATAATGCGAGAAGTTGGATTTCTCGCACTAGCGCGTTTTACTTTTCCAGCCAATCACAGCTCAGGATTCATGATCACCGCCCCGCATCGCACGGCGCGAGTGTTCGAATGAAGTAACCTCAAAGTGACATATTGTCCATTTTTATAATTTTTTCGCAACTTTATTAAAAAACGTCGTTCGATACACGGACGGAATGTCATTCTTCACTCGTCCCGAGTTTTGCCACTCGCCTGCGGCTCGTGACCAAATGTCTCGGAACTCGTTGAATAATGACATCCTTTCCGACCTAGTATCGAAATGTACTATTTTATAGCCAATAGGGCTTTCGGAGTTGGTTTCATAATAAAAGTTGTTCAGCATGGGACCAACTATGAACGCTATCAATATGAACGGTGATTAATATATTCATCCTGTACCTACTGTATATGTTGAAATGTCTGCACTTTTTGCGCCCAACAGCCTAAACGCCTATTAATACCGTGCAATTTGGCTAGAATGACTAACGTCTGGGCAAATTCCGGGCGTGCCCAGACTGCTAAATTGCCCGCTTTGCTAATATAGTCCAAGAGCTCTACATAAACTACTATTTTGAAGGAAAAACTAACTAACTAAAGTAACATTTGCATTCACAGAATAAATACAACACGAGCTCATATTAAGGTTAAAACTAAACAAAATATATCTCAGCGTTTCACATTCAACCACTGAAGAGGAGGAGGAGGAGGATTGAGAGATTTGTTTTTAAATCTACATCGATGACATCCAAGGGGCCAATTTTTGACTTTCGAGCGCCCGAATTCAAAAAGTTTAAGCTTGAAAATAATCGCACACAAAAGCTTATCGCAAATTTTGTCGCATGAAATTATTAGTTTCAATACTCATGATTTCAAATTCCTATCGCTGTTATTTTTAAGACATAATTTAATCGTTTTATTCTGAGTTGTAAATGTCACTTTCGAGTACTCGAATCTCAAAAATTTATTTATTTACAATGTGTAAATCTAATACGGGCGAACCTTTTAACGGTAGTTTATATAGGTCATACTGAACAACTTTCACTATGGAGCCTACCCCGAAATCGCGGTTTTTTTTGCTAGACTCATACATTTTGTCGCATGGGTGTCGACATTTTGTATGAGGAAGCCAAATTGTTTTTTGAGATTGGGGTTACCTCCATAGTGAAACTTGTTCAGGTTGACCTATGTAAACCACCGTTAAAAGGTTCACCCGTATTAAATTTACACAAAGTATATGCATCAAATGTTGTAAGTTAAATTTCAATTACTTCCCGTTGTCTGATTGAGCTGAAATTTGGTATACTTCCGTAGTTAACTGTTTGATGAAGAAATCCACGTTTTTCAAACCAGACAAAGTTGTGCATCGTAGGCAAAGTTGTACTTTTTTTTTCATTTTATCATTGTCATCACTCAATGTATGAGTATTTTTAATAAAAACAAATTGAGTTAAGCAACCATTACACCCTCAATAAAAATAAAACTAATGGCTCCTTAATTGATCTAAAGGACCCTTAAAATGTTTATGTTTTAACATGACATATTTAAGTACTTCTTATGTCATAGTAGAATAAACCTTATTCGTGAAATAATATGGGTTTTTATTAAATGTAAGTGTTGTTACCGTAACGAGGATATTGTTTATTATAGTCATCTTGTATTTATTTTTAGGGTTCGTTTAAGTAAAGAGAATTTAGTCGTACCTACATTTAAGAAAAATAAAAACAATGTATACAGAATGTAACAAAAATACTGATGATCCGTTTAACGACATAATTGGCATCGTATACAGAGTAAGAAATAATTCAAGAAAAAATTTTTGGACGCAAAAAAAATTTACCCTCCATATAAAACCATTTTTTGCGAGGATTTAAAATAACATAAACATAAATACTCTTTTCACGCCACCTGCTCGGAAATGTGGCAAAAGAAGATCAAAATCCAAGCTGGAAAGTAAGCAATTGCTGTAGCATCTGAACAACCACAACAAGAATTGCTATTTTGCAGCAATTAATGTCATAGTAGAAAAGTCAAATCCAGTTATGTCATTGCATTGGACCCGCCAATGAGAATCATTTAAAACATTAAAAAGGTATTTTTTGCACCACTTTTTCTTTCTAAAATAAAATAAGGTTGTTTATCGAACCAATTTACTTGTTTAAAAAAAAGAAACGTCAAAATCATTCAGATCACCCTTAAGGCGTTTTTACCTTTTTAACCGTTTGTGGTTTTCGATCAAAAGTGGGTAAGGAGTAAACCGGCTATTAGACATGGCAACTTGCAGGGCCCAATCTGTTGTGTACCCTGCCTCTCCCTCTCCCTCCTTCAGCTCCCTACGGGCCTTACCTTTAATTATACCTACCAACCTGACAGATTGGGCCCTGCAGGTTGCAATGTCTAATAGCCCTTTGAGTCGGATTGAAGCAAACATCGTAAAACGCTTCTTAATAGTGAAAAAAAAAGTAATAAAGGTGGAGCGAGAAAAATACATATTGAATTGGATAATGTTTGACTGAAAAACAAGAAAGTTGTATTTATGCAGTAAAAATGAGTTCAATAAGTGTAGAAAATGTTATTAATACGCTGGCGCCCACCGAAATTCAAGAAACTGCACAGGCGTAGAAATTTGTTACCAGTGAAATCGCGTCCTAAATAAGAAAGCCCATGAACAGTGATATTTTGTATACAATATAATATCCGACGAACAATTCATATTATGGAAGGATGGCGAAAAGAAGCATTTATTTGCAGAAAGTTACATGCTCGTTTACTTTATCGTGCTTGTGAAAAGCATATGAACCAAAGTTTGTTATTAAATAAATACAAACTTTGAAAACACTGAAAAAATAATCAACCCAGCAGGACTTGAACCTGCATCGATACGCCTTGCCGGGGCTCGATCGCTTTACCAATTAAGCTATGGGTTCAGTTGCTAAGCTGACGAAATTTTCAATGTCTTCAAACATCTTTTTGCATTTATTTTACATCGGCTTTATAGCAGCCGTAAGCGACATCTAGGTGCTACCAGAAGTAAACACCTTTCCCGCCGACACTATCGCAAGTGTCACAACGGAAATTAGATGGCGCTGCTATCAACTCATAATTATTTTTATATGTTTTTAAAGTGGTGCATTCCACTCAAACTAAAGTTTGTTATTAAATAAATACAAACTTTGAAAACACTGAAAAAATAATCAACCCAGCAGGACTTGAACCTGCATCGATACGCCTTGCCGGGGCTCGATCGCTTTACCAATTAAGCTATGGGTTCAGTTGCTAAGCTGACGAAATTTTCAATGTCTTCAAACATCTTTTTGCATTTATTTTACATCGGCTTTATAGCAGCCGTAAGCGACATCTAGGTGCTACCAGAAGAAAACACCTTTCCCGCCGACACTATCGCAAGTGTCACAACGGAAATTAGATGGCGCTGCTATCAACTCATAATTATTTTTATATGTTTTTAAAGTGGTGCATTCCACTCAAACTAAAGTTTGTTATTAAATAAATACAAACTTTGAAAACACTGAAAAAATAATCAACCCAGCAGGACTTGAACCTGCATCAACCTACCACCACCTGGTGGTGGTTCTGGTAGCACCTAGATGTCGCTTACGGCTGCTATAAAGCCGATGTAAAATAAATGCAAAAAGATGTTTGAAGACATTGAAAATTTCGTCAGCTAAGCAACTGAACCCATAGCTTAATTGGTAAAGCGATCGAGCCCCGGCAAGGCGTATCGATGCAGGTTCAAGTCCTGCTGGGTTGATTATTTTTTCAGTGTTTTCAAAGTTTGTATTTATTTAATAACAAACTTTAGTTTGAGTGGAATGCACCACTTTAAAAACATATAAAAATAATTATGAGCATATGAACCGTCAATATACCTATAAATAGTATCTATTAAAGTGTTCGTACATGCCAATTAATTTTTTATTTTATTTCCTCACAGTAGTCGTGAAAAGCACTATGTAATGTCTCGGCCGAAAGCGCTATAGGTGGACTCGTATCTTCGAGGGCCTCCCCTGGCGGGTCGGCCCTCGAACTAACTCGATCCACCTGTAGCTTACTTTCCAGCCTCTACAACAATGTACTATTGCACACCACAGAATAAAGAACACAAAAAATAAAAGTTTCATAAAAGTAAAGTAGCGGTTTAACAATTGGCGGTCTTATCGCTAAAAAGCGATCTCTTCCAGACAACCTTTTAACCTTTCCTTTTTTCAGATTTTTATCTTTGTTTTTCATAATTAGAATACGATACAATTACTCCTTTAAAAGGATCACCAGTATTTTTGTTACACCCTGTATAAACACCTGTTTTGCTCGGTACAGTCGGTACTAAGCTTCAATGCAGCTTGACAAAAAATCTAACAGTGATTCGTGTAGATACTTAACTAAGTTTTACATAGGGCAGATGCCCCGGTTTTGGCCACTTTAAGGAGAGTTTGACTGTTCAGACGTCCGTCATTTTGCGTTATTAAGGAATTATGAAATTCTTTATGTCATTGAAAATATATTAACTATATTTATATGAGTCTGCGCTGTAAAGATTCTGACGTAAGATCTTATTATTTTCTTTGGTGAAATGTCAAAAAGGGGCCCAAGAGCCTATTTTGGCCACATTTTTCCATAACTCCTGACAACTGAATGACAACTGATACATGACAGATGACAATGCCATCTGTTCTGCCATAATTTACTCTTACATTAACTATAAACCATAGATTTGTAAATTCGTAAATATCTTAATAAAATTGGAAATGTAATACTGGGGCATCTGCCCTATAACTTATCTAAACATGTCTCTGGTAGCCCTTTATCAGAGCCACTTCACCTCAAGGACCTTTTACACTATTATTTATTGCTAAAGTAAAAAGCAAGTAACAGAACGCTTGGGAAAGTTTTTTGCAGTTGAACTTTGAACGGGTTAAATTTAACTTGAAAGTGAAACTGTTAAAATACAAGGGTTATTCTGACTTTATAACACGTTTGGACACGATTCAATTTCAGTACAACTCCAATGCATTACATACGCAATAGCGCCTAAACTTCTGAATCAGATATATCAGAATTTGCTTGAATCAGATATATCAGAGTATGTTGAAGTTATGTTTCAGATTAGGGATGTCACGAATATTCGCATTCGCATTTGTATAATGCGAATATTCGCATCATTTTTGACATTCGTATCAACATTCGCATTCGCATCAAATGATGCGAATATTTTTCGAATGCGAATGTTGGTAGAACACATCCTGTTTTGACCGCACTGACCCGGCCAATGGTCATATGCTTGCTCATACACAGGAAGTGAAAACGACGGTATCACTTGACTCCTTTTGATCATTAATATAGGACTCCATCCCATGTCATGTTCTGTATATTTGAAATATGGAAGCATAAAAATGATAAGCAAGATTAAGTTTTTTGAATCTACTCCGTAACATTCGTATTCGCATTCGGACATTCGCATGCTGAATATTCGCATTCGCATTCGCGAATGTGAGAAAAACGACATTCGTGACATCCCTGTTTCAGATACATTTTTACGGACTTTTCAACCGACTTCAAGATTTCGAAGGAGGAGGTTCTCAATTCGTCGGGATCTTTGTTACTGCTATATTTTTTATGTATCCTCACCGATAATTCGAAGACGGCTTGACCGATTTGGAAAATTATTTTTTTGTTTGAAAGAGTAAACTTCACAGTTGGTCCCTTTGTCACCAGGTCCAGATCTGATGATGGAATCCTGGAGAAATCGAGGGAAGGGTTTTTTGCAGCAACTCGGGCATTTCCTCTTGGAAAAGCGGAGCGTAAGTGAAGTCGGTTCTTTATTTGTTTAATATTATTTTAAGAAATTCATTTTGTATTTAAAGTTGTTCTTTATCACTTTTTTTAATTTTTTATTTATTTGAAAGAAACAAACAGTCATACAACATGAACATTGTATTAAGAAGTAAAATGTTTTCGGTTGTTTCTCTTTAGTCTCTCTTAGATCCGTTTCATACAGACGTAATATATGTAGTTTGATAGTATTTTCATAGCCATTGATACGACATTAATTTATGGACTAACCTTTTTTCTATACAGCGTCAGGTTTATATAAGCTATAACCAGGTAATATTTTACACCCCTAGCTGTCTGGACCGGTATCGGCTACTTTCTCCCTGAGTGCACCCTGAATACTTGCTTTGATTACCCCCGCCCCTACTAACAGTTCTCGATAATATGGACATCTATACGGGCGAATCTCTTTACGGTCATAAATATAAGACATTATAAATGTAATCCATACAAAATAATTCGCAATGATTACACTAATGAGTTCTATGTCTGGTTTCATTTATCGCCAGTATTAGATTTACACACTGTATACAACAAAGTCATGTCGATTAATCCATTTACAACTTAAAAATGGCTGAAATGATTTTGATGATTCCTGGTTTGAATTTAATCAATAAAAAATGTACAAAAAATACATAATTATTAATAAAAGTCAGACTCGCACTTAGCCACTTTTTTGACTTTAGAATGAAGGATTTATTAGTGCTATAATGCCACTAAAATAAAATAAAATGCAATTAATATGTACAATTTATGTATTAATTTATATACAGTTATTGCCTGTTGAAATTCTAGCCGGCCAATGGTCATATGCTTGATCATACACAGGAAGTGAAAACGACGGTATCACTTGTCTCCTTTTGATCAATAAATAATATAGGACTCCATCTTCTGTATTTATGAACTACGTAAGCATAAAAATGATAAGCAAGATTAACTTTTTCGAATCTACTCCGTTACATTCGTATTCGCATTTGCATTCGGACATTCGCATCCTGAATATTCGCATTCGCGAATGTGAGAAAAGCGACATTCGTGACATCCCTGTTTTAAAGGGTCGGCAACGCGCATCCTCTGGAGTTGAAGGCGTCCAGAGGCTAAGGTAGCGGATTACCATCAGGTGGGCCGTATGCTTGTTTGTCACGGTCGTTTTATAAAAAGAATACATTTCCAATCGAGAACGAACAGTAACTCTCACCTGTAATACCCACTTCACGTCTGACGTATAATTATCGGGTAATTACCCCATTGCCCAAAAAGGTACATCGATTTCGGGGATTAAAATCTGAATGCGCAAGGATTTCGTTTATAATTTATAATAAGTACCATGTCATATTCAGAATTCTATAGTCTATTTTAACGATAAGTCCATCGAGTGAGAGAGACGGGGTTCTATGCAAGGACTACGTATTTATCTGGTCTGAAATTAATTTAAATAAAAGCGCCAAAAATTTTGTGATAAACAGTCATATGGATTCTTAAAACTCCACAGGTGTCACACATGAGCGTTGCCGACCCTACTTATCCGGAATAAAGCAATAATAAATACTTGGGGACAAACTTACACAAATCGACCTAGTCCCAAACTAAGAAAAGCTTGTACTATGGGTACGCCATACCTACTTATATGTACAAATAAATATATAGATACATATATACTCAGATATATAGAAAACACTTATAACTCAGAAACAAATATTCGTGATAAACACTCAAATCAATGCCCTTACCAGGATTCGAACCCGGGACCTCTTGCTTCGTAGGCAAATTCACTACCAGTACCAACTAACTGGGCTAGGGGGCCGTTAAAAATACCGTTACCGTGACCGTTAAAAAATAAAAAAATACTATACACTGCTTCCTTTGATTATTAAACCAACGGGATGCGACAAGCGCTCTCATTTCTATCGGAAAAAGTCTGCCGTTTTGCGGGGGAGGGGAACGTCAAATGTATGCGAAACGTCAAAGTAGCTACGTCAAATAAACGTCAGTCCATGCAATGAGTATGACCATTGACCACTGATCATACATTTTTGGTAGAGGGGAACACCTGTCAATGGCCACTCCGCTTGGTTTAAAGCTCTAAGACTGCTTCTGATGTGATCTGAGATTGAAACTCCGGAATACCAGTCCGCCGCTCTACCAACTGAGCTACCGAGACTTACCCATTGGCTGAGAACTCTCCCACCAGCACTACATTCTTCATATGCTTATTAGGGGACGCCTAGCAACATCTGTCATAAGAGTCTTGCACTTTTTTGTTTTCTTCTAAAATAGTAGTTTATGTAACTGTTACGTAATAGGGGTCCTTAAAACACGAGTGTGGTTTTATGAAACGAAGTGAGTTTCATAATAAGATCACACGAGTGTTTTTAAGGCCTAATTACGTACAGTTGCATACACTGCTTTATCTATACACACATATTATAAGCCCGAAATGATGAATGAATGACTGCAATTGCACGGATTGCACGCCATCGCCATGGCCAACTCGATTGTGCCGGCGGTCGGAGGGGCGCGTGCCGGCGGGCGGGGCCCACCCGGATTTTCATAATGAAATCGCATTTTTGATTATTATTTGATAATGATAACATCCTTACAGATAAGACATTTGTTCAAACTACTAACGAAACAATCTATTTTTATGGTGGTTATAACGTGCGATTTTTGAACGCATCATGGAGGGTTTATGATATAGGTGTAGATAAAGTATTGTAATGAAATGGAGATTTGCGCGACCTCAGTGACGCGATAGATGACGCGTTTTTAAAGCATTTGCATGATTTACGGGAAAGCGATTTTGTAGACACTGCAGTCCACTTATTGTATTGTCCTTGATGTAAAGGCATTATAAGAGTTGATTTGAGGGGAGTCCCCTTAGTGAAATGAAAAGATTAAAAAGAGATTGATGGTATTCATAAAAAATGCGTAGATTATGGATATTATTGGAGTATTATAGTGAATTAACTTTTGATTTGACATGGATTTTTATATTGTTATTCTGTAATTCCCACCTCACCTACGTACAAATATGATATTTTTATTATATGAAGTACTAGCAGTTGCCCGCGGCTTCGCCCGCGTACATTATGATTAATGCAGATTTCTACTCTTGAATAAAAGTTTTTCCCCGCGACTTCCTTTGCGTAGAATTAGTAATTGACCCCCCTTTTTACCCTCTTAGGGAATGACTTCTGGGATAACTACTATGTATCCATCCCCAGAACTCAAACTATCTCTATACCAAATCATCTAAATAGGTTCAGCGGTTATCAATTCCCCATATAAACTTTCAACCCCCTTTTCACCTCTTAAAGGGTTGATTTTCGGGATAAAACTATCCTATGTCGTTTCTCGAGACTCAAACTTTCTCGATATCAAGTTTCATCTAAATCGGTTCAACTGTAAATAATTCTATATAAAACTTCCAACCTCTTTGCTATGCACCCCCGTAAGCTTTGTTTTTCGGGATAAATACAATTTTGCCCCTTCCCGGGACCCAAACTATCTCCATACCAAGTTTCATCTAAATCGGCTCAACATTTAAAAATGCCCCATACAAACTTTTAACCCCCATTTCACCACTTTAAGTAACGATTTTAGGAAATTAAAAAAAAAACACGCAAGTACGGGTCTTACTTGCGCCTCAAAGGTTTCGTACGAACAACTTTTTTATTACATTTTTGAAAAAAGACGCTTTCAGCATGATTTCATGAGAATTAATAGGGCGGCTGAGTGCGAATCGGACACGTACCCCGATTTATTTATTTTTGTCTTAAGTCGGACTGGTGCTTGACTGCACTCTTATTAGTTTTCCTGTAATTTATACGTAAATAACTATTATATCTGTAATTTTTGCAAAATTTTCTGTCGAACAGTTTCCGATATTGATTAATTTACACCTTTTTTTTAATAACTTCAAAGTTATGTATGTTAAAATTATACTAATTAGAGATCCTCACATTAAGGCCCTTTTATTTGATACGCCACACGATAAAGTTATTTGTTTTTTGATTTTTCATTTCTGATGGGCTGATTTTCGAGGTAAAAACAATTTTATGTTCCTTCTCGGGACTCAAACTATCTGTATGCTAATTAGCATTAAGTTTCATCTAAATCGGTCCAGGTGTTAAAAATTTCCTGATCAAAATTCCAATCCCTTTTTCCTTCAAGGGATGATTTTCGGAACGAAAACAACCCTTAGTCATTTGCAGGGATTCACACTTACTATATACCAAGTTTCGTCTAAATCGGTTCAACGGTTTAAAATTCCCTATAAAAACCTGCAACCCCCGTTTCATCCTTAACTTTTTTACCTTTAAGGGTAGTTTTCGCGAAATATTACTATTTTTTTCCTCCCCGGGCCTCAAACTATCTGTATACCAAGTTTCATCTAAATCGGTTCAGCTGTGAAAAAATCCTATATAAACTATCAACCCTCTTTTCACCCCTTTACGGGTTAATTTTTTCAATGAAAATAACCCTTAGTCGTTTCCCGTGATTCAAACTATCTATTATATCAAGTTTCATTTAAATCGATTCAACGGTAAGAAATTCTCTATACAACCTTCCAATCCCCTTTTCACCCCCTTAAGGGCTGATTTTCGGTATAGAAACTACCCTATGTCCTTTCCCGGAGGTAAAATTATTTCTTTAACAAAAATTTCGACATTGATGCCATTTTCGTACTTAATTAACGTCCCAAAATACCATAAATCGACTCCCATCTCCCATATTGATATTTAGTAATTTCAACCCTATTGCACCCCAACAGGGGGATGATATTTCACGCCCGCCACGTTGTATCATAAAATCATTGGTGTTTTCGTAATCAGCGACCCGATAAACCATAGAAAAGATACCCATGTTGATTTTAAGACTTTTTCACTCCCATTTTCCCCTTTATGGGGTTGAATTTTTAAAAAACCTGAAACACGTGTTTACATATTTATTGTTAGAATTACTCCTGTGAAGTTTCAAATAAAACAGTCTAACTAATCTTGTTTCCCTATACAAACTTTGGACCCCCATTTCACCCCCTGGGGGATGATATTTTACACCTGCCACGTTGTATAATAAAATGGTTGTTGTTTTCGTAATCAGCGACCCGATAAACCATAGAAACGATACCCATATTGATTTTCAGACTTTTTCACCCCTATTTCCCCCTTTAAGAAGTTGAATTTTCAAAAAAGCTGAAACACGTGTTTACTCATTTATTGTTAGAAATACTCCGGTGAAGTTTCAAATAAAATAGTCTAACTAATCTTGTTTCCCTATACCAACTTTGGACCCCCATTTCACCCACTGGGGGATGATATTTTACACCTGCCACGTTGTATAATAAAATGGTTGTTGTTTTCGTAATCAGCGACCCGATAAACCATAGAAACGATACCCATATTGATTTTCAGACTTTTTCACCCCCATTTCCCCCTTTAAGAAGTTGAATTTTCAAAAAAGCTGAAACACGTGTTTACTCATTTATTGTTAGAAATACTCCGGTGAAGTTTCAAATAAAATAGTCTAACTAATCTTGTTTCCCTATACAAACTTTGGACCCCCAATTTCACCCCCTGGGGGATGATATTTTACACCTGCCACGTTGTATGATAATATGGTTGTTGTTTTCGTAATCAGCGACCCGATAAACCATAGGAACGATACCCATATTGATTTTCAGACTTTTTCACCCCCATTTCCCCCTTTAAGGAGTTAAATTTTCAAAAAAGCTGAAACACGTGTTTACTCATTTATCGTAAGAAATACTCCGGTGAAGTTTCAAATAAAATAGTCTAACAAATCTTGTTTCCCCATACAAACTTTGGACCCCCATTTCACCCCCTTACGGGGTGAATTTTGAAAAATCCTTTCTTAGTGCACCCCTAGACCTTATAAGGGACCTACATGCCAAATTTGGAAACTCTAGACCCAGCGGTTTAGGCTGTGCGTTGATATGTCAGTCAGTCAGTCAGTTTCTTCTTTTATATATTTAGATTTTTGATTTAGTACAGTAATTTGACAACTCCGGCTATACATTGTAAACCACTTTGTATTGCAAGAGCTGTCAGATTACTGTACTTACTGAATTAAAAATACTACTTTAACACGTTTGGTTTTTTATATGATACTTCATGTTCAAATCTTATTAGAACGAAAACAACATAATACAATCATACTTAAATAGCACTGATGCTAAAAAACTACAAAAATCCCAACATTACTACAAAAAACATCGAAAAACTACACACCAGGCGTGGGTATAATTATATTCTTTAATAGAATAGAATAGAAACATTTATTTCGAGTAACTATTATGACTCATACAGATTGTTAGTAAGAATTATATTACATTAGTATTTAAATCTAGTATAATTTAATCTTAATCTAATTATTATAAAACATATACACTGCTGGAAATGTGCATTTCGCAGCAGTGTCTTATGTATGGACAGTCAAGTCTGTCCGCTATCGAACGCAGGATGGGGTTGGGGCTGGCCCGCACCCGGCGCACCAGGGATGTGCATCGCTTGCGCAAGGTAGCATAAAAACAGTCCATCTGTGCGTTTGCAAACATCCCTGATGCGCTGCAGAAGCGAGGCAGCCCCACCAGCACCCGGAACGCGTTGTTATACTGGACCCGGAGGGCCCCGTAGGCCCGTTGCGTGAAAAACCTCCACAAGCTACACGTATATAGGGAGGTGCAATATGCTTTAAATAAAGTTAATTTTACCTCCCTTGTGCATCGCGCGAACTTACGGGAAATCATGTTTGCCCTAATTGACAGGGCCCTGCGTTCCCGTTCGATATCCATATTATCTTTTAGATCAGACGTAACAATATGGCCTAGGTATTTGAAGCTCGTTACCTTTTCTAGTCGGCTATTATTTAGATAGATAGGAGGAACCTCATCAATCTGGTTTTTACGAGTTTCAAATACCATAAAATGGCTTTTATTGACATTATATACAAGCCCATGTTCAGCGGTGTAATTCTCACAGACACGTAATAACTGACGTAGGCCACAAGCCGACGCGCTGAGTAAAACCATGTCGTCTGCATAGCTAATATTGTTTAGGCATACTGAGTCAATATGGCAGCCGACATGCATTTTACCCAGGGCTTCGAGAAGCCCATCCACGTACAGATTGAAGAGTGTGGGAGAGGTTAACCCTCCCTGCCTCACTCCACACTCCAACCTATACGGATCTGACAGTGTACCAGCCCATCGAACGCTATTGACCTGGCCCCCGTACCAGTACTGGAGTATCCGGACTGTCTCAGAAGGTAGTTTAATATCTTCGAGCTTTTTCCATAATACATCGTAAGAGACCAGGTCAAAAGCCTTAGATAGGTCTAAGAAGGCAGCATAAACTGGAGTTTTCCTATCTACGTAATATTTGACAGTATGCTTAAGGCACAGAATTGCACTCTCAGTAGATAACCCAGGTCGAAATCCAAACTGATTGTGATTAAGGTGCGCATGCTTATTTAACTGTGCATTAAGCAAACCGTCAAATACTTTCGCTATAATGGTCGCGAGAGAAATCGGCCTGTAGTTCCCAGAGTCAGATAAATCTCCAGTTTTATTCTTGACGACCGGTACCACAACAGTCCTCATTAGATCGTCAGGTAGGTAGCAATGTCTAACGCATAATGTATAGAACATCGCTAACGTCCTTGAGATATGAGGACCTGCATGTTGAAGATGCTCAATGCTGAGCCCATCATGCCCCGGGGATTTACCACGAGAAATCGAACGGATGGCTTTAGCTACTTCCTTGGCTGTATATCCAGGTTCAACAGGTTGCGTGATGGCCTCAGCATTGATCACCACTTTCTGTGACGGCCCCAAAGGCGATTTTACAAAGAACTGGTCCTTAAAGTGGTTAGCGATATGTTTCAGGTCGCTTTTACCTCCGACGCTTACAGGACAGCCAGACCGAAATTTTGTGCTATTAGTAGCCTTCCAAAAAGACCGAAAATCTTTTCTAGAGTGCTGTGAAGCTATAAAATCCATTTTAATTTGAGATTCATGGTCTTGGGCCCATTTAAGGCGAGATTTAAAGATCTTCCGCGTTTCACACATCTCATCATGCAATTTTCCACAGGAAGGTTTACCATTGAGCACCCACTCTTGAAATTTCAGTCTCGCTACCCCATGAGCTTCTTTGACGTATCTATTCCATCCCACCACCTGATTTTTAGACTTTTTTCTCCTATTTTTACTACTAGCAATAGCGGCCGCGCATAGAACTGATACAATACTCTTATACAATTCATTGATTACTTTTCTATGGCTAGTATTATTGCAGTACTTATCAGCGCAAAGTCTAAACTCTGATGGAAAGTCAATTAACTTTAATCCTTTGTCACATTCAACCCTATATTTAGCTACCTGCTCCGATCCTCTCTGTCCCCATACTACATTTTGATTATGAACACTAGGTGGGTTTATTAGTCTCGGTGTTAATAAATATAAATCACATTCTAGCATTAGAGGAAAGTGATCGGACCATGTAACATCATATTTGACATATACTTTACGCATCGACGGCATTACAGATTGTGATATAAGGCAATGATCCAACCAGCGCTTACAATGATGCGCTTCACTTATGAAGGTGTAAGTCTGAGAATCAAGACCCAACTTCAGTACGTCAATACAACACAAACTCAATTCATTACAGTGGTTAATTAGTTCATTGTAAAAAAGTTCATTTGGGTGGGCATTGAAGTCCCCCATTATGTATACCGATTCAATGCTACATTCGTCCACAATAGCACTCACCGTACCAAGGCAGTCCGTAAAGTCTGGCAGATTGTCCGTACCATTTGTAGGCATGTACACGCTTATCACTAAAATAGGACGATCACCCGTCACTATCTTTATTGCACATACTCGCGGATTATTGCACGCCACTACCGACACATTAGAAAAAATCGCACTCCTCCATAATAAGGCGACGCCGCCGTAAGGCCGCCCGCGCACCATGCCCGCCGATGTATCCATAGCCGACGTCCCTATGGCACTAAACTTGTCATCGATCATATTTAAAAATGCAATTTCTTCAGGCATTAGCCACGTCTCCTGAAGTGCAATGACGTCACATGTTTGACACAAATCTCTGATGCTGTCCACACTGCGTTTGACGTTTTTGCAGTTAAAAGTTGCAAATGTACATTTATTTATTGCCATTTACCGATTTAATTGTACATTGCCGTTTCCAGAGCTTACCCTGGCTGACTTTTTGTACTTATAATGCACAAACTCACGAAATATAATATCTTTCGGCCATAGATTACTATCTAGAAATAACGGCATTTTAGATTCATTAACAAAAAACTTATAGGCGTTGTAGAACTTTTCATTTCTAATTTTTATTTTTTCTAACGATACAACTTCCTGCGTTTTCTGCTTAATGTAACGGGTTATCTCGGACTCATCTACATCCTTATTAATTCTTGTGATAAACATCGGGATTCTTCGCTCAGCCGCTCTAAAACTGCCGAAAGATTCGCTTGAAGTACCAAGTTGACCTTTAGGACGTTTCTTCGTCCTATGTTTACCTTCTACCTTCACCCAATCACCTTTGTTGGTTTTGTTACCTTGTGACTGTTCCACATTCGTAACTAGCGCTAAAGCATACGATTTATCACGCGCATCTTCTATCGCGCCTATATGAGGCGAGGTAACGGCCGGCGCAGGAGCAATCAGCTGTTCGACGGGATGACTCATCTCGCTCTCTGCAGTTTTAACGGTTGGCGGCGGCGAGATAATATTTTGCGCGGTAGACTGACTACCCGAAATCGACAACGATGAGCATTGCTCACTGGCACACATATTGTCGGGTGTAGATGATGATTTTGTATCATTATTGTAATTGCCAGTATCGAGCAGCGTGGAGTTGTTGGGATGCGATATACCCGAGGGACCACTATCTAGGCACCAAGCTCCTCGCGTCCCATTAACATTACAAATTGATAACCTGGCAGGTGTTATATTTTTCATTGCTTGAAACTCCTTTCTTAGGTCTTCAAAATCACTTAAGGTGGCATACGTTGACTTAACGCTATCTATGTCAGTCCGGAGCCTCACAATATCCTTTAACAATTTTGTACAATCCAGGTGATCAAATAAAATTGGAGGCAATATCTCCAACTGACGAGCCACAAACACTGGAATAGAACTAGGATCTGCCGTCCTAAATACGTTAATAATATCATTCACATCGCGCTGTTCCTTTTTGTCGCCTCTGCGATTAACAGTCTGCTTCTTCGTACCGATGGCTTCAAAAAGTAACGACTTGGACTTTTGAATTTCCGCCGTTGTAAACGCTGACGTACATAAACGCACTAAAGTTTCCTCGTCTATCACGGATAACTTATTCTGTATGTAAGACAACATTTCGTCGATAACGACATTACAAACATTACATTTCACTGTAACCGACATTATTTACGACACTCGCGCGCCGGTCGAAGGTAATTACACACGGGATTTAATGCAGACCTTAATCAAATATGCCAAAAAGTACACAAAATAAATGTAGTGGTAGACAACTGGCGGTCTAATCGCTAGAGAGCTCTTACATACAACTTTAGTAGGGATGTCACGAATATTCGCATTCGCATTCGTATAATGCGAATATTCGTATCATTTTGGACATTCGTATCAACATTCGCATTCGCATAAAATGATGCGAATATTTTCCGAATGCGAATGTGGGCAGAACGCATCCTGTTTTGACCGCGCTGACTCGGCCGATGGTCATATGCTTGCTCATACGCCTCATACACAGGA
The DNA here is from genome assembly GCA_911728535.1 of Pammene fasciana. NCBI lineage: Eukaryota > Metazoa > Arthropoda > Insecta > Lepidoptera > Tortricidae > Pammene > Pammene fasciana. The sequence continues at coordinate 9,932,509 of OU452297.1, forward strand.
AGTGAAAACGACGGTATCACTTGTCTCCTTTTGATCAATAATATAGGACTCCATCACATATCATGTTCTGTATTTATGAACTATGGAAGCATAAAAATGATAAGCAAGATTAACTTTTTCGAATCTACTCCGTTACATTCGTATTCGCATTCGCATTCGGACATTCGCATCCTGAATATTCGCATTCGCATTCGCGAATGTGAGAAAAACGACATTCGTGACATCCCTGAACTTTAGGGTAGCCAAAATCAAATCTATAAAAAGCTACATGAAAAACCCTTAAAATGAAATTGGTTTTACCATATTACCCTACACGGAAAAAAAGCTTCCGGGATATTCTCAATCCAAGACATTATTATTTTCTTGAAAATATTTCCTCGTGACAAGTATTTATTTCCTTTACCAATAAATAAATAAAATAATTAAAAATTAAAAAACACGACTGCGTTTGTTTTAAATGAACTGAAAAGTTAAAAATAAGTTCTAACATGATAGAGAATGTCTATGAAACCTTATTATGGTTGAGACTGTGCCTTCCTACACCCTGATGTATGCTGGATCTGTTAAAATCTTATTTTACTTCGACCGTAGTCGGGGGACCTTTTAAACTGTATAACACAATACCTATAAAAAGGTCCCCCGACTGCGATCGAACTAAAATAAGATTTTAAAAGATCCAGCATACATCAGGGTGTAGGAAGGCACAGTCTCAACCATAATAAGGTTTCAAAGACATTCTCTATCATGTTTAGAACTTATTTTTAACTTTTCAGTTCATTTAAAACAAACGCAGTCGTGTTTTTTAATTTTTAATTATGTTATTTATTTAAAACCTTTTAGTGACATAGAATAATTAAACGAACTTTGGATTAGTAGTCGAAAGTATAAAAACCGGTCAAGAGCATGTCGGGCCATGCTCAATGTAGGGTTCCGTAGTTGCCGGCCTGTTACAATTCATTAATTTGAAAGGTCGTTTCTTACGGGAAATTTGGCGGCGCTTACGTCATTTCGCTTACGTCCTTTTACTATGGGTTTTTTAGTGACAACTCAAAAAAGGCTCAACCGATTTAATTCAATATAGTTTTCATTGAAGGTACTTACTAAATATGCCTCACTTTCATGATTTTTGCAAAATTTTTGGACCCACGGTTCAAAAGTTAGAATGGGGGGGACGCCCTGTTTTAAACTTTCGGAGCTTATATTTACGAAAATTTTAGTTTTATTCAAAAACTGTCTTAAAAGACCCTATTTTTTTTTAAAGACCTATCCAACGATACCCCACACAACTGGGTTGTAACAAAACAAATTTCTCACCCCACTTCACGTGTACGGGAGGTACCCTAACAAAATATATTTTCCAGTTTTTATTCTACCATTTTGTCGGCTTTGTTAATGCACATAATATATTCAAACCAAATCTCAGCTTTCTAGTGCTAACGGTCACTGAGCTAGACCGCGGACGGACGAACGGACATGGCGAAACTATAAAGGTTTTTATATAGTTGACTACGGAACCCTAAAAAATTGTTTAATTTCTTTTTATCACGTAAAAAGCGCTGGTAGCCTGGTAGTAAGACGTCCGAAGATCTGGTATTCAAACCCCCGGCTTGTACCACTGAGTTTTTTGGAACTTCTGTACGAAATATCATTTGATATTTAGAATATTTACCAGTCGCTTTTCGGTGAAGGAAAATTTCGTGAGACAAACCGAATAACCTAATCCCAATAAGGCCCAGTTTTCCCCTGTGCGTTGAAAGAAAAGATGGCATTCGCTTTCGTAAAAAAAACTAGTGCATACGCCAATTCATGGAATAAGGTTGCCAAGCGGATCCCAGGCTCAATTGAGCCGTGGCAAAAAGCAGGGATAAACGCTAGGAGGATGATAACTTTTCATTTACATACGTACCTCTTTACTTGTTTTTTAGGATACAAGAGGCTAATTACATTCAGAGTAATGATGCGTAGTTGCAGTGTCCGCGAGGCAACCGGATGGCTCACGGTATTAGAAGTCATTAGAGCGCCTCGGCAGCCGACTGAGCCGACCCACATCGCCTCGTCGCTCAGCGTCCACTCGTTGTCGAGTAGATGTAGTGAGCGCATGGTCATACAAATTCATATAAAGAATAACTATTTAACCGATCGAAGTGAAGCGGTGAGGGTCGGGTGCCGAGGCGCTCTAATGAGCTGTGACCTTTAAGCTCCCTACGTGCTGTGGAACCACCCTATGCAACCCGAAATGACTCACGTTGGACTTCGTTTTTCATCCTCCTCCTCTTAATTTCCAATATTTTTATGTGATCCAGATCGAGCATGCAAATCGCCCTGTGCACCGGCTGGTCGGTAATAGATTCGTCAGCCATCAGAAAAAGGAGGGGGGAGGGGGGCAATGAAACACAAAGTACAACGTGGGTAAATCTGGGTTGCACAGGTTTGTTCCACAACACGTAGAGAGCCGTTAAATATACCGCGAGCTATCCGGTTGCCTCTCGGATACTGTAACTACGAGCCATTGCTATAACTATTATTATTCCTCCCTAGTCTCTAATATTTATTACAAGTAAACATGTAAGTTTTATACATCTTTCGACCCAACTTCCAACGCCCTTCCTTTTGACTTTTGATTAAATTTCTAAAATGTTCGTATTCACGAAAGAAGAATTTTATATATGTATAATATTATATTAAAGTATATTTTATTTTGATAAAATGTATATGTATTATATACATTTTTGTAATCAGCGTGAAAAGCTCTTCATTTTGATACCCCACTCGATAGATTTGCAAAAATTTTTTTTCTTAGGGCTGGTCAATCTGGAATATTTTGTCCGCCATATTGTTTTTACTGTGACGTCACATAGCCTATGTTTCTTGGGATAACGTAACGATTCTAATGATACCCCATACATCTAAATCGGTTCAGCCGTTCAGTTGTTCTAGTGGAACAAAGAATTTTATTTTACCCACATACATACATGAACCCTGAAAACAATACACTCCTTTTTTTGGGCAGTCGTGTAAAAATATGATTCTTCGCTTAATAAAGCCACGTTTTCTTAAAATAGAAATACGAAAATGTATTGTTTCAAGAGTAATATTGAGTAAATAAGAGAGATTGTACTATAATCAAATAAATCTTAGGTAAAAGAAAACTAGAAAATCTGTAAGAAAATATTCGGTTCGTTATATTTAAAACTTTAATTTATTTTCGTTAAAAGAAATAAATGCTTGTCACGAGGAAATATTTTCAACATAATATAATAATGTCTTAGATTGAGAATATCCCGGAAGCTTTATTTCCGTGTACCCTTTTAACGTTAAGAATAATGGGATTTTTGACTGGACTAGACAGTTTTATAGGTTTTAAATTAAACCTAGACTTTGTCTGGGCGTAATTACATGGAAGACTTGGAAATTGTTAGGGATATTATAAGCTCTATAAAATCAGAGAGTATTTAATTAAGAGTCGCCAGGACGCTCGCGTTCCCATACAAACGTAGTTTAGCTCTCATTTTAAAACGACATGCTTTAGAACCACGAAATTTAGCATGGGAATTCTAGTAGTGCAGATCTATGTCGGTAATTCGTTTTCGTTGCTAAAAATTGTATTATTATTATATTAGCCTATTTGAGTGTCCCACTGCTGGGCAAAGGCCTCTCCCCTGGATCTCCATATCTCCCGATTTTGCGCCTCTTCCGCCCAGTTGTTAAGGAAGGTATCTAAATCATCCCGCCATCTCCGTTTGGGCCTACCGCGCCCGCGCCCCCCTACCAGCACCCACTTGGTAGCTATGTTAGCCCATCTTTCCGGATGCATGCGTTGGACGTGGCCGGCCCAATCCCATTTGAGCCTAGCGGTTTTTTTGCCTACGTCAGCAATACGCGTTTTAGAGCGCAGCATACTATTTCTGATGCGGTCTGTCTTTTTAACACCAAGAATGCTGCGCTCCATAGCGCGTTGGCAAACCTTCAGTTTGGACTTCTGAACCTCTGTGAGTTACCAGGTTTGGGCACCGTAGGTTAGGACAGGCAAGATACCCATGTCGACGAGTTTTCGCTTCAGTGATAATGGAAGGTTACCCTTCATTAGCTCTTTCATGGACCAGTAGCTCTTCCAAGCGTTGTTGACCCGGCGTTCGACTTCTTTGTCTTGCCTGTTGCTGAAAGAGACTAGCTGGCCCAAGTAAATATACTCGTCGACATAGTGTATACTCTGTCCGTCTACCTCGACCCTACGTTTCGTGCTGTTGGTCATCACTTGGGTCTTTGCACGATTCATTTTGAGTCCAACCTGTTGGCTTGCGTCACTCAGGTCTTGGAGCATTAGCTGTAGTTCTGTGGCAGAAGAGGCAAAGAGAACAATATCGTCGGCAAAACGAAGGTTTGATAGTCTCTTGTTGCCGACGAAAAATTGTAATACAAAGAAAATACAGCCAGATACAGATTTACATACAAAATTTATTTTTGCTATATTTTCTTTGTATTTCAATTTTTAGCAACAAAAACGAATTACCGACATAGATCTGTACTGCTATAATGCCTATGCAAAATTTCGTGGTTCTAAAGCATGTCGTTTTAAAATGAGAGCAAAACTACGTTTGTATGGGGACGCGAGTTCACGCGAGCGTCCTGGCGGCTCTTAATAGAGGAACCGAAACCGTTATATTTTATAGTATTAGTCTCATGAAAGTTTGATCATAGTTATTCTTAGCTTTTTTAAATCCATAGTAGTCTAAAAACCAATTTGACTGCAATATACAGGGTGATTTCGGGGTAGTGGAGCAAGAGAACAATGATGGTGATCATATTTTTTTATCGCCAATCTTCTTCCTCCTAGCGTGTATCCCAGCTTGGGGTCCGCTTGACAACCTAATCCCATAAATTGGCGTAGACACTAGTTTTTACGAAAGCGACTGCCATCTGATCTTACAACCCAGAGGGGAAACTAGGTCTTTTTGGGATTAGGTCCGGTTTCCTTACGATGTTTTCCTTCACCGAAAAGCGACTGGTAAACATCAAATGATATTCCGTACATAAGTTCCGAAAAACTCCGAGACCTCCGGATTGAAAGTCGGACGTCTTACCGCAAGGCTACCAGCGCTTCTTTATAATTATTTATCGCCAATATTCATAATTATTTTTCAGATGATAAATAGGAAAATGGCCACCAAGCTGAGATGGGACTGGGCAGGGCATGCCCACCGAAGGCATCTGGATCGCTGTAATAGAAGCATTTGTTAATTCTCGACCAAAACGAGAATCGTATTCGCAAGAACCGTTAAAGCACACGGCGGTAATGCCAACCTATCTCATCAGCGCCATCTGTTTCCAAAACCGGGTACTTAGTGATCGACCCTCGTACAGTCGCCATCAGATATATCAGAGCGACCAACGTGGTCACAAATATCTGAACGACATCTCTATTCTCAAGGCGGTAAAGGGCATGTCCAGATATTTTTGGGTACCTTAGCCGCTCCGATATATTTGAGGCCTGAGGGCGACTGCACTACATTACGAATTGTATATGTATTTATTTATAGTTGGCTCGTGTCATTATTTTGGTAAAGGTACCATTTGGCGGCACTTACGCTTGTTAACCGTCTTCAAAAAAGGAGGAGGTTCAAAATTCGAATGTTTTTTTTTGTATGTATGTTACTTGATATCTCCGTGAATCGTGAACCGATTTTCAATTTTTTTTTAAATCAAACAGGCATAACTCCCATTGTCGCCAAGTCGGAGTCTGATAATGGGATCCTGGAGAAATCGAGGGAACTCTTCAACTATTATAGGCACACCTATAGTGATTTAACTATTTTTTACAGTAACTCGGCCACTTCCTCTTGGAATAGCGGATCCTAAGTGAAGTCGGTTCTCTTTTGTTTAAAATTATATTGCATGAATACAATGTGGAATCAGTACAGATACAACCTCTACCAAAATAATGTCAGTAATATTTTTACTAAGTATCTAAAAGGGTCACTGACCCCTACATCTTATATCTGTCACCCAACCCCCATCCCTAATGTCGCAGATAGTGACGTCACGAACTCATTACGCGCCCTCACGAGCTAATAGTCATAAATAAATCCCTAACAACCAAAATCAATATCCGGAGGGGATAAGGGGTTTGTTCTACTTGGGGCTGCAAGTCGCCATCAAATATTTCAGAGCAGCCATGTCCTACTCAAAAATATCTGAACATGTACTTTATCGCCTCGACAATAGAGGCGTTGTTCAGATATTTGTGACTACCTTGGCCACTCCGATATATCTGATGGCGACGGTTCTGACTTTTTTTCTTAAATGAAACCTTTTGTGGATGTGTTTACTGTAACTGTAAATGATTAAAATAAATCGTGATTGACATGAAGCTCAAGTCAATCGCACCATCTGCGCGAAAGCCCTAAAGATACGCAAAATTTAAGAGGAATTGTCACTTGTACCTACTCCATCTAGTAACGAATAGCGTACTAGTAGTTAGTAGTACACTAGTAGCTACTAGGTGGAGTAGCAGTGCACGTGCTATGGTTCCATATGTAATGTGCATGTGCAAACTACCAAATGGGTGCCACTAGTATCACTTCCATGTTTTACTAATCGCATAATCGTCGCGACAATTTCATTGAATGTCTGATATCAAACAATTATCTCCGTTGTCTTATCTTTATTAAGTACCGAAAAATTCTAGGGATGGGAAAATATAATCTTCTGTAAAGAAATCGAACATTATTTCATGATAAATCGATTGACATTCTGCAATTAAATCTATAAAAAATTACACTGGTGACTAAATTAGATACTATTTTTAATTTAATACAGTCTGACAGCTCTTGCGATACAAAGAAGTTTACAAGGTATCTAACAAATAAATAAAATGAAATTCATTGTCGAAGGAAAAACACAAAACAAATATATTACGACCAAAATCAACAAAAATTACACATTATTAAATATTTGTATTACAAAGATCCATTATCCGTAATTCGATTATTGATGTTCAGTTAACAAATCGATTAATCGATTTTGATGTATGTAGTTCCTCCCTTGAGCTTATGATTCAGCAACAGACATTCATTTTACTAACTCGAATCGACGTTTTATAAATTGAAATAAAATTAAAAAAGGAGATGTTTCATAACAAAGTAGTAATAGTGACTGGTGCCAGCTCCGGTATAGGAGCTGAAGTATCACAACTCTTCGCTAAAGAAGGTGCCAGTGTAGCTATCGTTGCCAGGAATCAAGCCAAGCTTAATGACACAGCCAAGAAAATAGAAGAATTCGGCAAGAAACCACTCATAATACAAGCAGATATCTCTAAAGATGCTGAAAAAGTTATCTTAGATGCTATTGAACATTTTGGAAAGATTGATATACTAATTAACAATGCTGGGATTAGTGCGCAAGGATCTATTTTGGATGGCAAAGTCTTAGAAGCATTTGATGAAGTAATGAATACTAATGTACGCGCAGTGATAAATCTTACAACGTTGGCCGCTCCATATCTAGCTAAAACTAAAGGCAATATTATAAACATATCAAGCGCAGCGGCATTCAGAGCAAGTATAAAACCAACTACGCTACCATATTACGTGTCAAAAGCAACTTTAGATCATTTCACGAGATGTGCTGCTTTGGAATTAGCTTCTGAAGGGATTAGAGTGAATACGGTTAATCCTGGGCCAGTGGATAACGACTTTTTTACAAATAATGGCGGAGCAAATACAAGCGAGTATAAACAGAGTTTATTAGATATTACTGCTCTTGGTTATTTATCTACAAATGAAGAGATCGGGGGTGTGATATTGTTTTTGGCTAGTGACAAAGCTAAAAGTGTCACTGGGTCCAGTTATTCGATTGATAATGGTATCCTTTTGAAGATTTAAGAGTCTGACTGTAATTAAATTCAGTCCTCATCATTTGTAGCTTTTGCCAACCAAAGTTAAGAATTAACGTAAAATACCGATTGTCTCCGATTCCGACTCCGATTTAATTTATTTATGGGATCGAAAAGTGCTCGAGTGGAGACCACGGACTAGCAAGCGTAGCGTAGGACGTCCACTCACAAGATGGACAGACGACCTTATAAAGGTCGCCGGAAGACGCTGGATGCAAGTCGCTTCCGACCGATACTTATGCAGGTCCAAAGGGGAGGCCTATGTTCAGCAGTGGACGTGGTATGGCTGAGATGATGACCGATAATTCAGCGCCATCTATGCAGCTGTCAAATTCGAAACACGTATTTTTCTGTGCATTTTTTGTAATCAATAAAGTTTTTCTTCTCGTTTAAATAATTTGATTCCTTATCAGTTCGACCGTACATATATGAGTATATGGTGTAGGTACTTTTAAACCTTTAAACCCCGGTCATTCTCTCTCTTCCTATGGGTTTAAATTCCTTCTTAGTGAAGATCTATGACATTAGAAGGATATAATTATGTTCAAAATTTCAAGGTTCTACCTTCAAAAGTTTAGGCTGTTCATTGAGCATTTCTTTTTTTGCCATTTTCACTTTTTGCGGTGTCCATGACTTCGTCATTTTTGTTTAAGTACCTACCTCGCGTAAAAAAATGGGCATGCCAGTATCTAGATAACGCAATTGGATTATACAGAGTGTTATTTTAACTCTTAGTCATATCGTGCGAGGTGATTAGGTAGGAAATACTGAACACCTTTTCTCCCAACTCAGATCTCTACATTTTCTATGGGAAAGCCAACTTTTTTTGGTATTTCTAAGCTGTGCAGTATTACTTACCTAATTACTTCGCACAATGTGGGTAATGGTTTGAGAAATACCCTGTTCATTTAGAACTACAGAGAATACCACTACACACTCGATGTGGATCTCCTATAGGTATAAGTATTAAGTACTAACTATTTTTTTTCGATAATTTTCGCCATAGAAATACGGCGATCGCAAGTGGAACCTACCCCGCCTCAGTAAGTCCCCCGGTGTCATTTACCTGTCCTCATTAAGCCTACTTATATACTTAGCTATATAATATATACTTAATCGTGCTTTTTGATAACGTTGTACGTTTATATTTGACTTCCTGTTTGTGAAAACATGTCGGTTTTTGCGAAGGTAGGATAATGAACTTGTTAGTATCCGAAAAGCATACTCTAACCGTGAAAGTTAGAAACTGTAGTATTTTTTTACATTAAGTGCATTTGAAAATGCCCAAATTGAAGAATGGAGATATTTCATGTTTTTTTTAATTTATGAAACTTTGATGACATCATCAGAATGACATTTTAACAAACTGTGACTTTACTTACTACTCATCGTCATAGCTATGGATAGTAGAAGAATATCTATGTTACAAACCTTTAGTCCGTTTTCATAGTTACGGTTTCGTAATTGGCTACGTAAGAGGAATTATTTTTACTGTTTCATAATTAATTATCAAAAAAGAATTTATTTTCCGTTTTCGTAATGAGTACTTTTTCTTCGTTCGTAGTTAATTACTAAAAAGTCATTCCTTCTTCTTGTTTCATAGTTAATTATCAAACAAGAATTTACTGGATGTTTTAGACACAGGATGATATTATTTATATAATTTCTTTATTTGCGTTAGATATGAGAATGTCACGTATGATTTGTGGTATATTGTACAAAAAAAAACAGCCAAATCGTATCTGGAGGAGATCAAATTTGGTATGTTTAGAACTTTTTAATTTAATTATAAAAAATGGCCAAGTGTGTGTCGGACCACGCATAATGGAGGGTTCCGTAGCTACTATCGAAAAAAATTATATCACTAGGCCGTATCTGCTTATAGACGTAGTTTTTTGGACTTTCGGAGTGATTATTTCTGAAAATATCAACTTAAAAAAAATTCAAAGAAACCTTGCTATTTTTAAAGACCTGTCCACTGATGTAGGTACATCACGTCGATATTATGATTAAAAAAATTTTTTGACAATTACTTACATGTATAGTAAAATTTAAAAAAAATTTTTTTCAGCAATTTCACTACAAAACTAAGCAGCGGCACACAATATACACCTTATGTTAGAATTTTATAAAGATACGTCTTTCCGAGTAAAATGGGTGTGACATACGGACGGACAGACGGACATGACGAAAGTATAAGGGTTCCTTTTTTACCATTTTGGCTACGGAACCCAGAAACAAAATAAAATAAATATTTAAAGGGGCCCATACAACAGACATGATTTTTTTGCCATTTTATAGGTAATGGTAAGTACGGAACCTTTCATGCGCGAGTCCGACTCGCACTTTTCGGCCGGCGGCGGCCGGTTTTTTATTTATTTTATTAACACTGCGGAATAACGGAAACATGGTATAATACATGTACCATGTACGTAAGTATAAGCTGTAACCAAAAAAAAATTCAATAAAATGATGAAACAGTCCTAAATAATTCCTCTTTCGTAGCCAATTCATTGGTTTGGGTACCTAATACAAATTTTTTATCGGAGTTTACTACGAAACAAGATTACGAAAACAGTGATTAAATTCTTGTTTGAAAATTAATTACCAAGCAGTGAAAAAGAATTCTTGTTTCGTAGCCAATTCACTACGTACACAGAAAAAAAAATCTTATTTCGTAGTTAATTACGAAACTCGATTACTAAAACGGAAAATAAATTCTTCTTTGATAATTCATTATGAAACAGTAAAAATAATTCTTCTTACGTAGCCAATTACGAAACTTTAATTATGAAAACGGACTAAAGGGTTACAAAAGTCTCCGTCAAAAGGCGTTAAATTGGTGGCGCCACAATAGCTATAGAATATATGGTAGCGCATATGCAGCGCTTTTCACTCCGTCAATAACTTCTATGGTGCTATATAAGACGACCACAGCCTAAGAACTTTTTGAAGCTCATGTAGTCCACGCTGCACGAGTCTAATTTTACAGTAATACCGCAAATCGATGTACAGTTTAGCCGTACTGTAGTACCTCTGTATATTTAGTTATGTTTAGCCGTTTGGTACACACAACAAAACAAAATTTTTATCCGCAGTTCTTAAAAAAAAATCCCTTAGGAGGGGGGTGCTGATTCATCATTTTTTTTGTATGTGAAAAAAAAAATTTTTTTCAAAAACCTATCGTGTGTGGTATTTTTTTTGTGGTAATTTTTTTCCCATACAAAAAAAAAAAATGAATCAGCACCCCCCCTCCTAAGGGAAATTTTTTTAAGAACTGCGGATGAAAAATTTTGTTTTGACCTCTAGTATGTGTGTACCAAACGGCTAAACTGTACATCGATTTGCGGTTTCTTTTTGTATACAAGGGGCACTAATGTCGATTGCGCCATCTATGTCAAAGCCCCCTAAAGATACCGAATATGTAAGAGAAATGTCAGCTGCACTGCTACTCCACCTAGTAGCTACTAGTGTACTACTATGGCGCAATCGACATGAGCTTCAAAAAGTTCTTAGGCTGTGGTCGTCTATCTCTATAGTCTCTGATATAGCTATACTAGCGCCACTCGGAGAGATTTGGGAATATTATTTACTGTTTACAGCTGGACACTTTTTAGACCGTTCTCCTATAAGAGATACTTATACTCCTTATACCATCTATGGTCAATTCAATTCAATTCAATTTTTAAAATATGGCATTCTGTCCACAATATTGGGACAATTTTGCCAATGTCGAAGTAGATACGACAAGTGTACGGTTAATTAATTAAAATTTCGCTCCAAGAGCTGGACATTGTACGGTGAGGTTAGGCTTTTTATAAGGAGATAGCTACTCCCTACAAACAGCACGTGGACTAACGGATATCTAACTCAAACAGGGGTTACACATGTTTCGAGACTAATTCTTCATTAGTTGCTCACTAGTTCGTTAAATCACTGCAGAATAAGCTATATAACACATTGAATCACGAAAATGAACATAAAATAAGAAGTTTTTCCCGAAACCAAACCACCTTGCTCGACAAGATGGCCGCAAGTCCCATCTATGGTCATAGCGATAAACTTGTCCAAGCAGTTCCCATTAACCTACTCATGTTTAACAACCTTACTTGACTGTCAAATTTATATCTATAATAAACAGGACAAAAAGGATGAAACATAATATCCTAACTTCGTAAATTAAGAGTCGCCAGGACGCTCGCGTGAACTCGCGTTCCCATACAAACGAGGTTCAGCTCTCATTTTAAAACGACATGCTTTAGAACCACGAAATTTGGCATGGGCATTCTAGTAGTACAGATCTAGGTCGGACATTCGTTTTCGTTGCTATACTTTGCTTTTGGTATACTTTCTTTGTATTAGAATTATTAGCAACGAAAACGAATGTCCGACCTAGATCTGTACTACTAGAATGCCCATGCCAAATGTCATGGTTCTAAAACATGTCGTTTTAAAATTAGAGCTAAACTACGTTTGTATGGGAACGCGAGTTCACGCGAGCGTCCTGGCGACTCCTAATTATTTTATTATTAATAGCCTATAGTGTGATCTCTGATCACGTCAACAGGAAAAACCGAGCTCGACGTCGAAAACAGAACAAAGACGGGATGGCTGAAATGGAGATCCCTCACAGGCGTCCTGTGTGACCCCAAAATTCCAATTAAAACAAAGGGGACCGTATACAAACGAGCAGTGAGACCGGCCCTGCTCTATGGCTCCGAGTGTTGGGCCATGAGGCAACGGGAAGAGCAAAAAATGCACGTAGCGGAGATGAAAATGTTGCGCTGGTCGGGGGGAGTTACAAGGCTGGACAAAATAAAAAATACGTACATTCGAGGCACCTTTAAGGTCGCGGACATCCGAGACAAAATGCGCGAAAGCCGGCTACGTTGGTTCGGGCACGTTCAACGTCGTAGCGACGACCATATAACAAAGAGTGTGACCATCGATGAGGACGCCAAAAGGGGAAGAGGCCGCCCGCCGATAAACTGGACTTCGACCATCAAAAACGACTTACTGACGAAAGGCCTGACGCCGGATATGACAAAAGACCGCCTTAAATGGCGCCAGAGTGTTAGATGTGCCGACCCCAAGTAAATGGGATAAGGCAAGGATAATGATGATGAAATGATGATGAAGCCTATAGTGTGTCCCACTTCTGGGCAAAGGGCTCCCCCCTCGATTTCCATCCATCTCGGTCCCGCGCGATTTCTTGCCAGTCGTTAAGAAATGCGTCCAGATCATCCCACCATCTCCGCCTGGGCCTGCCCGCCCCCCGCCCGTCTTGTGGCACCCACTCTGTGGTTATTCTGGCCCACTTGGCGACTCTTAAGCAAAAAAATCCAATATTCGCTACAAGAGTTCATAGACTTTTGCCTTTGTCTATGACCTACTTACCATTTTCATTTTCACAGAATAAATCATAGTATTTTTTACAGAATGGCCACGTTACGCCCCGCACCAAATGGATTACCTCTCCCCACGGTGGCCGTTCGGTAGGGAACTAGTAGGTTAATCATACTGGTTGCACGGAAAAAAAAGCTTCCGGGATATTCTCAATCCAAGACATTATTATTTTCTTGAAAATATTTCCTCGTGACAAGTATTTATTTCCTTTCCCAAAAATATGATTCTTCGCTTAATAAAACCACGTTTTCTTAAAATATAAATACAAAAATGTATTGTTTCAAGCAGGGCTTTAAATACCGTTAAAAACTTGGTATCGTTACAGCTGTCAAACAGATTTAACGTTAAGTTGTTATTAACGTTAAACCATTTACCGTTACTTCTACTACTTTTTACCGGTAAAAAAATTGTAACGTTACCAGCTAATGCATAGAGCTAACGTTAACTCAAAGGTATCGTTAAATAATTTTAACGTTATTATTTAACGTTAGTAGCATAGCAGCTTATTTAGATACACTGATGGATACCATCGTTAGATATCGAACGAGTGTTCATTCACGTACGACGCCGCCGGCGTCCTAGTGAGTGATTATACCAAATTGAGTTATGAAAAACCGGCCAAGAGCATGTCGGGCCATGTTCAATTGTTCAGTGTAGGGTTCCGTTCCGCTGCCGCTCGTGATGTTTTCTTTTACTTGCATCGATATTATTATGGTACGGAGATGTAAGATGGTGTTGTAAAATTGTTAGGTATTTCTTTTTTAGGCACGTATTATATTTTTTTGCTTTTTGGCAATGTATTATTTCATGGTTCAGTTGCGCTATTTTTTTTGTAAAAATCGTCGTGGTATGGTAGTAGTTTTTGACTAATTCGGGTGTGTAGATTTAGAAAATAATGTCTGTTTTAAAATCCAAGATGGCGGCCATCGACCTTTTTCGTAAAAATCGCCATGGTAGTCGTTTTCGACTAATTCGGGTGTGCAGATTTCGAAAATAATGTCTGTTTTAAAATCCAAGATGGCGGCCATATACTTTTTTCTTAATAATCGTCATGGTAGTCGTTTTCGACTAATTCGGGTGTGCAGATTACGAAAATAATGACTGTTTTAAAATCCAAGATGGCGGTCATCCAACTTTTTGTAAAAATCGTCATGGTAGTCGTTTTCGACTAATTCGGGTGTGCTGATTTCAAAAATAATGTCAGTTTTAAAATCCAAGATGGCGGTCATATACTTTTTTCTTAAAAATCGTCATGGTAGTAGTTTTCGACTAACTTGGGTGTGCAGATTTCGAAAATAATGTCTGTTTTAAAATCCAAGACGGAGGCCATATACTTTTTTCTTAAAAATCTTATGGTAGTCATTTTCGACTAATTCGGGTGTGCAGATTTCGAAAATGATGTCTGTTTTAAAATCCAAGATGGCGGCCATCCACCTTTTTGGTAAAAATCGTCATGGTAGTCGTTTTCGACTAATTCGAGTGAACAGATTTCGAAAATAATGTCTGTTTTAAAATCCAAGATGGCGGCCATATACTTTTTTCTTAATAATCGTCATGGTAGTCGTTTTCGACTAATTCGGGTGTGCAGATTACGAAAATTATGACTGGTTTAAAATCCAAGATGGCGGTCATCCAACTTTTTGTAAAAATCGTCATGGTAATCGTTTTCGACTAATTCGGGTGAGCAGATTTCGAAAATAATGTCAGTTTTAAAATCCAAGATGGCGGTCATATACTTTTTTCTTAAAAATCGTCATGGTAGTAGTTTTCGACTAACTTGGGTGTGCAGATTTCGAAAATAATGTCTGTTTTAAAATCCAAGATGGAGGCCATATACTTTTTTCTTAAAAATCTTATGGTAGTCATTTTCGACTAATTCGGGTGTGCAGATTTCGAAAATGATGTCCGTTTTAAAATCCAAGATGGCGGCCATATACTTTTTTCGTGAATATCGTCATGGCAGCCGTTTTCGACTGATTCGGGTGTGCAGATTTCGAAAATAATGTCTGTTTTAAAATCCAAGATGGCGGTCATATACTTTTGTCGTAAAAATCGTAATGGTACTCGATTTCGACTAATTCGGGAGTGTAGATTTCGAAAATAATGTCTGTTTTAAAATCCATGGCGTTCATGCACTTTTTCTTAAAAATCGTTATGGGTATTCTCGATTAATTCGGGGATGTAGATTATGAAAATAAGAACCGTTTCAAAATCTTAGATGGCGAAAATATACAATTTTGTCATAATCATCATGATAAAAAATGAAATGTATAGCCGCCATCTTGGATTTCAATACTACATTATTTCCGAAATCTAAACACCCGAATTAGCCCAAAATGACTACCATGATGATTTTGACAAAATAGTATTTTCCATTTCGGATTTTCAAACGGTCCTTATTTTCGAAATCTATATCCACGAATAAACAGAAAACGACACCATAACGTGTTTAAAGAAAAAGTGCATGGCCGCCATCTTGGATTTTAAAACAGACTTTATTTTCGAAATCTACACACCCGAATTAGTCGAAATCGAGTACCATAACGATTTTTACGAAAAAATGTATGACAGCCAACTTGGATTTCAAAACCGATATTATTTTCGAAATCTGCACCCCTGAATTAATCGAAAACGACTACCATGACAATTTTGACAAAATTGACCATTTCCGCCATCTTGGATTTTAAAACTGTCTTTATTTTTGAATTCTACTGCCCCGAATTAATAAAAAACGACTAACATGTCGATTTTATTGAAAAAAGTGTCCGCTATCTTGGATTTCAGAACAGACATTAATTTTCGAAATCTACACACCCGAATTACGCCAAAATGACTACCATGATGATTTTGACAAAATTGTTTATTTCCGCCATCTTGGATTTTAAAACGGTCCCTGTTTTGGAAATCTACATAGGTACCCGAATTAATCCAAAAGACCCCTAACGATTTCTAAGAAAAGTGCATGAACGCCATGGATTTTAAAACACACATTATTTTCGAAATCTGCACACCCGAATTATTCGAAAAGGACTACCATGACGATTTTTACTAAAAAAGTATATGGCGGCCATCTTGGATTTTAAAACTGACATTATTTTCGAAATCTGCACACCCCACACCCGAATTAGTCGAAAACGACTACCATGACGATTTTTACAAAAAGTATATGGCCGCCATCTTGGATTTCAAAACAAACATTATTTTCGAAATCTGCACACCCGAATTAGTCGAAAACGACTACAATGACGATTTTTACGAAAACGGTCGATGGCCGCCATCTTGGATTTTAAAACTGACATTATTTTCGTAATCTGCACACCCGAATTAGTCGAAAACGACTACCATGATGATTTTCACGAAAAAGTATATGCCCGCCATCTTGGAAGTTGGATTTTAAAACAGACATTATTTTCGAAATCTGCTCACCCGAATTAGTCGAAAACGACTACCATGATGATTTTTAAGAAAAAAGTATATGGCCGCTATCTTGGATTTTAAAACTAACATTATTTTTGAAATCTGCACATCCGAATTAGTCGAAGACGACTACCATGAAGATTTATACAAAAAGGTCGATGGCCGCCATCTTGGATTTTAAAACAGACATTATTTTCGTAATCTGCACTCCCGAATTATTCGAAAGCGACTACCATGATGATTTTAAAGAAAAAAGTATATGGCTGCCATCTTGGATTTTAAAACTAACATTATTAAATTTTTAAACTAACATTAAATTTTCTCCTACTTTTTCTTACTGGCAATACGATACCAATTAAGCCCTTAAGCGGATCACCAGTATTTTTGTTACACCCTGTATTAATCACAGCCAAGTCACAAACTGTTACCAACCAACAGTCAACACAAAACGTCGCGCAATACCCACCCGCATTCGACTCGAGCGAAATGTGTAGGGTTCAAGCATAGACATACAATATAAGGTATAGACAGGGCATGGTGATAATAATACCAAGATAGAACGGGATGGTCTTATTAAATTTTCAATAGGTATGACAGAGAAGTTGCCATTTTTTGTTCGTCCTTATCATAGACTCACGGCTTTATGTCACCCTCCACCGTAAGTACTTTCTATGAGTGGAGGGTCATGAACACATTTAATTCGCGTTTTCTTGCAAAATATCTGTATTTGCTAGGTGAAACCCAAATATATTTCGTGGAAAGTTGTGCCAGCTACGGAAAACAATGGTTAATTGTTGTGTTTTGAGCTGTAGAAGTGATTATCGCCGATATTACGACAACATAACCTTTCACAGGTAAGTACCACATTTTACATTTTACTCCTGTTGTTTAGTGTATAAATAGTATCCTACAATCTATTACGCGCTATAATCTTGTTAATAAATCTATTCTCGTGAAGAATAATACATAAAATCGTAAAGGTAAATAAAACATTCGAGAACATATTAACCGACTAATTTATGAACGCGGTTAGCCGTATAGCTGTCAGTAATTTAGAACCGCATAAGCAATTTAGTCGCATTACATACGCCTTAGGGATACCAGTGCGTGATTTTTATACTTACCCTAATATTGAGGTATTTTTTGTTTTAAAAAGATCATCATTTCATATCATTGGCAAAAATTTATTTAAATAAAGATGTTGATATCTGCCAGTAATAAAATTTACCTGTTTTATTTTTCCATACTAAAGAAATTAGAATTTAACAAAATTAATTCCTAGTGTTGGTTTTGCTATGGCTCAGTAAAAGCGGTATTACACATTGCAACCTGCAGGGCCCAATCTGTCAGGTTGGAAGGTGTAATAAAATTGAAGGTAGGGCCCGTAGGGAGCTGAAGGAGGGGTAGGAAGAGGCAGGGTACACAACAGATTGGGCCCTGCAGGTTGCAATGTGTAATACCGCTTTAAGTCTGGGGTATGCTTGGCATCCTAAGTCCAAGATTGGTACTAACTAGTTTTAATGAAAGCGAAAAGATCTTCCACCTGATTTGATTTCCTTGCAATATTTTTGTTCACCGTAAACGAACTGAAATAACAAATGAAAGTTCGATCATAAGTTTCGAAAATCTTAATGTACAAGTTGGGTTTGGAACAGCGAACTTAAAAATGAAATTGCTATACAGGATGTAGCAAAAATATTCATGATCCGTTCAAGGGCATTAGCATGGCATCGTATTGCGAGTTTGGAAAAGTGGGTTGAAGAAAAAAAAAATAAACGCGAAAAATTTTTATGGGCGGAACAAATTACTATTGTGTCCGTAGTCGACACAACTTTCTGACAAAACCATCAGGTTTTCTCGTAGTAAAAATGCTAATTTCATCTGTTCGTTACCCTCCACTGTCAAAAAATAGGTGAGACTATGACAAGGACTAACGATAACAGCTCGCTTCTCTATCACACCTGTTGAAAGTTTGATAAGACCATCCCGTTCAATCTTGGTATTATTATTTATTTATTTCCATGTCAGGTCTATTGGTGGTATGTCTATGTTCACATCGCTCCGGGCCTGCCCGGAGTGCTCGGTGCTCGCTATATGAAATAATGGGGTAATTTTCTCTTACTGGTATCCCCACGAGTTAGACGTCATCATGACGTCATCTATGTCTATCCCTTACGGTGCTACGCGGTGTCAGGCCCTTGGGTTCAAGACTCTTGGCAACGTGTCACGGAGGCCAGTGCACGAAGTGGCAACAATGCGAATCAACTAGCGCCGCGCGCCGCGCGCCTTTCTGGTAGGGCGGTGTGGCAACGTAGCATTACTGATCAAAATAGTGTTACTTAGTTAACGTTATTATAATGTGAATTGGGTAACGTTAGCCAGCCCTGCAATGTAAAGTAAATTTACCGATAAAAAG
Source organism: Pammene fasciana (assembly GCA_911728535.1). Taxonomy (NCBI): domain Eukaryota; kingdom Metazoa; phylum Arthropoda; class Insecta; order Lepidoptera; family Tortricidae; genus Pammene; species Pammene fasciana. Next base: position 9,951,639 of record OU452297.1, read on the forward strand.
TAACGTTAATTGGGTAACGTTACCATAAAGTTATGTTATTAAGTAACGTTACATTTTTACTACCGGTACTAAGGTATTTTTATGGTTTTACCGTTACCTAACGTTATTTTATAATGTGAATTGGTAACGTTTTAAAGCCCTGGTTTCAAGAGTGTATTGAGTAAATAAGAGAGATTGTACTTTAATCAAACAAGTATTATCTTAGGTAAAAGAAAACTAAAAAATCTGTAAGAATATATTCGCTTCGTTATATTTAAAACTTTAATTTATTTTCGTTAAAGGAAATAAATGCTTGTAACGAGGACATATTTTCAACATAATATAATAATGTCTTAGATTGAGAATATCCCGGAAGCTTTTTTTTCCGTGTGGCAGCGCGTGGATTAAAAATACATTTGCTGCAGCATCATAAATAGCTAAGAGGATGAGATGTTCAGAATAAGCTTGTTGATCTTCACACTCTTATTCTCTTAACAATAAAGACATTTGGTTAAACAAAAAAAATAAAAAAAATAAAATAAAAAATAAAAAATAAAGACGTGTCTAGCTTATTTCGAACACCTCGTCCGCTTAGCTACTTTTGCGCTGACTGTACATGTGAGAAATTGTGCGTGGTGTATGTGTGTACATTCCTGTTCAATGTTCAACGGCCTCCTAGCCTAGTTGGTAGTGACCCTGCCTATGAAGCAGGAAGTCCCGGGTTCGAATCCTGGTCAGGGTATATATTTGTGTAGTAGTAGTAGTAGTAGTAGCACTTTATTGTACACAAAGAAAAATACAAAACAATTTTAAGAGATATAGGTACAAAGGCGAACTTATCCCTATAAGGGATCTCTTCCAGCTAACCTTAGAGTAACTGAGTGGAGAATGTTAAGAAATAGATAGACAAACTATCAACGTACAACAAGTGTGTCCAAATATAGTAAACTCATATGTCATACAATACAATAAATAAATAAAAATAGAAATATACATAAATACAATACATCAAAATATATAAAAAGACACAAGTAAATAATCGCAAATAATAAATAAATAAATAGAAAAAAAAACAAACTTGTGTATTTATCACGGATTTATTTAAGTATTTATCTATATCTATCTGTCGCCTAGTCACAAGCCCGTGGGACTAGGTTGATTTGTGTTGTCCCATAATATTTATTTATTTATATATTAAAAACAAACAATTTATATTTTTAGTCAAAAACTGTAATCCCTTTTCATGACCTAAAAAGGGATAAGTGATTAATCGAACTCGCGGAGCGAAAGCGAAGTGAGTTCTTACAAACAACTCCAGACCGAACTGTCACCTGGCTACTGGGACGTCTCGGCATTTGGATAGCTTTTTGATTTCGATAGTTTGTCCGACGATAACTTTGGTAACGTTTTTCTGGTCTTTATGAAACTTCTTGGGGCTGTAGCAGAGATACATAAAATTTGTAAGTTCATATATGAGCAGGATCGATCAAGTGGTTATGGAGCTAAAAGGAGAAAAAAAATCCTCCTTAGGGTCTTGTTATATTGGTCATCTCGTTTGCAAGTAAATCGCGAGTTCTCAGTTCGAGGCGGACTACTAGTTAAAAAAAACCGGCCAAGTGCGAGTCGGACTCGCGCACCGAGGGTTCCGTAAAAACCTAAAACAATTGCTATTTCTTATGATTGCGTGGACATAAAAGTTTCGTTTTGCTACAGCAGAAAGATATTATAGAGCTGAGTATATGATATGAATTTCAATTTAATACCTCTACGCGTTTACGAGGAAACAGGTAGTAAGTTTAAAATTAAAAAATATATTTTAAGTACAATTTTACTAAAAATGTGTACTTTTCGTAATTTTTCCTTTGTCTTTGCTATATGAAGTTTCTTCGTGCCAAGTTTCAAGTTTCTGAGTTTACGGGAAGTACCCTTTAGGTTTTGAGTTTCTTGCGAGTACTATCTCCAAAATATGCAACTTAAATTGCTATTTCTTTTGATTGCGTTGACATGAAAGTTTGTTTTTGCCACAGCTGAAAGATACAATAGACCTGAGTATTTGATATGAATTTCAATTTAATACCTTTACGCGTTTACGAGGAAGAAGGTAGTAAGTTTAAAATTTAAAAAAATATTTTTTGTATGATTCTACTAAAAATGTCTACTTTTTATAATTTTTCCTTTGTCTGTGCAATATGACGTTGCTTCGTGTCAAGTTTAAAGATTCTGAGCTTGCGGGAAGTACCCTTTAGGTTTTGAGTTTCTCGCGAGTACTCATTTTCAAAATATGCAACTTAAATTGCTATTTCTTTTGATTATGTTGACTTAAAGATTTGGTTTTGCTACATCTGAAAGGTATTATAGCCCTGAGTATTTGACATGAATTTCAATTTAATAACTTCAGGCGTTTACGAGGAAAATGGTAGTAAGTTTAAATTTTAAAATATTTTTTTTTGTATGATTTTACAAAAAAAAACTACTTTTCGTAATTTTTCCTTTGTCTGTGCTACATGAAGTTTCTTCGTGCCAAGTTTCAAGTTTCTGAGTTTACGGGAAGTACCCTTTAGGTTTTGAGTTTCTTGCGAGTCCACAGTTTCAAAATATGCAACTTAAATTGCTATTTCTTTTGAATGCGTTGAAATAAAAATTTGGTTTTGCTACATCTGAAAAGTCCTATAGCCCTGAGTATTTGACATGAATTTCAACTTAATAACTTCACGCGTTTACGAGGAAAAAGGTAGCACGTTTAAAATTTTAAATATATATTTTTGTATGAATTTACTAAAAATGTCTACTTTTTATAATTTTTCCTTTGTCTATGCTACATGACGTTGCTTCGTGCCAAATTTCAAGTTTCTGAGTTCATGGGAAGTACCCCGTAGGTTTTGCGAGTGCCGAAAACTCTAAAATTTGCAGCATAAACAACTGTATCTTTTGATTGCGTTGGCTTTTAAGTTTGATTTTTTCACAGCTTCAAGGGACAATAGACCTAAGTATTTGATATAAATTTCAGCTTGATACCTCCACGCGTTCCTGAGAAAAATGGTCTTGACAGACAGACAGACAGACAGACAGACAGACAGACAGACAGACAGACAGACAGACGGACAACAAAGTGATCCTATAAGGGTTCCGTTTTTTTTCCTTTTGAGGTACGGAACCCTAAAAACAACTTTTTTTATATCAAAATCGCGAATATGTCGACATTTTCAATGTGGAGCCAGATATTTTTGAGATTTTAAGGTACTAACCTAATTATCTCGCACAATATGGCTAAACGGTTGAAAAAACAGTCAGTAGCTAACCTAATATTTATAATTTAAAAGCATTTTATTGTAAATTCAACAAGAAATTCCCTTTTTCCAAGCCGACTGCGCATTAAACACAGATCGATAGCGTATCTTAGCAAACGGACGAATCGCACTTGACATATTTTTGAAGATTAGGAGATGACCTGAGGATATACTGGGAGCAAAATTTGGTAGCGAAATTCCCTCTTGGCATTTAGTCCGCTTTAATACGTTAAGGTTATTTATTGCAAATTAGTTATGTAAATAAATGTTTTACAATTTATTGCAATAAAGTTGAAATATTTATAACAATTATAACTTAAAACTAGAGCACAAATCAATAACTTTTTTATAGGTACTCGTCGACTGTAATTCTTAAAGTCCTTCCTCGATTCGGACAAGCCACGCCCATCCGTTAGAGACACGTTTATGGCTCCCGTGCACGAAAGAAAGAGATGCAGCGCTCTTAAGGATCAGACTTTTGACCAAACTACGATAAATAAGCGAATAAATAAAGTTTTGTCTAATTTTGCTTCTGTGACTTTTTAGATAAACCAGAATACCATATTTCTTACTTAGTTATATTGCTCAATCTCTTCTAGTTTACGTAAGCTAAGAAAAATAAGGGGAAAAAGGACCCAACTTCGGATTTTTTTTCTATCGAGGCAACTTTCAGCAATCGTGTTTCGGCTTGTGCCAAAAACAAGAGTACATAATTTAATATTATATATTCGAAAATAAATTCAGTCCCTTTTCCCGTTTACTCACTAGAGCGTTTGAAAAAATTTATAATTAATTGAAATTGTGTAGACGGAACTACTAGCGCATACTTTTCGATAGAGCTTTTATGGTCGCATATTGTGGCATCGCCAGCGATGGGGACATAATCAAGCTTTTCAATCTCGTACCTTACTTAGGCCACTCAGCCGCTGTGACCCGGATAGCCTAAACTAAAAACCATAATTAGGTGGACTAAATTGACAGGAGGGTTCATACATCTGACATTTGTTTGACAAGTTTTCTATGAAATCTCCTGTCAAGTTAGTTCACCTAATTATGGTTTTTAGTGTAGGGGTTAGGGCGGGGCGTCTGCCGCGAATGCAGAAGATGCTAGTTCGATGATCACCACTGACCCAGGTCGCTTTCTCCTTTATATATGACATCTATATAAGTTTATACTTAAGTAACTTCTATTTATTTTTAACCGACTTCAATTCCATTGAGGAAGGAGGTTCTGCATTCGGTTTGGTGTTTTTTTTTATGTATGTTCACCGATTACTCCGAGACCCGTGGTCCGATTTGAGTAATTCTTTTTTTGTTTGAAAGGATCTACATCCAAGGTGGTCCCATATTTTAAAGTATTCTCGATCTAAAAATGTGAAGGTATAGAAATATAGTAAAAGTAGAAAGCCAATTACAGTAATATACAGAGGTACTACAGTACCTTGCGGCATTGTACCTTTTACTTGAAAATGCACAAATATTTAACTGTTTGTTTTCCATGTAATAAAAAAAGAATATTAAGTCAGTTAAAGTGGTGAAAGACTTGGGATAAAGGATGGATTATTGGAATGGATCGAGGGAGCAAAAGCGAATTCTCCCAGTGTATCCCACCCTTTCCGGATCATACTGAAGCCCTCTCCACGGATTCCGGTCCGTTGTTCGAAACGTTTTTATCCTTCCGGAATTCCCGGAATTATCATCGAAGGATTGTCTAAAACAATCAGCCCGATGTAATTGAATACTTGTGTTCAATCAATTGCGAAGCGTAGCATTAACTTTACTCCCATCGGCTTGCCTATTTTCAGCGATTGGGAGCTTTCTCTTCTTGGAGAAGGAATTCCAGCTTCCCTACAAATATGTGATGTTGTCAATTAAAAGGTACCGCATCAGCTGTAGATAAAGCGCTACCTGTCATGATGTCATGAAATAAGCCTTATCAATATCCGAAAATGAGGTACCTTTTATTGAAAATGTCACATATTTTCGACACACCGCAAACTAATGCGGTTATTATGCGTACCTAGTAGTATATGTATAGGTACAGTTTTTTTACATCAGACGGCCCTTTCTGCCCAGCTAATACATTTTCAGCCATCAGGTAAATCTAAGTCAGGTAAGATCCGTAGACGAACTAAAGTTAGGGAAGGTACCCAAACTACGTGACCAGTTTAGGGGGGGGGGGGGGGGGGGTCTTAGGTTCTGTCACGTAGTCAATAATTATGCTCAAATATCGCGCTTCTAATTATAGGTTTCCATGCACTTTTGGCGTCACGCGGCCAGTGTCGAGTAAATAAAAGGCAATAAGTAGGCAAAATTATGTTTTTTTGCTTTCTATGTCCAAAACATCACTCTAAACTATATGTGCGAGTTTTACTACGTGACAACTAGGGGGGGTCAAAAACTGAAAAAAATGGGTCACGTAGTTTGGGTACGTTCCCTTACCGACATAGCCCACAGGATTAGCAAGCCTAAGTGGCGTTGGGCAGGCCACATTGCACGCAGAGCAGATGGCCGATGGGGTCGAAAAGTGCTCGAGTGGAGACCACGGACTAGCAAGCGCAGCGTAGGACGTTGTACTGATCCCTAACCTGCACTACCTAAATACTTGACTTAAACTAGTTTTATGCCAGTTACTCGTACCTGATGTCCTTGTATATTTTCCTTGTATATTTTCCTTTTAAATCGGGCTCGTGATCTTCTAGTGATTAGGAACGCTGTATTCGTGGTAACCTGTCCTTACATAGTGTAGCTTGTCCATGTTCCCTCTGTCCTCCATCATACCGCTTATCATTCACCTGTTTTTTAAAGATTCTATGACCATACGGTCATTAAGTATCCCTAAACCTATATGGGAGTATTTTCATGAAGATCGTCATTGTACAATGTCAGTTAGTCCAAGTAAGTATAGAAATAGAACAATAGGACCTTAAGATAGGAAAGGTACAGTCAGCATGTCTAGTTATCTTCACTCACAGTTCCTCAAACTATTTATGCGTCATAATCCCTAGGATTGGTCTCTGTACATTGGGAGAATAACTAATACCTTGTAGCTGTCGTACGGCGTGATTATCGAATAAATATACAAGAGTCACCCCTATTGTAGAATATGTGTCAGACTGTACCTAGAAAACATATGACCATTTTCCTTATCTTGTACCTATACCTACACCTAAACTATCTCCTACCTTACCGTAGTATCCTCACTTTACTTCATCACTATTGGCCTTATAGGAATACTACCGCTGACTATCCACCGTGTCTCACTTAGTTATCAATAAAGTTAGGAATATCGGTTTTGTGGTAGCTCCACTTCGCTGTCTTACCTAGCTAGAAATATAGCCTAAATATCGGAACCGCAGGTCGACCGCTCTCGTCACTCAAAGGTCAGTAAGGAATGGAGGGTCTTTAATATTGGATATGCACAATTATTTAGAATACTTAAGTTAATAGGAATATACAGGGGTAAGAACACTTAATTTAATAGGAAATATACAAGAATAAGAATACTTAATAGAATAGGGAATATATAAGCGTAAGAATACTTAATAGAATAGGGAATATATAAGCGTAAGAATACTTAATGGAATAGGGAATATATAAGCGTAAGAATACTTAAATTGTTTGCGGCTGAAGTCCGTCTTTGTAGCGGATAGGGGGTATTTTATCTCATCGTATTCATTTATGTTATGACAGAACGCTACAGATCGTCGGGCTGCTCTGCTACAGCTTCCACAGTTATACTTATACTTATTTATTGTAATATTTTCACCACAAATATCACAATCCTATGGTATTTATGTTTTGACAGTTTTTTCATGAGAACTCTAATGACAGTAAATTTGAATTCGAAATTCGGAGAGTATTCATTCTTCGAAAGCATAGACAACAGTAGACTTCTAAAGGCACATATACACTACGTAATAAGCAGTGAGTGGTAGTTAAATATATAAAGGAAACCTATAGTTATAATTTAACAATTATAATCACCTATATTGAACGGGTAAGGAAGGCGGCCCGTTACAACGTCCACTCACAAGATGGACAGACGACCTTATAGATTAAGCTCCCATTGCATGAAACCTTACCTCTCACGGTGGCAGAGCAGACACATACTACAGCGATAGATAATACTTAGGAGCACTGGACTATAGTAGGTTGCCATGGCCTAGCCTGGAAGAACATAGTTTTTTTTAAATTTTAAAACGTCAATTTTTGCCAAAATTTACATCATAAGGTGGCAGATCGAAACCTTTACCCATCGAAAGAGACCCCTTTGGTGACCTGAACCCGCATAGGTTGCCAGCCCTAAACCTGGTAGATTTCAAGGTCAGCCATATTTTAGGAGGCCAAAAAATGGGGTAATTTACCTCATCAGGTGGCAAGCTGAAATTGATGCAGATCGATAGCCCTAGACGTGCCATTCACGAATATATAGGGTTGCCTGCCATCAGCCTGGTAGTTTTTCTGGTCAGCCTCCTCAAAGTATCGATTTAGTAACTTGGACCAACGAGAAATTCATGTACAGATGCTAACATTCGAGGAATATTTTGATGCAAACCGTGATATTTAATTAAAATCTACATATTGACAGTCTTGCACTTCATACTTGTTGAAATAATAGGGTAAATGAACCAGTTCTGGTCATTTCTTACCAATTATATAGGTGACTACCGGAAAACCTAGACTGCGGGTAATATTGAGGACGCCGCGACAGTAAATCATCAGTGTGTGAGGTAAAATTGGTTCCTCACCTCATTTCAGCAGTCTCCTATTTCTACTTCCCATAAATATGCTCAATCTGTGGGTGAAAAAACACCCTGACTTGTGCACTTCGACTACTGGGCGAGGTCATAATATATACTACCGACGCCTACTAGATCACTCTCTACTACTAGAGGGTAAGCCTCTTTCATGCGCATAGACTAAAGGGCAACTATTCCTTGGAAATAGGCTGCGCCCACGCATCTACCCAGAAGGCATTCCTGCCTTCACGCGGGATGTGGGAGGACTTGACACTCAACCAATGGGCTTATGGGGGATTTATATCTACCCCGACGATGCCAGTCCCCGAGGTACCACACTCACCCATGCGCAATAGACTACCGGGGTTGCCACAATACCCGCATATGGGCGGTACTTCTTCCCATCACTACCGCTATCTAAAAAGGGGGCCCTAAGAGAGTGGTCACTTTACCTGCAGATGGACGTGCATCGATTCTGCGCCCGTGTACAATAATAAGCGCATAAACTAAGGGACACTAGATATTCATCGCGAGACTATGGCCCGGGCCCGAAAAACTTAACTTTCGATAAACCAGCTAATGTGATCACCGTAAATCCGTGCGCCACGTACTGCCCCAGATTCACTCTGTTATTGTAGGAAGACAGCCAACCTTCACTAAGTCGTACGCATATACATAGGATAAAAGGTAACGACAGGGCATGCTACTAATAATACCAAGATCGAACGGGATTGTCTTATTACACTTTCAAGGTCTTATTCACTTTTATTACAGAGAAGGTGCTATTATCGTTGTTCCTTGTCATAGTCTCATATTGTTATTACCCTCCATGCTATTACTTCTAGCAGTGGAGGGTCACAAACAGATGTGATTTGCAATATCTTTAAAAATTACTGTATTTGCTACGACAAAACCTGATATTATTCTTTCAAGGTTATTTCTTAATTAAGTGTTGCATAACTGAGCACTCACTTCTTACAGCTAAAGCCTTCAGGAGGCTGTTTAGGCTGTCACGTATTCTGCTCAGTAATGATGCCATTTTTTTTACGTAAGATTGAGTTGAAGCTGTCTACTCGCGCTTCGGCAAACATGGTGGATGCACTGCAGAAACGTGGCAACCCCAACAGGGCACTGAATGCGTTATTGTACTGGACGCGCAGAGAGCTGAACGACCGCTGCGTACAGTTCGCCCACAGTGCACTCAAGTACAGCGAAGTGCAATATGCTCTAAAGAGCGTTAATTTGGCTGCATCCGTACACCGAGCGAATCTCCGGGCCAGCATATTCACCCGGGCTGCCGTTATGTCGGCTAAGGAAAACAATAGTAGATTGTTCTGTGTTGTGCTGTAGAAGTTATCGTCTATGTCCCTATGCCTTACGTGGGTACGCACGTGCGGTCTCTAATCTCGAAACTGTAATTCAAGGCCAAAAAAGTAACTACAATATTGCCACTGCAGTAAAATGTTTGTACAATGGTATATTCCCTTTTTTATTAAAAACACGCTAACATAATTTATTTGTTGGTAATTTCAATCCTATAATTTAAAGAAGTAATTGTATTTACTTATTTTACTTAAATAAAAGACGCCCTCATAAAAAGTTAAACATCCGTGATTTTTGGTTGCAAAGCTGGTATTGCACTTGTATTACTTCGGGTATTCATAACATTTGGTACAATAATTTACGACTAAGTTAAGAACTACATCAAGTCAAAAACGAAACCTTATCGTGTTTAATATGTTCGTTAGAATTGTCTCCGTGTTAGTTTACTGTTGAAAGTAGAGTACAGTCGGCGAAAAAAGTTCATACCTACCTTTTTTTTTACAAAAACCTTATTTTAACTAGTAGCCCGCTTCGAACCGAGAACTCGTGATTTACATGCAAACGAGTGGACCAATATAACAAGACACTTTATGATGATTTTTTCGCGCCTTCTAAGCTCCATAACGCCTTGATCAATCTGGTCATATTTGAACACTCAAATTATATTATTTATCTATGCTCAATGCTGCATCCCCAAGAAATTTTATAAAGTTATCGTGGAACAATTATTTAAAATCAAAAATCTATCGAAATGCAGAGACGTCTAGGTAGCCAGCTGACAGTTCCGTTGTATCCGTACGTCTGTAAGTACTTCACTTCGCTTACGCTTCACTCTTTAGATAATATGTCACAGAATAAATAATATGATAATGTTGGCCAATATAAAGCAGCATATTATAAAAAGGTTGGCGAAACCTGAAAAGTTTACTTGACAGTGACATAAGCGACAATGATGGTTATGACACTGACGTATCTGTCGTAGATTTTTTGGCCTTGAATTCCAGTTTCGAGATTAGTTAAATTCTTGCTTTGAGGTGGTACGTCAAAACGACCTCGTTAATAATGGTAATACGAATATATGTCATTTTTGTATCTACACTACTTTGCAAATATCGAAAATATTACTTGACTGAATATGCTTAACTTTCAGTCCTGGGTTGTCGATGGTGCGTTATTCGGGACATAGTGAGGTCTATTAATAATCGTAATGCACCGTCTGTTTACGAATGTTGGTTCCGACCTATGTTTATTTATTGTATAGGATATTTAAGTTAGTTGTCAATACCTTGTGTGTCTTACTTACCTCTGTTGTTGCTGGTCTTCATCCACCATAGAGAGGAGATGTACGTTGGAATCGGCCCCAATGATGACCGTGAAGACCGCAAGGACTCTTTCGCAGTGATTGACCGGCATTTGTAATTCTAGTGGCGGCGAGGCAAAAACTATGAAACCACTGTCAGACACGCAATGAATCGAGAAGGATCTAATAGTCCTGAATAACGCACCACTAACAAACCAGGACTGAAAGTCCTGGGACACACGAAGACGCCCTAATCACAACTGAAATGGAAAAGAGGCAGGAAGAAAATACTTAGTGATAAATGATGTCATATTATTTCTACATAATTATAAAATTCAGCATAACCGTACATCTCAGATCAGAAGAATACTATAGATTACCCAATGGGCGGGGCGCGCGTTACACGGCTTATGATCGGATGCGCATAAACTTATCAAAGCTTCATGCCGCGCGGTCCAGTCGTCGTTCGACCACGTGTGACGAATTTAGTGCCAAAAAAAATACAAAAATGCGTTGTTGTGCATTTTTGTCGTGTCATATACGAATCAATAAATTAAAAGAGGCCCCTGGGGCCCATTTCTCAAAACTTATTAGACTAATAATATTAGTCCATGAACCAATATTTTTTACAAGTTTACTAGTGTGCGTTTCTCAAAGCTACTCTAATAAAATATTAGTTATTAGTTACCAACGAATAAATATTAGCTAATATTATTAGTGTTAAATGGGTTTTGGTTTCACAAATAAAAATAAAAATGAATACACTTGTAAAATTCACTAATAAAGCTACTAGTCTCGGAAGGTTAGTAAAAAATATTTGTGGAAACTATTAGTGTAAAATAAAATAAAATAAAATGTCTTTAGCCTCTAAAATGTTTCGGAGGACCATTATTTTCGTATCCATTGTTAAATATTTAAATAAGTAATAACTAAATTAAACGCACAATCCGCTTTTACCGCCAAGTAATACTACTACTTGATAAAAAATGGCGGGAACTATTCCCGCTTTTTTTTAAAGATAAATAGGGCATAGGTAATGGGTGCATTCAGCCAAGCCAGACTTATATTTTTTATTAGTTTATCAGTATTAGTTACCAGTCTAATATTTTTTTTGAGAAACAGAAAATATTAGGACTTGTAAAATTTCGACTAGTAACTAATAACTAATATACTAGTAAACTAATAGTTTCGAGAAATGGGGCTCTGGAGTAGTTATTATCTACCGGTATATATAAAAACCCAGTATTACACATTTTTTTCCAAAAATTGTAGTCTTCTATTATGACATTCACCTATTATCGGGGACTGGCAGCGTGGGAGTAGCTATAATCCTCCATAAGCCCATTGGTTGAGTGTCAAGTCCTCCCAAAGCCCTCGTGAAGGCAGAAATGCCTTCTGGGTAGATGCGCGGGATCGGCCTATCTCCAAGGGATAGGTGCCCTAGTCTACGCGCATGAAGGAGGTTTACCCTCCAGTAGTAGAGAGTGATCTAGTAGGCGTCGGTAGTATATATTATGACCTCGCCCAGTAGTCCAAGTGCTCAAGTCAGGGTGTTTTTTCACTCACATATTTAGCATATTTATGGGAAGCAGAAATAGCAGACTGCGGAAATGAGGTGAGGAACCAATTTTACCTCACACACTGATGATTTACTGTCGCGGCGTCCTCAATGTTACCCGCAGTCTAGGTTTTCCGGTAGTCACCTCTATAATTAGTAAGAAATGACCAGAACTGGTTCATTTACCCTATTATTTCAACAAGTATGAAGTGCAAGACTGTCAATATGTAGATTTTAATTAAATATCACGGTTTGCATCAAAATATTCCTCGAATGTTTGCATCTGTACATGAATTTCTCGTTGGTCCAAGTTACTAAATCGATACTTTGAGGAGGCTGACCAGAAAAACTACCAGGCTGATGGCAGGCAACCCTATATATTCGTGAATGGCACGTCTAGGGCTATCGATCTGCATCAATTTCAGCTTGCCACCTGATGAGGTAAATTACCCCATTTTTTGGCCTCCTAAAATATGGCTGACCTTGAAATCTACCAGGTTTAGGGCTGGCAACCTATGCGGGTTCAGGTCACCAAAGGGGTCTCTTTCGATGGGTAAAGGTTTCGATCTGCCACCTTATGATGTAAATTTTGGCAAAAATTGACGTTTTAAAATTTAAAAAAAACTATGTTCTTCCAGGCTAGGCCATGGCAACCTACTATAGTCCAGTGCTCCTAAGTATTATCTATCGCTGTAGTATGTGTCTGCTCTGCCACCGTGTGAGGTAAGGTTTCATGCAATGGGAGCTTAATCTATTATAAAGGTGGCCGGAAGACGCTGGATGCAAGTAGCTTCCGACCGATACTTATGGAGGTCCAAAGGCGAGGCCTATGTTCAGCAGTGGACGTCTTATGGCTGAGATGATGATGATGATGAGGTAAGTCTCAGTGGCTCAGAGCGACGGGTATGTATCACGGAGTCGCGTGTTCGAGTCTCGCCTGAAGCAGTGGATTTTTCTACATTTCCTTTATTTCTTATTTAAGAGGCTGAGAAGACCCGATGACCTTCAAATTGACTTTACTTAAACAGTCATATAGCTATAACTACTTGTTTTGGAAAAGTAAAAAAAATATATGTTAATATTCATTATATTTAAAAGAACTTGGTTAATTCCAATACACAATTGGACGATATCGGCTAGATAGAAAATAATTCCAAATTTACATCTAAAATTAGCTTAAAACAATTGCACGTCTTTAGTTTCTTGGCTTATATGTCTGTAATTAAGGACAACATTCCACCACACTAATACTAAAAACTTCGTTGCCTTAAATTTCTCAATTAATGCATAGTTTTTTTTTAATCCATCAATTTGCAAAATTTGCAATGAGCTCCCATACTAATTACTAATGGTAACGCAGTGTTTCTCTTTCACTCGCGCTGAAAACGATAGGGAGGGAATTTAGCTCTTATCATCCTCTTAAGGGCGGCCACCGATTATCCGCCTGCAGTCCGACCGACGATATCGGCCTGTCAGTTGTTCGGAGCCGGCAAATTTTTGTTCTAACTGACAGACAGAGATCGTAAGGTGGACTACAAGTGGACAGGCAGGTGGCCGCCTTAAGGTAGCAGACGTTCTGCTTAACACAACATTGATTGTATTATAAGTACCTCATCATCATCATCAATTATTTAAGAGCTGGGCTCTTGTCGGTGGAGCATTTTCCATGTATATCTATCCTTTGCCTTCTTCTTGATGGCCTGATACGACACGACGTTTATTTTTTCCTTGACTTGATCCATGTACCTACTAAAGGCAAATTATATTCAAAAGAGGATGCCATGTGTTGACGACGAGGGACCCTCTTGTCCTTTATAAAGGGTCGGCTACGCGCATGTGTATACACCTCTGAAGTTCCAGTAGCTGCAATGCTTACCAGGCGGTAGTCATTTTGCTAATATCAAAAAAAGCCATTTCATTACGGTCAAAGCTTAATCTGATATCTGAGCTTTTCTAGACCCTTCCAAGTCCTAGTTGACTGAGGAGCCGAGCGTAGCGAGGCGACGAACGTCTCCGTTTTCACTGGTACGACGATTTGGCAGATTGATGTGTGTGTATTGGTTGGTTGGTTGGTCAGTGTCGGTCTAGAGGTCGCATTTTTCATCCGATTTCGATGAAACTTGGCATGTACGTTCCTTGATTTATTTGCCAAAAATTGTCGAGCCATTTTTTTGATGGGGGGAAAATGAGGGGGAAAGTTGGGGAAGTTTGCAGTCGCGTTATTTATGGACGGATTTCAATAATTTCCGGGTAAAAGGTCAAGCCCGCACTTCCTTAGAGGTTGTTGTAAAAAAAAAAATTTCGAGGGAGGGGTAAAGGGGGGAAAAAGGGGGTAAATGCTCCGAAGTCTAAGGTTCACAGAACTACTAGTTATGTTTTTTCAAACGAAATACTTTTGCTGTACTATCACATAAACTCATTATAGAACGGCTAAAAGATATATTACATTTATAATAGGTAATTGCGATCAAAGAGCCCGTAAAAGCATGTGCGGGGCTCGTAATGTCAATTTCTTCCATTATAATATGAAGCATATTAATATAAATGAATTCTATTTGCGAAAGGAAGGCTGTTATATGAATTTCATTATTAAAAGAGTCAGTTTTATTACTTACTAGCGACCCGCCCTGGCTTCGCTCGGGTGCAAATAAACCTTCCTCTTGAATCACTCTATCTATTAAAAAAAACCGGCCAAGTGCGAGTCGGACTCGCGCACCGAGGGTTCCGTAAAAACCTAAAACAATTGCTATTTCTTATGATTGCGTGGACATGAAAGTTTCGTTTTGCTACAGCAGAAAGATATTATAGAGCTGAGTATATGATATATATGATTCTGACAATTTTCTTTTACGGCTCTGAGTCGTGGACTATCAAGGCAGACCTTAAAAGCCGTATTGACGCGTTTGAGATGTGGTGTTGGCGACGGCTTTTGCGGATACCTTGGACTGCGATGCGCACTAATCAGTCCATACTAGAGGAATTACGCATAAAACGCCGGCTGTCGACGACGTGCCACGACCGCATACTCACATACTTCGGACACCTCTCACGACGTTCCTCGGATAGCTTGGAGAGAATAATCATGGCGGGAAAAGTTGAAGGCACAAGACTTAGAGGCCCTCCCCCCGCAAGATGGAGTGCCCAAATCACTGCACCCATGCAATTAAAACTGCAAGAAGCCATGCGCTTAGCGAGGGATAGAAGCCTATGGAGGAACCTGATCTTCAACAGAAGGACATGATGTCACGATCCTCAGCTCTGAGGGAACGACTAATGATGATGATGATATGATATGAATTTCAATTTAATACCTCTACGCGTTTACGAGGAAGCAGGTAGTAAGTTTAAAAATAAAAAAAATATTTTAAGTACTATTTTACTAAAAATGTCTACTTATCGTAATTTTTCCTTTGTCTTTGCTATATGAAGCTTCTTCGTGCCAAGTTTCAAAGTTTCTGAGTTTACGGGAAGTACCCTTTAGGTTTTGAGTTTCTTGCGAGTACTCATCTCCAAAATATGCAACTTAAATTGCTATTTCTTTTGATTGCGTTGACATGAAAGTTTGTTTTTGCCACAGCTGAAAGGTATAATAGACCTAAGTATTTGATATGAATTTCAATTTAATACCTTTACGCGTTTACGAGGAAGAAGGTAGTAAGTTTAAATTAAAAAAATATATTTTTTGTATGATTCTACTAAAAATGTCTACTTTTTATAATTTTTTCTTTGTCTGTGCTATATGACGTTGCTTCGTGCCAAGTTTAAAGATTCTGAGCTTGCGGGAAGTACCCTTTAGGTTTTGAGTTTCTCGCGAGTACTCAGTTTCAAAATATGCAACTTAAATTGCTATTCCTTTTGATTGCGTTGACATAAAAATTTGGTTTTGCTACATCTGAAAGGTACTATAGCCCTGAGTATTTGACATGAATTTCAATTTAATAACTTTACGGGGAAAATGGTAGTAAGTTTAAAATTAAAAATATATTTTTTGGTATGATTTTACGAAAAAATTCTACTTTTCGTAATTTTTCCCTTGTCTGTGCTACATGAAATTTCTTCGTGCCAAGTTTCAAGTTTCTGAGTTTACGGGAAGTACCCTTTAGGTTTTGAGTTTCTTGCGAGTACTCAGTTTCAAAATATGCAACTTAAATTGCTATTTCTTTTGATTGCGTTGACATAAAAGTTTGGTTTTGCTACATCTGAAAAGTCCTATAGCCCTGAGTATTTGACATGAATTTCAACTTAATAACTTCACGCGTTTACGCGGAAAAAGGTAGTAAGTTTAAAAATTTTAATATATATTTTTGTATGATTTTACTAAAAATGTCTACTTTTTATAATTTTTCCTTTGTCTATGCTATATGACGTTGCTTCGTGCCAAATTTCAAGTTTCTGAGTTCATGGGAAGTACCCCGTAGGTTTTGCGAGTGCAAAAAACTCTAAAATTTGCAGCATAAACGACTGTATCTTTTGATTGCGTTGGCTTTTAAGTTTCATTTTTTCACAGCTTCAAGGGACAATAGACCTTAGTATTTGGTATAAATTTCAGCTTGATACCTCCACGCGTTCCTGAGAAAAATGGTCTTGACAGACAGACAGACAGACAGACAGACAGACAGACAGACAGACAGACAGACAGACGGACAACAAAGTGATCCTATAAGGGTTCCGTTTTTTTCCTTTTGAGGTACGGAACCCTAAAAACCGCATCAAAATCCGTAGCGTAGGTAGTTTTAAAGATTTAAGCATACATACTGACAGACAGCGGGAAGCGACTTTGTTTTATACATGTAGTGATTATTATAATGCGAATATTCGCATCATTTTTTACATTCGTATCAACATTCGCATTCGCATCAAATGATGCGAATATTTTTCGAATGCGAATGTTGGTTCCTGTTTTGACCGCACTGACCCGGCCCATGGTCATATGCTTGCTCATACACAGGAAGTGAAAACGACGGTATCACTTGACTCCTTTTGATCATTAATATAGGACTCCATCACATGTCATGTTCTGTATTTTTGAACTATGGAAGCATAAAAATGATAAGCAAGATTAAGTTTTTTGAATCTGCTCCGTAACATTCGTATTCGCATTCGCATTCGGACATTCGCATCCTGAATATTCGCATTCGCATTCGTGAATGTGAGAAAAATGACATTCGTGACTTCGCTGGTAGTGATGGGTACAACACATTATACAGTGTGTAAATCTAATACGGGCGAATCTCTTAACGGTGATAGTATAGGACATTAGAATAGTTATTTGTGCAACAAGAGAGGACATATGGTTTTTCTTGCGAGTGTTGATTTCGAGTCCCGAGTAAGCGAAAGATTCTATAATTGAATCACGAGCGAACCGAGTGATTCTATGTTTGAATCTTGAGCGTAGCGAGGGATCTCAAGAACACAAGATGTAAAAAAACTTTCCTCTCGTGTGACACAACTTTTCACCTCAGTAGTGAGAACATATTAAAGTTAAAAAACACATTTATTTACATTCCTGAATGAAAAGCATCATCATTATGACGAAAAGCTTCTAGAAACAAAATTTCACTCCCTGGAGTGATGAAAGTCGCGCTTTCGTCACTCCAGGGAGTGAGGAAAGTAGGCTTGTTGGAACTGCTGAGGTGAAAATGTAATTACGAACCTATTCCCTTTAACAGCCAACGCCAAATATAAGTATACAATTTTAAACCTTACTGCAATGGAATGAGGTGCAAAAGTGTATACATATTTTTCAGATAATTGTACAGTCGCCATCAGATATATCGGAGCGGCTAAGGTGGTCACAAATATCTGAACAACGCCTCTATTGTCAAGGCGATAAAGTGCATGTTCAGATATTTTTGAGTGAGCCCCTCCGATGTATTTGGTGGCGACTGTACCTACTCGGTTAAAAACTTCTCAAGATATGACACAAACGAGTCCGCATAAGTGCCTGTATGTTTGTCTGGCTGTTAGCGACCGACGTTTTAACACCTAAACCTTGTTTGCTCTGCGCCCTTTTAAGGTCCGTTGTTACTGTCACTTGAACAGGCTAGTCGAACTCGCCGAGCGTAAGCGAAGTGAGTTCTTTCAAACAACTCCAGACCGAACTGTCACCTGGCTACTGAGACGTCTCGGCATTTGGATGGCTTTTTGATTTCGATAGTTTGTCGGACGATAACTTTAGTAATGTTATTCTGATCTTTATGAAATTTCTTGGGGCTGTAGCAGAGATAAATAAAATTTGTAAGTTCGTATATGAGCAGGATCGATCAAGTGGTTATCGAGCTAGAAGGAGAAAAATCCTTTAGGGTCTTGTTATATTGGTCAACTCGTTTGCAAGTAAATCGCGTTCTCAGTTCGAGGCGGACTACTAGTGTAAAGTGAACTTTAACTACAGATGAAATTGAAAAGAAAATATCCAAACATGTTTGTGCGAAATAGTACATTACGCACGCGGTAAAATAAAGAATCCGAAACCCCAGATCGCGGGTATTCATAAACAAGTGATCTGAAGCCTTCTTTATTACCGCCCGTGGTGCGTATATCATTTTACGTAATAGAAGTAGAAGTGAGATTTGTCGCAGCGTCCGTGGGCGGCAAATCTCACTTACCGCCCAGAGTGACGTAAAATATTAAATAATGAACCCAAGTATGTCCTTAATGGACTAAGACCTGGCCACGGCAGATATGACACAATAATGAGAGCAATGAAACCTGTCTAGTTTACTTTGCATAACCATCCGCATTGCTAAATCCGGGCATCTGGCAGCTTTTAATGGGTGGGGATCAGAGTGACAGACCAACAAGTTGGAAAATTAATTCAATTCAATTCAATTTATCGAACTCGCGGAGCGTAAGCGAAGTGAGTTCTTACAAACAACTCCAGACCGAACTGTCACCTGGCTACTGGGACGTCTCGGCATTTGGATGGCTTTTTAATTTCGGTAGTTTGTCCGACGATAACTTTAGTAGGTAATGTTTTTCTGATCTTTATGAATTTTTTTGGGGCTGAAGCAAAGAAACAAAATATTTGTAAGTTCGTATATGAGCAGGATCGATCAAGTGGTTATGGAGCTAGAAGGAGAAAAAAAATCCTCCTTAGGGTCCTGTTATATTGGTCACCTGGTTTGCAAGTAAATCGCGAGTTCTCAGTTCGAGGCGGACTACTAGTATAAATCAACCTAAATTCATGATCCTGCAAGTACGCGGCGTGTGATGTGGAGACCGCCTCAATGTTAATTATCACCTCAAACAATATCGGAAATATGCTTGAAATAGCCGCGCATGCGCTAAAGAGGCGCGGACGGAGCTGCCTGTGCGCACCTCGTTAGCGGCGCTAATGGCTGCCACGAGCGAGTGAAACGACTAGAGAAGCATGCCACTGACATGGCATATTATTTACCATGGGCCATCATGGGCTAGTGTAAGGGTCGCAATAACGTTTGCTCCCTCTAATACATAGCTGCGTCCCTGTGATAACCCATTGCGGCACCAAAGATGGGAAGGTATAGGTACAGTCGGCCAAAAATGTGGTCTACCACCCTACGCTTGAGGTTCGTTTGAACGTCATGAGACAACAAGGTCGTGCATGTTTTAAACTCCGTTAGAAAAGTCAACCTTAGCGATCGTTAGATCTCGCAGAAACTTTTGTCCAAACTGGTAGACCACTTTCTTGGTCGACTGTACAATAAAATTGACTTGTTTTTGTAAATGTCTCCTAAAACCATTGAGTTACTAAAATATAGAAGTACCGTCTCAAACAAGATTTACTTACCGAAAAGGGATCATCCATTAATTACATCACACCTCAAAGGGGGGTCCACAAAATGTGACATATCGTGACAGGGGGGGGGGGGGGAGGAGTTCCATGTTTGTGACCTCACAATCCTCACATACATTTAATTTTTTTTTTCAAAATCTAAGTTTAAAAAAAATATTTCAATTGTTAACAAACATTGTACTAAACTAATTTTCTACATACTCGGATTTGTTTGAATACTTTAGTTCCCTATAAATTTGATACTATTTTTCCGGCCGAGTTCAACGATTTATTGTTTTCGAAATAGCGAATGTATTACTAAGGCGATAAGGCGGATTTTACAAAACCTTCCTAAACTAAAAATCTAAATGTGACGTCACACTAAGGGGGGAGGGTGCAGTTAATTGTGACGAAGTGTGACAAGGGGGGAGGGAGGGGCCAAAAAATCATGAAATTGATGTGACGTAATTAATGGATCATCCCAAATATGGTTTGTGAAAATTAAGTTACCGGCCAGTTTTATCACTGACTAAAGTCTAATAAAAGTGGTTATTACAGTAGGTACTATTATGGAGCCATTTTTTGGGCTGATTGTGGATCCCGTTTTTTATTAGATCGGTGCATAAAACATTTTTTGTAAATCTCTAAAATTTTATGCCCTAGTTATGTGATGTTACATTAAGTATTTTGTACGACAGTATAGTAAAATAGAAAAAAAGGCTGTCCCTTAAATCAACGTCAAGACTTAAGGGGCTACTTTGAAAAATTGTAGGTTTTTTCAAACGCTCTATTGACTAAACGGGAAAAGGGACTGAATTTATTTTCGAATATATATTATTAGACTATATACTCTTGTTTTTGGCACAAGCCGAAACACGACTGCTAAAAGTTGCCTCGATAGAAAAAAAAAACCAAAGTTGGGTCCTTTTCCCCCTTATTTTTCTTAGCTTACGTAAACTATAAGAGATTAAGCAATATAATTAACTAAAAAATATGGTATTCTGGTTTATCTAAAAAGTCACAGAAACAAAATTAAATAAAACTTTATAGATTCGCTTATTTATCGTAGTTTAGTCAAAAAGTCTGATCCTTAAGAGCGCTGCATCTCTTTCTTTCGTGCACGGGAGCCATAAACGTGTCTCTAACGGGTGGGCGTGGCTTGTCCGAATCGAGGAACGGCCTTAAAAGGGCTTTATTCAACCTTTTCGACGCCATGTCAAACGCAAAACCTACCACTCAGACGCCACGACATCTAAATGTCAAAAATGAAGTTAAACTTTATGCGTGTGCATGTAGGTCTATTTTGCTCTGTGGTCGGTGACCGATATATCGGTTTTTGGCGTTGGACCTGCGGTGCCGATATATACGTCTTTGGCGTGGAAAAGGTTAAGTCTTAACGTTAGTTTTAGGGGCATCCAGAATGGTGGCAGACGAGCCTTCATTATAAGCACAGCTGACAACAATTTTTAATGTATATTATAGCAGTATTATCAGCATTATAACTAGTAGTCCGTCTCGAACTGAAAACTCGCGATTTACTTGCAAACGAGTTGACCAATATAACAAGATCCTAAGGAGGATTTTTTTTCTCGTTCTAGCTCCATAACCACTTGATCGATCCTGCTCATATACGAACTTACAAATTTTATGTATCTCTGCTACAGCCCCAAGAAATTTCATAAAGATCAGAAAAACGTGACTAAAGTTATCGTCAGACAAACTATCGAAATCAAAAAGCCATCCAAATGCCGAGACGTCCCAGTAGCCAGGTGACAGTTTGGTCTGGAGTTGTTTGTAAGAACTCACTTCGCTTACGCTCCGCGAGTTCGATAACATTATAATACTTTTCTTAGCAATACTAAAATGGGTAATATATTTTAGGACTATTATCACTTATCAGTCTGGAGTAAGTAGATTTTTTTGTTTGTGTGTGCCAAATCATCTCCGTCTGCTTCTCACCTCCCATAAATTGTCTAGTTTGGAAAGCACTTCTATTACGCCGGCACAATGCACTCGCAGAGGTTCTAATTTCTCTTACAGACGGACAAACACATTTCAAAACGTTATAGAGATGTCAGAACACTAATTTGTAACATTACGGGTAAGGCTAGCTTTGTAAGGTAAGGTTAGCTTTGTAATATGTGACGTTCCGCGGGTAAAGGTACCTCATGGCGGTTGGCGCTTAAGCTATTGCTACGATACATATTTATACCATGTCGGTGGCAAACAAGCATACCGTCTGTAATCGGTCACGTAGTTTTATTGCAATTCCGGAATTTGATTTGAAGAAGTGACGTTACTTTTCTACTTACGGCCTTTTAGAAGTGACAATTTTCAAATAGTTTATTTTTATAATTGAATGTTAATTAATTCTAATTAAACCGTGTTAAAAAATTTACATATAATTATGTATAGTGGTATTTTTTCAAGATATCAAAATCTTAGAGATTATCTTAGACCTACAATTCGGACATATTAAAAAACCTAGGTACTAAACATAGTATACATGCTCTGGAGAAACTCGTTTTTTGGCAGTGTGGTGAAAATAAGTTTGCAACAAAAAAACACGGGTTTCTTGAAAAAAAATTATTTTGGAACACTTGGAACAGTAAATTTCCTCAACTCATCGAATTGTTAACTTAGCTTCTACCTAAAATCTCGTCGTAATCGGTTAAAATCACGTTAAAATATACCACACTCACTCCCTAAATCTTGTTATTTATATGTAAGTATCCTATAAATGATATAAATCACGAATGTTTAGTTTCTCAATAGTGCACGTATCGTGATATAATATACAGGGTGAACAATAGAAAAGGGCCATTGGTCGTTCTATAATTCTAAAAAGTTTAAGATGCTAAACCGAAATTAGCATGTGATACTTTTCATTAAGTTATTCAATATCTAACTAGTAGTCCGCCTCGAACGGAGAACTCGCGATTTACTTGCAAACGAGTTGACCAATATAACAAAACTCCATAACAAACTTGATCGATCCCGCTCATATACGAACTTACAAATTTTATGTATCTCTGCTACAGCCCCAAGAAACATAAAGATCAGAAAAACGTTACTAAAGTTATCGTCAGGCAAACTATCTATATCCAAAAGCCATCCAAATGCCGAAGCGTCCCAGTAGCCACTAACGAATGTCGGTTTTGGGCCATTCGCGAATGCGAATGCGAATATTTGTATTTAATATTCGCGAATGCGAATGCGAATATTTGGGTTTTCATACATTTCGTAATTTCACCACATTTTGCTTGTATCGCGGTAACATTTTATTGCCGCAGTTCATAACCGGGCGGCGTATCTTACCGACGTAGCGGTAGATAGTGTGATACTTTCTTCCATTTTCGGCACAAATAAGGTGCTAAAATATTCGCATTCAATTGTGCGAATGCGAATGCGAATGCGAATATCTAAAAACAAGCGAATATTCGCGAATGCGAATGCGAATATTCGTTACATGTCTAGTAGCCAGGTGACAGTTGGGTCTGAAGTTGTTTGTAAGAACGAGCTTCGCTTACGCTCCGCGAGTTCGATAATCTGAAACCATGGCCAGAGGCTGCTCAGGATAAGTAGGAATGGAAAAAGCGGGAAGCTTAGCTTGAGTTGGCTTGGCTTAGCTTGGCTAAGAGATCTAGCATACGCAAAACGAGGACACTTGGCTTGTCTTGTGTTGTAATTATTTGTTTTGTCTCAGCATAGCTTCGCTAGGAGATTCAGCTTGCAAAACGGGTAAAGCAGCTCCTTAATGCATTAAATCTGCCTGTATATAAATATTTAGAGTTCGGTGCTGGACGAACTAATACGACATGATGCCTGATACATCTGAGATGTGGCCAATGTGTGCGTTGTGGGGTGACCACGATGTGGAAAATCTCAAGGATAAGTAGAATCTTTACGTACTTTGCTAGCAGAATGAAAGATTCTTAGTTTCTCTGCTTTGCATGTTCCGTCTTCTATTTATTTATGTATTTAGTATATATGTGTAAATCGTATATGTATGTATATCCATATGTG
Source organism: Pammene fasciana (assembly GCA_911728535.1). Lineage (NCBI taxonomy): Eukaryota > Metazoa > Arthropoda > Insecta > Lepidoptera > Tortricidae > Pammene > Pammene fasciana. The sequence continues at coordinate 9,975,607 of OU452297.1, forward strand.
TATCTATGTATTATTATTTTATTTATTATTAGTAGGACCGCCCACAATCTCTCTACTTTACCTTAAGGTTGAGTGGCAGAGAATGCCTTATAGCATTAAGTCCGCGTTTTGTACTTTATGATTTTCTTTTGTGCAATAAACGTTAAATAAATAAATAAATAAGGGACCGTGCGCGTTGGAGAGTCAGCCATCTTTTGGTCTTAATCGAAAACTGAAACTACCGCACGCCAATAGACAGTTCTGCCTTCAATATTTGACTCACGTACCCTTGCGCGTTGTAGGTACTACCATCTAGTGGACTCATTACATTAGGCAACTTTAACGTGACATTTGCCCTTCGCGCCATTAAACACGGGTGTCCTGTGCTGCCCTCTTCAGTTTACGCACGTTCCCTGTACCTACATTTGCTTCGCGGCCTATTCCTTTACGGTCTCCGTTCTGTCGGGGCGGAAATACGGAATTATTCTGTAAATCTTCTCAGCGCTGAAAAAACGGTAGTATCATGATGGTAAGACGCCCGACTTTCAATCTGGAGGTCTTGGATTCAAACTTACTTAATTAGATACGTAATATAATGTTATTTGATGCCAGTTGCGTTCGTAAAACCAAATTCTATTTTATTACGCCCTCCATTTTCAAAGTGGGCTCCGCAAAGCCTCTGTGGGAGCTCCGAGAATATATTTTATGTTGAGTAAAAAAAACAATAACCAGCGCTTCCATCTGTTTTGCGCATTTTTTTTTATTTGGGGCTCCGTCAAATATTTCGCGGTCCAAAAGGGGTCCGTCATAAAAAAAGTTTGCGAGCGGCTGGTCTACGCCAATTCACAGGATCAGGTCACCAGGCGCACCCCAGGCTCAAATAAACTGAGTAAAAAAGCCAGGACAAACCCTAGAATATTGATGGCATCGGGACAAAAAAACATGAATTTAAGAAGACCTAGTCCTACTCGCCGTGGGCACTGGAGGCCTAGGTCACTCTTTCCTTTATTATGACAGCCACTGTGATGGGTCAAAATTGTTTTTGGCAAGCCGTGGAGCTTAGTTTGGCTTAAAATTTCTTCATAAGCTACTCAGGTGCCTAAACCTCTAGACAAGCCGACGGGAATCATGTTCTATGGACGCACCGAATTATGAACATCTATATAAGTTTATAAGAATCTAGTTATCCTGTGAATCTTTAAAATCCTGGTCACCCTAACAACTCAGCATTGAATGCGCTCGCGCTCAAAATTCAAATCAGTCTCCGAAGCACGCGCATCCAGGATTTACATATAACACTTCACACGAAAAGGGCGTAAGCGCCTTCTACACTCGTACACACTTACGCTCTTTTGAGGAAATGGTGGAAAATACTTGTTTTGAATGTAAAAGCCGAAGTTTATACTAGAAACCCGTAAAATTCAGACTGGTAATTTAAAAAATGCTCGCGTTCTCTTTCGGGTAAAAAAATACCTTATAAATACCTTAGAGCCCAATAGCGCTTTGAGCGTTTGTACATTATCAAAAACTGGATCGATAAAAAAGTTCATATAATTATCTACAATATTTCACGGGAATCGGTTGAAAATAGATAATAGAATAGGTACAAAATATTTTTTCCCAAAGCAGAAATATAGATAGTAGATACCTCGCTCGCTTCTCTAACTCGGCCTATGGTCGCTTTTTGATTTTACCGTCATTGAACGTATAATACCATTTGAATCACAATCTGCACAGTAAAATGCCACTTTTGGCAAAAGACGTCGTTAATGTCGACCAATCGTCTTACGCATTAGCACTATCATCAAAGAGCTATGCATTATTGTATATTTATACTATCTTTAAGATTTAATGTATTACTGTTTCAAAAAAATAAGTCTTTACTTCTCGGGTCAGCGGTGTAGGGTTAGAACCGGTGGTAGTTTCTTTTTTTTCTCTCTGACGTTCATAAGTGCATTATAATGTGCCTAAATTGAAGAATAAATATCTTTTATCTTTTCTCATCTTTTATCTTATTATCTAAAACAACTTCAAACGCAATTTCGTATTGGATTGTAAGTCTTTATCATTGACTGGTCCCAGTTTTATACTAAAGCTTTATTTTTATTTATGTTAAAGTTTCCCATCCTAACGATGTCGCTTTGCCATTTTGAGCGAGTTCAATGACCTTAAAAAGTCTGTCATCCTGTCAATTTGAGAAGGTCTTAATGGTGATTCCTCGCGGGGATTTGAATAAAAGTTTTTACATGGTTTGTGTTTTACGATAATATTTTATCACTAGCTTTTGCCCGCGACTTCGTCTGCGTGGAATTAGTAATCCCCCCTTAAGGAATGACTTCTGGATATCAATTATTGTATATTCTTCCCCAGACCTCAAACTATTTCCAGCGTTCAGCAGTTATTAATTTCCCATACAAACTTTGAACCCCCTTTTCACCCCCTCTAGGGTCGATTTTCGGGATAAAAATAATCCTATGTCGTTTCTCGGGACTCAAATTATCGCCATACAAATTTTCATCTAAATCGGTTCAGCGGTTAAACATTCTCCATATAAACTTTCAACTCCCTTTTCACCCCCTCCAGGGTTGATTTTCCGGATGAAAACTATTCTATGTCCTTTCCCGGGACTCAAACTATGTCTATACCAAATGGCATCAAAATCCGTTCAGCCGTTTTCACGTGATGCGCGGTCAGATAAACAGACAAACAGACAAAAAGTCTAAAAACTGTTGGAACGTATTCTGTTATCAATTCTAAGTATCCCCAGCCAACATTTTTTCAAATATCTTCCATGTACAGACTTGACTCGACCCTCTTCAGCTTTATTATATGTATAGATCTATACATACATATACATAATATATTTATATTAAAATACAACAGTCAAAACATAGTATCTTCTTCAAAAGCTGTAGAAATGTTGGGGGTAAAAAATAGATACTAAGTTTTTTAAAGGTATTCAAAAAAGGCGAATATAATATTTACGTAACCCTTGGCTTGATCGGTAATTTAGAAAGATCAACTGAATGTCGCAAGGCATTTTCTGCCAATCAACCTCAAACCTAGCAGTTTACAAAACATTCTCAAAAATTCAGTAACTTTCTCGAAAATTTCCGGGAACTCACACTAGTATTTGAATTAAAATTCCAATTCCGCCAGACATTGTCGAATCTGCCCGCTGGCCAACAGACAGGTCTAGCGGGCAGATCTGTGCTTGTATCTCTAACTATTCTCACATTCTCACCTCCACTACATGGAATCGCTTCACACCTACTCAAAAGAAAAATTTAGTAATTATTTATAGGATGCATATAGAGTTACTGCGTTTCAACTTAAGAGTCGCAACAAAGAAAATACAGCCAGATACAGATTTACATACAAAACTTATTTTTGCTATATTTTCTTTGTATTACAATTTTTAGCAACGAAAACGAATTACCAACATAGATCTGTACTGCTAGAATGCCCATGCCAAATTTCGTGATTCTAAAGCATGTCGTTTTAAAATGAGAGCTGGGGGGTGATTTTTGAGAATCGAGCACTCGAAATTGACAATTGAAACTCTGAATAAAACGATGAAATTATGTTTTAAAAATATTAGTGATAGAAATTTAAAATCATGATTATTTAAACTATTAATTCCATGCGAAAAAATTGGCAACAAACTTTTGTGTGCGATTATTTTCGAGCTTGAATTTTTTGAATTCGAGCATCCGGCTGTCAAAAATCGGCCCCCTGAACTACGTTTTTTTTTTTTTTTACATTCTGAACTACGTTTGTATGGGAACGCGAGTTCACGCGAGCGTCCTGGCGACTCTTAAAGCAGCAGTGTGACATACGAGATTATATCAAAGTAGTCACGATATGCTATAAAATAAAGACTGCATTTTACAAAAAGTTTGTAAAAGTAGTATACCTAGTAAAAGTATGCTCTTCCCACGGTACCTACTACATTGCTATGCTCCTGCGCATCTTTTAAACATGTCGCGCGATTCCCTTAAATCACTCAGTTCAACATAGACAGGGACATGGTTACGCACCATAGGTAGGTAGGTATACTAGGTAAGGTATGTTTAGCATACCTTTGGGATCTAGAATATTCTCTATACAAAGTGTAACAAAAATAACGGTGACCCGTTTAAGAGCATAATATGTATGTATCGAATCCTAATGTTAAAAAAATTATGAAAAACTATGAAAAAAAAATCCACGCAAGAACAAAAAATAGTTTTGTATGGAAGGTTGGCCGGTTCGGCTGACGTGTCCCATACAAAATAAAACTTATTCGCGTCCAAAAATTTTTCTTACTCGGAAAACGATACCAATTATGCCCTTAAACGGGATCACCATTATTTTTGTTCACCTTGTACGAAATAAAACAAATGGTAACTTTTTCCGAATGATTTATATATTTAAATTCAGGTGGGCCTTATGCTGATTTGCCACCGTCGTCGTACATATAAAAATGGCAGTTATAGGGTCTGCCGGTAGAAGTGAAAAATTAGAACTTTTTATTTTAGGAAATAAATGATTTAAATTTTCACTTTTAACTTTGGACTTAAGACTTCAGTTCACTTCAGTTCACTTCATTTCACTTCGCTTTACCTCACCTCATTTCACTTCACTTCATTTTATTTTACATTGACACTTTACATTTCATTTTACTTGTTTCTCAATCGTATGGCTCAACGTTGTCGGTGACGCGAATCCATAAGATTTTCGCCCCCCAAAATGTGCCCAACGCGGCTATAGTACATTGTTGTAGAGGCTGGAAAGTAAGCTATAGGTGGATCGAGTTCGTTCGAGGGCCGACCCGCCAGGGGAGGCCCTTGAAGATACGAGTCCACCTATAGCGCTTTCAGCCGAGACATTACATAGTGCTTTTCACGACTACTGTGAGGAAATAAAATAAAAAATTAATTGGCATAACAATACAAACACTTTAATAGATACTATAGGTATATTGAAGGTTCATATGCTTTTCGCAAGCACGATAAAGTAATAAATAAATGCTTCTTTTCGCCATCCCTCCATAATATGAATTGTTCGTCGGATATTATATTGTATACAAAATATCACTGTTCATGGGCCTTCTTATTTTAGGACGCGATTTCACTGGTAACAAATTTCTAGCGACCGCCTGTGTAGTTTCTTGAATTTCGGTGGGCGCCAGCGTATTAATAACATTTTCTACACTTATTGAAGTCATTTTTTACTGCATAAATACAACTTTCTTGTTTTTAAGTCAAACATTATCCAATTCAATATGTACTTTTCCCGCTCCACCTTTTTTACTGTTTTTTTCACTTTTAAGAAGCGTTTTACGTTGTTTGCTTCAATCCGACTCACTCCTTACCCACTTTTTGATAGAAACCCACAAACGGTTAAAAAGGTAAAAACGCCTTATGGGTGATCGGAATGGTTTTAACGTTTCTGTTTTTTTTAAACAAGTAAATTGTTCGATAAACAACCTTATTTTATTTTAGAATTAAAAAGTGGTGCCCAAAAAAAGACCTTTTAATGTTTTAAATGATTCTCATTGGTGGGTCGAATGCAATGACATAACTGGACTTTACTTTACACTATGACATTTCATAGCTGTAAAATAGCAATTATAGTAGTGGTAGTTCAGATGCTACAGCAATTGCTTACTTTCCAGCTTGGATTTTGATCTTCTTTTGCCACTTTTCCGAACATAATAAGAAGATAATAAGTTTTCACTTCAAAAAGCAGCAAAAGTTGAACGGCAATCCAATGATTTATCTGTAATTAACAATACACTAGCTGGCGTACTAAGCTGGTTTACTACTAACAATCTGTTACTTAATGCTAAGAAAACTAAATGTATTCGATTTGTTTTGCCAAACGTGGCACCAATGGACACTAATATAGTTATAAATGGTGAATGTTTAGATATAGTAGATAAAACTGTGTTCCTTGGTTCAACGTTGGACAAAAATTTACAATGGAGTCCTCATATAAAAAAACTCGCTCTTAGACTAAGTTCAGCCGCTCATGCCGTTAGAAAAATTAGACAACTGACTAATATTGAGACAGCTCGCTAAGGTTATTATAGTTATTTTCATAGTGTAATGTCATATGGAATTCTGGTTTGGGGCAAAGCAGCTGACATACAGACTATTTTTGTTTTACAGAAAAGAGCCATTCGCTTTATGTATAACTTAAAGGCAGGTACATCAATTAGAGAATTATTTAAAGAAATTAATATTTTAACTCTTGCGTCCCAATATATCTATGATAATATTATTTTTGTTGTAAAGAATATACACACATTCAAGAAGAATTCTGACATCCACAGCTATAACACTAGAAATAAAAACAAGCTTGCTATCAGACGATGTCGTGTCCGCAAAGCATATAAGTCATTTTTTGGCCAAGGTATTCATATTTATAACAAGTTACCCGTCGATGTTTTGAATCTATCATTTCCCGCTCTTAAGAAATACTTGAAAAAAACTTTAATGTCAAAGGGTTATTACAGGATCGAGGAATATATGACAGACATATATGCATGGCCCAAACCAGAATCTATAAAATCATCTAACATTTAGAGGACACAGTTCAAGTAAGAAAGAATATCAAACGTATTGCGAAGCAGTCAGATTTGGATTTTATTTTTATTTTTCATTTTAATTACACAATAGGCAGGTCTGGTACATGTCTGTCTCTCAAGCTGTTTTGATATGCCTTCTTGAAGAACTACGCATTATTGTATATAGTATCTTTAATGTATTTGTAGTACTGTTTTGAAAAAATAAGTCCCGCCGAGTTTCTTGCCGGTAATAAGTAATACTTCTCGGGTCAGAGGTGTAGGGTTAGAACCGGTGGTAGTTTCTTTTCTCTCTGACGTTCATAAGTGCATTGTAATGTGCCTAAATTGAAGAATAAATATCTTTTATCTTTTATCTTTTTTTATCTTTTAAAGGAGAACAGTGATACATCAGTGAACGATGTTTATAAAAATAATTTTACTATTTAACTTTCCCGTAGGGGAGAGATAAGTGATAATATTGTGAGACTTATAAAAACACGGGAACTTTATAGACGGAGAGCTGGCCACGTCAGATATGACACAATAATGAGAGCAACGAAACACCTCTAGTTAGTTTGCTATACTATGCTTATTTCTAGATCTGGACACCTGGCAGCTGTAAAGTGGTGGAGGTCAAAGAATGCAAATAACTTAAAGAAAATAAATTGTAGAGTTCTGGGTTTGATCTAATATGATGAAAAATTATATAATTAATTAGATTATATAATATCCAAAAGTTTCGGTTGGGGGAAGTAGTGCCAAATGATGTATAATGTAATTTTTGGTTACTCGCCTATTGTTTTTGTTTCCGCAATAATACACAATGTTTTTGGTTCTAATAGTAAAATATAGGCCCTGTTCTCTATGAATGATACAACTTCAGCAGTTTTTACCTATTTCGGTATTACTTTTTTCCCACTCAAAAACTTTGTTGGTCTGTCACTCTGTGCTCCACCCATTAAAAGCTGCCAGATGCCCGGATCTAGCATTAGGGATGGTTATGCAATCTAACTGGACTGGTTACAAAACTCTCATTATTGTGTCACATCTGACGTGACCAGCTCTTAGACCATTAGTAAAAGCACTTCCATAATGGGGGTGCATTTGAGTGCAAATACTCGTAGTAACATGGCGGAACGTTTGAAGTGTTGTTTTAATTTTCATTACAATCGCCATTAAATATATCGCAACAGCCAAGGTACTCGCAAATATCTGAACAAGAACCTTATCGCTTTGACGATAAAGGCTTCGAAAATAATTTGAAAGAAATTTAAAACCGTACCTGTATATTAAGTACAGTCACAGTCGAATATATCTAGGCGGCCAACGTACTCAAAATATCTGAACGTATACTTTATTGTCTTGATAATAGAGGCGTTGTTCAGATATTTGTGACCACCTTGGCCTGTCCTGTACAGTCGCTATCAGATACATCGATATCTGATGGCGACTGTACATTACAGGCTGTTTTGTTATGTTATGTCTAAGTCTACACGGAAAAAAAAAAGTTCAGGGATATTCTCAATCCAAGACATTATTATTATCTTGGAAATATTTCCTCGTGACAAGTATTTATTTCCTTTACCAAAAATATGATTCTTCGCTTAAAACCACGTTTTCTTAAAATAGAAATACAAAAATGTATTGTTTCAAGAGTATATTGAGTAAATAAGAGAGATTGTACTTTAATCAAACAAGTATTATCTTAGGTAAAAGAAAACTAGAAAATCTGTAAGAATATATTCGCTTCGTTATATTTAAAACTTTATTTTATTTTCGCTAAGGGAAATAAATACTTGTCACGAGGAAATATTTTCAACATAATATTGTCTTAGATTGAGAATATCCCGGAAGCTTTTTTTCCGTGTAACCATACTCTGTAAATGTTTCAAACCTATACTCGTATGGTTCCAACCGCTGCTCGTTACCACTGATAGTTTTTGAAACTCGCTCAAAAGAAAAATGTGGTAACTAATATGTATGCGATGCATATAGAGTTACTGCGAGATAGTGAGATAGTTGAACATCAGCGTTTGAGAGACCTGGATGCCAGACGGCATATAAGAAAGACTCGTCCTAAGCCCACGTACATATACACATACAACCCAGCTGGCCAACTACATTGCGCTTTGTGTGACCGCGTCTTCAAGACAAAGTTTGGCTTTGCAAGTCATACCCGAGCCTTCCATAATCCTGCAAGAAATAATTGACGGAGTCGCTGTCGCCGGATACGGCGTGGAGAGAATGATGATGATGATAGTGAGATACGAGATTTTTTCAAACTAGTGACGCGATAATACCCTATAAGGTACTTATGAAAAAATCGTGAAAAAAAACAGGGCCTAGTTTCTTCAATGGGTTGGAAGGTCAGATAGCGATTTCGTAAAAACTAGTTCGTACGCCAATTCATGTCATTCATTCAATGGGGTTAGGTCCGCTTGACAAAGCGGACCCCAGGGGCAATTGAACCGTAACAAAAGCCGGAACAAACGCTAGGATGATGATAGAGTCAACCCCGAAATTACGAAAAAAACCGGATGTAAATTAAATCCGGATGTAATTTTAATCCGGATGTAATAAAGCTACAGTATCAGTGGCAAAGGTAAAATTATGAAAACTTTACAAGCCCATGGCAATCGAGTTATAAGATTCTTACTGAATTAGGCAATGCGAATATAGATAAATTATGAGATGTAGTTAAATAAACTAATTCTTAGAAATAATTTGATTCCAATCTAGTAATTAATTTTCGCAATCAAAATATTTTAACTAGAATCGAAGAAATTTCTGAGCTCTAAATAAATTTACATTTAATTAAAATTTTACTATTAATCAAAATCTAGTGAGAGTCGCCAGGACGCTCGCGTGAACTCGCGTTCCCATACAAACGTAGTTTAGCTCTCATGTTAAAACGACATGCTTTAGATTTAGAACCATGAGGCATGGGCATTTCAGTAGTACAGATCTAGGTCGGACATTCGTTTTCGTTGCTAAAAATTGTAATACAAAGAAAATACAGCTAGTTACAGATTTACATACAAAACTTATTTTTTATATACTTTCTTTGTGTTAGAATTTTTAGCAACTTAAACGAATGTCTGGCCTAGATCTGTATTACTGCAATGCCCCGGCCAAATTTCGTGGTTCTAAAGTATGTCGTTTTAAAATGAGAGCTGAACTACGTTTGTATGGGAACGCGAGTTCACGCGAGCGTCCTGGCGACTCTTAACAAACATTATTCACTAATTCGCTTCACAAAATAAAAAAACCGGGCACGGTGCGAGTTGGACTCACACACGTAGAGTTCCGTACCATCTATAGGTACATACAAACCAGAGGTGGGTTGAAAGTCATCGGAGATAGTTATTATTAAAAAAATGTGTCAATAGCTCTTACACGAAAAAAAAAGCTTTCGGGATATTCTCAATCCAAGACATTATATTATCTTGAAAATATTTCCTGGTGACAAGTATTTATTTCCTTTACCAAAAATAGCATTCTTCGCTTAATAAAACCACGTTTTCTTAAAATAGAAATACAAAAATGAATTGTTTCAAGAGTATATTGAGTATATTATAGGTAAAAGAAAACTAGAAAATCTGCAAGAATATTTATCATTCGCTTCGTTATATTTAAAACTATAGTTTATTTTTGGTAAAGGAAATAAATACTTGTCACGAGTAAATATTTTCAGTATAATATAATAATGTCTTAGACTGAGAATATCCCTGAAGCTTTTTTTCCGTGTAGAAACGATAACAGAACACGTTTCAACGATTTTTAGAATTTTGTCTGTCTATTTTGACGACGATCTCTGCTTATCGAGAGTAATCCGGTTTACCTACGGTTTCATTCTGCGTCACGTACGTGGTATAAAAACGTTGGTTGAATAAAAATCTAATTAGAAGCAAGCCTTTAAAAATGTATTGATTTTTGCATGAAATTACCGATTATTAGTACCTTTGATATTCTTTGTTCTATTGTTTTCCACATTAAGTTGTTGTTTAAACTACAATTAGGTACGAGAACCTACGTGTATTGAAACATTGCCGAAGGACGTTTTCCTTACAAAGCGAAGCGATGAAAAAAAAAACTCACCCACAGTAGGTGGTGGCAGTAAGGAAGGTGGTCTTTTAGACCAGTAGCCCATTTTCGAACAAAAAATATTCATAAAAATAATGTTAAACAAAAAAAGAACCGACTTCACTTAGGATCCGCTATTCCAAGAGGAAGTGGCCAAGTTGCTGTAAAAAGTAGTGAAATCACTGCAAGGGTGCATAACAGTTGAAGAGTTCCCCCGATTTCTCCAGGATCTCATCATCAGATCTGGACCTGGTGACAATGGGACTGTGAAGTATACTCTCTTAATAAAAATAAATCCAAATCGGTTCTGCCGTCTTCGAATGATCTGTGAACATAAGTACATAAAAAAATACCAAAAAAAAACAATGATCCCGACAAACTGAGAACCTCTTCCTTCGAAATCTTGAAGTCGGTTGATAAATAAATATTTGAACTTCAAATTTCAAGCATGTTTCGCGCAACGGTAGCATGATGATAACATCCGGGTTTATTGACTAAATAATAGACATTACGACCCCTAGCCTTTCTGACACTTGGACACGTATGATAAAAAAAAAAAGATAAAAAATAAAAGATATTTATTCTTCAATTTAGGCACATTACAATGCACTTATGAACGTCAGAGAGAAAAGAAACTACCACCGGTTCTAACCCTACACCTCTGACCCGAGAAGTATTACTTATTACCGGCAAGAAACTCGGCGGGACTTATTTTTTCAAAACAGTACTACAAATACATTAAAAATACTATATACAATAATGCGTAGTTCTTCAAGAAGGCATATCAAAACAGCTTGAGAGACAGACATGTACCTGCCTATTGTGTAATTAAAATGAAAAATAAAAATAAAATCCAAATCTGACTGCTTCGCAATACGTTTGATATTCTTTCTTACTTGAACTGTGTCCTCTAAATGTTAGATGATTTTATAGATTCTGGTTTGGGCCATGCATGCCCCTAAAGGACCGCAGTATGTCGTATTGTCCCTTATTTTGTCGTGTCTAATCAATCTAATCATGTCTAATTCGGTCGCGTCACTCGCATCGTCAGTTGTTTTTGCTCGCCGTCCGCACATTTTTAGGTGGAAAGTCAGCGATACTTTGATTCTCTCGCCTCGCTTCACCAATGGAACAGCACCTTAACTAAAACAGAAATATAAAAACTGTTGGCATCGCGCAGTAGATATTACTCACAAGTAGACTACGCTACGTTTTCAAGAGTAAAAGTTCGCACCTATCTGTCAATTAGACAAGCCCGTAGTACTCGAGTTATATAGACGCTCTGCCAGACTTTGCAGTTTTTGCACCAACTTGACGACAATGTATGGCAATACCATACTTGGTGCGACCCCACACTAGCGTCTTTCGAGCGTCGACGCGGCGTTTACGCCACGGCGACGCGACGTAGGCGTGACGCTTGTCAAGCGGCACCATCACACTAGCGGCGACGCAGCGTTGGCGCGGCGTCGACGCAACGTCGGCGCGGCGCTTGTTGAACGTAGGCATTTCACCAGCGGCGACGCGGCTTTGGCGTGGCGTAGACGCTCGAAAGACGCTAATATGGGGTGCCCTAGTGTGGTCGGAATATAGTAAATGTGTTTCTTGAGTGGAGTAAATCTGCATACTGTTTGCAAATGTATGTTAATTGCAGAGAACTGAGGGTTTCCTGGGATTTTGGCATCAGCTATCAAAAAGACCTCTTGTTACAGAGCCGCCACCTGGATTTTAGAAACCCGTCAATACTTCACTCAATTATAAACTCTACTTTAAATAGCCGTTATTAGTAGCAGAAATATTTAACTGGGTGTACTGTCCTAAATTATCTTAGCACGATTTATATAGGTAAATAGAATAAGTGTGTAAATAGCTTTGAATACTTTACGCACTAAGCTATTTCTGCTGCTGACTGTACGAAATATCCTGGGTACATAAATAAAATAGGTATTTACTAAGGTACCTACTACAAATAAACTAAAAATTCCTTAATCGAAATGGATTTCAATCAAATGTATGATGCTTTGAAGAAGAGATTTGATGATGGGTGAGTATAATAATTAATAATACATATTTATGGACTAAGTAAGACTTGGATTTGAATATACTAGTAGTCCGCCTCGAACTGAGAACTCGCGATTTACTTGCAAACGAGTTGACCAATATAACAAGACACTAAGGAGGATTTTTTTTCTCCTTCTAGCTCCATAACTACTTGATCGATCCTGCTCATATACGAACTTACAAATTTTATGTATCTCTGCTACAGCCCCAAGAAATTTCATAAAGATCAGAAAAACATAACTAAAGTTATCGTCGGACAAACTATCGAAATCAAAAAGCCATCCAAATGCCAAGACGTCCCAGTAGCCAGGTGACAGTTGGGTCTAGAGTTGTTTGTAAGAACTCACTTCGCTTACGCTCCGCGAGTTCGATTAATTTATTTATTTATCGTATGGCTACACTTCACTGGATATAGAGAGGCATTTCTTCTCTCAGGTGGTATTAGTAGTGGGAAAGTAGATGGTGAAGAAAATCCAGTGAGTGCTGCGAGGTCCAGATGGGACAGTGCAGCTGCCAAGTTTGTTACTATTTTAGCACCACCCAGGGATCACGTGTAGGGTAGCCTAAGTGGTTCCTACGGACGCAGAGTAACATTGATCCCCATATATTAATGAGTCACTCACGTAATTTTGGTCGTATTTGGCTAGATATAGCTATTATGTCTATTTTTTAGCGACGTCAACTCACTCCTGGACTTCAAGTACATCTTTCAGCTTCAGTTCCTCATGAGTACCATCGGCTCCTGGCCTCACAACAGATTTGGACGACGCCAATTAGGCGCCATCTTGTCAATCTTCAATCTCTTCCTCATAGCGTTTGCGTCCACTTTGTGCATTTTGAGTTTGATATATATCAAACTGTACATGGAAAAGTTGTCATTTTTTTTCTTTGGCCATGTACTTTTGTGCTGGTTTTTTGCTATTCTGTATTTGGTAAGTGATATATAATATGATGATGATGATGATGATTTCTTCCTGTTATCCCTCATTAGGGACATAGAGCTCGCAGAAGAGTTTTCCATTTGATATATAATATAACAAAGTAAAACCCTAGCCCCCACATTCATAAACGTCTCTTAGGCCTCATCATAATTAATATACTGTCAGATCAATACAATCGCATCAAAACATTAAGCACATGTACAAAAGTGCCAGTCTCGCAACGCAGTGTTCCAACTGCACAATGTTTTCAGATCAGGTATGTTGCGAATATTCGCAACATACCTGATCAATTTCAAAATCCGCATCCGCATCGGTATCATTTCAAATCCGATGCGGGGCTTATGCGGATGCAGATGTGGAACAAGTCGGTATAGGAACGTCTCGGCGACGGCGCGCGTGCTAGCTAAAGTAGGTATTCACCATTTTCACCATTACCCAATAAGAATATTGTTACATTTTCGTAATTCGTCGATCGAACTCTATGTCCTTGACGGATAGCGACAAGAAATGACGAGTTTGTTTTTTTAATACAATGTGAGCCTTACAATATCCGCATCCGCATCCGCGTCCGCGGATGTCAAAAAATTAACATCCGTAACATCCCTGATTGAGATCTTATAATACTAAGCTTGTGTGCTGCAGTTTACTAACAGCATGTCATTGTGATCATTTAAATATATGATATCTATAAATTTTATTACAAATAGAATGACCTCTGATTTGGTAACATATTTATAAATAAAATATAACTTAATCATTGCTAGGTTATAAAGTACATTTGTGATTAGTATTGCTTAACTTTAAATATTTGGCTCCACTACTAATGATGATGATGATGATGATGATGATGATGGTGGTGGTGGTGATGATGATAATGATGATGATGATGGTGGTGGTGATGATTAGATGATGATGATAATGATGGTGGTGGTGATGATGATGATGAGTGCTAATTATTTTAATGTATTTATTTCAGTCAAGACTAGTGACAGCACGGACTAATAAATATCAAGAAACGATAAAGGAATATTTACTTGAGTTTCATTTGTTATACTTTAAGACCCGATCATCGTATGCCGCAAAGGTGCGCTTTTAGGATTCCAGCTAAAATGGCAAAAAAGAAACTGTTATAAAAAAATTGTTATTTGTTATGCAAGTATAACTATTATTTTTAATTTTTTTCCAGGTCCACGCTCAAATACATACTATATCAGGAATGTTCACGGCCTTCGTGATATTTGAAATGTTCATCGGAGTAATCCTGTTCATCTTCATGCCGTGGTACAACAATTACTCCCGAGGGCTGTTTTCAGCACAACGCCCTGAAAACACCACGTTTGAGCACTCAGTCTACTATTACATGCCCGACGCCGTTTATACAACTATTGAGGGTAAGTGGCACTTTATTTTGATGCAGTCGGACAAAAATGTGGTCTACCACTCTACGCTTGTGGTTCGTTTGAAGTTCATGAGACAACAAGGTCGTGCATGTTTTAAACTCCGTTAGAAAAGTCAACCTTAGGGATCGTTAGATCACGCAGAAACTTTTGTCAAAACTGGTAGACCACTTTCTTGGCCCACTGTACTTACCAACTAGACCAAGTAAAAATGTCTACATTCTCCAACAAACGGTGTGGCGACGATAAACCGAGATCGGTGTAAAACCAAGTGGTAATGCTCCTCAGGAATTAGCCATCAACTGAGCATATAGCTTTTGAAATAACTTGCTTAACAAACATAGCGAAGAGGACACATCGCCAAACGTGAACTGTGCGTCGTTGAAGAGTTCCGTTCTGATCATCATCAGCAGTTTCACTTCATCAAATGTCACTTTTGACTAAAAATGCTTCTGGTCCACTGCGGCTCTGATTCTGGTTCCGCTTCTGCTTTCGGTTCCAATTCCGTTTCTAGTTCCGATAAACTAAATTTAAAAAATCTGATTCCGCTTCCGGTTCCGATGAAACCACATCTGTTACATCCTTGGTTTCTAGTTACAATTCAACTTAAACTTTTTTGCAGGATACTGGATATTATTCACTATCAACATCTACGTATCTTACGTCACCACAATCGGCCTCTGCGTCTTTGATCTGTTGGTTAGCTTGATAGTGTTCCAAATTTGGGGGCATCTCAGAATTCTGAAGCACAGCTTGCTGAACTTACCGCTACCGGCGGGCAACGCTAGCATGTACTCTGTTGAAGAAAATTATCAAATCAGAAGGTTGTTGAAGGAAAACATATCACATCACAACTTGATTGTAAAGTAAGTTAACACGGCATATACGGAAAAAAGTATCTTCATCGAAGACCAATCAATCTTCTTCGTCAAGACAATATGATTTCGTATATACTTAGGTGGAAACAATGTTGTATTTTTTCAAGTAAAATGTCTTTTTAAGGTTCCGTAGCCAAAATGGCAAAAACGGAACCCTTATAGTTTCGCCATGTCCGTCCGTCCGTCCGTCCGTCCGTCCGCGGTCTATCTCAGTGACCGTTAGCACTACAAAGCTGAAATTTGGTTTGAATATGTGCATTAACCAAGCCGACAAAACGGTAGAATAAAAACGCGAAAAATATATTTTGTTAGGGTACCTCCCGTACACGTGAAGTGGGGGGCGAAATTTTTTTTCGTTCCAACCAAGTTGTGTGGGTGGTATCGTTGGATAGGTCTTTTAATAGTACATTACGCACCTAGGGCGGCAAAATAAAGAACGGCTCAGATCGCTGATATTTGTGGCCCGAACCGAAGGTGAGGGCCATAGACAAGCGATCTGAGGCCTTCTTTATTACCGCCCGTGGTGCGTACATAATTTTACGTCTTCTCCTGGGTGTGAAGTGAGATTTGCCGCTCCGCCCGTGGGCGTAATATCTCACTTACCGCCCCGAGTGACGTAAAAAGAATTAGGGTCTTCTAAAACAGTTTTTGGATAAAACTAATACTCTCGGGAATAATAGCTCCGAAAGTTTAAAACAGGGCGTCCCCCCCCCCCCCATCTAACTTTTGAATCGTGGGTCCTAAAATTTTGAAAAAATTCATGAAACTCAGGCCTAATGAGTACCTTCAATGAAAACTATATTGAAATAAATCGGTTGAGCCGTTTTTGAGTTATCATACTTATCATTTAAAACCCATAGTGAAAGGACGTAAGTAAAAATGACGTAAGCGCCGCCAAATTTCCCGTAAGAAACGACCTTTTTATTCAAGTAAAATAGATCTTGGACTAAAGATATATAATTAGGCCAAGACAATTTTTACTTATGTTTAAAGAATAATATACTCGGAATATATTTGTTTTATTATAAGAGGCTTTAACTTAGCGGAAGTACATACATACATTATAGTATTGCTTTGTTATTCAGCGGTATAATAAGCGGTACTAGACGAAATTTATTCATCTGCAGACGAGTTTAGTGCAAGGGACCACTTTGTCGATTTACAAGGACACTGTCTTTCACTAAAATAGATAATGCATATTGCGTAGCAGTGGTGGTGGGTCCACATTTTTCTTAGGCAAGCCGATGCTGAATTTGACTTACAATTTCTTCATGAGCTGTAGGAAAACTGCTCAGGCGCCTGAAACTTAAGAGTCGCCAGGACGCTCGCGTTCCCATACAAACGTAGTTTTGCTCTCATTTTAAAACGACATGCTTTAGAACCACGAAATTTAGCATGAGAATTTTAGTAGTGCAGGTCTATGTCGGTAATTCGTTTTCGTTGCAAAAAATTGTAATACAAAGAAAATACAGCCAGATACAGATTTACATACAAAATTTATTTTTGCTATATTTTCTTTGTATTTCAATTTTTAGCAACAAAAACGAATTACCGACATAGATCTGTACTGCTATAATGCCTATGCAAAATTTCGTGGTTCTAAAGCATGTCGTTTTAAAATGAGAGCAAAACTACGTTTGTATGGGGACGCGAGTTCACGCGAGCGTCCTGGCGGCTCTTAAGCAAGCCAGGAATGGTGTTCTATGGACGCGCAGCCACTGTTGCGTAGTTTTAGAAAGTACTAGTAACTCCATATCGATAAAGTGGTCTCATTGTTCGTACACTGACACATTTGTGTACCTTTTCTTTTGTCGGAGTGGGAAATGCGTTACGTTATTCTAAAAACCTGGGAAGCCGTTATAAACCATTATGTGGTTGATCCCATCAGAACAAGATGGAGTAAGGATTTTTCTTCTAAAACCAGGTCCGGAAATCACCCAATTTAGTGGTTTAAGGGGCTACATTGAAAACTTATCGTATACTTTTTAGACTTCACGGGAAAAAAGCCCTTAGGTAATTCTTTTTCGAATATATGTTTTCAACCGACTTCAACATTTCGAAGGAGGAGGTTCTCGTCAACCGACTTCAAGATTTCGAAGGTGAAGGTTCTCATCAACGGACTTCAACATTTCGAAGGAGGAGGTTCTCAATTCGTCGGGATCTTTGTTTATTGTTGCTATTTTTATTTATTTATGTTCACCGATTATTCGAAGACGACTGGACTGATTTGGAAAATTCTTTTTTTGTTTGAAAGAGTATACTTTACGGTTAGTCCCATTGTCACCAGGTCCAGATCTGTTGATGGGATCCTGGAGAAATCGAGGGAACTCTTCAACTATTATAGGCACACCTATAGTGGTTTCACTATTTTTAACAGCAACGCGGCCATTTTCTCTAGGAAAAACTGATCCTAAGTGAAGTCGGTTCTTTTTTTGGATAAAATTTCATTTATAATAGTGAAGTCTTGATCATGCTAATTATTGTTTGGTGGGATGTGTGCGGTGTGTTTAAATCAAACGTTCTAAGGGTAGGTTGGCGACTACTGCTTCTATGTTTCTAATCTGAAAAAAAGGCCTTAAGTTAAACTTGTTTGGCAACAGATTCGTGGATCGCTGTTCGGATGCGTTCAGCGAATACTTGTTCCTATTCTACCTCATCATGCAGTTCATCACTTGCATTCTTCTGCTGGAAGTGACCACGTTCACCGCCGACTCGCTCGCCAAGTATGGCCCGCTCACGGTCAGCATGCACCAGCAGCTCATCCAGGTCTCCATACTCTTCGAAATGCTCAACACCAAGGTAGGTTTCGTTTAACCTGCTTTCTACTGCTGGAAGTAACGTTCACCGCCGACTCGCTCGCCAAGTACGGGCCGCTCACAGGCAGCATGCACCAGCAGCTCATCCAGGTCTCGTCTTCGAGATGCTCAACACCAAGGTAGATTTTGTTCATCACCTGGATGTTACTGCTGAAAGTGACGTTCACTGTGATAATGTGACTGTGGAGAATGGGCAAATCCAGGACCCTTTCAATAAGTTTAACTATAAAACTCTAGTAAGGCTCGAACATGTTACATTTAAATACAATATTTTCGGTCGATTTCGCTCGACATGTTTAGATCAAAATACGATAATAATTTAAGAGCGATACAACAACGGACTGACTACTACGGTCGAGCGAAATGAAGTGATTGACCTGTTTTAAATATTATTTAACTCTTCAATAACAGTATTTTCGTAGTCTGCTTTACTTGCAAACATATTATTAATCCTCAATGACGTGTTTAGGAACCCTCAATCCAGTTGGCCATTGCACCGCCATGCCATTAACGTAACCGATATTGATGTAAGTCGTTATGAATTTTCATAGATTATTTACTACAACACTAGTCAGATAACACACTGCTGTTACATTACTGGTTGCAATAATGGTAGTAGTAATGTAGTCTTTACACGGAAAAAGAAGCTTCCGGGATATTCTCAATCCAAGACATTATTATTTTCTTGAAAATATTTCCTCGTGACAAGTATTTATTTCCTTTCCCAAAAATATGATTCTTCGCTTACCTAATAAAACCATATTTCCTTAAAATAGAAATACATAAATGTAATGTTTCAAGAGTATATTGAGTAAATAAGAGAGATTGGTACTTTAATCAAACAAGTATTATCTTAGGTAAAAGAAAACTAGAAAATCTGTAAGAATATATTCGCTTCGTTATATTTAAAACTTTAATTTATTTTCGTTAAAGAAAGAGAGGAAATATTTTCAACATAATATAATAATGTCTTAGATTGAGAACCAATATCCCGGAAGCTTTTTTTTTCGTGTATATACGGTTTCCGAACGCAGAAAAGAGGATCTATGATATGGGTGTAGAGAACCGTCACGTAATCCTATACACTCTTTTTTTGGAGAACTCCATACTGTAGTATTTTGTGAAAATCTCGGCAAGAAGTTCAACTCTTCACATCTTCAATAGTTTAGCAAACGTTATTTGTGTCGGTCCAGGCTATGTGTTAGTGAAAAAACGAAGTGTCCAATGTAAACGAGGGTTTCCTGAATTCCAGGTGGCAGCACTGTGGCGAGAGGTCTTTTTGGCAGCAGCTGTCAAAATTCACCAATAAAAAATATGATTAATCATGTTTTTTTTTTTTTATGATTAGTGGATTATGACAACTGGACATCACGCCACGGTGCTGACACCTGGTGAAAAAATCGATTCAGGAACCTCTCATTTCCAAGTGGCTCTTTAACTGTCCAGCATTTTGTATTCAGAGCGAGCAGCTGATCGACGCGGTGTATGCGACGCCGTGGGAGCGCATGGACGCCGCCAACAGGAGGACTGTGCTGTTCTTCCTGCAGCGGATCCAGACGCCGGTCAGTCTGAAGGCAGCCAAGGTCGTCCCCGTGGGGGTCAACACCATGTCTGCGGTGAGACATTCTTTAATTTCCCAATGTTTTAGCACTCCAGTGGCATAGTAGCATACAGCCCAGATGGTAAGAGGCTACCGCCTATGGAGGCCTAAAACTCTAGGGGTGTTACATCTGCTTTGCCGAGGCTTAAAAAAGCTATAGTAATTTACTCTAGACCACCCAATACTATACTCACAAGAAACCGTTGGTAGTATCTCTAAAACTGCACAGTGCGAGACCATAGACCATGTAGGCTGCATTTCTGTTGAGACGGAGATGAGAGGAGACGTGCTGAGAATTCAGGCGTGGATTCTGAGGCGCAACAGGGGCAATTCCCCCCTGACACGCAAGGTTTTGTATACTATGGTTGCCATATGCGGACCGCTAGATTTTTTGTGAAGAGAAGTGCCCCCCTGAACTAAATCCTGGATCCGCGCCTAGCTGAAATCAACCAATGGCATCATCGCTCAGCCCCGGCCTCAGCAGTGGCAGCGTATTGGTTGGTTCTTGTATGTCTCATGTCTGCTCAGCGGAGAGACAGCATATTGGTTGAATCTCGAACGTCTCCTATCAGCTCTGCCTCAGTGGAAAGGCAAGGCAACCAACCTTGGTTCCAGATAAAGAGTTGTAAAAACTTAACTATACTGTTTCAGGTCCTGAAGACCACGTTCTCGTATTACATGATGCTGAAGACTTTAGCTGGAGAACGATAAGCTTCATAGGATCAATAGCTATATTATATTAGTACTCGTAGATACCGTGACGAATAGGATTGCGGGGTGGAACGGATCAAGTTGTATATTTTTGTCGTTCCACAGCTGCCAGCTGCCACAGACAATCAACCCCAACGCGGGACGCTGGTTAGTTGTCCGTGGCTCCTTATCTTCTTCTTCCTAGCGTTTATCCCGGCTTGGGGTCCGCTTGACAACCTAATCCCATAAATTGGCGTAGACACTAGTTTTTACGAAAGCGACTGCCATCTGACCTTCCAACCCAGAGGGGAAACTAGGCCTTTTTGGGATTAGGTCCGGTTTCCTTACGATGTTTTCCTTCACCGAAAAGCGACTGGTAAATATCAAATGATATTCCGTACATAAGTTCCGAAAAACTCAGTGGTACGAGCCGGGGTTTGAACCCGAGACCTCCGGATTGAAAGTCGGACGTCTTACCGCAAGGCTACCAGCGCTTTTTTTTTGTCCGTTGCTTCTTATGAATTTGACAAAATGCTTAGCTTGATCAGTTTTGCATTGCGATCCGATTCGCCGAGAATGAAAACTGGTTATTTTTTATGAAAAATTCTGGACAGTCTTGACTAAGAAGCGTTCGAAGCCCGGTTGGTAACACGCCCGATTTTAATTCAGAAGATCTCAGGTTGGGATAAAATGAAAATGAAAATACAATTTATACCTCAATTTAGACACCATTTTAATGCACTTATGAATGTATAAAAACTTCTTCCACCAACTTATTCACCAACCCGCTCTGGGCCAAATTAATGGGACGTACCTATAGTAGAATTAATCTAATTTAAATATAAATAAACCTTTGACAAGAATATAACAGCGTCATTTATTGATTTTAAACCAACCTAAGAAACATTTCCGATAAATTGAATAATTTTGAAATTGAAATCTTTATTTCTGATTTAAATCCATATTTTGTTACTTAGTAAGACTTAAAAACTAATGTTAATTATGTACAGAACTCAGTGATAAGAATTACTTATAATTTATAAGTTCTATACCTTAACATTATTATACCAGTGATCATTCCCTACATATTTGCATCTATAAACGCTTCGGAAGCAAGTTTTTGCTGCATTGCCAGATGTGCGGCATCCGTTTTTCGCCTTTATTTTTTAATGCTGTGGCCACACTATAATATTTTATACAATAGTGACATAATGAAGAGTTTTTAAGTCGAGTACCGTTTTTAGGCCACAAAGCTTGCTGAGTTTACATTTCATTTTTTTTCCATTTTATTCAGTTTTTACTATCAGAATTTTATGGATTTTTATGTTCTGAAATTAACAATGATTAATCTTAATTTTAACAATCTATTAGACTACATTTTTTTATAAAATCTACATACATATTGTTGCATAACATTTATTTAATTATTTATTTAATCTTTATTGCACAAAAGAAAATCTTATAGTACAAAAGGCGAACTTAATGCCAAGAGGCATTCTCTACCAGTCAACCTTAAGGCAAAGCAGAGAAGTTGTGGGCGGTCACATTCCTGTTATTATGGATGTTATGTACGTGTACTCGCGTATCGGGAATCAATGTTACTCTGCGTCCATAGGAAATACCTTAGACAACCCTACACGTGATTCCTGGTTGGTGCTAAATAATAACAAACTTGGCAGCTGCACCATCCCATCCGGACCTCGCAGCACTCACTGGATTTTTACCATCATCTGCTTTCCCACCACACGACTACTAACCTAGAGTAGAAATGCCTATCTATATCCAGTGATATGTACACTGAAAAAATGAAACAGTTAAAAATAAATAAGTTTTTGCTATTTACAACCGAGTGACTCGCTACACATGAAGCCTACAAAGTTCATTGCTAAAATCAAAGAAGTCAACTTGGCTAACGTATGTATGTAAAATATACCATTAAATTTGTTAAAAATAAGTAAGGGAATAAGGTAAGGGTTATATTTACTAGGACACTTATTTGGATTAAAACTAGTGCTTTGTTAAAATAACCAAGAACGTTTAGCAATAATTGATTGTTTGTCAGTAACAAAGCTTTATTCCGTGTTTTAAATATGTCTTGGTTGTATGCAACTAAAAATATCTTAATCGAGCCAAATTGGTACTTTGCTAACACTCATTTTTTTTTTCAATAAAGTGTAGTACCACAGTAGAGTTTTTTTCCGTTGGTGTGGACGCGGCACGGCCTGACGCCACATCAAAGGATTTCATCACCTAATGAGCGAAATACGTCTTTTTTACTTCATTACGGAGTAACCGATATTTTTAGCTTTCGGTTGAATCATTGGATAATTAGTTCATCTGGGCTGCGATTTTAATTTTAAGATATAAAATGAAAGGAAATAAGATCTTACTAGATTTTTTTATGACACCTGCATCTGAAGTGGGTATTATATCGAGTTTTGTTCATTCATTTTTATTACAACAGTATTAAATGAAGTGAAGTGAAGTGGCAATGTGCAGGCCACATTGCACGCAGAGCAGATGGCCGATGGGGTCGAAAAGTGCTCGAGTGGAGACCACGGACTAGCAAGCGCAGCGTAGGACGTCCACTCACAAGATGGACAGACGACCTTAAAAAGGTCGCCGGAAGACGCTGGATGCAAGTCGCTTCCGACCGATACTTATGGAGGTCCAAAGGGGAGGCCTATGTTCAGCAGTGGACGTCTTATGGCTGGGATGATGATGATGATGATGACAGTATTAAATATAAAATGATCCTTACTTATATGCTATTTTAGGCTTTCAAAGCAAATGAATGAGAGGGTAATTATTTCGCAAATCAATAAATACTGATTTTCACAAAATAATCTGAATCCACATGAAGCGTTTTAATGTAAATTTGAATGTTTTGGATGTGCAAGCCAGAAATTAGGTTAATGGTTAGATTTTTATATACCTACTGTCGTGTGCTACAACTTGGCTACGATGCACATCTTAGAAATAAGATATAAATAGCTGTTTGGTGAAGAAAACCATGTTTTTCAAGCCAGGAAAAGTTGTGCATCGTAGGCAAAGTTGTAGCACGCGACGATATAACCATATCGAGCAATTTTCGACTTAATTACACGTGAGTATCAAAAATATCTGAACATGGACTTTATTGCCTTGATAATATAGGCGTCGTTGTTCAGATATTTGTGACCACCTTGGCCGCTCCGATATATTTGATAGCGACTGTATGAATGAAGATATTTTATTCGCAAAGGTCAGTTCTCTATTTGTCCCTGTCTATTTAATACGCGCGGATAGAGACATCAACGGTGTACATAACTTATGCTAATACGCGCATATGTCAGTTTAATAGAACTCTCGATTAAACGGGAACTTGTTTGGTGCGTGTCCACTGTCGTCCGGCACGAGATTTGACGGAGAAGGCTACATTGTAATTGTAACCAAAAAGATTGAAACGAAAGATATGGTTGATATTGTTGCGAATTTTAGGGCAGAAACACGGAGATGCGCTCCAGAACTCGTATTGTTATATGGGTGTCAAGACCGCTAAGCTAAATTGAGACATGTCTGCCGTATGCACCTGGAACGGTACGCCATAATGGCTACCGAGTAGAACTCACGGGACACCATAGACGGCCGCCGATTTAAAAGCAGACCAAAAAGGAGATGGCGGGATGACCTGGACGCATTCTCTGCGGAATCTACAGACAGGACTGAATGGAGGAGAGGGAGGAGACCTTTGTCCAGCAGTGGGATATATCAAACATCAATAATCGGTGCACAAACATAAAACAATGGCATAAAGAAACAAAGATCCCGACGAATTGATAACCATCCTTCGAAGTCTTGAAGTCAGTTGACCCACCGCCCGCGTCATGTCCTTAATTAACCACTTGCTGACCCGGGTCCCGGATGCCGACATATTTGCCGATAAGTTAGGCAAGTTTGTTAGAGCCGTCATGGCGCCTTGAACTTATCTCACTAGTATTTGTGTATGAATTAGTTTTAATTAGAAATATTTGAATTACTATTTTTTGTATCATTATTGATCTCAAAATTGTTGCTAAATTGATATATATTTTATGGTGTCTGATCTAATTTTTATTAATAGGTGTATTGTATAGATTTATTGCCGAATTTGTTGAATATGTTTGTTGTTATTTTTATTTACTTTACTGTAAGCTTTTGTGTGAGAATAAACGAAATTGAAACTGAAAATTGAAATTGAAATAAAAAAGTACTTACTTACTTCGCTGGCTCAGCGACCCAAAATGGATCTTGGCCTCCGACACTAGGTTCCGCCATTCGTTCCGATCCTGTGCGATCCGGCGCCAATCAGCCGCTCGGATGTCGCACAGGTCTCTCTGGACCACGTCGATCCACCGATACCTAGGCCTTCCGCTCGGACGTTGCCCACTTGGTCGTCCCAGGTATGCTCTCTTGGCCGCTCGATCCTCTCCCATTCTCTCCACATGGCCGAGCCAGCGAAGTCGCGCAGCTTTGCTTTCGCCGATGATGTTGGGGTTGGGGAATAAAAAAGTAGGATCAGTTATTCGTACCCGATGACAATGGGAACACATCGCTTGACCGTGTCATTTCTCTCCTGTCTCCATTTCCAGTACATACGGCATTTTAACCAAACGACCGATATTTTACTAGTGTAAGACGTGATGATAAACTTTATAAGCTTTAATTACAGACTTTCATCATTTGTGTTCTTTCACGTGGATACTTTATTATGATTGCCTCATTTTGAATATAATTAAGTCAAACGACAATTATAAATTATTACTGACTTTTTGGAATACTTAAGAATCGCCAGGACGCTCGCGTGAACTCCCCATACAAACTTAGTTTAGCTCTAATTTTAAAACGACATGCTTCAGAACCATGAAATTTGGCATGGGCATTCTAGTAGTACAGATCTAGGTCGGACATTCATTTTCGTTGCTAAAAATTGTAATACAAAGAAAACATAGTAAAAATAAGTTTTGTATGTAAATCTGTAACTGGCTGTATTTTCTTTGTATTACAATTTTTGCAACGAAAACGAATGTCCGACCTAGATCTGTACTATTAAAATGCCCTTGCCAAAATTCATGGTTCTAAAGCATGTCGTTTTAAAATGAGAGCTGAACTACGTTTGTATGGGAACGCGAGCGTCCTGGCCCCTATTTCACCACGGTGACAATTGTCACAATTTCTGACATATCCAAATTACTGACGTCACAGACGTCCACAGGCTACGGTAACCGCTTACCAGCAGGCGGGCTGCATACTTGTTTGCTACCACCATAATATTTTTAATAAAATTCAACATATTTATATTATATCGTCCATAAATAGGTACAGTCGACGTCAAAGATATCGTTACGGACAAAGTTACAAAAATATGTTTACGCGACTTTATGGCTAAGACAATAAAGTCGTGTAAACATATTTTTGTAACTTTGTCCGTAACGATATCTTTGACGTCGACTGTACTAAGTTTGCTGAAGTGCTCACAACAATGTCACGAAAAACCATAGTACTTAGAAGAATTGTAAATATTTCTCGACATAAGATTGGGCTTGTGTCGGAATTTCGTGACAATTGTAGAGTTTTTCGATACATATGTCAAAACCCCTGTTTAGAAAAGTAGTAGTTTTAGTGATAATAAATGATGTTTTTCTGTAAATACTACGCTGGTGGCAAACAAGCGTGTAGACCGCTCAACGGTAAGCGGTTTCCGTAGCTTATGAATGCCTGTGACTTCAGTAATTAGGATATGTCAGAAAATTACAATTGTAACCGTGATGAAATTTAATAGGGGCTCGACTTTTAAGGTAAACGGTAGTGTTTGTCAGGCTAATGCCCGATAATTGACACCCCGTTATCACAAGTTTATCTAAATGGTGTTGAGGTAATCTGTGCTTTAACCACGAGTTAATTGCAGTGTCAACTTTGACTCCTTAAATACGCTAAGGAGCAATAAAAACGGTCACTTTGAAGCTTCCACGAAAAGTGATAATTTCTTACAATTTCTTGACTTGCCAGAGCTGGCGTCAAAGCTCTTTGACTGCAGGAGTATTTTTTTTACCTAATTACGACGGAAATCTCACAAATGACCACTTCTAGTGACAATTTCGTTTTGTGATTTAGTCACAAAGCAAATCCGAATATAAAATTTAAATCTTAGTTCTTAATAGGCTATTCTCCTCTTCTTAATAGGGAATATTACTCAAAACTCTGCGTAGGGGGCGGCACTAGCACAACCTGAGGGCCTACCGCGAAACACGAAAATAATAGTTTCGTTACCTGGTTCTCTGTCACTCTTACATATTAGAGCTAACATTTAGAGGACACAGTTCAAGTAAGAAAGAATATCAAACGTATTGCGAAGCAGTCAGATTTGGATTTTATTTTTATTTTTCATTTTAATTACACAATAGGCAGGTACATGTCTGTCTCTCAAGCTGTTTTGATATGCCTTCTTGAAGAACTACGCATTATTGTATAGTATATAGTATCTTTAATGTATTTGTAGTACTGTTTTGAAAAAATAAGTCCCGCCGAGTTTCTTGCCGGTAATAAGTAATACTTCTCGGGTCAGAGGTGTAGGGTTAGAACCGGTGGTAGTTTCTTTTCTATCTGACGTTCATAAGTGCATTGTAATGTGCCTAAATTGAAGAATAAATATCTTTTATCTTTTTTTTTTTTTTTTAGAGCGATAGAGAGGCAGAAGTCAATATTTCGATTCTTTCGTTTCACGACCCTCTGTAAACAAACCGCCTTGGTGCACATGTGACATATTTATTCGTTATGAATTATCTATGAAAACCGTAGAAAAAAACTGTTTAAGGCCCAGTATGTATTAAAAACTCTATGGTTTACCGATGTGCTAGTGCTGCACTCTGGTGGCAGAACATTGCAGTAATATCCCCTATTGTCTGATTCGCCGTTTAGACCTTTATATATTTTGAAGTGCTAAATCTATTGCATCAATAGCCAGGTATACACGTACAGATCTGTCTGGATCTGTCTGGTAGATCTGAATAGCGCCATAAATTGACGGATCAGTCCACCGGACGTATGCGGCTGACTGCCCCGATAGCATCTTGCATCATTCAAATTTTCGTGAGAAGGTTTAACAATAATATCATCAATATCATATCTACAACTTCGTTGTTTTATTTGTTTTTTTAGCTATTATGTTGTGTACATTAAAGTGTTGACTTACTAACTTGCCTTAAAGCATTAAGTCCGCTAATTTGTACTTGCTTGCATTGTGCAACACAGATTAAATAAGGTCTAGTAAATAGAACTGAAAGAACAAATCAAATTATTTTTTAATTAATATTTTGATTTGTTTATTTTAAGTAGTCACACTACTATATGTATAAATTATATACTACATATACAAGTATATGACATCTATACAAGTATATAAGGTCTAGTAAAGTTGTAAATGATAACAGGGTTCAGTTCAATATAAGGCTGGCTATACACGATGGGCCATCATAGGGACGCAGCTATACGACGGAACGAGATCGCAATATCGTTAGCTCCTTCTAACGCATAGCTGCGTCCCTATGATGGCCCATCATGTAGAGGAGCCATAACAGGGTTCTATGTTACATTTTCAGGGTAGTTAAATTTAGACTAAGGGTGGGTTGCACCACGCACAATTAACAGACTCATCAACGTTAAATATGGCGACGGAGCTGTCATCCCATAGAAAACTGACAAACTTTTCATACAAGATTTTTTTACGATTACGTTTACGTTCACAGACAGTTTGGTGCAACCAGCCCTTAGTGTCACTATGGCAATGTTCAAATTTCAATTCGATAAAAGTGACACATAGACCCCTGTAATATTGGGGCAGCGATATAATAACTATGAGATTGCGGGCTTTGAGGATGCTAAAAATGCTTTTAAAATTGCTTGCCCGGACAAAACATTCCCTGACAACTCAAAATCACAAAGGAGTTGGGATAATGTCTATTGTGATTTAAGCTACAATACTCTTCTAAACAACTGTACAGGTCCAGATCGCGCGAGGCTTTTGGCGGTCGGAGCCCGGGAAGCTGGTCACTGGCTACATGCCCATCCTTCTCCTAATACTGGTACTTTCTTGGATCCGACCTCCCTTAGACTGGCGACTGGTCTGCGACTCGGGGTTTCGGTGTGTACGCCACACATATGCTCTTGTGGCACAGACGTGGACCGACTAGGACACCATGGACTATCTTGTCAAAAAAGTGCGGGCCGTTTTTCAAGACACGCGTCGCTTAACGACATAATCCGTCGGTCTCTTGCCACCATCAATGTGCCTGCTCTTCTTGAGCCGACTGGCATTATCAGGGATGATGGCAAGAGGCCTGATGGGGTGTCTTTGGTTCCTTGGAGCCTGGGACGGATGTTAGTGTGGGATGCTACCTGCGTAGACACACTGGCACCGTCCCACCTCCAACGGACTAACGTAAAAGCGGGCGCAGCGGCGGAAAGCGCCGAAATTTCAAAACGTAACAAATATAAAAGTCTCGGTAGAGAGTACCATTTTGTACCTTTTGGAGTTGAAACTCTAGGTCCATGGGGTCCCAGCGCACGCAAGTTTTTTGCAGAAATCGCAAAGCGTCTGGTTGATGTAACTGGTGACCGAAGAGCTGGCGGTTTCCTCGCACAGCGTATCAGCATTGCGATAGAACGAGGAAATGCCGCCAGCATCCTTGGTACAATGCCGCAAGGGCCTAGTTTAGATTTGAGCTAGTTATTAATTTAGTTTAGTATTTGTACTGTAGTACCTCTGTATATTTAGTTATGTAAATAAATGTATTATTATATAATAGTCATACAATTTATTATAGTGTACACTTGCGATTTGCGAGCGAGTTGTGTATGGGAGCGAACACGCCGCGAGTTCGCCCCATACGAGTTTTGTATAGAAATCGCTTTGAAATCGCTCAAGTGTGATTGGCCCTATGGACTTCTAAATCAACGAACTCGTATACAGACTAGTCTGCATTTTAGAACCGTTATGAAATGAAAAACCTTTATTTTCAGGCAACTAGTGGCCCATAGATAAATACCTTATAGACTAGCATACATATTACATTATAAATTAAAACTATTATTTTGGTAACACGACGGTTTTCTGTTGTGCCACCTGCTCTGGTGTAATATTTGGCAGCGTTCCCCGGAACCGCCGAAACACTACACCCTTCGGCCAGAAGCCTGCGCTCTCGATGGTCTCCAGCAGCGGCCGCGGCACGCGCACCACAAACGAGCTGAAGTGCACGTAGTGGCGCGATCGCAGCTGGAACACCCTCAACTCGTAGCCAGTCTTCTTCAAAACGTAATCCACCACATCTGTTGCCGTGGCGGAAAAATGCAGGGTTATATTAAGAGTCGCCAGGACGCTCGCGTGAACTCGCGTTTCCATACAAACGTAGTAGTTCAGCTCTCATTTTAAAACGAAATGCTTTAGAACCATGAAATTTGGCATGGGCATTCTAGTAGTACAGATCATTACAGATCTAGATCGGACATTTGTTTTCGTTGGTAAAAATTCTAATACAAAGAAAGTATATCAAAAATAAGTTTTGTATGTAAATATGTAACTGGCTGTATTTTCTTTGTATTACAATTTTTAGCAACGAAAACGAATGTCCGACCTAGATCTGTAGGTACTACTAGAATGCCCATGCCAAATTTCATGGTTCTAAAGCATGTCGTTTTAAAATGAGAGCTAAACTACGTTTGTATGGGAACGCGAGTTCACGCGAGCGTCCTGGCGACTCTTAAATCAACTTCGTTTGATTCTAATACTAAAATACCTCAATTAATCGATAACTAAAATGACATTATAACTGGCATCACTAACTAGCCTTAACTCATAATATCGAGCGGTTAAATAAAGCTCTGTCCGCCGCCAGTTTAATTATAAAAATAACGCGATAGGGATGTGATCCATGTCGATAATTGAGTTAAATCCCGGAAAATGTCAGGCCGTAATTGAATTGATGTTGGGGATAATTTTATTGTGGGCTGGATGAATTGGTTTAGCTTTGGAAAAGATTTATTTTTAACGTGTTCCATGTTATCAGAATGGGTGTTAAAATTGAGTTTTCTCGAAGCATACCTATAAATATTAATGCATATTAAAGACTTGTGAGGTTATTTAGATCATGTTTCATCATCTCAGCCATAAGACGTCCACTGCTGAACATAGGCCTCCCCATTAAGGGGGGGTTTGCCATACGCGCCACGCTTGGTTCACCCTGTTTTCGCATACTCATTGTGGTAATAATTATATTGTTCATAATCTATATGATCATAATTAGCTGTAACCATAAACTGTTTTGGCATACTTATGTTGAGCATAATTGGCTTTGGCAGATTTTTATTGGTCCGAATATCAGTTGGTCATAAAGTCATTATTCCGAATCCTAGTTAGGCATAAAGTGTATGTGCAGAAAAAATTAATTGCCGAAAATTCTGTTGCAGAATTTTATTTGGCAGAACAGTGTTAGGGCCGAATTGCATCATTCAAATCACAGGCAGGTCATATTGTATAAGTACTTACTGTCACGTCAATGCAGCAATGAAGGTGTGATGCGTTTCTTTGGATTGGAGGGTCATATTTCTAACCTAACCTAAACTACTTTCTGGCAGCCGTTTTATTTTGTAGAGGGTCATAGTTCTAACCTAACCTAACCTACTTTCTGACAGCCGTTGGCAGCCGTTGTATTTTGTAGAGGGTCACAGTTCTTACCTAACCTAATCCACTAATACGCATAAGTGCCCTTACATTGAGGTCATAATTCTAACCTAACCTACTTTCGTAGCCATTTTTTTCTTGTTGAGGTCGCAGTTCTAACCCACTTCTAGTACCTACTTGCCTCTCAAGATCGCAGTTCTAACCTGACCTTAGCCACTTTTTTCGCAGCAATGCGTTTTGGGTTCGGTGTATGCCAAAAAACCTTCGAATATTAAAAAATATGCCAAATAAGCTTATGCCTATTAAGTTTATTCGTAATAACATTCGGCTACAACAGTAGTATGCAAAATAATTTTCGGACAAAGAGAAATTCGCAATATTGTGGATTATACCAAATAAGGTTTATGCTACATAATCATTCGTCTAAATCAAATTATGCCAAGTCTGTTATGCGACATGGGATTCTGACAAATAAAAGTATACCAAATAGAGGGAACCCGCCACGCTTACCTCCATAGTGGAACTTGTTCAGTATGACCTATGTAAACCACCGTTAAAAGTTTCGCCCGTATTAGATTTCATCATCATCATTATCATCTCAGCCATGAGACGTCCACTGCTGAACTTAGGCCTCCCCTTTGGACCAAGCCGGGGACTAGCGGTCTGGTATTAATGGAACTTATCATTAAAGGGGGGGTTTGCCATACGCGCCCGCTTGGCAGGCGGGTTGGCGCACGCAGTTTTTTTTTGTTTATTGTTGTTTAGGCTTTCAGAAGATTCTGCTGCCCATCTCCCGGTATATTCCCTTAGCAGACTCCTACTGCAACCACGGGACGATAATGGTGGGGAACAATTCTAAGGCCGGCCACCCCACGGCGAACCGATAGATCAATGTTTGGCTTTGTAGTTTTACAGGGTTTCCAATTTGTATACTGTCTAACTAGACGCAAGATGTATTTAACTCCACAAGTCTTCTATCGTTCGAGTTGACATCTTCTGCATTTTATTATAATTGGTATAGTGTGACCAGCTTCCATTGTATTTAAGAGTAGTAGTCAAAATCGTACGCTCATCAAAACATAAACTCACGTATGTAGTCCATCAGTCAAAATATACCAGAGTTTCGAAAGTATTTAATTTAATATTTTTATAATTATAATTAACCGACTTCAAAAAAGGAGGAGGTTCTCAATTCGACCGAATTTTTTTTAATCATTTTTTTTATAATTTTTTTGTACGTATGTTACTCGATATCTCCGTGAATCGTGAACCGACTTTCAATTTTTTTTTTAAATCGAACAGGTATAACCCCTAGATGGTTCCATTGTCACCAAGTCGGGGTCTGATGATGGGATCCTGGAGAAATCGAGCGAACTCTTCAACTATTATAGGCACACCTATAGTGATTTCACTATTTTTACAGCAACTCGGCCGCTTCCTCTTGGAATAGCGGATCCTAAGTGAAGTCGGTTCTTTTTTGTTTAAAATTATTGTCAAGCCTAAAGCATTAAACAGTGCAGGGAGAACAAGACGGAAAAAAAGATAAATAAGACTCGATTGCGGTGTAATTTCATTTTTTAAACCTTATACTTCGTAATCCGTCAAACAATGTAGGCTGTAGGGCATGCCAGAAAAACAAAAATATACATACTGTAGGGAAACGTAACCATCCTTCGTTAGTCAGATAAAAACAAGTACCTAAGCATAAAGGATTTTTCTCAAACATGCAATGAAATGTCTTCGTTATGTACGTCATAATAGGCTTCAAAGTATCACGTTTAGGGCGGATCAACTCCAGAGAACAGGTAACGATTTTCATATAAAATTGAAGGCCTAGGCCGGGAAGTAATTTTTTTTTTATTTCCATTCCACATGTTTGTGGAACAGGATCATGGCATTCAGCCATTTCAGGTTATAAGCGATATTTACTTTTTGGTTCATTTGACATTCTGCCACTACTTATGCATATTAAAAAAAACAAAAATCATCATAATATAATTTTTTACTCTTTTTTGTTTTTTTTTTGAAAAATTTTTATTTTTTGAAAAATAGATTTTTTTTTTTTCTTTGAAAAAAAAATTTTTTTTTTTTTTTTGTAACGTTCTGAATTTATTCAGTCACCATAAAGATTCAAACTATAGTCACCATATACATTATTAATACAAGTTTACGAGTAGACTTTTGCCTTACGTATGTCAGAAAAAAAATTTGGATAATTTTCATATTTATTTCATTGCATGTTTGAGAAAAGCACTATACATACCTCGGCGTGAAAAGGGGTTGCCAGCCTCGTAACTATCCGGCGGTCTATATAACTCAGCCGGCAATCCCCTGCTTCCCAGCCTCTGTAGTAATGTACTATGTATTTCATACGTGGTAATGTATTTAACATGACATAATCAATAAGTAGAAGGAAGTCATACGATCCAAAACAGGCAGATAATCATGATCTTCAGGTATGAAGGAGCTACAGAGAGAGATGTTTTCAACCGATTTCAAGATTTGGGAGGAGGTTCTCAGTTCGTCGGGATCTTTGTTTTTTTTCCTATTTTTTTAAATGTATGTTCACCGATTATTCGATGACGGCTTAAGCGATTTCGAAAATTCTTGTTTTGTTTGAAATAGTCTTCACAGTTGGTCCCACTGTCACCGGGTCCGGATCTCATGAGGGGATCCTGGAGAAATCGAGAAAACTTCGACTATTATAAGCACACTTATAGTGATTGCAGTATTCTTGACAGAAACTCGGGCATTTCTTAAAAGATAAAAAGATTAAAAATATGTATTCTTCAATTTAGGCACATTACAATGCACTTATAAACGTCAGAGAGAAAAAAATAACTACTACCGGTTCTAACCCTACACCTCTGACCCGAGAAGTATTACTTATTACCGGCAAGAAACTCGGCGGGACTTATTTTTTCAAAACAGTAATAGTAATTTCCTCTTAGAAAAGTGGATCCTAAGTTAACTCGGTCTTTTTTTTTGTTTAATTAATAATGAAAGTAGATATGTGATAATCCTTATTGATAGGATCTGAAAGGGCTCTTATGGCGTGGCGGCAGGCATATAAGTTGTACCTAGTCCTTGTACCGATTCAATATAATTTTCAAGCAAGCGCTGGCTGCCAGGGCCCTTTCAATATGGATTATCACATATCGTCCACTTAGCACGGCAGAATGGAAAGTTATCGATAAAATAGGAACAGCACTAGTGTCGGGATCGATATCCAAAGCCGGCCGTCTGTTACTACGGCTACAGACTGCACCTATGCAGACGAAAAGCTGTGGTATACCAAGAGAATCAAAACTAAACTAGTAGTCCGCCTCGAACTGAGAACTCGCGATTTACTTGCAAACGAGTTGACCAATATAACAAGACCCCAAGGAGGATTATTTTTCTCCTTCTAGCTCCATAGCCACTTGATCGATCCTGCTCATATACGAACTTACAAATTTTATGTATCTCTGCTACAGCCTCAAGAAATTTC
The DNA here is from genome assembly GCA_911728535.1 of Pammene fasciana. Lineage (NCBI taxonomy): Eukaryota > Metazoa > Arthropoda > Insecta > Lepidoptera > Tortricidae > Pammene > Pammene fasciana. The sequence continues at coordinate 10,010,785 of OU452297.1, forward strand.
ATAAAGATCAGAAAAACGTAACTAAAGTTATCGTCGGACAAACTATCGAAATCAAAAAGCCATCCAAATGCCGAGACGTCCCAGTAGCCAGGTGACAGTTCGGTCTGGAGTTGTTTGTAAGAACTCACTTCGCTTACGCTCCGCGAGTTTGATTAACAAGTGAAGCGTTGGTAGCCTAACGGGAAGGCGTCTGACTTTCAATCCGAGGATCTTGGGATCAAACCCCGGCTCGGCTCGTACCAATGAGTTTTTCGGTACTTACACGCTATGGCTGAGGAACTCCCTGCCGTTGTTTTTCCAACGTACAGTATGAGATTCTACAAAAAAGGATTGTATAGGTTCTTAAAGGGTAGGTAACGCGTAATGTGAATCCTCTGAGGTTGCCGACGTCCATAAGCTACGGTAACTGCTTACCATCAGGCGGGCCGTATGCTTGTTTGCCAGCCTCGTGGTATTAAAAGAAAACGAAATACTTTTGATATTTACGAGTCGCTTTTCGGTGAAGGAAAACATCGTGAGGAAACCGAGTCTAATCCCAACAAGGCCTAGTTTCCCGTGTTGGAAGGTCAGATGACAGTCGCTTTCGTAAAAACTCGTGCCTACGCGAATTCCTAAGATTAGTTTGCCGCCCCAGGCTCAAATGTGGCAAGAAATAGACAAACGATAGGAGGATGATGATGATGAGAAATAGACTATCTCCTAGTGTACACTCGCCCTAGTTCAGTTCAGACAGCGTCGCGAAATCAGTTAGAATTCAGACACAAAGAGAAATTAACGGCATTCACCATTTACCTATCCTTGAATTGTGGTGATACATGCACAGCGAAATGAGGCTTATTCACGATATCATAAAAACCGGCCAAGTGCGAGTCGGTTCCCTGCCATTATCTATAAAAACGGCAAAAAAATCAAGTCTGTTGTATAGCTCCTAAAATATTTATTTTATTTGTTGTTATAGCGGCAATAGAAATACATAATCTGTGAAAATTTCAACTGTCTAATGTCTAACTATCACGGTTAGTGAGATACAGCCTGGTGGCAGACGGACGGACAGCGGAGTTAGTTAGGGTGCCGTTTTTACCTTTGGGTACGGTACCCTAAAAATAAGCTAGTAAATTGAATAACACAATTCTCACACCTACCTACAGCCTTGGCCAGAAGTGTTGAGCATAGGTGTTTTTTGTTTACAATTTTGATGTTAAGCATTATTTCCCTATCCTAACAAGGTACGGTAACGGTAAATGTTATATTTTATTTATACATATAGAAAACTTCACTTAATAACACTTTCAAGGTACTTAAAAAATATGAAAACAGAAGGTACCAAAAATGTAAATTTTAGTCGGTGCGACATATTGCAAATATTCTATGCAGTTACTACTAACTTCAACAAAACATGCCTATTAGTTTAAATTAATTGACAAAATAACTTATACAAAGATGGAAACGATGGACTAAACTTTCCAGTTTTGTATGAAAATCGCATTGGTGCTCAACACTTCTGGCCAAGGCTGTATGTAGGTTGTTTATCCGAGCAAAATTAAATAAATAAATAAATATCGTGGGGCAATCTTACACAAATCATCCCACCATCGGTCAGGGCGAAACCAAAAATATCTGAACACGCACTTAATCGCCTTGACAATACAGGCGTTGTTCAGATTTTTGTGACCATCTTGGCCTGTACTGTATACATTATTAATAGCAGCATAAGCAACCCATTATCACCTCCCACCTAATTACTCTAGTGTACTAACTTATTATTTGCAAATAAATTAGATACAAACTCGTACAGTCGCAATCAGATATATCGGAGCGGCCAAGTTCACAAATATCAGAACAACGCCTCTATTGTCAAGGCGATAAGGTGCTTGTTCAGATATTTTTGAGTACCGTGGCCGCTCCGATACATCTGATGGCGACTGCACCGCGCCGAAACCTATGAATACCTCATTCGATAATTCAGCGCTCGGTCTGAAACCGACCCATCTGATATTCTACCAGTCTGAACTTCAGTCCAGCTAGCCTACTATGGTCGGGTTTTTATCGACTGTCACCATAGCTGTCACGTTCTAACAAGTATGTAAGTGTGAAAGTGACGCATAGCGCGATAAGTGATAAAATGGCAACCATGGATGGCCTTCTGGATATAGAGCAGTGGAAGTGTTAAACTCTCTTGATGCGTGACGTGAGGTACCCGGATCTATATGCGGCGTCAATTGAAAAATAAAAGAAGGTACCGTCAACTACTACAGCTTTGCCTACGATGCAGCTTGGCAACCTAATCCCATGAATTGGCGTAGACACTAATTTCAAGATATAGTAAACGTAACAAGTTTTTAGCAGAAATCGCGAAGCGTCTGGTTGATGTAACTGGTGACCGAAGAGCTGGCGGTTTCCTCGCACAGCGTATCAGCATTGCGATACAACGAGGAAATGCCGCCAGCATCCTTGGTACAATGCCGCAAGGGCCTAGTTTAGATTTGAGCTAGTTATTAATTTAGTTTAATATTTGTACTGTAGTGCCTCTGTATATCTAATTACGTAATGGAGTAGTTTCCGTACAGTATCGGTAACAAAAATCTATTTTACTAATCGTTCTCGTTCCTAGTATACTTACCTAGTTATAATTTTTTTCTTTCCATCGGAGCGGCCTTGGGAGTCACAAATATCTAAAAACGCCTATCAAGGCAATAAAATGCATTTTCTGATATTTTTGAGTACCGCTTAGGTATATTTTGTATTTGATAGCGACTGTACGCCTCAAGTCTAGGTTTGAAATAGTGACCTTCGGATTAAAAGTCGGACAAAGTAAGAAATAATAAATACTTACAAACTACTAACTAGACACGTTTTTCTTCCTTAAACGAGAGATTGTGGTCAACTGCTTGAATGTCATACCCAGGGCCGGTCCTAGGATAGAGCGAGTGGAGCGGGCGCTCTAGGCGCCGGATGGCAGGGGGGCGCCAAAATGGCCAAAGAGAAAAAAAAGTTTTAAAGCAAATGTGGCGCAGGCGCCATGTGCGTTTGGAGTGGAGTGGCGCAACGGCGGATAGTACCTTTACCTTCTGGTATACATTTTTTTGGTATTTTTATTATTTCAACTTGTTTTATCAGGCGTGACTAAAGGCGCCAAAAAGATACGTTCTTTATATTTTTCTAAGCGATTGGGTTTATCAGGATTGCATTCTATTATTTAACTTTCTTTTTTAGATCTTTGCTCTTGATCTTGAAAGGCGCGAAATAAAACCTGATAAAGGCGCCGAAAAACTTTGTAATTTTCTAAGCGATTGGGTTTATTAGGGTTACATTAATTATCTATTTTTTAAATCGCTGCTTTTGATCTTGACAGGGGGGAAATAAAGGCTGATAAAGGCGCCGAAAACGTAAAGAAGGCAAAACAAATATAAAGATGAATGACCCCTAGAAGGTGAACATTTGGCCTTAATATTGTTTTTTTTTTTAATAAAACCATCACTTTCTTGTACTATTTAAACTTCAAAAATAATAAATCCAAGTTTGAGGTCGTGAGAGCTCGCCAAATCTATACTTCTCGCCAAAATTGCCCTTTGTAATGGAAATCTTATTAAGAATTGTGGTTCAAAATCGATATAATCTAGTATAAATTTATAAAATTGAAACTTACTTGATTTTGAAAAGCATATTTTAACTCATTTTATGAAATATTTATTGTTCAAGTCATGGTTCCAATATTGTGTGATTTTTGCAATAGATCTGAGTGGCGTTGAACTTTTGGGCCTGGGTTAGTATTTTCAAATACTTTTATAAATTCTCATAAAAAGATATTATGTAGATCATTTATGTATTAAATTGCTTTTAGGGTTCCGTAGCTTAATGGCAAAAAACGGAACCCTTATAGATTCGTCATGTCTGTCTGTCTGTCTGTCCGCCCGTCCGTATGTCACAGCCATTTTACTCGGAAACTATAAGACATATCATTATTAAACTTTTACATAAAGTGTATTGTGAGTGCCGCTACTTAGTTATGTAGTGTGTTTTCTGAAAAAACTATTTTTAGGGGGGGGCACTCCATACATACAACTCATACAAGTAATTGTCAAAAAAGTTTTTCAATCAATCGATAGGTCTTTAAAAATCACATTGAGGTTTCTTTGAGCATTTTTTGATAAAATGGATACTTTCAGAAATAATCGCTCCGAAAGTCTAAAAAATTGTGTCCCCCCCCCCCTGTAACTTTTGAATCGAAAGTCCAAAAATTATGAAAAAAATCATAAAGATGCACCTTTAAATATTATTTTAACGAAAATTATTTTGAACATTATCGGTTTAGGCGTTTTCGAGTTATCTCTAAAAAGTACGTACTTAGGCAGATACGACCTTGCGATAATAATTTATACTTACGATAATATCAAAGTAGCTACGGCTGGTTTTCATAAATTATGGTACGGAACCCTTCATGCGCGAGTCCGACTCGTACTTGGCCGGTTTTGTTCCTTGATTTTATGACTAAAAGATGAAAAAAACTTTTTTTATACCACTGTGATATTATCACGGGGTTTACTTTAATATGGAAACTGGACTGTTCACCTAACAACAACGAGAATTTACTAGTTCATCTTTTAGGCTGCATTCAAAAACTTGAATTTCGCATGTTTTTTTTTAACTTAAAATCATGAAGATCGTGCTGAAAGCTTGATCTAACTAAATTCAGTGTTAATTTAATTCGAAAAAGTTGAAACCATTTTAAATTGAAACAGTTGAAATACCTTTATTTACTTCAATTATCGCACAAAGCTAAATCAACCCGATTTCCTAATTTTGCTTGTGCGTCAAGTCAAATCATTGGTTTTTGGGTACTTGATTTTGCTTTTATACTGGTTCATCTTTTGAATCAAACCGTTCATAATCAGGGCACTTTGTTCATCTTCTGGGCGAATTGGCCTATTTTGGCACAAACATTCTTAAAAGAATACTGTACAGTTCTAAGAGGGTTTGGAATAGCTTATTCTAAACTAGATTATATGCCAAATCATATTAAAAACTTGTTTAAAATTGGTTATAATTATAACATACATAAAAAATATTAAAGTGGGGGTAATAGCTTAAAAGTTAATTTATGACTTTACCCTATTTCTCTAACGCTTTGGGTAAAAAGCTTCAACGAAGGGCGCCAAAACCCGATTTCGCTCTACCCTGATCGAGGGCTCGGGCCGGCGCTGGTCATACCACTAGCCTCATCGCTACTACCAACTCTTCTAACCCTAAAATAACTTATTAACCCTAAAACGTCTCGAGTACCATTAATCACATCCAGTTCTATTAATCTCAGTTCTGACCACCCCTTTTAATTACTTACCCCTAATGCCTGCATGCAAGGCGACTTAGGCGTTAAAATAATTGCTTTTAAGGTTATAAACGGATTCGGCGTAAAGGTATCCTTAATATCAGAGACTAAAGAGATATAGACGACCACAGCCTAAGAACTTTTTGAAGCTCATATCGATTGCGCCATCTATGTCAAAGCCACCTAAAGATACCGAATATGTAAGAGAAATGTCACCTGCACAGCTACTCCACCTAGTAACAAATAGCGTACTAGTAGTACACTAGTAGCTACTAGGTGGAGTAGCTGTGCAGGTGACATTTCTCTCGGTATTTTCACTATGTCTCTCTCCAATGTACCTACGTTTTTTTTAAATTTTGCGCCTCGTGTCCGCGGCCTAATGAGGGCAGGGTTGGCACATCGCTTATTATCTTATGGGTGCGTTCGAGAATAGTAGTTTATAGTAGTAATTTTGTACTAAAAGAATAATTAGATTGGGCAAATAAGGTAATAAATCTGTTATCGGACTCGCGGAGCGTAAGCGAAGTGAGTTCTTACAAACAACTCCAGACCGACACTGTGAATCCTCCTTTATATTCAAGGGCAACGCGCATGTGACACCTCTGAAGTTGCAGGCCTCCATAGCCTACGGTAGCTGCTTGCCGTCAAGCGGGCCTTTTTTAAAGGTACCTGCTGGGTACTAATTTTACGCAAGCAAAGTTACGGGAATAAACTAGCAATAGAATAAGTAGAAAATTCGTTTCAGATCAAGGTATCGGGGTTAGATTACAATTTACAAGTTAGGTTTTAAATAGTGCTTCGGGACGTCTGGAAAGTTAAGTAAGCAAAAAGCGCCTGGGTATAGATCGGATTTTAATGGTCATGGAGTGTAGTGCAAGCAATCGATGTTTAAACAATTATTTATCTTAGAGGGTCACAATTATTGGGTTATGGGTTCCCTGCCGCAGGGGGACCTCTTGGAGGGGGTATTCTTTTTGTAACTGGGATTTTAGGTAAGTTTTTAGGTAGTTTTATATATTTATAGTTGTATTTAGTTTTAATTTAGTTTATTTAAATTAGTTTAGTTTAGTTATTTTAATTTAATTTTTGTTACGTGTTTATTAAATCATTTTCACAATTATTTGTAGAAATAAAACACGTATAGGAAAAAGATACAATATTCGTTTTTTTTATATCTATATCCATACCAGAAACTGTAGGCGAAGTATAGCAATTTGGAGCCGTAGAGACCGGTGGTATTATCCCTGGACCTGTCGCAAAGAATATCCCTAGCCGTACAGCGTGGTAACTCCGCCAGCATACTATTTAGGGACCTTTGCCCCGGGCACTCTCCGGAACGAGTTTTGTTTTTGATTTAGTTTATATTTTTGACTCTACTCTACTATAGAATAGACTCTACTATACTACTGGTTCTGTGAACCGTAGACTTCAGAGAACATAAATAACGCGACGGCAAACTTCCCCCCTTTTCCCCCTCATTTTCCCCCCAATCAAAAAACTGGCCCGACAATTTCTGGCAAGTAAATCAAGGAACGTACATGCCAAGTTTCATCGAAATCGGATGAAAAATGCGACCTCTAGACCGACACTGACCAACCAACCAACCAATACACACACATCAATCTGCCAAATCGTCGTACCAGTGAAAACGAAGACGTTCGTCGACTCGCTACGCTCGGCTAATCAGTCAAAAATATAATTTAGTTTTCTTAATTAATTTTAAGAAAAAGTAATCAAAATATATTTGCCCCCTATGCTAACCACAATTTAAACATTCGCCCGTATTGAATTTACACACTCTACATCTGCTTAATTATCTTGGTACTTAGAAATGACAAAGTAACTTGATACTTAAGCCCAACTTGAGTTTTCTCATTAACTTTAAGATGCCCCTTGGCGGTCGAACGGGTAAACACGTAAATATTGTCACAATTTCTTAAGCGAAGTCTAAACAACAACTTTAATTAATATCGAAAATAGAAATTTTAAGTCTACTTTTGAGGGACGTAAAAAAAAAACAAAGCTTCTGCAAATAAGTACATGTTTTTACACAGTTTTATTTAACTTGACCCCTTATACAGCCTTGGCCAGAAGTGTTGAGCATAGGTGTTTTTTGTTTACAATTTTGATGTTAAGCATTATTTCTATATCCTAACAATGTACGGTAACGGTAAATGTTATATTTTATTTATAAATATAGAAAACTTCACTTAATAACACTTTCAAGGTACTTAAAAAATATGAAAACAGAAGGTACCACAAATGTAAATTTAAGTCGGTGCGACATATTACAAATATTCTATGCAGTTACTACTAACTTCAACAAAACATGCCTATTAGTTTAAATTAATTGACAAAATAACTTACACAAAGATGGAAACGATGGACTAAACTTTCCAGTTTTGTATGAAAATCGCATTGGTGCTCAACACTTCTGGCCAAGGCTGTATTTGTTTATTTACGTGCATCAAGTCTTGTAAGTAAAATTGGACCACTTCCCGGTGTCTGATTGAGCTGAAATTTGGTATACTTCCGTAGTTTACATGACAATGCTATCTACTAGGTATAGTCATCAACAGCTTGAACCATCCTTTATACGACGTACAGTGCGTGAGCTCTCAGAAGAACCTTCGAGTTTTAGAAAGAGACGTCGGGTATCAATCAACAGTGACACATGAAAAAGCAGAACAGCAATATTACCTTCGTGTGTCATCGCCGATTCCCGAAGGTACTTGAGTCACTCAACTTTTTATAGCGCCTGGTTGCTATGGTTACGTCCCTTGGACAACCAAAGATGTTCTATGAAATAGTATGAGGATGTCCCTCGGACAACGGGGACAGAGTAAACAACATTAAAAAGTTGATTCGCCCACTTCTAAAAGCTCACAGACTGTAGCACTACCACACTTCTCTGTTGGAAAGGCCAACATTTCGTGAACTAGATAATTTGGTATCAACATTTTGTAAGCAGGGTCGCCATGCTAGCATAACTTACGTTGTCACCAGCGACTCCAAACTTCAATTATGAATACATAGAGCTGGCCACGTCAGATATGACACAATAATGAGAGCAACGAAACCCGTCTAGTTAGTTTCCAATACTATACTTATTTCTAGATCCGGACATCTGGCAGCTGGAAAGTGGTGGAGGTCAAATAATGCTAATAACTTGAAAGAAAACAAATCCTACACAGATAGAAATAATATCTTAATTCAAAACGCAAAACTCTCTTGCACGCGGTTTCTTAAAGAGAGTAATAAATACCTTAGACCAATAAATATGACTTGAGTTAAAAATATCATGATTTTTAAAAGAAGTATTAAAATTATTCAGCTTTAGCTTTACCCATTTTTATAGCGAATAGTAATGATTTGAGTTAAGATAATAATTATTTACGGCAAAAAAGCACCAAAATTTTCCTTTAAGAGTTTTATGTGTTTACGTCAAAAGCGATTAGTTCTTGGTTTGATGTTTTCAATCTACAGCTAAGAGCCAAAGCTAATTCAAAGAAGTAGCGCCAAAAGTTGGATTTGAGATTTTTAAGTTATTAGGCAAGAGAGATTAATTTTTGCTTTGATGTTTTCAACCTACAATCAAGAGCCACAGCTATTCCAAAGAAGAAGCACATAATTTTTGCTTTGAAACATTCAAGTTTTGGAGGTTAGTTACCCTGCGCATCAATAGATGTCTCTGCGTGTAGGTTAGAACACGCGAACGTCTGTTCGACGTAACTTCATGACCCTCGGCGCTTTACCCGGGCTTATTTGAGATTCACAATATCAATCTCAGCTCTAGTTAATACGATTATAAATTGTGAGTATATAAATAATCATAATTTATATTTGTATTATCTACTTTTAGTTAAACTTCCTTTCTTGGGATTAGTCCCGAGAAACACAGTTTCTGCTACTAGCTTTTTAAGTAGTGCACTGAGACACTAAGGCGATTATCACACTGACGACGGATCCGCATGCGGCGCCGGTGTGCGAGCGAGATAGCGCTATACACATGCAGAGCGCTATCTCGCTCGCGCACCGGTGCCGCATGCGGATCCGCGCCAGTGTGATAACCGCCTTAGAAAATGTTATTGTTTGTTTCAAGTAATCGATTTCATACGCCAAGAAATTTTAGATCTTGGTGTGAAAATATCAAATTTTACATCACGTAACACATGCTCTTGAACTAATGCGTTTTCTTGTTTCCGTGGAGAAATTCAATTCTCAATTTAAACTATGAGTCTTCATCCAAGAAACAAAGTTTCTTGGCTTAATTTCTTTATGTATTGCACTAAGACACATAAAGTTCAATTTAAAAAAAATACAATACAAAAACAAAATTCAAACGCTCTTCGTGAGAATATTAAGCTATTTTAAAAAGAAGATTTTTATATCTCGGATAAAGTATTTAATTTATTAAGTTAAGTAATAAACTTTGAAACATTTTATATCTTAAAATAAAGAATTTTATTTTTTCCTTATATGGGAAACTGGATATCTCTTGATTCAAATAGGTTTCTTTGGTTGAAGAGATTTTTTCTATCTGTGTAGAGTTCTGGGTTTGATGCAATATTATGGAAAATAATGTAATTAATTATATGAGAGCAAAGCCAAAAGTTTCTGTTCGGGGAAAATAGTGCCAAATGATGTATAATGCAATTTATAATTAGTCGCTCACTGTTTTTGTTTCCGCAATAATACACAATGTACCAGTTCTAATATTAAAATATAGACCAAGTTCTCTATTAATGACGCAACTTTGGTAGTTTTTACCTATTTTGGTACTATTTTCCAAATATTTTTTTTTTCTGTTATTCTGACCTCCACCCATTAAAAGCTGCCAGACGCCTGAATCTAGCAATAAAGATGGCAAAGCAATATAACTAGACAGGTTTAATTGCTCTCATTATTGTGTCATATCTGACGTAGCTAGATCTTAGTCCAATACATGAGAGCACAAGTCATGCAAGACGATGAGAACGGTTAGCACAAGTGTGCAGCGACGGTATCTCCCAGGAGAGATAGATAGATGTTGTTTTCTGATGAATACAGGTACAAAGTGACAGATGTCTCTCTCGCCCGCGAGATACTATCGCTGCACACTTGTGCTAACCGTGTAGATATCTATTAAAGTTTTAGGCGTGTATACAAGCGACATCAAAATTTTACTATATAATTTTAAAATTACCAATTTCACTTTTTTTTCTTTTTATACCACAACGGTGGCAAACAAGCATAAAGCGGATGGTAAGTAGTCACCGTAGCCTATGGACGCCTGTAACTCCAATTACTTGTATGTTTAGTTTAATTACGACAAAGCCGTAACTATCTTTTTTTCTCATTTTTTCCTTCACCTTCGTCACTGTAATCAAATTGACCGATACTTAAACTCTTGTACCTGTCTATTCAATCTGTATTGTATCCGCAGACGCATACGAGTCTCCAAGAACCAGAGTATCGTGACCCCGCATCGCATTAAAGCTGCGTTGCCACCAGAGATCACCGAGGATGCGTTGCGAGGCATTTAGTTAAGAACCAATAAAAGATAAAAAAAAGATAAAAGATATTTATTCTTCAATTTAGGCACATTACAATGCACTTATGAACGTCAGAGAGAAAAAGAAACTACCACCGGTTCTAACCCTACACCTCTGACCCGAGAAGTATTACTTATTACCGGGAAGAAACTCGGCGGGACTTATTTTTTCAAAACATCAGTAATACTAATACATTAAAGATACTATATACAATAACGCGTAGTTCTTCAAGAAGGCATATCAAAACAGCTTGAGAGACAGACATGTACCTGCCTATTGTGTAATTAAAATGAAAAATAAAAATAAAATCCAAATCTGACTGCTTCGCAATACGTTTGATATTCTTTCTTACTTGAACTGTGTCCTCTAAATGTTAGATGATTTGATAATAAAATAAAATGACTTATTTTTAAATAAAATGACTTCTTTTACGTAATCGACAACGCAGCTCTATAAGGCTCTTAACCTTTTGACCGCCATCATCTAATATATAAAACAAAGTGACAACGTGAATGACACCTTCATAATTTACGACAGAGTTCAAAATTGATAGTTCAATTTTTGACGTATGGCGGTCAAAAGATTAACAAACACCAACGCATCCTGGATCATCTCTGCTGCAAACGTAACTTAAACGGTGTCAACATTTTCAACCCATTTTGCTAGGTAAGCGATTATAACTCCGTTGACCTCACGCCGAGATCGGATCTCGATCGGATCGGATCTAGGATCGGTGTCGACAATAATTGCTATTGTTGGCCGAGACCGCTCTCAACAAGCATTTGGAATGTCGTTATTACAAATTGATAGAACTGTCACTAAAACAATACTTTTCATTTGAAATAATAAGGATAAGTTCGCCTTTGTACTTTGTTTTCCCTTTTGTCATGTTTTATTGTAACTTTTTTATGTACAATAAAGTGTTACATACATACATACATAATACTTACATGTACAATTTCGCATGTATGAAAGTTTATACCAAGAAATAAAAGAACACAAACAATAAAACTTCAACTCATATACAAAGGAAAAAGTAGCCTGGGCCTCCGGTGCCCACGCTGGGGTCGAACCAGCGACTTCTGGATTCGCGGCAGTGTGTCTACTCAAAAATAAACGAATCAAAATATTTATTAAAAATAATTTGAGTTGTTCTTCAGTAGTATAACTTCAAATGGTAATTAAATAGTAAAGGGCCTATGTTAGATCCCTGTGGCATACTCATACAAAAGACGGTGGTAAGGTTCTGGTAACAATCTCTCAGTCGAATTATTTGGATAAGGTCGATATAATCATCAATCGGTATTCGTATTAATACAACTCTCCCTATGCAAATGCCGTTGTTAACCATGTCGTAAGCCTATAAAAAATTTTTAACAGTAAATTTGTCAACAATTTGGCAAACGAAAAATGTAGAAACTACAAAAAAAACTAAAGCTGAAAAAGATATTTATTGTACATGTAATTTACTGCTTCTAAAAAAAGTGACCAGTAGAAATTTATATTTGTGCAACTTTAAAAATGACGTTTATGCTACTACATTAGTATTACCTCATATTTTGTGCATTTTGTATAATAAGTACCTTCTTCCATTCGCTCTAATTCTAGAATAATCAATTGTTACGTAATCAAGAAACGAATTTGTACAGACTTTGTTTGCCTTTCCATTGGCCATTAAAATGAATTTCTATGAGATTAGTAATTCTGTGGTATTTTAATGATGACGAAGCATTTGTCCAGCATTCGCGAGCGGTCACTCACACGAGGAGCTAGGAAACCATTTTGGATATGCAACGATTTGTACCACGACCGTGGCAAACAAGCATAAGGCCGTATCATCAAGCAGCTACCGTAGCTTATGGACGACGGCAACTTCAGAAGTGACATATACTCGTTGCCGACCCTTTAAGAAAAGGAGGATTCACTGTGTTGACTGCTGAGGGACAAGAGGGTCCCCCGCCGTCAGCACAACGAATCCTTTTTGAGATCTTTTTCACTGTATCTTTTAGAACGGCAAAATATTGATAACTCACTCGCGAACTTAAACGCTCCTTGTTATGCCACTTTTTTAATAAAAGAATATCTGAAACTTCATTAAGTATTTTATTTAATTTAAAACCACGAGCTCTTTCCATCAGAATAGGAAAAAACTGTCTAGTTTTTTGAATATTTTCCTTTGTGTCATACATAGCGGTCACCCATAACGAATGGGCGAAATGGTAACCTAAACTACAACCTAAAGAGTTTAAGGTCCTGACGAAATAACAGTAAATTTAGAAGAAAAAATAACACAAAAATATCACACTTTTAAATATAATATTTTTTTACAAAACATATTTTTTTTGTTTGACTTATAAAGACAACATCCAACTTTTTTTACACAATACTTATTCTTTGTCTGATTGACAAGAACAAAAATGCAGCCCGTATTGATTAACGATTTTTTTTATTTCGATAAAAAACACGCCACATCCAATATTTCGTAGTTCCTTGCCATCATTTTTTATCTTCAAGCACAGCCGCAAAATGGCTTGTAACGATGCCGTATACAATTATACATCTGTTATACAAAAGATTTGAAAACGAACAATGTCGGACTATGATTAGTACTTAATAGGTGTAAGTATCTGCTTGTAAATTAATCAATGTGTTGAAATCTGTACTAAAAGTTACAAAATTGGCTAAGTCTTTTTTTAATAATGTTGCGTAATAAATAACGTACCTATGACGTAAAATGTAGTGGTGAGTTTTGATGAAAGATTCAATAATGAATTAAATAAGAATTCATTCATTAGAAGGTTTATTTTTACGAACCTCATCATCATCATCTCAGCCATAAGACGTCCACTGCTGAACATAGGCCTCCCCTTTCAGGGGGGGTTTGCCATACGCGCCACGCTTGGCAGGCGGGTTGGCGCGCGCAGTTTTTTTTTGTTTATTGTTGTTTAGGCTTTCGGAAGATGCTGCTGCCCATCTCCCGGTATATTCCCTTAGCAGACTCCTACTGCAACCACGGGACGATATGGTGGGGGGCAATTCTAAGGCCGGGCACCCCACGACGCAAGTAAGTATCTGCTTGTAAATTAATCAGTGTATTGAAATCTGTACTAAAAATTGGGTAAGTTTTTTAATAATGTTGCGTAATAAATAACGTAGGTACCTATGACGTACAATTTAGTGCTGAGTTTTGAAGAAAGATTCAATAATGAATTAAATAAGAATTAATTAGAAGGCTAATTTTTGTATGTAATTAACCGACTTCAAAAAAGGAGGAGGTTCTCAATTCGACTGAATTTTTTTTATTATGTAAGTTTATGGTTAGTGTATATTTATGTAAGGTAGTTGATATTTTTTTTTTGGATTTGAAATTGAATAAATTTTCATGTACCTAATATTTACAATCAACCATACATAATCAGTTTTATACCTCCTGCTAAATAAATATCTTTATTAGAAGGCTTACTTTTACGAACCTGTTACGAGTAGAATTTAGTAAATATATTTTATTTATTACAATTACTGCTAAAACAACAAAAACAATACAAAGAAAATTAAATAAAAAATTCAAGTTCATTTGTTTTTGAATTAATAATAATATACTACAGCTTATACCTAGTACTTAAACAAATGTTGAAAAATTGGTCAAGCGTGAGTTGGCCAACTCGCGGGAAAATAATAATTTGTAATTGTGTGACGGCACGGAACTCTTAGTCTGACTTTACTTCTCCAAATTTTTATAGATATTTCAACTAAAACACGTATTAGATATTAAAATATCTACAGCCCAATCTGTCGGATTAATAAGTGTAATAAAAGTTAGGGCACTTAGGCAGCTGAGGGAGGGTAGGGAGAGGCAGGGTCCTCGACAGATTGGGTTCTAGAAATTGCAATGTCTAATTCCGGTTTTATACAACTTGTTTTTTATAACATCGTTTAATCTGCCAATTATTCACAAGACGTGTCTGTAAAAATGCTGTTTCATTTCCTTATTGTAACTATTAATTGTTCTTAGAACTCGTAAGTTTATTATCTATCAGCTTTATACTTCCAATGTCCATTTGCTTTATTTTTTCTCTAAACTTTTTATTTCAAGCAACTCGTAAGTTGGTTTATTATACTGAAATGAAAAGACCCGTGACACTACAGTTAGTTAGGTACCTGTTAGTATTTCGTAAAATTATGAATCATCGCTATGCGTGATATCAAAGTTAAACGACTACAGTCCGAGTACAGCCACGTTCAATAATATCTATCACAAGCACAACAAAGGTCGCATATTTATGCGAAATATATGACACACTGTTATAGCTCTACAAATAAAATGTCAAATAATTTTGGGTGCTTCCTTGTGTAAATAATAATAGAACATAACTGCTTATTTTGGTTCTTTTCACTTAAGAGTCGCCAGGACGCTCGCGTGAACTCGTGTTCCCATACAAAGAAAATACAGCCAGTTACAGATTTACATACAAAACTTATTTGTGATATACTTTCTTTGTATTAGAATTTTTAGCAACGAAAATTAATGTCCGACCTAGATCTGTACTACTAGAATGCCCATGCCAAATTTCATGGTTCTTAAGCATGTCGTTTTAAAATGAGAACTAAACTACGTTTGTATGGGAACGCGAGTTCACGCGAGCGTCCTGGCGACTCTTAAATATTAAGAACTTATCATATACATTTTAAATTAACGATAAGAATTGAGTTTATTATTTTAACATACAATGGTGTTAAATACAACTGCAAGGTGCGAGTATATCACAGCAGAAGCCGGGAAAATATGCATTACCGGCCAAGCAGGTATAGACCTGGAAATGTGTATGAAATCCCGTTACAGTCCTCTCGAGTTGCTGCACCTGAAGATATTTTCGAGCGGAATATAAGGTACTTGACAACAATATTTGTGACGTTTTCAAGTCAACGATACATCATTGTCTGTCAATTATAAGGCGTTACTGCCATAAAAAATCATATAAACTCTATTAACCCTTAATAGGGCAGAGGTATGAAGTTCATAAAAAAACTGCTTCAAAGATTGATTTTAGTATTTGAAAGGCTCCTTATGAATATTTTGGAAGAAAATATTTTTTTGGAAAACGCATTTTCAGTGAAAATGTGGTGGTAAATATATGCCCCTTGCCCTATTGTGTATACAAACATTTTGAGAAAGTGGTAATTATTTTACCCCTGCACTTTATAAAGTTTACTATTACTATGACACCAAAATAAAAAATGTTACGATGAAGCCAAAAACAATGCTGAATGAAATTATTTTATTTGTAGAATTCAAAACCATTTTTACTATAATTTTATGTGGAAGATTGTTTCATTTACGGTTAAAAATATCAGAAAAATATTAAGGTACTCGTTTTTTCCGGAATTCTTGAGCTATTAAATTTAAAAAAACTTTTAGATAAATACATGGTTATTCATAGTTTACAGAAAAATGGGGTATTCTTTGTAAATTTACAAAAAAGTAGATTTCTTAATTTTTTTTGCCACAATAATATTGAATGCGTTTATTTAGGTACCATTTATAACGAAAATTTGATCAATCTGAGGGAAACACATTATTAAATTAGACAATTTTTACCAGTTCTTGTAAGGTAAGTTCGCCTAATAAGGACAAGGTTTTTGTAAATCTTTATAAATCTGATTTAAGAAGTATTTTAACTTAAAAAACATTTGAAATGTACAAATTGCCTATATTAGAAGTACAAACATTAAGTAAAAATCACGAATCTGAAGTAAATTAATGACAAACACTGTTTAAAAAAAACTTGTAAATGGACCTTATTAGGAATGGGTGTTCTCAATAAGGGTCATTCCTGTTCCGTAGATAATTCCGAAACTACATAATTTTTTTTTTTTTATTTAATATTTTTTGTTAATTGTAACAATTGTTTTTGTCATTCCCGATGGATTAATCTAAAAATTCACATGAATTGTACTGTTGGTCCTTAAAAAGTCTACAGAAACTTAAACGCAGAATAATTGACTTGATTTATGTATTTTAATAAAACACAGTTTTGTATTGTATTTATATTTACTAAGTGAAACTATTTTAAGCATAAAACAACATAATTATGAACATTTTCAGTCATTAGCCCTTGGTCCTTATTAAGTCTTTAAACATGATATTAAAAAGGCCTGGTCCTTATTTGGCGACAAGGAGGTGGTCCTTGTTAGGCACTTCGCCATCCCGGAGCAAAGCAATCTAATTTGACAAAAAAAATAGTTCTTTCAATAACCTTATCTTCACAATCCACGCCTAAATGTTACTTTTTCCTTTTCATGTGTTAAGTTCTTGCGAAAACGAATCAGAACCCCTTGAAGGAATCGAATAACACCAACAAATTATACAAAACGACCTACGCGTCGTGACGTGAACTGCATCGACAGGCATACTGACAGAATGGCGGCGTTAAACCCAAGTAATGCCAATGCACTTCAATAATTGGTTAATGAGGAGCATCGGCGCGAGACTTGATTTCAATTTAGTATCAGGAGCGGGATTTTTGAAATGGTGGCTCTTATTAGGAACCGTTCCTTATTGGGCGAACATACCTTATATTTTTTTTATTTAGTTATTTGTTTTTAGAAATTACGTTTTCAAATAAAACGAGAAATCCGTCGTTTTTTGTCGGTACCGGGCAATGGCAAAATATTTACCACCAACTTTGATTTTCCTTCATAAGTATAAAAACAGCATTTTTATATCCTGTTAGGTGACTTCCGATAGATAATATAATAAAGTATTCACAAAAAAATGCAAAAACTATTTACAGGAATGTATCTAGAATGATTTGGAAGAAGATGTAATTTTAACTGGGTAAAATTGGTTTTATTTTATGCTTTTTTTCTTAAAACAGGTAATATTATATTTTTTTTTAAGTTGTGCAGCTCTAAAAAAAATTAAGGTGCATGATTGGTTAGTTAAGTCTTATTTAAAATAAATTACAGTTAAATAGGCACTATCATATTTAAGTAGTGGTCCAAGAACTGAAGTGGTAAGCATATGGCCGGTGCCCTATTAAGGATTAACAACCGACAATGACGTACCTTTGACTTGAAAATATCACATTGCATTGCATATTTGAGAAATAGTATTTAGTGAGTATATTACAAGAAGAAAATGCCTTGCGCCGATCATGTGGTGTCCCCCAATACTTTTATGAAGCTTATCGTTCTCCAGCCAAAGCCTTCAGCATCATATAATACGAGAACGTGGTCTTCAGGACCTGAAACAATATATAGGTAAGTTTACAACCATTTATCTGGAACCTACATGGTTACGCAATCTAATGTTTCAAAGGAATAAATAATAAATAAATATTATGGGAGAATCTCAAACAATTTTTTTTTCCTGTACTGGTTTTGTTTTTGAGGTGTTCAATAATAGTACATTTCGATATTAGTGCGGAAAGTATGTCATTACTTCACGAGTACCGAGATATAAGACTCGGGACGAGTGAAGAATGACATTTACGCACGAGTATCGAACGACGTTTTTTAATACAGTTGCGAAAAAATTATAAAATTGTCAATTATTCACTTTGAGGTTACTTTAGTACATGTATCCGAACGCTCCGTGCGGTGCGGTGCGGCGCTGTGATTGGCTGTCTGTCACTGTCATTAGCTGTGATTGGCTGGAAAAGTAAAAAGCACTAGTGCGCGATATCAAACTTTCCGCACGCTAAACCACTACAAGAAAAGCACTTTTTTGAGCAACTGTATTAAAAAGAGTATTTGTATTGTATTAACCAAATCCCACAGTAAGGTCAATAAGGCTACGATTAATATAATAGGTACACACATATAAATACTTAAATACATAGAAAACATCCATAACTCGGGAATAAATATCTGCGATAGACACACAAATAAATGCCCTGACCATTCGAACCCAGGACCTCCTGCTTCATAGGAAGGGTTACTACCGACTAGGCTAGGAGGCCCTTATATATATCCTTCCACGAAAGGCGGCTGTGTACTGAACTCATGCTGCTGAACTCGAGGGACTACAGTGTGGACACAGAATAAATGAATGTCTCACCGCAGACATGGTGTTGACCCCCACTGGGACGACCTTGGCTGCCTTCAGACTGACCGGCGTCTGGATCCGCTGCAGGAAGAACAGCACAGTCCTCCTGTTGGCGGCGTCCATGCGCTCCCACGGCGTCGCATACACCGCGTCGATCACCTGCTCGCTCTGAATACGAAATGATGGACAATGAAAGAGCCCATTTGTCGATTTACATTTGACACTCTATTTCAATGGCGTTTATATTATGAAGTTTTTTGGAATTAATACTATTAAGCTCTATTTCGACAGTATTTTCCCTGCACTGACTGTAATTTTTTTTAACTACGGTATGAGGTTCTTCAAAAAAGCAATGTACAGGATTATAAAAGGTCAGCAACGTGCTTATCTATACGCTATTATAGCTGCTTATCATCACCTCACAGCATTTCTCCATGGTCCCATCATCACGGTGAACATGACACCGGCAGTAAGATCCAGGTGATGAATGAAACAGATGAAACTACCTTGGTGTTAAGCATCTCGAAGAGTATGGAGACCTGGATGAGCTGCTGGTGCATGCCGACCGTGAGCGCGCCATACTTGGCGAGCGACTCGGCGGTGAACGTGGTCACTTCCAGCAGAAGAATGCAGGTAACGAACTGCATGAGGAGATAGAACACGAACAAATATTCGCTGAATGCATCCGAGCAGCGGTTCACGAATCTGTCGATAAACAAACAAATAGCGTATCTACTGACTGACATTATTTGTTTCGTCATTGGTTACTTACACCAATGTTATGTAAGAACAGGCGTAATAGCATGACATGCGTTGTCGCGAGCAACTCCATACTTCGAGTTGCACCTGAAGTATGGGGAGTCGCGCGACAACGTAAGTCATGCTAGACGTACAGATGATAATTATGCACTGCGAGTACATCAATCAACATCTAATTTTCATAGCGTACTAGTAGTACACTTGTAGCTACTAGGTGGACTAGGCGCAAGTGACATTTCCTCTTACATTTTGAGTATCTTTAGGAGGCTTTCGGACAGATGGCGCAATTGACTTGAGCTTCAAAAAGTTCTTAGGCTGTGCTGCTCTACTATATAAGTTACTCTATGCTTCATTCATTCATTCCATTAATTCACTTTTTTGCAGTGCTTAATGTAGCTGTGGGTGTAATCTGTGGCGCAACACTATTTGCGCGAGTGTTGCACATCACTACACCAAACCTGCTCCGGGCGACAGCGGGGGCGCGACGCGCGGGCAGCGGCGGGTCCTCCGGAGCTCACTCGCATCGCCGCCAGCGCACAGGCTCTCCGATCGCTATCGACGCCGGACCTATGTCGCTTATCGCCCGCTCGCGCTTGTTTGCCATTTACGCACTTGCAATTGCATATTCTTGTTAGCGCTTTGCTTTAGCTGATTTCTATTGTAACTATTAATATAAGTTTAAAGTGGAGTATTATTTCATTTAGTCGCCTTTATAACTCCCATATTGGTGACCTACGATTAAATACGCGTTTGTAAATTTTAACGGCCGGGCCTTGATAGCGGAGATGCCTGACGGGGACGAATACCTGCCAGCGGAGCAAGACGGGGGCGAGGGCGCTAGTGTTCGAGAACCTCCGTCCGTGCAACTTCAAGATGGCGGCGCATCCGGGTCTGTCGACCGCGTGGCTTTGAGGTTACCTCCATTTTGGGCAGCTGATCCGGAGGTTTGGTTTGGACAGGTGGAAGCTCATTTTCGGGTATCTGGGATCAAGGATGATTGCACGAAGTTCTACTCCGTCATCGCGCAGTTGGACCAAAGGTACGCAAAAGAAATTAAGTCTCTCATCAAAAATCCGCCCAAGACGGACAAGTATATTAAATTAAAAACGGAATTGACCAAGTGTTTGTCCATTTCTCGCGAGCAACAAATCAGAGAATTGCTGTCTAACCAGGAGCTAGGAGACCGAAAGCCGTCCCAATTTCTACGGCATTTGATGACGATTGCTGACGGCGGCGTGTCCGACGAGTTTTTGCGTTCCATGTGGATGAATAGATTACCCACCAATGTCCAACCATATTTAATTTCTCAGTCCTCCGCCACGCTTGAGAATCTCGCAGACCTGGCCGACAAGCTTTGTGAAGCCATCCCCTCTGCGCCGTTGCAGGTCGCATCTACCTCCAGCTACGATGGTTTGTTGCAGCGCATCGAAGAGCTTAGTAACCAAGTTGCTCAGTTGTCATTAAATCAAGGCAGGAGCCGTTCAAGATTCCGTCGAGCCCAACCTTCCGGGCCTTCCGGCAGATCAAGAAGCAGAGGTCGGAGCCGCAGTATGACACCAGGTATGTGTTGGTACCATGCGATTTTTGCTGACAAGGCTAATAAGTGCACCTCCCCGTGCAACTACTCAACGGGAAAAGCCAAGGGCAGTCAATAGACGCGGCGACTGACTGTCACACCACCAGCCGCCTTTTCATTACCGACAAAAATACTAAACTGCAGTTTTTAATCGACACTGGGTCCGACCTTTGCGTGCTGCCACGTCGACATGCGCCAAACGGCAGACCGACTGAGTACCGCCTCACCGCTGCCAACGGCACACCGATTCAAACGTTCGGGACCATCAAGCTGCATTTAAACCTGGGACTACGTCGCGATTTTGTTTGGAATTTTGTGGTGGCAACCGTGGACAAACCTATACTTGGAGCCGACTTCTTATCTCACTATGGGATACTCGTTGATTGTAAAAATCATAGATTGCTCGACAGCCTGACTACTCTGACTTCGGCAGCAACGCGGATGAACTGCAACATACCTAGCGTGAAGACCATTTCTGGCCACAACTTATTATCGAAGTACCCTCAACTGACGAAACCATCGGGTATCCAGCGCGAGGTGAAGCATGGCACTGTCCATTACATACGTACCACACCCGGCCCTCCTGTTTTTACCAGACCACGCCGGCTTGCTCCAGACCGTTTGAAAGAAGCCAAGAAACAGTTCGAAGATATGGTGAACGACGGGACAGCACGACGTTCCGACTCACCATGGGCTTCTGCTTTGCACCTTGCACCTAAGAAGGACGGTTGGAGGCCCTGTGGGGATTACCGCGCTCTCAACGCTCGTACAATACCAGACAGGTACCCTATCAGACACGTTGAGGACTACGCCCATAGGCTCGCAGGTTGTAAGATTTTCTCGAAGATAGATTTAGTCAAGGCTTACAATCAAATCCCAGTTTATAAAGAGGATATACCCAAAACTAGCATTACGACACCATTCGGCTTATTTGAGTTCCCATTTATGTCATTCGGGTTACGAAACGCCGCCCAAACCTTCCAAAGGTTCCTCGACGAGGTCCTGCGAGGCATGGAATTTTGCTACTCCTACATCGATGACATATTGATATTTTCCAGAGACCATACAGAGCATTTGAGTCACGTGGAGCAGGTGTTCCGGCGCCTACAGGAGTATGGCCTCCTTATCAATGAAGGAAAGTGCGCATTTGGATTAAGCGAGGTAAATTTCCTTGGTTTTGCCATATCCGAGCATGGTACACGTCCACTCGACACCAAGGTCAAAGCAATCCAGGAATATCCTCCTCCGAAGACAACCAATGGTTTGCGTCGGTTCTTAGGGATGCTTAATTTTTACAGGCGTTTTATTCCTCATGCAGCAGAGGATCAAGCTCCTTTACATGATTTACTGGGCGGCCCGAAACAAAAAGGATCTCAACCCGTCAGTTGGACTCCAGAGTTGCTGATCGTCTTCGAAAACTGCAAGTCTAGCATAGTCAGATCCGCCCTTTTAGCACATCCAGAGATGAACGCCCCGATTGCCCTTGTGACCGATGCATCAAATTCGGCCTTGGGTGCGGTGCTACAACAATTGGTGAACAGTGAGTGGCAACCCTTAGCTTTCTTTTCCAAGAAAATGAATAAGGCACAGCAAAAGTACAGCGCCTATGATAGGGAACTGCTCGCGGTCTATGAAGGCATCAAACACTTCAGATTCATGGTAGAAGGTAGACATTTTACCATATACACAGACCATAAGCCCATTACGTTCGCTTTTCAGCAAAAGGATCGACACTGTTCACCGCGCCAGTTCAACCACCTGGACTTCATCGCACAGTTCACTACTGACATTCAGCACATTTCCGGTAAGGAAAACGTCACGGCAGACGCCCTCTCCCGCATCGAAGCTATTACGAACCCACCAGATTTGGAATCACTAGCTCGTGCGCAGGAAGCGGACGAGGAGTTGCAGCGGATTGTAGCCAGTCGCGAGACGTCACTAGACCTCGAACGAGTACCAGTACCGGGAACCCAAGTCTCATTGTACTGTGACATTTCCCAACCCAGGCCCCGCCCATTTGCACCCGTGGCCCTGAGGCGTCAATTATTCGACGCCATACATTCGCTGAGTCACCCTGGCGTAAGGACAACGACAAAACTGGTGACTGAAAGGTACATTTGGCCCAACGCGCGGAAGGATTGCCGCGTCTGGACTCAAGCCTGCGTCGCATGTCAGACGTCGAAGGTACACCGTCATACGTCCTCACCAGTGGGACAATTCCAGCTTCCAGGGGCACGATTCAGCCATGTGCACATAGATCTGGTCGGTCCATTGCCTCCATCACACGACTTCAGGTACTGCTTTACTGCCATCGACAGGTTCACGCGGTGGCCAGAAGTACAACCTATCATGGACATTACGGCTGAAACAGTCGCGAAAGCATTTTGTGATTGCTGGATCTCACGTTTCGGTTGTCCACAGACTGTCACTACGGACCAGGGACGCCAGTTCAACTCGCAGCTTTTTAGACAGCTGACACGGCTCTGCGGAGTGCATTTGCAGCAGACTACTGCATACCACCCCGCAGCCAACGGGATGGTTGAGCGCCTACACCGCACCCTGAAGGCCGCTATCATGGCCCACGACGAGCGCAGCTGGACGGACTCTCTTCCCGTCGTGCTGTTGGGCCTAAGATCTGCGTGGAAGACTGATCTTCGATGTTCGGCCGCTGAGATGGTATATGGTGAGCCACTGCGGTTGCCGGGTGAGTTTTTCCAACCAACATTACACACCCACACAAACATGCTGCAGCCATTTGATTTTGTGAACAGGCTTAGAAAGCACATGTCTAACCTCAAGCCGCAGCCAGCATCAAACCACTCAGTCAAGCCAGTTTTTATACATGATCATTTGAAAACCGCCAAGTATGTATTTGTGCGCAGAGACGCCGTGCGTCGTGCTTTAGAGAAACCTTACACGGGCCCTCACAAAGTTTTAAAGAAAACAGACAAAACAGTCACAGTAGAATTAGATAGAGGACCTGTGACTGTTTCGATAGACCGCGTCAAACCGGCTTTTATGATTGTTGACGAGAACGAGAGGGATGAAACGCGACCAGCTGATGTTGAAGTTGATGTTCCTAGGCCTAACCGAGTAACACGCTCAGGCCGGGTTGTTAAATTTCCAAATTGTTTCTCCGCAGGGCTCTAATTCTCCAAAGGGGGTGATGTGGCGCAACACTATTTGCGCGAGTGTTGCACATCACTACACCAAACCTGCTCCGGGCGACAGCGGGGGCGCGACGCGCGGGCAGCGGCGGGTCCTCCGGAGCTCACTCGCATCGCCGCCAGCGCACAGGCTCTCCGATCGCTATCGACGCCGGACCTATGTCGCTTATCGCCCGCTCGCGCTTGTTTGCCATTTACGCACTTGCAATTGCATATTCTTGTTAGCGCTTTGCTTTAGCTGATTTCTATTGTAACTATTAATATAAGTTTAAAGTGGAGTATTATTTCATTTAGTCGCCTTTATAACTCCCATAAATCTATGGGTCACCTCAACTCTGGTGGTGATACCTTATGCTTTACTGATAAGATAAATGAACATCGGAATTCACACCAAATTTATCAACATCTGCGAGATTACTCACTTTATAATAAAGCTGTGATGTAATATATTTTCCTTCAGCAACATTCTGATATGATCATTCTCCTCGACCGAGTACATGTCGTTACTCGCCGGCCGCGGCATATTTAGCAAATTGTGTTTCAAGATTCTGAGGTGCCCCCAGATTTGGAATACTATCAAGCTAAGGAGGAGATCAAAGACACAGAGGCCGATTGTGGTGACATAAGATATAGGGATATTGAGGGAGAATAATATCCAGTATCCTGCAAAAAGTAAGTTGAAATTAAACTAGCTAATATTATCTCCAGACAAAGTATATGATGCGCTCCCATGTTACTCTAATAAAAAATAGTTTTTCTAGATTTTATTCTACCACTTTGTCGGCGCATTAATGCATGCCTGCTGATACCAAATATCAGCTTTCTATTACTAACCATCACTGAGCGAAGCCGCGGATAGACGGACTTGGCGAAACTATAAGGTTTTCTAGTTAACTACGGAATCCTAAAAATGCCAATGAGATGTTTTAACTATCGCACTACCATCTACGCATCATTTTAATTGCCACTAACCTTCAATAGTTGTGTATACCTCTTCGGGTAAGTGGTAATACATAGAGTGTTCGAACGTAATGTTCTCAGGGCGTAGCGCTCCGAACATTCTTCGGGAGTAGTTGTTGTACCAGGGCATGAAGACGAAGAGAGCTATTCCGACAAACATCTCACACATGACATAGACCACAAACATTCCTGATATTATATGTATTTGAGCGTGTACCTGTAAGGTAATGTATGGAGATGATTCCCCGATTACTGTATTAAAAGGTACATCCTTGTCGTTTATTAATGTAGTTTATTTATAAAAGATTATTATGGCAGTAACGCCTTACCAACAACTGACAATAATATTACCTTTGACTTCAAAATGTCACATTTTTTTGTCGAATAAGATAACAAAAACAATCTTTCTATTTTTACGATACGATACGGATACAAAAATTCGTTACATCCCTACAGGTAGTTGCATAGCACGTATGCTTTGCGCGATCAAAAATCGCCGCATGCGCCATTAACTTTGTGCCCATTGTTGCCATGATATCGAACCAAAATAGCGTAAGCGTAAAGTGAAAATAATCTGTAGTACATTAAGAATAACACCAAATAAACGGCTCTCATAAAAAAATATTTTGGCTTATCGCATTAACTTATCGAAATTAAACTATTTAAGTTGGCTTACCACATGTCTAAAAAATATCTTTTAAACTCGTATACACTATCAATCTGTCGTATTTCGTATGCAGTTGAAGGGACCAGACACAAAACGATGTTTGTTCCTAATGATACAATTATCACCTCTCGATTACCACGATTTTTTTATATTTTGAAATATTTTTTAAAGTAAGTATTTTAGTAAAATTTTGCGAGATTATGTGTCGATGTAATCACTAGATCATTTGCTACATCAAAAAATCTGCTACTATTAATTATTTCCAATTCGCCACACCAGCCGTCCATATGTATACTGACATTAATGACTGGTTATACCTTTGCGGCGTACGGCGACCGCCCTTTGAAGTAAAACAGATGAAACTCATGTAAATAATCCTTTATTGTCTCTTTGAATTTTGTAGTCCGACCAGTCACAAGCCTTTGCTGAAATAATGTCAAAAACATGAACTCTTAAAAACGGTTTATTTGCCAGATCACTCTGTATGTTTTATTTTTGTGACTGTGATCGATTCATTAAAGAGTAAATCCAAAAAATTGGGTCCTTAACCTGCCGTAAGGTTTTAGGACAGAAAGTGTATATTTTTTTTACATAACAAAATGCTCATAAATAAAAGAAACACAGCAAACGCAAGCCCAGTCATTATTTTTATGTAGTTACTTAAAAAACTAAAATAATTTATTTTTGTATGAAGCAGAACGTCTGCTAACGGTACCACAATACTAAGAAATAAAGGAAAAGTAGAAAAATTCACTGCCTCAGGCGAGACTCGAACTCGCGACTCTGGGAAACATACCCATCGCTCTGACCAACTGAGCTACTGAGACTATACCTGATGGTTGTGAATTTCTCCACCATTATTTATAAATGCGCCTTAGGGTGACGCCTAGCGACATCTGCCGAAGAAGTCTTACACTTCTTAACCGGCCATCGGAGTCCCAAGTTGTATTGAGGATTCACCGAACTAAAATAAAATAATAAATGCCATTTTTCACAGTAGCCTGCCTCGTCCAAACACGTCACTCTTCCAGTTTTTTTATTATTATTGAAGTTAAGTTTTATTTAAACCGGCCTAGTGCGAGTTAGATCGCGCCTTGAGGGTTCCGTCCGTATATCACACTATTTTAACAATCATCGAACATTGCTGTATGTAACGAAAAAAATGGGATTTTTTGTGATAAAACATTTTCGTACAGTCGACGTCAAAGATATCGTTACGGACAAAGTTACAAAAATATGTTTACGCGACTTTATGGCTAAGACAATAAAGTCGTGTAAACATATTTTTGTAACTTTGTCCGTAACGATATCTTTGACGTCGACTGTACATTTTCCTTTACTTATGCTGTAAGACCTATTTTGCCAAATTTCATTATTCTAGGCCTATAGGAAGTACCCTACAGGTTTTTGGTGTCGTTTTTTCCCTTTTGAGGTACGGTACCCTAAAAATGGTCATACTTTCATGCGGTCATAATTACATGAAATAGCAATAGCGTAGGCACTATTTTTTTCCAAATCAAATCCCATCTGACTTAATCTGACCTCCAAACCCAGAGAGGAAAAAGGCTCATAAATTATATTCGGTATATTTCCGATGTTTTAAATTACAAAAAAAACCGGCCAAGTGCGAGTCGGACTCGCGCATGAAGGGTTCCGTACCATTATTTATAAAAACCAGCCGTAGTAGCTACTACCGAATAAATTATTATCGCAAGGCCGTATCTGCCTAAGTGCGTTGTTTTTTGGATATAACTCAAAAACACCTAAACCGATAATGTTCAAAATAATTTTCGTTGAAAGAATATTTAAAGGTGTATTTTCTTGATTTTTTTTAATGTTTGGACTTACGGTTTAAAAGTTACAGGGCGGGACACAATTTTTATGACTTTCGGAGCGATTATTTCTGAAAATATCTACTTAATCAAAAAATGTTCAATGAAACCTCAATGTTATTTTTAGAGACCTATCGATTGATGTGCATCATGTTGATATTTGGCAAAAAAAATTTTTTGACAATTAGTTATGGCTCCTCTACATGATGGGCCATCATAGGGACGCAGCTATGCGTTAGAGGGAGCTAACGATATTGCGATCTCGTTCCGTCGTATAGCTGCGTCCCTATGATGGCCCATCATGTAGAGCCAGCCTTACATGTATGGAGTGCCCCCCTAAAAATTTTTTTTGCAATTTCTCTACAATACTAAGTAGCGGCACACACAATACCCTTTATGTAAAAATTTGATAATGATATGTCTTATAGTTTCCGAGTAAAATGGCTGTGACATACGGACGGACAGACAGACAGACAGACATGACAAATCTATAAGGGTTCCGTTTTTTGCCATTTGGCTACGGAACCCTAAAAACATTAATAAACATATGACAAGAGAGCAATATAGAATATACAGGATGTCCCTAATCCCTTTGTCATGGTTTAAATGGCTGATAGAACAGCGGATAGGCTCTATCAGATGAAGAAAAGTTTCCCCTTTAAGCGAGGTATGACACTTTCTTAGGACGCCACTATCTGACTTCGACACCTTGTGACTTCGTCACTTTGTGACTTCGTCACTTTCTGGTATCGTCACTTCCTTAGCACGTACGTCACAGATAGATACTGTGAACAATAAACACTGCCCTCTTAGTAAGGAAAGAACACAGAAAGTGGCATGTTAAGAAAGTGACGAAGTCAGAAAGTGATGAAGTCTGAAAGTGGCGTCCTAAGAAAGTGTCGTACCTCGCCTAAAGGATTTGCCGCTAGCAAAAATTGCGGTTAAGCAATAATTTTAAACAAAAAAGAACCGACTTCACTTAGGATCCGCTATTCCAAGAGGAAGTGGCCGAGTTGCTGTAAAAAATAGTGAAATCACTATAGGTGTGCCTATAATAGTTGAAGAGTTCCCTCGATTTCTCCAGGATCCCATCATCATACCCCGACTTGGTGACAATGGAACCATCTAGGGGTTATACCTGTTCGATTAAAAAAAATATTTGAAAATCGTTTCACGATTCACGGAGATACCAAGTAACATACATACAACAAAAAAAATAATGATAAAAAAAATCAGTCGAATTGAGAACATCCTCCTTTTTTGAAATCGGTTAATAAAAATAATAGCAAATTACCACAATAAACACGAATAAACTTACCAAATGCAAGGTATTGATCATCCAACACAAAATAACATGGCCCAAATCAAAGAAAGATTTAGTTAGTTTTTCTGCGTTCACCCATATGTAGATAACTTGCAAAATGGATAAAGTGCTACCAAATATTATTAGGAATAGGTTGTATATAGAGAAAATGGCGTCCAATTGATGTCCAACCTGTTTCTGAGGCCAGGAGCCTACG
Source organism: Pammene fasciana (assembly GCA_911728535.1). Lineage (NCBI taxonomy): Eukaryota > Metazoa > Arthropoda > Insecta > Lepidoptera > Tortricidae > Pammene > Pammene fasciana. The sequence goes on from OU452297.1 coordinate 10,040,173, forward strand.
GTGTTCAGCAAAAACTGAAGTCGAGCGATATACTTGAAGTCCAGGGGTGAGTTGACGTAGCTGAAAAAATCAATTACATACATATATAGGCTCATAGACTTTTCGGAGATGTCCCAGCTGTCAAGTCACAATTGCAGAGCTTGGAGCATCGCCGTCCAGTCGCTTATCTACCGGTGTTCTATCGGTTACATTTTGGGGAGTGCGCACAAGAACTCCATGACCTCATTCTACCTTCCCCTTTCCATCATCGGACTACAACGCGCAGGGAGCGAACGCATCCGTTCGTATTTAGCATTACCTTTGTCCGTACGAAACGATTTGCTTCGTCTTTTTTGGTGGCGACTGCCAAGGAATGGAATATGCTGCCGTCATCTGTATTCCCTGACGAATACGATCTCGGTCTCTTTAAGGTGAGAGTGAATAGGCTGTTACTGAACCGGTGAGCTCCATCTTAGGCTCTTCACTCTCCATCAGGTGAGACTAGGATCAATCGCTGGTCAGTCTCATAATAGAAATAAAATATGTAGCCGGCTAGGTCGCGGGAAATTAAACAAGTTTTTAGATATACAAAAATATAATATAATAAAATAAACTATATACAAATCTACTAGGAATCAGTCAATACGTTAGCCGCTAGAAATTAAAACAGAGGTCACTGGCCTTTAACTGAGCAGAACGCAGTCCAAGTTGAAGTCAAGCACGTCAGGAGTTGCGTATTCCACATATATATATACAATCTCAATAATCCGCCGGTTCAGTTTCAGCTTCAGTTTGAAGAAAATCCAAATAAGTATTGACGAAAAAGCAATATGTAGCAGTAATATGTGCAGTGGGCGTAGGCCACGTAGGTAGAGCGTCTTCTTTAGTTAAAATTTATAACAAAAGGCTGAAACAATCCTCGTTTCTTAATATTTCTTCCAAACTCCATCCAAGCCTCCCAATGGTTTAGACCAGTGACATGAAAGCGAGACTTGGATTGAGTTTGAACCATGACACTAAATCAATAAAGTATATACAATATTTACCTGCATAAGTGGCAGCCTTTCGTAAATAATTTAATCAGTATTGGAAACAGAAAGCAATTATATATATCCAACAAGAACATTTCTAGCCACAGCGAAATCAATGAATATTTTCAGCCTGAAAACAAAAGCCGAGCGCGCGATCGGGAACTTTTTTATTCTCTCTGGCCAGTGCGCGCGGCGGCTGCACGACGCAGGTTTGCCATGTTACAAATATTAATGGGGGAGGGTGAGGGATTCATGGACCGTGTATAGATAACGAACGGATCCAGACAAGTAGACACACGGCAGCGACAGATCCTATAAGTGTCCTATCCGATGGGGCTACGGGTGTGGGACTCCCAAATTTGATAGGTCTCGGCTGATCCTCATTTCTAGTGTCAAGATAAAGTTATAAAGAAAGTTTTATTGACGTACATATTTAACATAATATGTACTCGTAATTGATCTGCTTACCCATCATCGAACCTTTTCTTCATAAACTCATTAATTCCATTTAATTTCATTTTACAAACCGATTTAGTAACCAAACAAATGTAAATAATTAGTTGCGCGCTAGACTTTTGTATTTAAACTGCAAGAAATAACGTATAACATCCGACATTAGGGGTGTTACCGGAAACAATACAGTACCTATGAGAATAACCGGCACTTGACCGATATGTCGGTAATTTCTACATATTGTTTTACCGATGCGCATTCCCACATAATTGTGTATATAACCACTAGGCAATGGTATTTTTAACCGACTTCAATTCCATTGAGGAAGAAGGTTCTGCATTCGGTTTGGTGTTTTTTTTTTAATGTATGTTCACCGATTACTCCGAGACCCGTGGTCCGATTTGAGTAATTCTTTTTTTGTTTGAAAGGATCTACATCCAAGGTGGTCCCATATTAATATGGTGCTATTCTGATGATGGGATCCATGAGGAATTGAGGGAACTTCTCAATTTTTAAAGGCACATGTATGGTGATTTGGGTGTTTTCTTAAGGAACTCAAACATTTTCTCACGAAAACCACCATTTCGATGCAGTGGACCTGATGATGATGATTGTTTTGATGATAATGATGAAGATTTTTTTAAGCAGGATAAAAGAATACAAACAGTATAGTTCCAAATGGTAATTAAATAGTAAATGGCCCATGTTAGATCCCTGGGGGCATACTCAAGCAAAACGCAGTGGCAAGGTGCTGCTAACAATCTATCGGTAAGATTATATGTATCATTTATGTATTTTTTGGGTAATAAATACTTACATTTTCCATATTAATACAACTTTCAATAAAATATATTAGAGTTAAACTTGTCGTAAGCCAATAAAAAACCTTTAATAGTAAATTTGACAACCATTTGGCAACTACGGAAAAAAATATAAAGCTGACAAACATATTTATTCTACATACATACAATCACGCCTATATCCCAAAAGGGGTAGGCACAGATCACGGATTTCCATTTGCTACGATCAACGTAGCAGAACGGCTCTCCGTGAGCCGCTTCTCGCCCCCGTGAAGAACGAGACGTGATGGGTGGCGTACCGCATCGCCGCCATGCGGATGATTATTAAATGAATCACCACAGCGTTCACACGAGTAGTAGGAATCAGAGGTCCCCTTATCCCTTAGTCGCCTCTTACGACACCCGCGGGAAGAGACGGGGTGGCATTATTCTAAAGCCGTATTATATTTTATTCTACATGTAGGTAACTTATTGCTTTTAGGAAAAGTGACCAGTAGGAATTTATACATATCTGTGCAACTTTAACAATGACGTTTATTTTACAAAAACCTGTTTTCGTGTAATTGACGAGAACATAAATACGACACGTGAACTAAAAATAATTTATTTATACATATTGTAATTAGTTTGTTTCATACTTATGATATGAATAAATGAAAACCTGCGATGTTTACTCAATATTGCAAAAAAATACAAATTCCGATAAAATATCGCCGCATCGAACATCACATAGTTCAGAATCAGAATCAATTGTTTTATTCGTGATAAACCTAAATTACATACAAAAGTATAAAAAAAAAACAGTATAAATTCAGAACAATCCTGAGTTTACCACGAAATGGGCCCGCCTCAGCATAATACTGACCCGGAAGCCAGCGCTGATCTTCCGGCGGAACCATTTGTGAGAGTCACGATCCCAGCTGTACGACACGACCTTACTTTATGTAGCTGAACGCATCCACTTGTGGCAACACCACAGCGCAGATTGCGTTCTGCGCCATCTAGTCTGTGAATATGATAACGCATGACATTGACGTAAAAGGCCAATGCCGTACAACCAGAGGAGAGCTGGCCACGTCAGATATGACACAATAATGAGAGCAACAAAACCCCTCTACTTAGTTTGCTACACTATGCTTATTTCTAGATCCGGACATCTGGCAGCTGTAAAGTGGTGGAGGTAAAAGAAAGCAAATAACTTGAAGAAAATAAATTCTAGAGTTCTGGTTTTGATCTAATATTATGAAAAATTATGTAATTAATTAGATTATATAATATCCAAAAGTTTCGTTTGGGGGAAGTAGTGCCAAATGATGTATAATGTAATTTTTGGTTACTCGCCTACTGTTTTTGTATGCGCAATAATACACAATGTTTTTTGTTCTAATGTTAAAATATAGGCCCTGTTCTCTATAAATGACACAACTTCAGCAGTTTTTACCTATTTCGGTATTACTTTTTTTCAACTTAAAAACTTTGTTGGTCTGTCACTCTGATCTCCACCCATTAAAAGCTGCCAGATGCCCGGATCTAGCAATAAGGATGGTTGTGCAATCTAACTGGACTGATTACAAACCTCTCATTATTGTGTCACATCTGACGTGGCCAGCTCTTAGACCACACTGAATACATTCAAATACATTACATGGAAAAGAAATACTTTATTAACGTTAATAGAAGTGCAAAATATGTGTAGTAAACATAATAGTTATAGTACATAGTTCGTCGCCATTATTTTTGCAAAATCCTTGTAACGATGTTACATACATCTTTTGTTGTATAAAAGATTTAAAAACGGATAATCCCAGACTATTATTAGTGCTGAATAGTTGTGTAAGTATCTGCTTGAAAATTAATCACTGTATTGAAATCTGTAAAAAAAGTTACACAATTGGCTAATTTTTAAATAATGTTACGTAATAAATAAAGTACCTACAATTTAGTGGCGAGTTTTGACGTTACAAAGATTGAATACAAAAATTAAGAAGAATTAATTCGAAGGCTGGCATTTACACTATTACGAGTACCTACCTACCTAAATATATTAAACAACAAAAAAATGATAAGAAAAATAAAAGTATTACTTTAATTTGAATTTCTTTAAAGTTAATTCGTTTTAAGAAATTAAGAAAAATTTACTACCATCAATGTGCCTGCTCTTCTTGAGCCGACTGGCATTATCAGGGATGATGGCAAGAGGCCTGATGGCGTGTCTTTGGTTCCTTGGAGCCTGGGACGGATGTTGGTGTGGGATGCTACCTGCGTAGACACACTGGCACCGTCCCACCTCCAACGGACTAACGTAAAAGCGGGCGCAGCGGCGGAAAGCGCCGAAATTTCAAAACGGAACAAATATAAAAGTCTCGGTAGAGAGTACCACTTTGTACCTTTTGGAGTTGAAACTCTAGGTCCATGGGGTCCCAGCGCACACAAGTTTTTTGCAGAAATCGCAAAGCGTCTGGTTGATGTAACTGGTGACCGAAGAGCTGGCGGTTTCCTCGCACAGCGTATCAGCATTGCGATACAACGAGGAAATGCCGCCAGCATCCTTGGTATAATGCCGCAAGGGCCTAGTTTAGATTTGAGCTAGTTATTAATTTAGTTTAGTATTTGTACTGTAGTACCTCTGTATATTTAGTTATGTAAATAAATGTTTTTACTTAAAGTACTTAAACAAATGTTTAAAAATTAGTCAACCGTGAGTTGGCCAACTCGCGGGAAAATAATAATTTGTAAATGTATGATGACACGGAACTCTACTAACAACCGATAATGACGCACGTTTGACTTGAAAATATCACATTTATAGTATATTACAAGAGGAAAAACGCCTTGCGCCGATCATGTGGTGCCCCCCAATACTTTTATGAAGCTTATCGTTCTCCAGCCAAAGCCTTCAGCATCATATAATACGAGAACGTGGTCTTCAGGACCTGAAAAAATATATGGGTACATTTATAACAATTTGCTTGCTACCTACATGGTCACGCAATGTTTCAAAAGAATATATCCTCCCGCGAACAGCGGCTGTGTACTGAGCTCTTGAGTATTGTCTTAATGCTGCAATGCCAACCTACCTTCGTTACATTTAATTAACGGAGAAACTATACGTCACAGGAATTAATCAAAGGTTGCAAATATTGTACAAAGATTTTTTTTTTTCAAATTTGGTACTAATCTCTAAAGTGAGGTAGTTCCAAACGGAGCGGGGCGTAGCGTGGCCATACTGTATTACGATTATTTATTCAGTGCCTCTGTCGTGTGCACAATACAATGTTAGTCTCACCGCAGACATGGTGTTGACCCCCACTGGGACGACCTTGGCAGCCTTCAGACTGACCGGCGTCTGGATCCGCTGCAGGAAGAACAGCACAGTCCTCCTGTTGGCGGCGTCCATGCGCTCCCACGGCGTCGCATACACCGCGTCGATCACCTGCTCGCTCTGAATACGAAATGATGGACAATGAAAGAGCCCATTTGTCGATTTACATTTGACACTCTATTTCAATGGCGTTTATATTATGAAGTTTTTTGGAATTAATACTATTAAGCTCTATTTCGACAATATTTTCCCTGCACCGCAGTAAATAATATTTTTAACTACGGTATGAGGTTCTTCAAAAAAAAAATTTACAGGATTATAAAAGGTCAGCAACGTGCTTATCTAAACGCTATGATAGCTGCTTATCATCACCTCACAGCATTTCTCCATGGTCCCATGACATGGTGAACATGACACCGGCAGTAAGATCCAGGTGATGAATGAAACAGATGAAACTACCTTGGTGTTAAGCATCTCGAAGAGTATGGAGACCTGGATGAGCTGCTGGTGCATGCCGACCGTGAGCGCGCCGTACTTGGCGAGCGACTCGGCGGTGAACGTGGTCACTTCCAGCAGAAGAATGCAGGTGATGAACTGCATGATGAGGTAGAATAGGAACAAGTATTCGCTGAATGCATCCGAGCACCGGTCCACGAACCTGATAAAAAAGTAATGCTAGCCTGTAAACGTTCCGCTGCTGGGCACAGGTCTCTCATACACGAGGGTTCGCGCTATCATCCCCACGCTGGCCCAAAAGCATGTTAGGAACTTCACATACACCTTTGAATTTCTTTGCGCATGTATTGCAGGTTTTCTCACGATATTTTCCTTAGTTTCCGAGGTTGAACCCGAGACCTTCGGATTAAAAGTGAGTTGATCGTTTTTTTTAAATTCGATAACACTTTTTTTTAATCGACATTTGAAGTCGAGGTAAATAATCGATTACTGAACATTCTGTTTAGGTATGTATTTTTCAAACATCAATATTTAGATATTAAAAGATCTGTGTTGGGGCCTGGGTAAAGTATTTTTTTTAATTGATTGAAGTAATCTGACAGCTTCTACCATATGTACGTAAACTGCTGTCAAATACTACCTTCATATACCTATAACTTACCTTGTAATAAAGCTGTGATGTAATATATTTTCCTTCAGCAACCTTCTGATCTGATCATTCTCCTCGACCGAGTACATGCCCCTACTGTTGGCCGGCATCGGCATGTTCAACAAATTATGCTTCAAGATTCTAAGGTGCCCCCAGATTTGGAACACTATCAAACTCACTAGGAGATCAAAGACGCAGAGACCGATTGTGGTGACGTAAGATACAAATATGTTGAGAGTGAATAACATCCAGTATCCTGCAAAAAAGTTAAATGAAACTAGCAACCAGTACCTCAATTTGTATTACATATGTGTGAATGGATAGGTGGGATATAGCCCGACAACATACTTGTAACAGCTAGGGATACACGCACAGATCTGCCTGGAATTGGACATGGATTTGTCTGCGGACACATCTAAATAGCGCCATACACGGACGGTGCTGTCCGTCGGGCATATCAGCCGGACAAATCCAGCGGGCAAATCTGTGCGTGTATGCCTAGCTAATACTAGTAAACATACCTATAGGAAAGATATCCTTCTGTACGGTTCTATTATACCTTGTGCAATCTAAGAAGCGGTTTTTGACACCTGTCATCTCAGTACATTTTATAACCTAAAATCGATTTTAGGTTATGAAATGTACTGAGATGACAGGTGTCAAAGACCGCTTCTTAGGTTGTACAAGGTATAATTATTCTTTACCTGAAGCAAAATAAGTTTCTGCCAAATTTGATTTTGCATTATGCACAGACACTAGTAGACCCCTAGTTAACCCAAAGACCTTGCTTCGCCCAGTTGATTAGTAGCTAACTCCAAAATTTAATATCAAGCTACATACCCTCAATAGTTGTAAAAACGGCGTCAGGCATGTAATAATAAACAGAGTGCTCGAACGTCGTGTTCTCAGGGCGGTGTTCCGAGAACAGCCCTTGGGAATAGTTGTTGTACCACGGCATGAAGATGAACAGAGCTATTCCGATAACGATCTCACACAACACGTAGACAGTGAATATTACTGATACAGTGTGGATTTGAGCATGGACCTGAAAGAAATCAATCTCTAAAATCGCCATTTATTTATTTTATCACTATCGTATGGCACGTCACTGGATATAGAGAGACATTTCTTCTTCCAGGTGGTAATAGTAGTGGGAAAGTAGATGGTGATGAAATTCCAGTGAGTGCTGCGTGGTCCAGATGGGACAGTGCAGCTGCCAAGTTTGTGACTCTTTTAGCACTACCCAGGGATCACGACGCAGAGTAACATTGATCCACAATAACAAAAATCGCCATGACGGGAAGCTACAATATTTCCGAGCTGAGGCCAGTTTTATAAAGCTACAAGTTACAATTTACAAGCGGGCGGGGCGGGAAGCGGAAGCGGAGTGGCCTCTGAATTGCAATACTTATGCGTTGACTGAGGAGGTGGCCAGCTAACCCCAAAAAAAGCAAAGTTTGTACTATTGAACTCTTTAAAGAAGCTTTCACTGACTGCGGCCGTTAGGTGTGAAATTCTTATGTATATAAAAATAAAGGATTAAAATGTAAGACTCAGTCGGATCTGCTTGGCCAGCAGGCAGGTGTGTCCGCAGACAAGTACTACTACCACTCCTCTGGCACAGCGACCCAAACTGTGTTTTGGCCTTGAACACTTACTGCTCGTCACTCTCGATCCTGCACTGTTTTTCGACAGTCGCCAGCTTGCCCATCTATATATACCTAGGTCGACCGGCCGGACGACGTCCTGACCTTTTTCATCCGACTTCAAGATTTCGAGGGTCAAGCAGACCTGTGTATTCTGTGTTTCAACGTGACGGTTAAGGCCGTTCTTCGATTCGGACAAGCCACGCCCATCCGTTAGAGACACGTTTATGGCTCCCGTGCACGAAAGAAAGAGATGCAGCGCTCTTAAGGATCAGACTTTTTGACCAAACTACAATAAATAAGCGAATCTATAAAGTTTTGTCTAATTTTGTTTCTGTGACTTTTTAGATAAACCAGAATACTATATGTTTTACTTAGTTACATTGCTTAATCTCTTATAGTTTACGTAAGCTGAGAAAAATAAGGGGAAAAAGGACACAACTTCGGATTTTTTTTCTATCGAGGCAACTTTCAGCAATCGTGTTTCGGCTTGTGCCAAAAACAAGAGTATATAGTCTAATAATATATATTCGAAAATAAATTCAATCCCTTTTCCCGTTTAGTCACTAGAGCGTTTGAAAAAACCTAAAATTTTTCAAAGTAGCCCCTTAACGGTCATGGTATTGGATTCAGGGGAGAATATATTATGTTAAGTAATGTGTTTACCTCCTCGGCGTACGTTGATCGACCCTTGAAGTAAAACAGATGGAACTCAAGTAAATATTCCTTTATTGTTTCTTGAAATTTATTCGTCCGAGATATCACTAGCCTTGACTGAAATAAATATATTAAAGAAATGATCATCAATAATGAAACTAAAGAATTTAATAAAGAACACAAATAACATTTTAAAATGTATTTTGTAATAGCAATGATTCCGTTATACAATCAAATACTCTTTAATGCACGCCTCAAAAAGAAAATCACTAAATGCTATATGATATTTTTTTCTGTATATAATTAAATTTGCGTTAAAAAACAGGCGATCTTATCGCTCAAAGCGATTTCTTCCAGAAAAAGTTTAGGTACTCTCTCTAAGGTAGATACAAATCCATTTTGCCTTATTGTCTTAAACGTAAATATAATAGAAACAGTATTCTATATAGCAATTTGCCCAGTTTTTTTTCTTTTTTCCTATTTTTCTTTTTTTTAATGGCTGACATTGTTTAAGTATCACTTACCAAATACAAAAAAGCGAAAATCCAGCACAAAACAACGTGTCCCAAGAAAAAAAATGGCAGCTGGTGCATATATAGTTTAATATATATAACACCCAATGTGCACAGAATGGAGGCAAACGTTATAAGGAAGAGGTTAAACATCGACAAGATGGCGCCTAACTGGTATCGCCCAAATCTCTGGTGAGGCCAGGAGCCGATGGTACTCATGAGGAACTGTACTTGAAGAATGTACTTGAAGTCCAGGGGTGAGTTGACATCGCTGGAAAAATAAGCAAAGAGCTCAAAGAGGACCCAGTGTGTTGACGACGAGGGACTTGTTCCTTTAACCGTCAATACAGTGAATCCTCCTTTTTGTAAAGGGTCGCGCATGTGACACCTCTGGAGTTGCAGGCTTCTATAGGCTACAGTAGCTGGATGGTAACATCAGGTGGGGTCGAAACTGAAATCTTAACGGGTCACTCACACTCTTGAAAATTACCATCGTAAATTGATCAAAATATGTCTATCCTTAATTCAACCCAAATTACTTGAGTGGCCCATTAGCTATAGATACACGCACAGATCCGCGGATTTGTCTGGCGGATATGCCCGACGGACAGATCCGCCGAGCGAATTGGACACGGATTTGTTTGAGGAAAGCGGAAATATCTGAATGGCGCCCTACATGGACGAATCTGTTTGCCGGGCATGTCTGCCGGACAAATCCGGCTGGCAGACCTATGCGTCTACTCCTAGCTATTTTCGAGACTCACAAAATCTGTAGCTAGAGTATCTTAGTCAATAATTTCAATAAATATTTGTTAATACATATACTCACCCATCATCAAATCTCTTCTTCAAATTGTCATAAATACGATGGAAAACCATGTCGATTCCCAAAAAAACGTTAGTTCATTCGTAACTCAGTATATTATTTACCTGCGTAGGACATTTAATTTAATAACTATTTGTACTATTATATACACGGTGCTCGTGAGCATTGCGAGGGATTTTAACAGCGTATTCCTGATCGTAATTGGAGACTAAAATGTCGTACAAACTTTTCTGGAATTTGCCTAGTTTTAGAGTTATTACCAATTAAATAAAAAAAACTTTGATTAATGTAACTCAGTGAATAACGCTTTTTTGATTAGAGATTTCTTGACTAGAGTCTAGACATCCTTATTGACAGATATCAAAATGCGAAGGAATACTTTTCGTGGACCATTTTTTACGAATAAAAATGTACCAATTTATTTTAGTCTTTAGTTTTATCAATAATTTAATTTTTTTATGTTCCAAAGCATTCAAAAAATCAAAAAAAAGCAAAAACTGGTGACCGAAGAGCTGGCGGTTTCCTCGCACAGCGTATCAGCATTGCGATACAACGAGGAAATGCCGCCAGCATCCTTGGTACAATGCCGCAAGGGCCTAGTTTAGATTTGAGCTAGTTATTAATTTAGTTTAGTATTTCTACTGTAGTACCTCTGTATATTTAGTTATGTAAAAAGCACAAAAAATTTTTTCGACCTAACTTCATATAACATTTTTACCTCCTTATGGCCTCAGGAATTCGTGGTTAAAATCTCTCGCAATCCTCACGAGCACCGTGTGTGTAGTCAGCAGCAGAAGTAGCTAAGCGGTTGACGTGTTCAAAATAACCTTCACACCTTATTATCTAGGCAAGAAAGCCGTGCCATGATCAAAAAGAACACATCAACCTCTATTGAAATGGAAATTGAAATTATTTATTTCAGGCACAAGTCCCATACACAGTTAGTAACAATTTTAGCTTAACCTATGTTAGTGTTTAATATAAATATTCATATTATAATAATTGAAAACGAGATACAATATAATACAAAATCAAATTACAAAATTAAATTATTAAATTATATCATCTTAATTATTAATATTATTATTGTTTCGATGAAGCATTGGGCACATGTAGTTTATCCCAACGCTTCATCAGTGGGCAGTCTATTCTAGAGACTAATGCGTTTAGGATGCTGTTGGTACCGCCCTGCAGCCTGTACAACAGGGATGCCGCTCTTTTACGGATGATGGCGTAAAAGTCATCCGTACAGGCATCGGCAAACATCCTCGAAGCACTGCAGTACCGCGGTAAACCCATTAGCATCCTAAACGCATTATAATACTGTATTCGCAGGGCGCTGTACGATCGCTGCGTGAAACTGGTCCACAGGCTGCAAGCATAAAAAGATTGACAGTAGGCTTTAAAAAGATACTACTTTCGGTGCTGACAACGGAAAGATTTAGCCCGACCCATTGAGTAACAGGAGATGACATCCCTACAATTGTACACATACACATACATACAATCACGCCTATATCCCAAATGGCGTAGGCACAGATCACGGATTTCCATTTGCTATGATCAATGCAGCAAAACGGCTCTCCGTGAGCCACTTCTCGCCCCCGTGAAGAACGAGACGTGATGGGTGGCGAACCGCATCGCCGCCATGCGGATGACTAATAATTAAATAAATCACCACAGCGTTCTCACGAGCAGTAGGGATCAGAAGTTACCTTATCTAAGAATTGTTTTGTCCTAAAAGCTGTAGTAACAATCACTACAAGCCTATAATGGGCGGGTTACACCACTCATACATAACTAACAAATTGACCAACGTTAAGAGGATGATAAGAGCTAAATTCCCTCCCTATCGTTTTCAGCGCGAGTGAAAGAGAAACACTGCGTTACGATTAGTATGGAAGCTCATTGCAAATTTTGCAAATTGATGGATTAAAAAAAAACTATGCATTAATTGAGAAATTTAAGGCAACGAAGTTTTTAGTATTAGTGTGGTGGAATGTTGTCCTTAATTACAGACATATAAGCCAAGAAACTAAAGACGTGCGATTGTTTTAAGCTAATTTTAGATGTAACTTTGGAATTATTTTCTATCGAGCCGATTTCGTCCAATTGTGTATTGGAATTAACCAAGTTCTTTTAAATATAATGAATATTAACATATATTTTTTTTACTTTTCCAAAACAAGTAGTTATAGCTATATGACTGTTTAAGTAAAGTCAATTTGAAGGCCATCGGGTCTTCTCAGCCTCTTAAATATGGCGATGGAGCTGTCATTCCATAGAAAACTGTAAAAATTTTCATACAAGATTTTTTTAACGATGACGTTAACATTAACAGACGATTTGGTGCAACTGGCCCTATACTATGGTACTATGTTTATTATGGCTCCTTTACATGACGGGCCATAATAGGGACGCAGCTATACGTTAGAGGGAGCTAACGATATTGCGATCTCGTTCTGTCGTATGGCTGCGTCCCTATGATTGTTGTTTATTGTTTATTCATCGATTCAGTCACAGCTGTCAACCGCCAAATATGGCGGACAAAATTTGTTCTAGATAGTAGAATACATATTTAATCAATGGGCCACGTGTTTATTACAATTTTGGTGCTGCAATTGATGTTAAATTAGTGCAAACGTAGCAAAGCAGCCATAGAACTCGATTCATTTAAGCTTGCCTTATTTTCAAATAGGTGCACAACTGCACAGTTTTCTCACAAACGTACCTATTTATTGTCTAGTCTGCCATCAACTGCGCAATGCCAATTGTTTTCATGTCTCGTTAGGGTGATGTTCCATTGGCGGGGCGAGAGAACTGAAGACTCACTGATATTCCAATAAAAAACCCTCAAAACATTATAACAGTGTTATTTAGTAAATTGGAACCTATTTAAGAACCATCTCAACACAAAAGACAATCGATTAATAGGATAACACGCACACATTTGCCCGCCGAATTTGTCCCGCGGACATGCCCGGCGGACAGATCCATCCATGTATGGCGCTATTCAGATGCGCAGACAAATCCGTGTCTGAGATCGCGCCATTACATGGACAGATCCGCTGGGCATATACACCAGACAAATCCGGCGGGCAGATCTGTGCGTGTATCCGTTTAAAAATACAATCTTTTGAAAATTAAATATCGCATGATTTCCATTCTAATATATCTCCTCTCCTCTACTCCCGATCCCATTGATGATACTTTTGCCACAATTATTGCTATTTTCTTATTCGATAACTAGTATAATACACCCATTTTGCTCAAAGTATTGGCGCTGTCGCTAAAATATCTCGTCAGAAAACAAAAATTTCTTCGTTCAGACGCCCAAATATCTCAATAGATAAGAAATTACTCCATTTAGATGCCAAAACACCTCGTCAGAAAATAAATTACTCCATTTAGACGCCAAAATGTCTCGTCAGAAAAGAAATTACTCCGTTCAGACGCCAAAATGTCTCGTCAGAAAAGAACTTACTCCGTACAAACGCCAAAATATCTCGTCAGAAAAGAACTTACTCCATTCAGATGTCAATATATCTCGTCAGAAAAGAAATTACTCCGTTCAGACGCCAAAATGTCTCGTCAGAAAAGAACTTACTCCGTACAAATACCAAAATATCCCGTCAGAAAAGAACTTACTCCATTCAGATGTCAATATATCTCGTCAGAAAAGAAGTTACTCCGTTCAAACGCCAAAATCATTCCTTGGAAACAAGTACCTATAATAATTTAATTCCTCGCTTCGCTTTGTGAGGAGAAGCTCCTTTGATGATGTTTCAGTTTACGCAGGTAATTGTAGCATAAATAACAAGATAATGTGGAAGCAAATCATAGAACAAAGTATCAAAGGTACCTAATGATAACTTCATGCAATAATCAAATAATTTTCTATCGCTATGCTTCTAATTCAATTTTTTTTTGCAACCTACTTTTATCAACCGACTTCAAGATTTCGAAGTTCTCAATTCGTCGGGATCTTTGATTGTTTTTTAGGGTTCCGTACCTCAAAAGGAAAAAAACGGAACCCTTATAGGATCACTTTGTTGTCCGTCTGTCTGTCTGTCTGTCTGTCAAGACCATTTTTCTCAGAAACGCGTGGAGGTATCAAGCTGAAATTTATATCAAATACTCAGGTCTATTGTCCCTTGAAGCTGTGAAAAAATCAAACTTAAAAACCAACGCAGTCAAAAGATACAGTCATTTATGCTGCAAATTTTAGAGTTTTCGGTACTCTCAAAACCTACGGGGTACTTCCCGTGAACTCAGAAACTTGAAATTTGGCACGAAGCAACGTCATATAGCATAGACAAAGGAAAAATTATAAAATGTAGAAATTTTTAGTAATATCATACAAAAAATATATATTTATAATTTTAAACTTACTACCTTTTTCCTCGTAAACGCGTGAAGTTATGAAGTTGAAATTCATGTCAAATACTCAGGGCTATAGGACCTTTCAGATGTAGCAAAACCAAACTTTTATGTCAACGCAATCAAAAGAAATACCAATTTAAGTTGCATATTTTGAAACTGAGTACTCGCGAGAAACTCAAAACCTAAAGGGTACTTCCCGTAAACTCTGAAACTTGAAACTTGGCACGAAGAAACTTTATATAGCACAGATAAAGGAAAAATTACGAAAAGTAGACATTTTTAGTCAAATCACACAAAAAAATATATTTTAAATTTTAAACTTACTACCATTTTCCTCGTAAACGCGTGAAGTTATTAAATTGAAATTCATGTCAAATACTCAAGGCTATAGTACCTTTCAGATGTAGCAAAACCAAATCTTTATGACAACGCAATCAAAAGAAATAGCAATTTAAGTTGCAAATTTGGAACTGAGTACTCGCGAGAAACTCAAAACCTAAAGGGTACTTCCCGTAAGCTCAGAATCTTGAAACTAAGCACAAAGCAACGTCATATAGCACAAACAAAGGAAAAATTATAAAAAGTAGACATTTTTAGTAAAATCATACAAAAAATATATATTTATAATTTTAAACTTACTACCTTTTTCCTCGTAAACGCGTGAAGTGATTAAGTTGAAATTCATGTCAAATACTCATGGCTATAGGACCTTTCAGATGTAGTAAAACCAAACTTTTATGTCAACGCAATCAAAAGAAATAGCAATTTAAGTTGCATATTTTGAAACTCAGCACTCGCAAGAAACTCAAAACCTAAAGGGTACTTCCCGTAAACTCAGAAACTTGAAACTTGGCAAGAAAAAACTTCATATAGCACAGACAAAGGAAAAATTACGAAAAGTAGACATTTTTAGTAGAATCATACAAAAAATATTTTTTTTAATTTTAAACTTACTACCTTTTTACTCGTAAACGCGTAAAGGTATTAAATTGAAATTTATATCAAATACTCAGGTCTGTAATACCTTTCAGCTGTAGCAAGATCAAACTTTTAAACCAACGCAATCAAAAGAAATAGTAATTTAAGTTGCATATTTTGGAGCTGAGTACTCGCAAGAAACTCAAAACCTAAAGGGTACTTCCCGTAAACTCAGAAACTTGAAACTTGTCACGAAGAAATTTCAAATAGCACAGACAAATGAAAAATTACGAAATGTAGACATTTTTAGTAAAATCGTACATAAAATATTTTTTTAAATTTTAAACTTACTAGCTGTTTCCTCGTAAACGTGTAGAGGTATTAAATTAAATTGGAATTCACATATACTCAGCTTTATAATATCTTTCTGCTGTAGCAAAACGAAACTTTCATGTCCACGCAATCATAAGAAATAGCAATTGTTATAGGTTTTTACGGAACCCTCGGTGCGCGAGTCCGACTCGCACTTGGCCGGTTTTTTTTTATGTATGTTCACCGATTATTCGAAGACGGCTGGTCCGATTTTGAAAATTCTTTTTTTGTTGAAATAGTTGGTCCCATTGTCACCAGGTACAGATCTGATAATGGGATCCTGAAGAAATCGAGGGAACTCTTCAACTATTGTAAGCACACCTATAGTGATTTCAGTATTTTTTACAGCAACTCTGGCAATTCCACTTGGAAAAGCGGATCAAAAGTCGGTTCTTTTTTTGTTTAAAATTATCTTATATACATTGATGTCACGCAGAATAAAATCGCAAGGCAACTGGAGATCCCAATTTAAGGCCCAGTTTATCCTTCATTTAATAAATCTTCAAAACACATTTATCTAAGTTCACTGCACTCTTAGAATCAGTTGACTCATACAAATAATCAAACGTGAATTAATTGTTGATCGATAAATAATAATTGCCCGGAACCGTCCGTAACTAAATATAACTGTCTCGTTACTGTTAAAGACCACCGGTTTGGCTGGGACTTTTTATAATCATCATCATCATCACAGCCATAAGACGTCCACTGCTGAACATAGGCCTCTTTAATATTTATGGGGGGTTTGCCATACGCGCCACGCTTGGCAGGCGGGTTGACGCGCGCAGTTTTTTTTTGTTTACTGTTGTTTAGGCTTCCCGAAGATGCTGCTGCCCATCTCCCGGTATATTCCCTTAGCAGACTCTTACTGCAACCACGGGACGACATGGTGGGGGACAATTCTAAGGCCGGGCACCCCACGGCGACGCACGCATGGCACGGGATTTTTTATATTGGTGGCAAACAAACATACAGCCCACCTGATGGTAAGTCGTCACCGTTACCTATGGACCCTTGCAACTTTAGAGGTTTTACAAGCGCGTTGTCGACGTATTAAAAACCTTCTTTAAAGATTATTTT
Source organism: Pammene fasciana (assembly GCA_911728535.1). Lineage (NCBI taxonomy): Eukaryota > Metazoa > Arthropoda > Insecta > Lepidoptera > Tortricidae > Pammene > Pammene fasciana. Next base: position 10,057,257 of record OU452297.1, read on the forward strand.
TGTACAGGATTCTAAGGACGTCATCGCATGTGACACCTCTGGAGTCGCAGGCGTCCATAGGCTGCGCTATATGCTTACCATCAGGTGTTCCGTATGTTTAAATGACACCATCTTAGTATTAAAAAAAGCTCCATAGTGTAGTCCACAGAGAAAACCTCGGTGGGGCAGGGACTTACAATTTACCAATTGAAGCCGTATACGAGTACAGTCGCCATCAGATATATCGGAGCGGCCAAGGTGGTCAGAAATATCTGAACAACGCACCTATTGTCAGGGCGTAAAAGTGCATGTTCAGATATTTTTGAGTACCCTGGCCGCTCCGATATATTTGATGGCGACTGTACGTATACTTAGCGATTGTCCCTGCCTTTTGCCACTGCTCAATTGAACCTTAGTTCCGCTCGGCAAACTAACCCCATGAATTGAGGAAATCACTATTTACTACGAAAGCGACTGCCACCTGACCTTACAACGTAAAAAGATCCAGCTATTGGAATTAAGGTCCGGTCTCCTTACGATATTTTCCTGGCCAACTAAAAACTATGATGTCATCCATTCTTTATACTATCTTCACCTGTGTACCAATCAAAAGTAATAATATAAAATAACTATGGAGCACAATTAAGGCTCTTTGTGGGGCTAATCGATTGGTGATGCTAGTCAATTTGCCAGTTATAGGGGCCCGCGGCAGATAGGAAAACCATCCGTGAGAACCTATTTAATTAAAAGTAAAAAAAAGTGCTCGAGTGGAGACCACGGACTAGCAAGCGCAGCGTAGAACGTCCACTCACAAGATGGACAGACGACCTTATAAAGGTCGCCGGAAGACGCTGGATGCAAGTCGCTTCCGACCGATACTTATGGAGGTCCAAAGGGGAGGCCTATGTTCAGCAGTGGACGTCTTATGGCTGAGATGATGATGATGAAAAAGAGGTTATTAGATGCGCATTATCGTATATTTTTAAGATTTAATGCAGGTATTACTGTTTTGAAAATATAAGTCCCGCTGAGTTTCTGGGTTAGAATCTGTGGTAGATTTTTTTATCTAAATATATAAAAGAAGAAACTGACTGACTGACTGACTGACTGACATATCAACGCACAGCCTAAACCGCTGGGTCTAGAGTTTCCAAATTTGGCATGTAGGTCCTTTATAAGGTCTAGGGGTGCACTAAGAAAGCATTTTTCAAAATTCACCCCGTAAGGGGGTAAAATGGGGGTCCAAAGTTTGTATGGGGAAACAAGATTTGTTAGACTATTTTATTTGAAACTTCACCGGAGTATTCCTAACAATAAATGAGTAAACACGTGTTTCAGCTTTTTTGAAAATTTAACTCCTTAAAGGGGGAAATGGGGGTGAAAAAGTCTGAAAATCAATATGGGTATCGTTTCTATGGTTTATCGGGTCGCTGATTACGAAAACAACAACCATTTTATTATACAACGTGGCAGGTATAAAATATCGTCCCCCAGGGGGTGAAATTGGGGTCCAAAGATTGTATAGGGTTACAAGATTAGTTAGACTGTTTTATTTGAAACTTCACAGGAGTAATCCTAACAATAAATATGTAAACACGTGTTTCAGGTTTTTTGAAAATTCAACTCCTTAAAGGGGGAAATGGGGGTGAAAAAGTCTGAAAATCAATATGGGTATCGTTTCTATGGTTTATCGGGTCGCTGATTACGAAAACAACAAACATTTTATTATACAACGTGGCAGGTGTAAAATATCGTCCCCCAGGGGGTGAAATGGGGGTCCAAAGTTTGTATAGGGTTACAAGATTAGTTAGACTGTTTTATTTGAAACTTCACAGGAGTAATCCTAACAATAAATGTGTAAACACGTGTTTCAGGTTTTTTGAAAATTCAACCCCATAAAGGGGGCAATGGGGGTGACAAAGTCTGACAATCAACATTGGTATCTTTTCTATGGTCGGTGGGTCGTTGATTACGAAAACACCAATGATTTTATGATACAACGTGGCGGGCGTGAAATATCATCCCCCTGTTGGGGTGCGATTGGGTTGAAATTACTAAATATCAATATGGGAGTCGATTTATGGTATTTTGGGACGTTAATTAAGTACGAAAATGGCATCAATTTCGAAATTTTTGTTAAAGAAATAGTTTTACCTCCGGGAAAGAACATAGGGTAGTTTCTATACCGAAAATCAGCCCTTAAGGGGGTGAAAAGGGGATTGGAAGGTTGTATAGAGAATTTTTAACCGTTGAACCGATTTAAATGAAACTTGATATAATAGATAGTTTGAATCCCGGGAAACGACTAAGGGTTATTTTCATTGAAAAAATTAACCCGTAAAGGGGTGAAAAGAGGGTTGGTAGTTTATATAGGATTTTTTCACAGCTGAACCGATTGAGATGAAACTTGGTATACATATAGTTTGAGGCCCGAGGAGGAAAAAAAATAGATTTTTTTCGCGAAAACTACCCTTAAAGGTAAAAAAGTTAAGGGTGAAACGGGGGTTGCAGGTTTTTATAGGGAATTTTAAACCGTTGAACCGATTTAGACGAAACTTGGTATATAGTAAGTGTGAATCCCTGCAAATGACTAAGGGTTGTTTTCGTTCCGAAAATCATCCCTTGAAGGAAAAAGGGATTGGAATTTTGATCAGGAAATTTTTAACACCTGGACCGATTTAGATGAAACTTAATGCTAATTAGCATACAGATAGTTTGAGTCCCGAGAAGGAACATAAAATTATTTTTACCTCTTAAATCAGCCCTAAAGGTTAAGGGTGAAACGGGGGTTGCGCATGGGGAATTTTTAAACGTGAACGATTTAGATGAAACTTTGTATAGAGATAATTTAAGTCCCGAGATCGGACATATAAATAGTTTTTATTTCGAAAATTAACCCTAAGGTTAAGGGGATGAAATGGCGTTGGAGGTTTGAATGGGGAATTTTTAACAGCTGAACCGATTTTGATAAAACTTAGTATAGAGAGTCCCGGGAAGCGAAAAGGATGTTTTTAGGGTTTCGTACCAAAATGGTAGAAAAGGAACCCTTATGGTGCGACTTTGTTTGTAAGTCAGTGACCCAAAGGCAGGCATGTAACGCCAATTTATGAATTTTAAACATTAAGGGGGGGGGGGGATTTGTGGATAGGTAAATGAGAAATCAAAAAACCAATAACTTTATTGTGTGGCGTATCAAATAAAAGGGCTTAATGTGAGGATCTCTAATTAGTATAATTTTAACATACATAACTTTGAAGTTATTAAAAAAAGGTGTAAATTAATCAATATCGGAAACTGTTCGACAGAAAGATTTGCAAAAATTACAGATATAATAGTTATTTACGTATAAATTACAGGAAAACTAATAAGAGTGCAGTCAAGCACCAGTCCGACTTAAGACAAAAAAAAATCGGGGTACGTGTCCGATTCGCAGTTCGCACTCAGCCGCCCTATTAATTCTCATGAAATCATGCTGAAAGCGTCTTTTTTCAAAAATGTAATAAAAAAGTTGTTCGTACGAAACCTTTGACCCGTACTTGCGTGTTTTTTTTTTAATTTCCTAAAATCGTTACTTAAAGTGGTGAAATGGGGGTTAAAAGTTTGTATGGGGCATTTTAAAATGTTGAACCGATTTAGATGAAACTTGGTATGGAGATAGTTTGGGTCCCGGGAAGGGGCAAAATTATATTTATCCCGAAAAACAAAGCTTACTCGTACGGGGCCTACGGGGGTGCAGTGCATAGCAAAGGGGTTGGAAGTTTTATAGAGAATTATTTTCAGTTGAACCGATTTAGATGAAACTTGGTATAGAGATAGTTTGAGTCTCGGAAAACGACATAGGATAGTTTTATCCCGAAAATCAACCCTTTAAGAGGTGAAAAGGGGGTTGAAAGTTTATATGGGGAATTGATAACCGCTGAACCTATTTAGATGATTTGGTATGGAGACAGTTTGAGTTCTAGGGATGGATACATAATAGTTATCCCAGAAGTCATTCCCTAAGAGGGTAAAAAGGGGGGTCAATTACTAATTCTACGCAAAGGAAGTCGCGGGGAAAAACTTTTATTCAAGAGTAGAAATCTGCATTAATCATAATGTACGCGGGCGAAGCCGCGGGCAACTGCTAGTTGTTCATAATTTCATTGCAGTATGTCCAAATTGAAGAATAAATTCTCTACTTATTGAATTGATTCAAGATCAGGCAGTTTGTTTCTTAAAAAAATAGCGCCTATGGCAATGATTAAGTATTTGTAATAAACGGGACTTAACCGCGTATATAATTTTCAAATTACCTTCGACTTCGACGTTTCGAGGACGACATTGTCCCCTTGGTCGCGAAGAAAGGTAATTTGAAAATTATATACGCGGTTAAGTCCCGTTTATTACAAATAATTATGAATAAAAAAACCTTTGAAAGTCTAATATCAGTAATTTTGGTTGAAACTGAAATAAAATACAACTGAACTTTCAGTTTCGAGTGATCCAAAAATAAGTGAAATGCTCGGTTTCGGCTACAAATCAGTTTTTTTTCAATAGACTAGAAATTTCCATGTCTCAAAAACAAAAAAATTATATCCCAGATCATACGGAGCCCTTTAATAAATTGTATATATAATACGCGTGAAGATATTAATGAGTCCGTCGGTCTGTCTGTTCGCTCGCACTAAGCTTTTTATCCGCGTGACACAATGAGCGAGTAATTGATGAGTTTTATCTGCTGTCCGTCTGTCACACCGTCATTAACTATTTTGGAAGTAAATATAGTTAAAAAAAATTCATGCCTGTGGTATGATAATTCTGATTATGGAAAAAATCAATGGGCCCTGTAAGGGAACTTAATTTCTTTTTTTAAGGAAATAAACTGTACACACAAAGCCTATAGAGTCTAGCCCGAGTAGTATAACTTAACATATTTGTAGCATTCTTGCTTATTCGATTCGCTTTATCGGTCTTTTGTGACTAGCAATTTTCATAGGACGATCGGCTGTGATCGGCAAAAGCCGATTGTGATTTCGATATTATGGTACTGCAGTTACTAAATAAAACAATTCTTTTTTTCCTAATTCAGCATAGATGACAGCATTCGCTTTACCATAAACCCAATCTCATTTTTAAGATCAGAAAAAACGTGGAATGTTGTACGATTACTTACTAAGAGAACGAATTTTAAATATCGCCGTTTTGTCTCTTATACTGTCATATCATGAATCAAGATTTGGGCTTAAGTAGAGGATGTAATACCGGTATTTTTTGTATGGATTGTATACAAAAAATACCGGTAGACGACTCGGTGTACAAACAAGTATGATCAATTTTGACGAGCAACTAAAGCAATCAACCATGAATTTACTATATGTGGACACACTTTTTGTACGTTGATAGTTTGTCTATCTATTTCTTTACATTTTCCACTCAGTTACTCTAAGGTTAGCTGGAAGAGATTTCTTATAGGGATAAGTTCGCCTTTGTACCTATATCTCTTAGAATTATTTCTATTTTTTTTCTGTACAATAAAGTTCTACTACTACTTAACCTGCGGCAATCAACTACAACCACGTTAATGTGATCCTTACATGTGACAAATGCAGATGTACATTCACTGCAAAAGTTGGCTATGCAAGTCACAATCTAGCAAGGCTGTCTTAATACGTGACGGGGCCCTAGGGCACTTGTAGAATGTGGAGCCCTTGGACACTTGGAAATCAAAGGCCCACAGGCGCTTTATAAGGGACAACGGTGACTGTAAAAAAACGTCATTTAACATTTTTCAGGTCCCCCCTGATGATGCCCTGGGCACGGGCCCCGTGTGCTCTATTTTAAAGGCGGCATTAAATTTAACATACCTGAGGAGCACATTATACCAGGCATGCCAACAGCAGTCGCCGTAGCGTATCGGCTAGGAAGAGGTGATGATAATAAATTACGCTTCGGTGTGAAAGCCGTCCGGTTTAAACGGTACCAGAACTATCGCCGACAAAGCCGCGTTACAACTTCATAGCAATTAAACACGGTTTTGGCCTGTTGTCTAATCACAAATATTAACCATTCATCCATTCGTTCTTTTGTGACAGACTCGTTTGTAGTTCGCCGACTCGCGGTTTTGAAACGTTCGTCCTGAGTCCTGGGTTTCCTACGACTTATTTTTAAATAGTACGACGGTGACAAACAAGCATACGGGCTGCCTGATAGTAAGCAGCTATCGGAGCCTATAGACACCTTCAACTCCAGAATCACATGCGCTTTGCCGACCCTTTGCGGCGACGGTGTGCAAGCATGACAGCGCTATACGCACGCAGAGCGCTATTTCGCTCGCGCACCGGCGCCGCATGCGGGAACCGCAGCAGTGTGAAAGCCGCAAATGATATTAATGACCAGTCGCTTTTCAGTTAAGGAAAACATCGTAAAGAAACCGTACCTAATCCGGATAATGCATTGCTTCCCCGCTGGGTTGGAAGTTCAGATGGCAAAGTTGAAGGGTAAGAAGTTGGAGGATAAGAACTAGTGCCTACGGAAATTCATGGGATTAGGTTGTCAAGCGGATCCCAAGCCGGAACAAACGCTAAAAGAAAGTACACGACTGTAATGTAGATAGTTTGATTGGGCCTGAAATAACACTAAATGTTAGTGAGTCTTTACTCAGCTAATGAAAATAGCCCTAACCTATTACGGCCGGTTAACGAGCGGTTACTTTAACGAGCGTTTAAACTCGATAATGACTGTATCAATGCTCACCCCATTCCCTTGATTTGTACTGATTGTTTTTTTGTAGAGCTATGCTTATTGTAAAATCACGTCACGGAATAAATGGCCACGCTACGTCCCACCCCGATCGGAATTACCTCAACCCGTGACGGCCGATTGGTAGGGAACTGGTAGGCTAATCCGTCAGGTTGGCAGCGCATCGATAAAAAGCAAAATGGCGGTGTATTGTCAAACGTCATTTACGACAGCGGAAACAGCGCCCTGAGACGCACGCACGCGTTAATAGGTGGTTTGTGGACACCTAGGCGCTTAAGGCCATTCCTCGATTCGGACAAGCCACGCCCATCCGTTACAGACACGTTTATGGCTCCCGTGCACGAAAGAAAGAGATGCAGCGCTCTTAAGGGGCTACTTTGAAAAATTATAGGTTTTTTTCAAACGCTCTAGTAACTAAACGTGAAAAGGGACTGAATTTATTTTCGAATATATATTATTTGACTATATATACTCTAGTTTTTGGCACAAGCCGAAACACGATTGCTGAAAGTTGCCTCGATAGAAAAAAAATCCGAAGTTGGGTCCTTTTTCCCCTTATTTTTCTTAGCTTACGTAAACTATAAGAGATTAAGCAATATAACTAAGTAAAAAATATGGTATTCTGGTTTATCTAAAAAGTCACAGAAGCAACATTAGACAAAACTTTATAGATTCGATTGTGGCTTGTCCGAATCGACGAACGGAAATCGCGAATTATATCTGTTTGTTACCCTCCACTGCTAGAAGTAACGCGTGGAGGGATTACCCTCCGCTGGAGGGTAATAGAAACTATGACAAGGACCAACGATAATAGCACCTCTCTGCCATACCTATTGAAAGTGTAATAAGATCATCCCGTTCTATCTTGGTATTATTATCACCATGCCCCGTCTAGGTACCTTTTATCCTATGTCTATGGTATATATCCTTTCAAGATCGCTCTTCTGTGGAATGAACTCCCTGCCCGGATTCCCCAAGAGACTACTGTATGGAGTTCTTCAAAAAAGGGGTGATGGGATTATAAAGGGTCGGTGACGCGCATGTGACACCTCTCAAGCTGCAGGCGTCCATAGGCTGCGGTAACTGCTTACCATCATACGTTCCGTATGTTTATTTGCCACTGCCTGAGCCAAAAATGATACGAAAATATATCATTTCTCTATCTACTTTACTTACAATATCCTATGTTAAAATCACTATTTCATTATTGACATTCTGTCAACTCGCACACAATAAACAATATGACCTATGACACTAGATTTATGCACATGACATGCATTCCGATTCTATGTCTCTCTCTGGTAAGGGTAGAATGGTGAAACAGGATATAAAGTTGCTGTGTAGTTAGATCATTTTGTTATCAAGAGTTTCTGCACCTAAGAACTGGTATTAGGATTAGATTGAAGGAAGATTGTTCACTGTGGGGTCTGTGGACGTCTATAAATAGTTATTTGTGCAACAAGAGAGGAAAGTTGGTTTTTCTTGCGAGTGTTGATTTTGAGTCCCGAGTAAGCGAAAGATTCTATAATTGAATCACGAGCGAAGCGAGTGATTCTAAATTTGAATCTTGAGCGTAGCGAGGGATTTTAAGAACACGAGATGTAAAAAAACTTTCCTCTCGTGTGACACATACAACTTTTCACCTCAGTAGTGAGAACATATTAAAGTTAAAAAAACACATTTATTTACATTCCTGAATGAAAGGCATCATCATCATGACGAAAAGCTTCTAGAAACAAAAATTCACTCCCTGGAGTGAGGAAAGTCGCAACTTTATTTATTTATTTGTTTATTTCTAACAAACACAATAGGCAAGATGCAGTGTTTTCATTTATGTTTCCATTTGAAAGAATCGCACGTAGAATAGACCACGACTGTGTTAAAAAATGAAAATGAGATATATCTCAGGTCAAAATACCTAACTTCATATTTCACGCAGAAAGCCGAGTGATATTTCATTATAGATCATTCGGTAACGCGGCCGCATATACAGGTATACAGGGGGATCCGGTTTGGTTTCTAATGGAAATAAAATGACTGGTGTATGTCCAGGTTTAAAATATATTTTTTTCTCAAACATGCAATCTATCCAATCTACTCTGGCTGATGCGATGTGTCTGATGCTGACTGTACAAGCAATAAATGCGTAGCATATTAGCAAGTAGAATAACTTTAAGTAATTAAATATGTAATTAACTATCTCACCTGCAGACAAACTGTGGAAACAGTTTTGCAGGGCTTTGTATAACTTCATGTATACTTTTTGATTAATAAACTATCTATCTATCTAAACTATTTATCTATCTATCCTGTCACAAACAAACGAGAAGAGAACGAGAGAGAAAAAATATTAAAAAGTCAATATCACCTGTCCGTCGAACCTGCCGCCATCTTGGATACCAAGTTTACTTTGTAGGTCTGGAAAATTGTATGAAATCACATTACAGTCCCGTCGTGTGACGGCGCCTAAAACAGGACTTTACTGAGCCCATTATGAGGAACAGAACGACGATATTTTATTATATGTTTGAGAAAAAGTTCTTAAGGCCCCCACACAAGCGTCTTCCGAGCATCGTCGTCGCCTGAGCGCCCGCGCAGCGGCGACGCGACGTCGCCCGAGCGTCGGCGTCTCACCAGCGTCGACGCTCGGGCGACGGGTTAGCCTAAAAGGCACCCATTTCATTTGAGTTAATGACGATTCACTGGAACTTTCTCACTCCGATCGAGCGCCTAAATAGGAGGGATCATCATCATCATCATCATCAGCCTGTATCAGTCCACTGCTGCCTCCCATGGCACGGCACTGAGCTCGATCTTCAGCTCTCCTCTTCCAATATGTACCCGCCACCTTACGAATATCATCGCCCCACCTTGCTGCAGGACGCCAAGCACAGTCCAGTACTGCAACTATGGCCGACAGCTTCAAATACGTAATCTAAATATCAATCCGTCTTCTTTTTAGTTTTTTTTTTTAATTTTAATTTATGAACCTTTTTTTAAAATTAAACGCTTCATTCAAATGAAAGTAACACCTAATCGTAGATATTCGAGTCAGTTTTGGACCATAGTTAGGAACTTTTGGACTATAGTTGTGTAGTTTTACGGTACTTAGTTAAATAAATGAGTGATTGATCGAAATATAAACATAGTAATCCTCACACTATTTGCCAATTCAGCACTCTTGCAATGGGCCTAATAGTAGGGTTTTGTCTCAGTACAAATGCGAAAAAAATTGTGCGCATCGAGAAAAAGTTGTGAATTTTTGACCATAGATAGAGTGAGCAAAGATGAATATTTTTTAGTATTGGCGGTCTGTAAAATTTTTGGACCTTCACGTCAAAATCAGGGGTCCCGTGCAATATGTTATTACTCTCTGGTTAAGACTGCTAGGGGTTGTTTGGTATCGTTTCCGTGTAAAACAGACATGCAGAATTCATTTCTGATATTAAAAATGTAAAATTCGTATTTAAAAAAAGTTGTGCCGCGAGGAAAAACACAATTTTATTTTTATTCTTTTAGAACGTCATATAACTAATATATATCCTTTATTTCAAATAATAAAAAATATTAAAAAGAAGCATATTTAATATAGATTATAGAAACATATACATTTTATACACCTTTAATACAAAAAACTTCTGTTTTTTCTTTTTACTTAAGTTGAGTAACGGAAAACAGACGTCGCGTCGTTTGAATTGTGACGGTTTATGTTAAAGTTAAGGAGGAAAAATATGTTTTTATTTATTGTATTTTTTTATTTCTGCATTTTGTGAAGTTATTATGAATAAAATTTACTAATAACAAGCAATACATGCATTTTAAGGTCAATACGCTACGGATGTTCACGTTCACATTGATTATCGATACTTACTATGGAGAAAACATATACACCACGAAGCAAACATTTTTTTTCGCGTAGTTTTTGTATACTATAAGCCTAAAAATTGTATATATTTAGAAACTACATTAAATATGCTCCTTTATAATATTTTTTATTATTAGAAAAAAAAATGATATATATTAGTTATATGACGTTCTAAAAAAAAATAAAAAATTGTGTTTTTCCTCGCCACACAACTTTTTTTTAATAAGAAATTTTACATTTTTAATATCACAAATGAATTCCGCATGTCTGTTTTACACGGAAATGATACCACACAACCCTTAGCAGCCTTAACCATAGAGTAATAACGTATTTCACAGGACCCCTGATTTTGACGTGAAGGTCCAAAAATTTTACGGACCTCCAATACTAAAAAATATTTATCGTGGGCCATTCTATCCATGGTCAAAAATTCACAACTTTTTCTTGATGCGCACAATTTTTACAAATTCGAGCTCTGCTATAAGTTCGTTGTCTTTAGTTACCTCGCGTTGCATTTTACCCCATATGACGGTGCTTCTCCTCCTTTGGTAAATTATCTACTAGGTATTTAATTTGAATCCCACTGTACGCACGTGTGTCCGAATAGCATTAATATCCACCGCGCGATCCATCAAACGTTTTCACAAGTACAAAGCTTTACAAAAGGACGTAACTACCTTATCGAACTACGGCGCTTATGCCCTTCTCAGTATTACTAGTGCTTTTTAAAAAGACGTATCTATCCCATAGAACTAGTGCAGTAATGGCCTTTTTATTATTAAAGAGCAGTGCTTAAAAAATAAAAGCGTGTGTTCTTAGACTTCTTAGTTTCAATTGCTGTGTTTACGTCATTTTTAACCGACTTCAAAAAAGGAGGAGGTTCTCAATTCGACTGTTTTTTTTTTAATTATTATAATTTTTTTTTATATGTATGTTACTCGATATCTTCGTGAATCGTGAACCGATTTTCAAAATTCTTTTTTTAATCGAACGGGCATAACCCCTAGATGGTCCCATTGTCACAAAGTCTGATGATGGGATCCTGGAGAAATCGAGGGAACTCTTCAACTATTATAGACACACCTATAGTGATTTCACTATTTTTTACAGCAACTCGGCCACTTCCTCTTGGAATAGCGGATCCTAAGTGAAGTCGGTGCTTTTTTTGTTTAAAATTATTAGTTTAGGTAGTTGTGGTTTAGTGTACAGTCAACAGCAGCCAAGTGGGTGAAGTGTTCAAAATGAGCTTGACACGACTTAAGGCAACTTTCACACTGCTGCGGTTTCCGCATGCGGCGCCGGTGCTCGAGCGAGATAGAGCGAGGTTGCGGCTTGTGGCGCCAGTGTGCACGGAGAGAAAAATCTAGTTTCTTGTAACAGAATATTGTAAACTTGACTTGATTTTATTGTATTATATGTGACAACTATACATTTTTTACACATTAACAGAAAATTCTACTTCTTTACAACATTATTTCTAGTTCCTACAACCCACTTGAACATGTGACAAAATTCACATACCTGGGAAGCGTTATGGATCCACAGGGAGGTGCAGAAGCGGATGTTGAAGCTCGCATCAATAAAGCCCGCGCCGCATATGCGCAGTTGAAACCCGTATGGACCTCCACAGTCATCACTCGCCGCACCAAGCTAAGGGTGTTCAGCTCTAATGTTAAGTCGGTCCTCCTGTATGGGTGCGAAACATGGCCTGTCAAACAAGAGATAACCAATAGACTCCAGGTGTTTGTAAACAAATGTTTGCGGCGAATCGTAGGAGTCTACTGGCCACAGACCATCTCGAACACAAGACTATGGGAGTTGACCGGCCAAAACCCTTTAGCCAAGGAGATACTTTTGCGGAAGTGGCGCTGGATAGGACATGTTTTACGAAGGCCGAATAACCACCTACCCAAGCAAGGGCTGACTTGGCAAGCACCTGGAAAAAGGGGTAAAGGTCGCCCTCGTACCACCTGGAGGCGCACAGTTGAAACGGAGGCTGCATCAACTGGCCTCGGCTGGACGGAGTTGGAGGAGGCCGCACAGGACCGAGAACAATGGAAATCCCTTCTGAGAGCCCTATGTCCCTGATGAGGGATAACAGGATACCATCATCATCATCATCATCACAACCCACTTACCTAGTATCGTAGAAAATAAATTTTGTGAAACACACAAAAACCATCTCTGTAGCCATCATTATAGGACAGGGTAGAGTTTATCAGATTTTTCAGTAGGATCAATATAATTACTGCGGACTTGAAACGCCGCATAATCCTGTTTACTATGTGTTGTATTAAGAACACCAGATTTTTATTAGTCTCGACTATTATTTTAGGGGACTGAAATAATCAACAATTTCTGTTTACTATATGCAGTATTGGAGAATACCAGATTTTTATTTGTGTTAAAAATATGTTTTGTTCTGTTTACAATAAATATTGTAGTGTTATCAGGATTTATTTTTGTATTTAATAAAAGTGAGAAATACACCGAAACCGAGCACGGATTGCAAGCGTCGCTCTGCTTGTCCGAGCGGGCCCTCTCTCCAATTTTATTTAAGTGTCATCATCATCATCACATTCTCACATCCTTCCATCCATCCATCTATTCATATGAGGTCCTGTTCGAAATCTACAACCCTAGTGAGAGAAACATTATATAGTTATTACCTTACATGAATCAGTTGGAACTTCTATATATACAAATGACGTAAAAAACTTCGAAAGCGCGTTGTATGTCAATCAAGTATGACGTGAAATAAATAAGCTAGAAATTATGTTAATTGCATTAATAAATTACATTTTTGCGTAGAACCTATTTTAGCATTGAATTTTACAGTGTTTAATAAAAATGTACAATATAAGCGCTATAAACCTGGAACACTGTATGGCCCAGCGCCCTAGCGCCATCTGTTGACACTAATGTAAAGGTATTAAATTAGTTTTTCGCTACACGTAAATAACGCATTGTTTAGTGTGCAATAATATTGTAATGCCAACATTTTTTATTGTTGCTGGTACTATTCTTTATTTTTATCATGAAAACAAGTATGTTACACAACAAAAAACGTATCTAGTTATGAGTAAAAATATTCCTAGTAATCAAGAAATTTCGAGTAAGTAATGGGTATTAAAAATCCGCTTAAAGTTACGAGAAAGTCTAGTACCTATAAATAAATCACATAAGATGGACCTTACATAAAGATATTGTAAAGACAATTTTATTATTTTGTGTGATTACTAGACGATTGTGAACAGAAACAATAAATATTGTAAACATCGCAATTCTTGAAAAGTGTTGTAAGCAAAATGCTTATTTTACTCTGTAACTATTAGAAGGTTACCACAACGATATCAGAGTTTTCGTGTACAAGAATATTATAACTAGAATATTCTAGTATTGTCAAAAATACGACTTGTTGTTTTAAAACAAGAATCTGTTAACCATAGCTGAAATCTTTTTTCCTACACCAGAATCATAACTACTATACAATCTGGTAATATTGTAAAATATTTTTTTCTCCGTGTGATAATCGCCTTATTGTTAAGAGAATAGGAGCGCGTGCAGATCATTTTGAACACCCCAAACGCTTAACAACTTTTGCTGCTGACTGTACACAAGGGGTTAAAGAGTCAAAATTGTGTGTGTAGGAAAGACCCCCCCCCCCCCCACCTGGACGGAGTTTCTGGATCCGCGCCTGGGGAGGAGGCCATTGAGGGGCAATGCCCTACCTTAAAATACGAATGCCCTAAGTACCTTATTATTGGGCATGCTCTACCTACCTTAAATTACCACTGCCCTTTCTCAACTCTAGCTATGCTACAGCTCTGATTTGATAAAAAAAAACACTAAAATAATATGAGCGGCCAAATTGTTAACACAATGTGTGTGTTGTGTTTGTTGTTGTTAAATTGTTGTGTTGTTGTATCTGAACACTTTAAAACACGTTACGAGCACGACCGCTTCAATACATCTGATGTCATCTGCAAGAAACTACTTCTAACTAACAACAGGCGTCTATAGGCTACTTTGACAGGTCATCATCAGACGGGATATATGCTTGTTTGTTAGAGACGTGGTAAAAGAATGATCACACTATTTTGAAATCATTTAATACTCAGGCACGGTACCTTTTTAGGGTTCCGTAGCCAAATGGCAAAAAACGGAACCCTTATAGATTCGTCATGTCTGTCTGTCTGTCTGTCTGTCCGTCCGTATGTCACATCCATTCTACTCGGAAACTATAAGACGTATCATTATCAAATTTTTACATCAAGTGTATTGTGTGTGCAGCTACTTAGTTTTGCAGAGAAATTGCTAAAAAAAAGTTTTTAGGGTGGGTTTGCCAAATATCAACATGACGCACATCAATCAATAGGTCTCTTAAAATAACATTGAGGTTTCTTTTAATTAAGTGGATACTTTCAGAAATAATCGCTCCGAAAGACTAAAAAATTGACTTTTGAACCGTAAGTCCAAAATTTATGAAAAAAATCAAAAAGATACACCTTTAACTATTCTATCAACGAAAATTATTTTGAACATTATCGAATTAGGCGTTTTTGAGTTATCTCCAAAAAACTACGTACTTACAGATACGACCTTGCGATAATAATGTATTCGATAGTATAGCTACGGCTGGTCTTTATGAATAATGGTACGGAACCCTTCATGCGCGCTCGCACTTGGCCGGTTTTTATTTAAAATGCTTTAACATTCCCAAAAAGGGTGTCAGCACAAAAGTCATCGTCTCAAGCCCATTCCAATCAAGTACGATCGCCAAATAAATCAGGACAGACAAAAGGCCCATTATGCTCCACAATGGTACGGTGCACAAAAGAAGTGCAGCGGAAATCACATACACCTTGCTGGCTGTACTTTTGGATGGGAGTATACAATATGTTGTTATTTTTTAATTAGAGTAATTATTAGGAATAAATTTGCCAAAAATTAGGTACCAAAGGACTACTATAACTAGATAGATATACGGTCATGACAATTTAGTACGGGCGGCGAACGTAGGATTTGCTACGTTACGTGATACAAAGATAAGCCCATGGCACATGTTCATAAAAGTGATGAAGAGTTCCGGAAAAATAGTAAAAAAAATCGGAATTGGCCGAAAGTACTAAAAAGAACCACTCCCGGTGTAAAAAATGGATGGTGTTTACCAAATCCATTAAATAACTTTTGTTTTTTCAAGTATAGCCTTTAAAATAAATATAGCCTCCAGAATGCTATAATAAGCACTTTTATGTATTTTTTAATTTTAAAATATATAATCCTTAAACCGCAAAAACTAAACCTGTAAGTTTTCAAAAAATATCCTATCATTTGATGTTAAATAAAATTGTTTCTGAGTTATGGATGTATTATATAATATTATATCGTCGTCTAGTACCCACAACATAACTAACATAAGCCTTATTGAGCTTACTGTGGAACTAAGGTGGATTAGTGTAAGATCGTCCCATAATATTAATTAAAAATATAGAACTTAATCTTACATGATTCAGTATCTTTAAAAAAATAAATCCACGAAAAAAATCTAAATTCCCTCTACATATTTGATTACACCGAAAAAAATTCTTAACCTTTATTGCCACGTGTTGCATAAGGCCATCCCGAAGTTGTAAGCGATCAAAACATGCAATCAGTCGTACATTCAGAGTCCGTCTTTTAACACTCTTTTGTATGTCGGCCCTTTGTGATGCTTAACTTAAATCGCTGTTCACTGTCGGACTTTAGATTGCGACTATGATGCGACTAAGAATATGGTTTACCGGTAGAGAATGCCTTTAGGCATTAAGTCCGCCCTTTGTGATGCTTAACTTAAATCGCTGTTCACTGTCGGACTTAAGGTTGCGACTATAATGCGACTGAGAATGTGGTTGACCGGTAGAGAATGCTTTAAGGCATTAAGTCGGCCCTTTGTGATGCTTAACTTACAATCGCTGTTCACGGTCGGACTTTAGATTGCGACTTTGATGCGACTGAGAATGTGGTTGA
The DNA here is from genome assembly GCA_911728535.1 of Pammene fasciana. Taxonomy (NCBI): domain Eukaryota; kingdom Metazoa; phylum Arthropoda; class Insecta; order Lepidoptera; family Tortricidae; genus Pammene; species Pammene fasciana. Next base: position 10,073,848 of record OU452297.1, read on the forward strand.
CCGGTAGGATGATATAGGGCAGATGCCCCGGTTGTGGCCGCTGTGCCGGTTTTGGCCATTTTCAAATTTATCAAGGTATAGACAAATTTACAAGTCTATGGTTTATCGTCAATATAAGAGTAAAAATGGCAGTACAGATGGCACTGTCATCTGTCATGTATAAGTTGTCATTTAGCTGTCAGGGGCCATGGAAAAAAGTGGCCACAACTGGCTCCTGGACCCGTTTCTGACATTTCATTAAAGAAAAAAAATTGATCTAATGCCAGAATCTTAACAGCGGAGATTCATATAAATAAAGTTATATATTTTCACTGACTTAGTAAAAAAAAGTGTCATAATTCCTTATTGACACAAAATGATGGACGTCTGAATAGACAAACTCTCCTTAAAGTGGCCAAAACCGGGGCATCTGCCCTAGGTATTAAGTCCGCCATTTGTATATAGTTGCATTGTATTTGTACAATAAAGTTTATATAAATAAATAATTAAAATGTATATTCTGTAAAAAAATACAAATGTATATCGTATATTGTGTATGTTTAAAGTAGGTATGTATATAAAGGGTGGATTTTCTTTTTGGGTCAGTGAGGGCAGCTACCAGATCCCGTGCTGCTACGTGAAAATGGCCTTAGAAGACCTTCCCTCTAATTCAAATTAATGAAAGATCGCATTTACAGATTTTGGAAAAAAATTACAGGGTGCGAGAAAAAGGTCATTGTTGGCGAACTTTTTTTTTGATGCCATTTGATCCCATTCCTATCCAGGATCAAAAGCTTGTATGGAACCAAAAAATATTTCCGGCTAGAAAAGTTACAAATCGAAGGAACAGTTTTCCCATACATTTTGTATGAAAATGAAAACTTTTTTTATGCCAATCGATTCCATTCCTGTTCAGTATCAATAGTTTCCATGGGGTCAACTTACGGTAAGGTACCAAACAGCCACAAATTGAATAAACTTTTTCCATTCATTTACTATGGAGAAAGTGTGAAATTTTATTGTCATTTTTCAATCATGCTAATCAGTCCTGTTACGTTTAAGGAAAATAATACTCAGGACATCACAGTCAAAGCATTCAAAATATTAACGAACAGGGATTTTAAAGCAGTAAATGTATGGAAAAAAGATCTTTCCTAATTTATTATTATTTCCATCGTTTTTTTTTCAAACATTGTGCAGTCAACGTCAGGGGAAAAACAGACACGTATTTTTTTTTGTTAAATAGAAAGACGTATCGCTGTAGTAATAATCGTCAGTCGCAAAACCATAATCGTCCGTGAACAGCGTTCCGTGACCTTATGGTTCACACGACCCGTTTCACGCTATCAATCAACAAGCATTGTATCAGAAATTGTTCAGCATTATTCGAGATAAGCTAATAATAATGTCCGATCGTATCTTAAGTGTTAAAGATGCTTGATGGCGGTGAAATGTGATTGTGGTTCGACTTTATATTTGGGTTGGTCGAATTTTAAAAATAGTGGTGCATATCTGGCCCCTGTTTCACCACGGTGACAATTGTCACAATTTGTGACATATCCAAATTACTGACGTCACAGGCGTCCACAGGCTACGGTAACCGCTTACCAGGAGGCGGGCTGCATACTTGTTTGCTACTACCATAATATTTTTAGTAAAATTCTACATATTTATATTATATCGTCAATAAATAGGTACTAAAAGTTTGCTGCAGTGCTCACGACAATTGTCACGAAAAACCATAGTACTTAGAAGAATTGTAAATATTTCTCGACATAAGATTGGGCTTGTGTCGGAATTTCGTGACAATTGCTACCTACATAATAAATCAATGGACAATTGTCGAGTTTTTCGATACATATGTCAAAACCCCTGTTTAGAAAACTAGTAGTTTTAGTGATAATAAATGAAGTTTTTCCTTAAATACTACACTGGTGGCAAACAAGCGTGCAGACCGCTCAATGGTAAGCGGTTTCCGTAGCCTATGGATGCCTGTGACGTCAGTAATTAGGATATGTCAGAAAATTACAATTGTAACCGTGGTGAAATAGGGGCCTGAAAGAGTGTCATATTTGGCACTTATACTTTCGACTGTCCTTTAGTCCGTTTTCATAGTTACGGTTTCGTAATTGGCTACGTAAGAGGAATTATTTTTACTGTTTCATAATTAATTATCAAAGAAGAATTTATTTCCCGTTTTCGTAATGAGTACTTTTTCTTCGTTCGTAGTTAATTACTAAAAAGTCATTCCTTCTTCTTGTTTCATAGTTAATTATCAAACAAGAATTTACTGGATGTTTTAGACACAGGATGATATTATTTATATAATTTCTTTATTTGCGTTAGATATGAGAATGTCACGTATGATTTGTGGTATATTGTACAAAAAAAACAGCCAAATCGTATCTGGAGGAGATCAAATTTGGTATGTTTAGAACTTTTTAATTTAATTATAAAAAAAGGCCAAGTGCGTGTCGGACCACGCATAATGGAGGGTTCCGTAGCTACTATCGAAAAAAATTATATCACTAGGCCGTATCTGCTTATAGACGTAGTTTTTTGGACTTTCGGAGTGATTATTTCTGAAAATATCAACTTAAAAAAAATTCAAAGAAACCTTGCTATTTTTAAAGACCTGTCCACTGATGTAGGTACATCATGTCGATATTATGATTTAAAAAAATTTTTGACAATTACTTACATGTATAGTAAAATTTAAAAAAAAAATTTTTCAGCAATTTCACTACAAAACTAAGCAGCGGCACACAATATACACCTTATGTTAGAATTTTATAAAGATACGTCTTTCCGAGTAAAATGGGTGTGACATACGGACGGACAGACGGACATGACGAAAGTATAAGGGTTCCTTTTTTACCATTTTGGCTACGGAACCCAGAAACAAAATAAAATAAATATTTAAAGGGGCCCATACAAGAGACTTGTTTTTTATAGGTAATGGTAAGTACGGAACCTTTCATGCGCGAGTCCGACTCGCACTTTTCGGCCGGCGGCGGCCGGTTATTTATTTATTTTATTAACACTGCGGAATAACGGAAACATGGTATAATACATGTACCATGTACGTAAGTATAAGCTGTAACCAAAAAAAAATTCAATAAAATGATGAAACAGTCCTAAATAATTCCTCTTTCGTAGCCAATTCATTGGTTTGGGTACCTAATACAAATCTTTTATCGGATTTAACTACGAAACAAGATTACGAAAACAGTGATTAAATTCTTGTTTGAAAATTAATTACCAAGCAGTGAAAAAGAATTCTTGTTTCGTAGCCAATTCACTACGTACACAGAAAAAAAAAATCTTATTTCGTAGTTAATTACGAAACTCGATTACGAAAACGGAAAATAAATTCTTCTTTGATAATTCATTATGAAACAGTAAAAATAATTCTTCTTACGTAGCCAATTACGAAACTTTAATTATGAAAACGGACTAAAGGTCGACTGTTTCGACTGTCAGTCTGCGGTTACTTAAATGCAAAAAACACCTTAACTAAGAGACATGACCGTGAGTTTAGATGAGAAGTCATTTAAAATTTTATATTTAAAAAACCGGCCAAGTGCGAGTCGGACTCGCGCACGAAGGGTTCCGTGCCATTGTCTATAAAAACGACAAGAAAATCATGTCGTTTGTATGGGACCTTAATAATAATAATAATATGTTAGCCTCTATACGTCCCACTGCTGGGCACAGGCCTCCTCTCATACCCGAGAGGGATCAGGCTATAGTCCCCACGCTGGCCCAAAGCGGGTTGGGAACTTCACATACACCTTTGAATGGGACCTTAACTTATTTTATTCTGTTAGTATTTGTTGTGACAGCGGCAACAGAAATACATCATCTGTGAAAATTTCAGCTGTCCATCACGGTTCATGAGATACAGCCTTGTGACAGACAGACAGACGGACGGACGGACAGCGGAGTCTTAGTAATATGGTCCCGTTTTTACCCTTTGGGTACGAACCCTAAAAATGATATCCATTTTAATCCACGCCTTAATCGTGAACAAATCGGCTCCATTTGTAAAAACAGCCGATATCGACATGATTCGTTGAAACGGAACGATTTGACGTTTACCGGAAGTCCGCCATCTTGCCACGCGACCGGATGCGACCATTTCGAGGTAGCGGCGATTGTTGTAGACTTACGAATTCATAGACTTGATTATAGACATCTATACATATAATAAAGCTGAAGAGGGTCGAAAATCTGTACATTGGAGATATTAGTAAAAAAATAAGTTAGTAGGTCTTAGAATCGATAACAGAACACGTTTCGACGATTTTTAGAATTTTTGTCTGTTTGTCTGTTTGTCTGTTTGTCTGTTTGTCTGTTTGGATGGGGAGAGTTGGCGTCAAAACGCCTGAACCGATTTCGATAAAAACTTCACTAGCAGGTTCAACAGACCTCTGGTCAGGTTATAGGCTATAAAAAATACGAACTTTTTGGATTTAAGGGGGTTTAAGGGGGGTTTAAACTTTGTACGTGAAATGAATATGAGTGTTAAGCTCAAGCAGCAAATTGATATTTGTTTAACTACTTTCGGTTAGTTCATATTCATTCGTATAAATAAATAAATGTGTTAAATAATAATATACTGGTTAAATATAGTGGAAAAGTAAAAAATACGTACCATCAAAAGGGGTATCTAGACATGTCTTTGGCTATACGATTAGGTAACGCTATCTCTCGCAGAACTTTGTTACTACCGAGTCCTCTTTACGCAAAATCTGACCACTACATATGTAGTTTAGGTGCAAACTAAATGCAACACGAGTTCGCAGAGATATCCCTAGATGGCTATAGTAGGTAGGTCTTTCTGCTGAGGCCTGACGCGCCAGCACGCGGTTGCTTAGCAACGCCTATAAAAACACTGATGTTTGTGTTTGAAAAGACGACTGACTGCTGCGGATACGAATTTGTATATGTTTCCTTTTCATCGGAAAATTACTCGATCACCTACCACTACAAAACACACCGTACTACTGCTTATTATACCAAAAATTGTTAGGCCGAACATTTGAGATAGGAGAAAAAGAATTTTGATAGAGTTTACTGCGCGATGGGCTGTAAAAAAAAGGAGGGCTCCGGGGGCGGAGACCCCCGCAAAAAGAAAAAATACACCAAACTATAGATAATTATACCAAAAATAGTTACTTACGTTGAACATTTAAAATGGGAGAATAAGAGTTTGACTCTATGTCAACCACGTGATGAGCGGGCAAAAAAGGGGGGCTCGGGGGGCGGATGTTTATTATACCAAAAATTGTTACGTCGAACTTTTGAGATAGGAGAAAAATAATTTTGATAGAGTTTACCGCGCGATGGGCTGTAAAAAAAAGGGGGGCTCGGGAGGCGGAATCCCCCGCAAAAAGAAAAAACCCCATACTATAGATAATTATACCAAAAATAGTTACGTTGAACATTTAAGATGGGAGAAGAAGAGTTTTGATAGAGTCAACCACGTGATGGGCGGGGAAAAAAGGGGGGCTCGGGGGGCGGAGCCCCCCGCATTAAGAAAAACACACCGTAGTACGACTTATTATACCAAAGATTGTTACGTCGAACATTTGAGATAGGAGAAAAAGAATTTTGATAGAGTTTACCGCGCGACGGGCTGCAAAAAGAGGGGGGCTCGGGGGGCGGAGCCCCCCGCAAAAAGAAAAAAATACACCATACTATAGATAATTATACCAAAAATAGTTACGTTGAACATTTAAAATGGGAGAATAAGGTTTTGATAGAGTCAACCACGTGATGGGCGTGGAAAAAAGGGGGGCTCGGGGGGCGGAGCCCCCCGCATTAAGAAAAAATATGCCGTAGTACTGCTTTTTATACCAAAAATTGCTACGCCGAACATTTGAGATAAGAGAAAAAGATTTTTGATAGAGTTTACCGCGCGATGGGCCGTAAAAGAAGGGGGGCTCGGGGGGCGGAGCCCCCCGCAAAAAGAAAAAAACACCATACTATAGATAATTATACGAAAAATAGTTACGTTGAACATTTAAGATGGGAGAAGAAGAGTTTTGATAGACGTAACCACGTGATGGGCGGGAAGAAAAGGGGGGCTCGGGGGGCGGAGCCCCCCGCATAAAGAAAAAACACACCGTAGTACTGTTTATTATACCAAAAATTGTTACGTCGAACATTTGATATAGGAGAAAAAGATTTTTGATAGGGTTTACCGCGCGATGGGCCCCAAAAAAAGGGGGGCTCGGGGGGCGGAGCCCCCCGCATATAGTAAAAACACACCGTAGTACTGTTTATTTTACCAAAAATTGTTACGTCGAACATTTGATATAGGAGAAAAAGAATTTTGATAGAGTTTATCGCGCGATGGGCTGTAAAAAAAAGGGGGGCTCAGGGGTCGGAACCCCCCGCAAAAAGAAAAAACCCCATACTATAGATAATCATACCAAAAATAGTTACGTTAAACATTTAAGATGGGAGAAGAAGAGTTTTGATAGAGTCAACCAAAAGGGGGGCTCGGGAGGCGGAATCCCCCGCAAAAAGAAAAAACCCCATACTATAGATAATTATACCAAAAATAGTTACGTTGAACATTTAAGATGGGAGAAGAAGAGTTTTGATAGAGTCAACCACGTGATGGGCGGGGAAAAAAGGGGGGCTCGGGGGGCGGAGCCCCCCGCATTAAGAAAAAATATGCCGTAGTACTGCTTTTTATACCAAAAATTGCTACGCCGAACATTTGAGATAAGAGAAAAAGATTTTTGATAGAGTTTACCGCGCGATGGGCCGTAAAAGAAGGGGGGCTCGGGGGGCGGAGCCCCCCGCAAAAAGAAAAAAACACCATACTATAGATAATTATACGAAAAATAGTTACGTTGAACATTTAAGATGGGAGAAGAAGAGTTTTGATAGACGTAACCACGTGATGGGCGGGAAGAAAAGGGGGGCTCGGGGGGCGGAGCCCCCCGCATTAAGAAAAAATATGCCGTAGTACTGCTTTTTATACCAAAAATTGCTACGCCGAACATTTGAGATAAGAGAAAAAGATTTTTGATAGAGTTTACCGCGCGATGGGCCGTAAAAGAAGGGGGGCTCGGGGGGCGGAGCCCCCCGCAAAAAGAAAAAAATACACCATACTATAGATAATTATACCAAAAATAGTTACGTAGAACATTTAAAATGGGAGAATAAGGTTTTGATAGAGTCAACCACGTGATGGGCGTGGAAAAAAGGGGGGCTCGGGGGGCGGAGCCCCCCGCATAAAGAAAAAACACACCGTAGTACTGTTTATTATACCAAAAATTGTTACGTCGAACATTTGATATAGGAGAAAAAGATTTTTGATAGGGTTTACCGCGCGATGGGCCCCAAAAAAAGGGGGGGCTCGGGGGGCGGAGCCCCCCGCATATAGTAAAAACACACCGTAGTACTGTTTATTTTACCAAAAATTGTTACGTCGAACATTTGATATAGGAGAAAAAGAATTTTGATAGAGTTTATCGCGCGATGGGCTGTAAAAAAAAGGGGGGCTCAGGGGTCGGAACCCCCCGCAAAAAGAAAAAACCCCATACTATAGATAATCATACCAAAAATAGTTACGTTAAACATTTAAGATGGGAGAAGAAGAGTTTTGATAGAGTCAACCACGTGATGGGCGGGGAAAATAGGGGGGCTCGGGATTAAGAAAAAACACACCATAGTACTGCTTATTATACCAAAAATTGTTACGTCGAACATTTGAGATAGGAGAAAAAGATTTTTGATAGAGTTTACCGCGCGATGGTCTGCAAAAAAAATACACCATACTATAGATAATTATACCAAAAATTGTTAAGTTTAACATTTGACATGGGAAAAGAAGAGTCTTGATAGAGTCAATCACGTGATGGGCGGGGAAAAAAGGGGGGCTCGGGGGGCGGAGCCCCCCGCATAAAGAAAAAGCACACCGTACTACTGATTATTATACCAAAAATTGTTACGTCGAACATTTGATATAGGAGAAAAAGATTTTTGATAGGGTTTACCGCGCGATGGGCCCCAAAAAAAGGGGGGCTCGGGGGGCGGAGCCCCCCGCATATAGTAAAAACACACCGTAGTACTGTTTATTTTACCAAAAATTGTTACGTCGAACATTTGATATAGGAGAAAAAGAATTTTGATAGAGTTTATCGCGCGATGGGCTGTAAAAAAAAGGGGGGCTCAGGGGTCGGAACCCCCCGCAAAAAGAAAAAACCCCATACTATAGATAATCATACCAAAAATAGTTACGTTAAACATTTAAGATGGGAGAAGAAGAGTTTTGATAGAGTCAACCACGTGATGGGCGGGGAAAATAGGGGGGCTCGGGATTAAGAAAAAACACACCATAGTACTGCTTATTATACCAAAAATTGTTACGTCGAACATTTGAGATAGGAGAAAAAGATTTTTGATAGAGTTTACCGCGCGATGGTCTGCAAAAAAAATACACCATACTATAGATAATTATACCAAAAATTGTTAAGTTTAACATTTGACATGGGAAAAGAAGAGTCTTGATAGAGTCAATCACGTGATGGGCGGGGAAAAAAGGGGGGCTCGGGGGGCGGAGCCCCCCGCATAAAGAAAAAGCACACCGTACTACTGATTATTATACCAAAAATCGTTACGTCGAACATCTGAGATAGGAGAAAAAGATTTTTGATAGAGTTTACCGCGCGATGGGCTGCAAAAAAGGGGGGATTGGGGGGTGGTGCCCCCCGCAAAAAGAAATAAACACACCATACTATAGATAATTATACCAAAAATTGTTACGTTGAACATTTGAGATGGGAGAAGACAAGTTTTGATAGAGTTTACAGCGCGATGGGCTGTAAAAGAAAGGGGGGCTCGGGAGGCGGAGCCCTCCGCAAAAAGAAAAAAACACACCATACTATAGATAATTATACCAAAAATAGTTACGTTTAACATTTAAGATGGGAGTAGAAGAGTTTTGATAGAGGTAACCACGTGATGGGCGGTAAGAAAAGGGGGGCTCATTAAGAAAAAACACACCGTACTACTGCTTATTATACCAAAAATTGTTACGTCGAACATTTGAGATGGGAGAAAAAGAGTTTTGATAAAGTTTACCAAGAAAAAGAGTTGTGACGGGCGCCAAAGAAAGGGAGGCTCAGGGGGCGGAGCTCCCCGCATAAAAAAACCCCGTTCTATTGCTTATGATACCAAAAATTGCTATGGTAAGGTTGAAAGTTCAAGATGGGAGCAAGAGTTTGACATAGATTTGCACGTGGCAGGCGGTAAAAGGCGGCTCGGGGGGTGGAGCCCACGCAAAAAGATAACACACCGTACCATTGCTATTTTTACCAAAAAATGGTAAGGTTGAATATTTAAGATGTAGATAGAGTTGACCACTATTAATACCAAAAATGATTAAGTTGCATATTTAAGACGGAACCAATAACAGTTTTGATAGAATTAACTATGTGAAAGGCGGCTCGGGGGCCATTTCGCGTACACTTTAACATCAAGTTGTGTTCGATATCTCCTTACATTGGTCTTTCCGCCCTCCGGTTTACTTTTAAGACTTAGTCATTAATTTGTGTTCGATCTCTGACCTCCTGCTGCATTTTCTACTGAGATCCTTCGGACGTTCGACTCTACAGAGAGAGCTCTGCTTTTAGCTCTTCAGATCTTCCCGCTCACATGGTTCTCTGCCGCAGACGCTTTCGGTCGATCTTTTGGGATGTCGAAGTTATAACTGACTTTATGAAATTTGATATGTAGAAAGCGTTTAGCAGTGGACTGTTGAGGGATGAGTGTAACGAAAAGTGACAGAGCCTACTGCAATGCACGCGGGCGAAGCCGCGCGGGTACAGCTAGTATATTATATAATTGTACATTAAGTACATTTTATAACCTGTAATCGGATTTTTGTACTGAGATGACGATGACAGGTGTCAAAAGTAGGTTCTAAGGTTAACAAATTATATACCTAGATCAAAACATAGGTACAGTCACCGGAAATAGTATCTTCTGCAGGAAAACAACTTAACTTGCTTTTAACACGTTTAATTTAGCTAATGGTACCGAAAATAATATTTTAGACGTCTATTGCATTAACACTTCAAATTTCGTGACATTAGCACACCATATGTGTAGCACCCTTTCCTTCGTGGACATGTTTCTCCAAAAATAGAAAAAAGGTACATATGTTGCGTGCAGCATATAGGCGGCATGCTACACTTCCTACACGAAGGCCGGAAAAATATGTGGAACGCTCTTATGGTCCTACAAATAAAAGCGTATCACATATTTTTGCGGCCTTCGTGTAGGAAGATACTATTGCCGGTGACTACCGCTATGCTTTATGAAAGGCGTATCCAACGACATCCTAAACAATAGGGTTGAAGAGAAAAGAAATTACCACCACTTTTTGTGTAGGGTGTCATCATCATCATCTCAGCCATAAGACGTCCACTGCTGAACATAGGCCTCTCCCATTTGGAATCATTAAACGGGGGGTTTTTGCCATACGCGCCACGCTTGGCGGGCGGGTTGGCGCGCGCAGTTTTGTTTAGGCTTTCGGAAGACGCTGCTGCCCATCTCCCGGTATATTCCCTTAGCAGACTCCTACTGCAACCACGGGACGATATGGTGGGGGATAATTCTAAGGCCGGGCACCCCACGGCGAGGGTGTATTGGGGGTAATTTCGAAAGGCGGATAACCGAAAATATTCAGATCACTCGTATGAAAACCATTCAAAAATCACTTTTTTCCTGATCATAAATATATATTGTCAAGGCGATAAAGTGCATGTTTAGATATTTTTGTGTACCCTGGCCTCTCCGATATATTTGATGGCATTGTACAGTCAGCAGCAAAAATAGGTAAGCGGGTAGGGTGTTCAAAATAACCTAGACACGACTTTATTGTTAAGAGAATAAGAGCGTGTGTAGGTTATTTTGAACACTACCCGCTTAACTACTTTTGCTGCTTGCTGTATTTTTTTTATACTACGACGGCATCAAACACGCATACGGTCCGCCTGATGGTAAGCAGTAACCGCAGCCCATGGACGCCTGCAACTCCAGAGGATTCACGTGCGCGTTGCCTACCCTTTAAGAACCTATACACTCCTTTTTTGAAGAACCTCACACCTATTGATACCAAATTTCAGCTTTCTAGTACTAAACGACCACTGAGCTAAGCCGCAGACAGACGGACATGGCAAAACTAATAAGATTTCCTGGTTCACTACGGATCCGTAAAAAGCCACTTGTTAAGATATGTACAAAGAATCTAGTCAAGATCCGTATTTCCACTGGCTACCAAAGGGCTAGGCGGGGCACTGCCCTGGGGCCCCCAAAACCTGATTAGCAAACCTCTTATTTTCGGTCCCAGTTTATTTTGCCCCAGGGTCCTTGATCGGTTATCTGCCTTTTCGCCGAAAATTATATTGCCGAATTTCACATGCCAACCAACTTTTCTCAAAAGTTTAATTTGGCCAACTATAGGGTTGGGAAATGAAATGGTTGCGAAATAGGGAATATTACGCAAAACTCTGCGTAGGGGGCGGCACTAGCACATCCAGAGGGCCTACCAAGAAACACGAAAATAGGAATTTCGTTACCTGGTTCTCTGTCACTCTTTCATATTCGAGCGATAGAGAGGCATATGTCAAAATTTCGATTCTCTCGTTTCACGATAGGCCCTTTGTAAACAAACCGCCTTGGTGCGCAAATGACATATTGTTACGAGCCGTAGGGTTCGTTGGATAGAAAATAGCCGTTAGGTAACGTTAAAGAAATTTATTGAACAAAAAGGAATCACTTAGGAACACTATTGACTTAAACAGTAAACACTAGGAAATCAACTAAACACTGGAATCACTTAGGAACACTATTGACTTAAACAATAAACACTATGTAATCGACTAAAACACTATTCGCTTTTAAACAACTTGGGTTCACTCTTTTAATCTCTCCGATGTTTATCGCTCTGTATCACAATGGAAACTGACTGCGTCCGCTACCGGTCTCCTTTTATATACGTGCGATAGTTTTTCCAGAACATTCACAGTAGGTACCTATACGGTTGGTAAACAGCAGGTATCGAGATCATTCCGGGCCGCACTCGAACATGGTTCTCTCTGTCTAACGCGCGTATAGCGAATATCGATGCTTCTCACACATTTCTCGATTGTTCCAGAGACATGATCGATTAGTGTCGTCGCCTCCGCGCGTATAGGCCGTCCCTTTCACTCCCTTCTGGAATATTCCAGGAACACGTTCGAGTCTGTTCGGTTATAATCGTATCTCTCGCTTCCTCGTACAGGCTATCCTGCTCGCACACCTTCTGGAATGTTCCGGAGACAAGAGGGGTGTAACTAGGCCTGAAACGGCCTGAAAACGGGTTTTCAGGAAGTAGTGCCATATGAGTGTTAGTGGCCTGAAACGGCCTGAAAGCATGTTTCAGGCGCCTGAAAACGATGGTAACCGCGAGCAATTTCCGAATCTCTAGTATGTGTTAGGGCTTCCTCTGAAACGGCCTGAAAACGTGTTTCAGCTGCCTGAAAACGGTGGTAACTGGGAGTAATCTCCGATTCTCTGATATGTGTTAGGCCTTCCCCTGAAACGGCCTGAAAACGTGTTTCAGCTGCCTGAAAACGGTGGTAACAGGGAGTAATCTCCGATTCTCTGATATGTGATAGGCCTTCCCCTGAAACAGCCTGAAAATGGATTTCAGCCGCCTGAAAACGCCTGTAACCCGTTAAAAATAAAAAAAACGTTCCTTTCATGTCGTCTTTACCCCGTCTCCGTAACAATATTTATTCGTTATAAATTATCTATGAAAATTTGTAAAAAAACTGTTTAAGGCCTAGTATGTATTAAAAACTCTATGGTTTACCGGTGTGCTAGTGCTGCACTCTGGTGGCAGAATATTGCAGTAATATCCCCTATTATTATTTGGTAAAAGTTGTTCGGCCAAATGAAACTTTTGCGAAAAGTTGGTTGGCAAGTGAAATTCGGCAATGTAATTTTCGGCGAAAAGGCAGGATACCGTCCTTGATCACCTACCTACTGCGAATTTTGCTTTCCGTGTACCCTTCAAGTGGAGTTGCCAGTAGTGACTTGAATGTCACCTGGAAATATTGTTAAATGTTGTCGAGTTGTGCAATAAAGAGTATTTTATTTTTATTATTATTGTTGTCACTAGTTAGGTTAAGTATAGCTAAGAATAGTCAAGTATAGTTTTAAGTTTTGGTTGCCCTGAAAATCAGCGTTGTGGCTACTCTGTCATGAGTCATGACACATGCTGAGTGGCAACCATTTTGTATAAACTTTTTAATTCTATGTATAGTCCTTGCTGTTGTTATAATTATTATGTTACACCAAATAAACGTTTTTGATTTCATTTCATTTTATTGTACGCTACAAACGCGAATTTTCTCAAAATTAGTAGGTGTTCCTTTTCCTGTGACAAAGGGATGATGATCAAAATGTCCAAATAAAGTCAAGATTTAAAATCTATTGAAATGGTTCAAAGACATCAAGGCTTCAAAATTTCAAATTTTCTCGATTGTTTAAACTACGAAATTTAAAAATCCATTAGATTTTTAACATTTTATTGTGACATAAATTGTACAGCAACCATTTACATAAATACACTGTAAAATATCAATTTCATCAATTTTCCATAACTAGGTATCAAGCCGTGACGTCACTGCTTCATATCATTTTATTAGGAGCGTTTTGAGAAACAAATATAAATCTCAGACTTCAAGTCTATTTTTAGTCCAATCACTATATCCAAAAAACCGACCCTACCCGTGAATAATAAGTTCCTGGAATGTTTTTCTCGTAGTCTTCTCGGGGGGGGGGGGGGGGGGGGGGGGGTCGCTGGGAGTGTAAATTCCAAAAGTAGACTGAATCAGGCTCCTGCGTATATTTGATTATCTACAAGTTTGGTCCTCACAATTCATCTTCTACGATCGGTATTTTGGAAATTAAATTTGAAACAAGGGATTTAATTATCTACAATTTTGTTTCTCTTCATTCATACCGTAAAACGTGGATCTGATAATATTTTGAATTTGTCGTGTTTTTCAGGTTTAATTTCCAAAATATCGATTCTAGAAGAAAAATTGTAAGGAACAAACTTGTAGAGAATCAAATTTCCTACAATTTTTGTTCTTACGGTTTTACTGTAAAATCAAAAATGGCCGAGTTATTCAAGAAAAACCGTTTTTCTAATATACACAGGAGCCAGATTCAGTCTACTTTTTCAATTTTCCCAGTGACCCCGAGGGACCTACGAAAAAAAATCCAAGAACTGATTATTCACGGGTCAAAATCTATAATGAATGGACTATTTTTGGCTTATATATTGATTGAAGGCAATTTGCCTCATATAGATATTTGATTATCGATTTGATTGAAAACCAATCGATTGATACCATGCATAAAAACAATTCATCATGCCTATTATAATTTTCCAATTAAAATTGCAATTTTAACTGCGTCATTTTGTCATCAAGGGCCGTATCTAACTCTAACTTTAAAACACGTGTAGACACGAACCAACTTCAATACACATCCAATGCATTATCTACGCAATAAGTACAGTCAACATCAAATATATTGTAACAGCTAGAGTAGCCAAATAGTTCGTCACACCAAACAAAATATATGGTGTGAAGAACTATTTGATCACTTTGGCTGTTACAATATATTTGATCCTGACTGTAACTACAGCTAGCGCCTAATAAACGTTTGAATCAGAAATATCAGAATTTGCTTGGAAATTATGCCGATGCAACTGAAATAAGACTTCAACATTGATTGATTATTTGTTGTTGTTGTTGTTGTACAGTCGCCATCAGATATATCGGAGCCGCCAAGGTGGTCACAAATATCTGAGCAACGCCTCTATTAATTTTAAAGCAAATCAAATTATTTTGTTATCCTGGTCAGGGCATTTATTTGTGTGTTTATCACAGATATTTGTTCCTGAGTTATGGATGTTTTCTATGTATTTAAGTATTTATCTATATCTATCTATTATATATATCGTCGCCTAGTACCCACAACACAAGCCTTATTGAGCTTACTGTGGGGCTAGGTAGATTTGTGTAAGATTGTCCCATAATATTTATTTATTTTATTTTGTTGAATATTTTTGATTTGCAGTTAAAAGTAGAATACGGCACCAAATATTTCCGTTTTCGAACAGGTTTAAGTTTTTATGACTAAGTACCTAGAATTTTTTTGGAAAGGCAATTTTGTATTTGATAACGGTGAAATGACTAGACCGTACAAACTAGTCTTTCAACGAACGTCGTAATAAATGTATGGGAGGGTTTGAAGTTAATGTTTGGGGTAGTTCTGATTTTATTAATAAAAGTTATTACTGTAATTTTACTCATTAGGTGACGCACTTTCGATATCCGTTAGATATTTTCTAATATATCTTATATTTACGGAGTAATCGCCTGGCTACACTTAACGATTACACCCTGTATATCGTCGCCTAGTATCCACAACACAAGCCTTATTGAGCTTACCGTGGGACTAGATCTAGATTGATTGTAAGATTGTCCCATAATATTTATTATTTATTTATTACACGACTAAATTACGAACAACGGCAATTGGGGATATTACTGCAATGTTCTGCCACCAGAGTGCAGCACTAGCACACCGGTAAACCATAGAGTTCTTAATACATACTAGGCCTTAAACAGTTTTTTTACAAGTTTTCATAGATAATTTATAACGAATAAATATGTCATTTGCGCACCAAGGCGGTTTTTTTACAGAGGGCCTATCGTGAAACGAAAGAATCGCAATTTCGACTTCTGCCTCTCTATCGCTCTAATATGTAAGAGTGACAGAGAACCAGGTAACGAAACTTTTAGTTTCGTGTTTCGCGGTAGGCCCTCTGGTTGTGCTAGTGCCGCCCCCTACGCAGAGTTTTGCGTAATATTCCCTATTGTCTCAACAACGGGTTTGACTACCTGAATAAAATAAAAAACAACATACATAAGTCACAAGGCACCCCATAAAAATCCCCATCTAATTTTAACCCCCAAATGAACCGTAAACTCGAACCGGTAACGGACACCGCCTAATTGATACTTTTCCATCCCTAACGTTAATTGCCCCCAAAATACATTAAACTACAAATATGTTTAAACGCGTTTTTACGGGAAAAGAATTAATGAACCGATGAGTGAACAACCACAGTCTCCAGTAGATAATATGAATTGAAATTATTTTATACTAGTAGTCCGCCTCGAACTGAGAACTCGCGATTTACTTGCAATCGAATGACAAGACCCTTCGGAGGATTTTTTTTCTTTTTCTAGCTCCATAAGCACTTGATCGATCCTGCTCATATACGAACTTATAAATTGTATGTATCTCTGCTATAGCCCCAAGAAATTTCATGAACATCAGAAAAACGTTACTAAAGTTATCGTCCGACAAACTATCGAAATCAAAAAGCCATCCAAATGCCGAGACGTCCCAGTAGCCAGGTGACAGTTCGGTCTGGAGTTGTTTGTAAGAACTCACTTCGCTTAAAAAGAACCGACTTCACTTAGGATCCGCTATTCCAAGGGGAAGTGGCCGAGTTGCTGTAAAAAATAGTGAAATCACTATAGGTGTGCTGAATTGAAGAGTTCCCTCGATTTCTCCAGGATCCCATCATCAGATCCGGACCTGGTGACAATGGGACCAACTGTGAAGTATACTCTTTCAAACAAAAAAAAATAAGTCCAGCCGTCTTCGAATAATCGGTGAACATACATAAAAAAAATAGCAAGAAAAACAAAGATCCCGACGAATTGAGAACCTCCTCCTTCGAAATCTTGAAGTCGGTTGAAAAGGTAAAGTCCCTATTGCATGTAGCCGTACAGTCGCCATCAAATATATCGGAGCGGCCAACTCAAAAATATCTGAACATGTACTTTATCGCCTTGACAATAGAGGCGTTGTTCAGATATTTGTGACCACCTTGGCCGCTCCGATATATTTGATGGCGACTGTACAGTCATCTGAAATAATATTTCACAAGTAAGGTTCAAATCACACCTAGCGGAATGGAGGCAGTATTGTATGGAGGTCTATGACAAATTTAAGCTACTGATTTGAGCCTAAGCTTGCAAAACTATGTGATCTACATAAAAAGGTACCATTTTGTCGACACAAAAATGTTCAACAATTAAATAAGATAACCTCTAAACAAAAAAATAATACAATAATAATATAAGGGGACCTCTGATCCCTACTGCTCGTGAGAACGCTGTGGTGATTTATTTAATTAATAGTCATCCGCATGGCGGCGTCTCGTTCTTCACGGGGGCGAGAAATGGCTCACGGAGAGCCGTTTTCCTGCATTGATCGTAGCAAATGGAAATCCGTGATCTCTGCCTACCCCTTTTGGGATATAGGCGTGATTGTATGTATGTATGTGTATGTAACAATTAAATTTAAATAATTGGTAGCTTGTCCGCATGGTTATTTATCACGATCGTCGTATAAAAAAACTCTTGTAAAACTTATGAACAACAGAAATCTTTGTTAACTGGATTACTGTTTTACGAGACATTCTCGGGTTCCATTCTGAGTGCTAATAAAATTGAACTAAACCACTAAAATACCGAAATACTTGCTGAACCGAGGCGACCTGCTTAAAGCCACATAATTAAAAAAAACACAAATACTTCTTGACCTCTTAAAACCATTAACTAGCATAGACATCAGAGCTCAAGTAAAATTGGTAGCTAAACCAATTAGCAAGACCTCTAAAATGTAGGGAGACAGTTAGTGGATAGAGTTCAAGAGGAACTGGTATTTATTTCAGGCGAAACACTCATAAATTTCAGCAGTCGGTCGTCGTCTAAATCATTTTAACGCCAAAACTCAGTTTAGATGATGTTTTTAGTGTTTTTAGACCTGACGACACGATTGCGTTACGATTTTAGACAATTATGGTAGGTGTATGAATAACGAGAGTGCCTAAGACGACTTCGCCATGTCAAACTGACTGCATAGGTACTTCGAAGCACAGGGCAGAAGTCATCTTTGGTTAAACCAAAGATAATTTAAGTATACATACAGGAGTATAATAAATAATTGTGCTCCAAGGTTGATGGCTTTACTAAGTGGCGCTTCTAAAAAGCCATATACAGTGTGTAAATCTAATACGGGCGAACCTTTTAACGGTGGTTTACATAGGTCATACTGAACAAGTTTCACTATGGAGGTAACCCCAAAATCTCAAAAAAAAATTGGCTGCGTCATACAAAATGTCGACACCCATGCGACAAAATGTATGAGTCTGGCAAAAAAAAACCGCGATTTCGGGGTAGGCCCCATAGTGAAAGTTGTTCAGTATGACCTATATAAACTACCGTCAAACGGTTTGCCCGTATTAAGGCCATTCCTCGATTCGGACAAGCCACGCCCATCCGTAAGAGACACGTTTATCACGTTTATGGCACCCGAGCACGAAAGAAACAGATGCAGCGCTCCTAAGGATCAGACTTTTTGACCAAACTACGATAAATAAGCGAATCTATAAAGTTTTGTATAATTTTGCTTCTGTGACTTTTTAGATAAACCAGAATACCATATTTTTAACTTATTTATATTGCTTAATCTCCTATAGTTTACGTAAACTAAGAAAAATAAGGGGAAAGAACTTCGGTTTTTTTTTCTATCGAGGCAACTTTCAGCAATCGTGTTTCGGCTTGTGCCAAAAACAAGAGTATATAGTCTAATAATATATATTCGAAAATAAATTCAGTCCCTTTTCCCGTTCAGTCACTAGAGCGTTTGAAAAAACCTATAATTTTTCAAAGTAGCCCCTTAAATTTAAGTACACATTTTATTTCGCGGTGTACTGTAATATGTATAATTAGTACGTAAGCATTACAGATCTGATACAGATATAGATATTTTATTGGTATAATTTTGATTAAAATCTATAAAACGTGTATACGATACATCTTGCCTAACTTGAGGCGGAATAAATCGTATATTCATCGTGCCATTTCGTAAAGCAGCGGTTCTCAATCTTTTTTGGTGACGGAACCCTTTTGGAGAGCGAAATATTTGACGGAGATTATATGTGCTACACAGATACTTAGAAGAACTGGTTAATGCTTCTTTTTCTTAATATTAAAAGTATTCTCGCGGAGCGCAGAGGCTAGGGCTCCGCGGAGCACACTTTGAGAATGGCTGTTGTAATGCATGGAGCACGATTATTTCTCAAACTGTGCTCCTCTATTAATACTCAATTAGAGAATGGTTAAAGTTAATCGTCGGTTGTAAAAGTTCCCCGTCAAGTGCCAACCACTCCCGCCGCAGCAGACAGATGTCCGGCGACTCTAAAATTACCCGAAATTAACCGTATTTCTAATACCGACTTAAACCCTTGTCAACTTATCGTTTTCTATCGCGTTATAACAAAAGAGCAGGATTTGTTGATGTTTTGTTTCTAAAATGTTAATTAAAAGTTATGTCACTTTATTAACTAGTGGTTCTGTCGGAGCATTTCCCCCCTTTCCCCCCTTTTCCCTCCCTAGAAACTTTTTTTTACAACAACTTCTAAGGAAGTGTGGGCTTCACCTTTTACGGCCTCTCCTTGTGAGTTAAAACGGAGACGTTCGTCGTCTCGCTACGCTCGGTTCCTCAGTCAATTACTACCTTGATAACGCTGGTAGCCTGGCGGTGAGACGTCCGACTTTCAATCCGGAGGGTTCAAACCCCGGCTCGTACAGTTGCCATCAGATATATCGGAGCGGCCAGGGTAGTCATAAATATCTGACAATGTTTTTTATCGCCTACAAAATAGAGGCGAATGATATATTTGATGGCGACTGTACCACAGAGATTTTTGGAACTGAATTACGATTTACGAAATAGAAACTGATATCTACCAGTCGCTTTTCGGTGAAGGAAAACATCGTATGGAAACCGGAGCTAATTTGTTGTTGTCGGAAGGTCAGATGGCAGTTGCTTTCATAAAAACTAGTGCCTATGCACTCAGTGGCCCGAGTCGGGCTTTGAACCCGAGACCTCCGGACTGAGAGTCTAACGTACAGCCGCCATCAAATATATCGGAGCAGCCAGGGTACCTACTCAAAAATATCTGAACATGCCATTTCACCTTGACAATAGAGGCGTTGTTCAGATATTTGTGACCACCTTGGCCGCTCCGATATATCTGATGGCGACTGTACCTACCTATATACCACCAAGCTACCAGCGCTCCTATACTCCGTGTAATATGTACGAATTAATGTGTAATATGGTATGTAACACGACTGTTTTACATGATTAAAAGCAGCTAAGTACCTAGCTTAGATTTTTTTTTTTTTTAATATTAAGCATTTTTGTTTTGGGTAAGATAGAGTAAGTTTTGACATGTGTTGTTTTTTTATTATACCGGGTGTTTCCTGTAATAGGAGCAATAAATTAAAACGTAGATTCTAGTTCTACTCCTCAAACCAGACAACGTTTGTTCAGCGACTTTTTAAAATAACGTATGGTTTGATTTTTAGGACACTTTAAAGTTTTTCCGAACACGCAATGTATTCCGACATTGATTATGTCTGTAGGGTGACAAGCAATGTCAAATAGACGGATTTTAACGTACATTGAAAATACTATTTAGTTTGTATGAAAAAGAGGCAATCTACGAAATACATCTTTTTTAAAAGTTGTTGAACAAAAGTGTTGTTTTTTGAGGAGTAGAATCTACGTTTTAATTTATTGCTCGTATTACAGGAAACACTCTGTATGTATTACCTAGACCTTTTTGAGAATAAAGGCTTTACTATCTATTAAAAGCATAATGTTATTTCACGTCAAAATGCACCAAAATTTAATCATTTCGTTCACTTCCCCTCTATCGGGTCACACGATAATCTAGTTTCCGTTCTAAATTATTTCAAAGAAAACGAATTACTTTGCATTCTATTAATACACAGTTTGTCAAATGTTAGCGAGTTGGTTGTACATTCGACATCAAATATATCAGAGCAGCCACGGTACTCAAAATATCTGAACATGCATTTTATCGTCTTGACAATAGAGGCGTTGTTCAGATATTTGTGACCCTTGCCGCTCCGATATATCTGATGGCGACAGTAGGTACAGGGATTTCACAAAATATGACATTTACTTACATGTATGGAGATGGAGTGCCCCCTAAATTCGTTTTCAGCATTTTACCTACACCTCGACATTTGACACCTCGTCGCGACTACGCTGCTGCTGCTGCAAAACGGAGCAAAGTGCCTTCAAAGGTGCCCGATTCTGACGCTTCTAATGATAAGAAGCTTCCCCGCGACGACGACGGTCTCACACCGGTGTCGAAGAAAAATGGGGCGCGCAAGGCGCCTCGTAAAAGCCAGTGTGGTACTGCGGAACCGGGTGCTACCCCGGGTCTGCGGGTTGCCACACCGAATAAGGCGCTATACGTGTCGCGCCTGCATTTTTCCGCCACGGCAGCAGATGTGGTGGATTACGTTTTGAAGAAGACTGGCTACGAGTTGAGGGTGTTCCAGCTGCGATCGCGCCACTACGTGCACTTCAGCTCGTTTGTGGTGCGCGTGCCGCGGCCGCTGCTGGAGACCATAGAGAGCGCAGGCTTCTGGCCGAAGGGTGTAGTGTTTCGGCGGTTCCGGGGAACGCTGCCAAATATTACACCAGAGAAGGTGGCACAACAGAAAACCGTCGTGTCACCAAAATAATAGTTCTAATTTATAATGTAATATGTATGCTAGTCTATAAGGTATTTATCTATGGGCCACTAGTTGCCTGAAAATAAACGTTTTTCATTTCATTTCATTTTCATTTCATTTCATTTCATTTCATTTCATTTACAACAAAATTAAGTAGTGGCATATAAAATATACCTACACCTTGTTTAAATTTTTATCTACACCCATATCATAACCCCTCCATGATGCGTTCAAAAACCGCACGTTATGACCACCATAAAAATAGACTGTTTCGTTAGAAGTTTGAACAAATGTCTTATCTGTAACGACGTTATTATTATCAAATAATAATCAAAAATTCGATTTCATTATGAAAATCCGGGCTGCTCCCCGATCGCCGGCACGCGCCCCTCCGACCGCCGGCACAATCGAGTTGGCCATGGCGATGGCGGTGCAATCCGTGCAATGGCAGTCATTCAATCATCATTTAGGGTTTATAATATGTGTGTAGATAAAGCAGTGTATGCAACTGAACGTAATTAGACCTTAAAACACGAGTGTGGTTTTATGAAACGAACGAAGTGAGTTTCATAATAAGATCACACGAGTGTGATGCTGACCCCTATTATCTACGTAACAGTTACATAAACTACTATATTAAGATAGGTACGTCTTTTAGTTTCCCAGTAAAATAGCTGTGGTATACGGACGGACGGACGGACATGACAAAAAGGTATAAAGGTCTTTAATTTATTATGCAGGTATTCCTAGGTATTCTACAAGATGTGTAAGATAGACATAGGATAAAAGGTATCGACGGGGCATGGTAATACCAAGATAGAACGGGATGGTCTTATTACACTTTCAATAGGTACGGCAGAGAGGTGCTATTATCGTTGGTCCTTGTCATAGTTCATATTACCCTCCACGCGTTACTTCTAGCAGTGGAGGGTAACAAACAGATATAATTCGCGATTTCTTCAAGAATTTCTGTGATTGCTACGAGAAAAGCTGTTATTTCTCCTAGAAAGTTGTGTCGGCTAAGGAAAACAATGGTAAATAGTTCTGTTTTGTGCTGTAGAAGTGATTATGGGCATCTATGTATCTATCCCTTACGGGGGTACACGTGAGCGGGCTCTAGTTAATTGCTTTGAGGTAAGATGTGACATCAAAAACAAATTTTGTGCGCCATGTTTAGCAGTTGGCAGCTGTGACTGAATCAAAGAGTGATTTTCTTGCAGTGACTTTTGGGACAAAAAAAATTTAGGGATTTCTTCTCCTGTTACTCAATAATAAAGGTTCCGTTTTTGTCATTTTGGCTACGGAATCCTAAAAATGTGACGTTAATGAGAAAATTCTACATTTTGCCGCTGCAAAGTTCACGCAGAGTTATCGTGGTTATACTCTAGTTACATCCAACTCAACCAATGACAGCACAGGAACTCCGACTTTTGTAATTCGACTCGGAGACATCAAAGCGCTATTTTGGGCGCCATCTTGAATAGATGCGTTGAGAATTGGCGGGAAGACGAATCAATCTGTCAGGTATTGGAACGAATGGCGCAATTAAACTTTTTTTCGATTTCGCTCACTTTTGACGCTATTTTATGAGCGTTTTCACAAAAAGTTGTTAGTTTTCACATTTTTGAAATTTTAAGAATTTTTTGCATATTCCTACTCAGAATCGTGAGTACTATCAACTCCACTATGAAATTAAAAGTGTCCTGTTCCTCTTACGCTACTTTTCTATGGGCACTTATATGAAAGTAGCGTAATGGAACATAAAAATTGTATGAAAATTTTGGGACACTTTTCATTTCCTAGCAGAATGAATAGTACTCTCGATTCTAAGG